>CM044395.1:50905000-51601250 GCA_024322285.1 Musa beccarii | reverse complement strand
TCTTCTTGTAATTTTGTTTGCACAAGACTCATCCGATCGAGATATTATAATAACTTAAATAGAGATACTGCAAGCCAACAAAAATCGCACTCGAGTTTGTTCATTTGCTTACATGAGTTCATACCGATATGAAAGCTTATTGGTTCATGAACTTTGTCATGCTTCATTGGAATTTGACTTACGGTGGCAATTTTCTATCGATCTCTTATTTCTGTCGGAAGTTATCTACCTTTGCAGATAACACATTCTGTTAGATAAAAATTAAAACTAAATACACATATGAAATATAATAATCACAATGAGAATTTTTACACATAGTAATTACCACGACAGGCAAGCAACAGTTGAGCAGATGCGATGGGCCAATGGATGCGACGAGTGAGTAATGAGTGAGCAAGTACCATAGAAGAGCTGATGCAATAAATGAGCAATGGGCGATAGGTGCGATCGACGAGCAAGTAGGTTGGAATGAGAAGAAAAGACAAAAATTAATAATTTAAAGATAGTGAAATTATTTTTTTTTATCTTTTTTATTCATACAATTTTTTTTGTCAAGAAGGTTAACGATGTAAACTGGGATTAAATGTTTTATTTTCGTACCTCAATATTATTTTTAAAAATATAAAAATCGAAATATTAATCATAATTAATTATAAGGATAATACATAATTATTCCCTGTATTGTTTACCGTGGAGAAGGGGAAACCACGTGCAAAACATGTGCTATTTTTTTGTGACTCTGCCGTGCTGAGTGTGTGAACCGGACCTCGGAAGCTTCTTCTGATAGGCATATAAAACAAACAGTTGGCGTGCCAACTGGGATGCGCACACATTATCCTAATGATGATCATCTTTTAATATATTTATGCCCGTTAAAATTAGCTCTCTAATATACATATACATATATATATATATATATAAAAGAGAAAAATATTGTCGTGACAGCAGCCTCACTGTAGAACCACCAGCAACAGGCGGACTCAGCAATTCGATCGAAGCATAATGGAAGGGCCCACGTAACACGTGATAGTGGGCCAACATGTGGTCGTCGGCTCACCAATTCTAGTGACTATCTTCGTGCCACGTGTCACAGCCCACGTGGCCCGGCTCCCTCTCGTCACGTCGCATGTCTCTTGCAGTGATGGGTGGGCCCGTCCCAGTTAATAATTTCACGTGACCCTTTTTTTGAATTGTTTTTTCCTTTGTTTTTCTCTGGCCAGAAAGAAAATAGAATCCCAATCCCCTTTTTTTTAATCTTTTTTTTTTCTCGAAAAAACAATTTTTGGGGGAGAAATACGAGATTATGGCGTGTTTAATTGCTGCAACCCACAAGGCTTCTTCCTCCTCCACTAATTTTTAGTCTTCCCTTAATGTTTCGTTTTCTTCTTCCGCATAAACCTCGTTGGCTTTGGAGGAAAAAGATATTAATAATAAATAAATAAGTAATATCGTGTAGATAAAAAGTTCTCCGTATCCAATCAATTCGTACGTTCGATTAATATACATCCGCTCGTGTCCGCGCAGTTATCGTCTCCAGGATTTTGTCGCGCTTCCATCCGAGCTCTGCTTCTTTTTGTGGGGGATTTATTGGGGTTTTAGAGAGAATTGTCGACCCAACCGAAGACTTGCCAAGGAAAAGGAGGTGGGAGAGAGCAGATGGAGGAAAAGGAGAAGTGGAGGGAGGAATCTGGACCCTCGCCTTGGCTTCTTCCCCCTCTTCCTCTCCTTTTCTGCATCCTTTCGTTGCGCTTCGGTCTGTAGCGAGGTCATTCTTTTAACTCTTGCACTCGATTTCATTATCTGTTCTTGGCATCTGTCGTCGCCGCCCAATTCGACGAATTGACTAAGAGAATTCTTCCCCCTCGGTGTTCCCCCGGCATTTCGTCGATAGGGGCGGAGCGGGGACGCGAGAGATGTCATCCAGGTCCAACAGGGCGAGCTGCTCCAGGAGCAGCTCAGCCCGCTCCAAGCACAGCGCTCGCGTGGTCGCCCAGACCACCTTGGACGCCAAGCTCCATGCCGACTTCGAGGACCCCGATCACCCGTTCGATTACTCCACCTCGATCGGCGCTGCCAACCGGTCGAGCGGCGCCGACAGCAGCGCCGTGCCTTCCTCCACCGTCTCCACATATCTCCAGACGATGCAGCGCGGGAAGCTGATCCAGCCTTTTGGGTGCCTGCTGGCCGTCGAAGACGAGACGTTCGCCATAATTGCCTACAGCGAGAATGCGCCCGAGATGCTCGACCTGGCGCCGCACGCCGTCCCCACCATGGAGCAGCGGGAGGCCTTGACGATTGGCAGCGACGTCCGAAGTCTCTTCCGATCTCCCAGCTCGGTGGCACTGCAGAAGGCCGCTGGCTTCAGCGATGTCAATCTCCTCAACCCCATATTGGTACATTGCAGAAGCTCGGGCAAGCCTTTCTACGCCATTATGCACCGGATTGATGTGGGATTGGTGATAGACTTGGAGCCTGTCAACCCCGCCGATGTACCGGTGACGGCAGCAGGAGCACTGAAATCCTATAAACTGGCTGCCAAAGCCATTTCGAGGCTGCAGTCTTTGACTAGTGGGAACATCCCCCTCTTGTGTGATGTTCTGGTACGGGAAGTGAGCGATCTTACGGGCTATGACAGGGTGATGGCGTACAAGTTTCACGAAGACGAACATGGCGAAGTCATAGCCGAGTGCAGGAGACCAGATTTGGAGTCTTATCTTGGCTTGCATTACCCTGCCACTGATATCCCGCAGGCTTCACGTTTTCTCTTCATGAAGAACAAGGTTAGGATGATATGCGACTGTTCTGCTCCACCGGTTAAAGTGATCCAGGACAAGAGATTGACTCAACCTCTGAGTCTCTGTGGTTCGACCTTGAGAGCACCTCATGGTTGCCACTCCCAGTACATGGCAAACATGGGTTCCACTGCGTCTCTTGTAATGTCGGTCACGATCAGTGAGGACGAAGACGAAGCAGGTGGTGATCAGCAGCAGAAGGGGCGGAAGCTTTGGGGGCTGCTGGTTTGTCATCACACCAGCCCGAGGTTTATCCCTTTTCCACTTAGATATGCCTGCGAATTCCTCATGCAGGTATTTGGGGTGCAGCTGAACAAAGAGGTCGAGCTTGCAGCTCAGGCAAAGGAGAAGCACATCCTCCGAACACAAACTCTTCTTTGTGATATGCTTCTCCGTGATGCGCCAGTTGGTATCTTCACCCGGTCTCCAAATGTTATGGATCTTGTTAAGTGTGATGGTGCTGCGCTTTATTACCGAAACCAGGTTTGGTTGCTCGAAACAACACCTACCGAAGCACAGATAAGGGATATTGTAGCATGGCTTGTGGAGTGCCATGATGGTTCTACTGGTTTGAGTACCGACAGTATGACGGAAGCAGGTTATCCCGGTGCTGCTGAACTCGGGGATGCAGTCTGTGGCATGGCTGCAATTAAGATTTCTTCCAGGGATTTTCTCTTTTGGTTCAGGTCACACACAGCAAAGGAGATCAAATGGGGTGGTGCTAAACATGAACCTGTTGATAAAGACGATGAGGACCGAAGAATGCATCCGCGCACTTCATTTAAGGCCTTCTTAGAGGTTGTGAAGAGGAGGAGTCTTCCTTGGGAGGATGTTGAAATGGATGCAATCCATTCGTTGCAGCTCATATTGCGTGGCTCTCTGCAAGGAGAGACTGTTGATGTTGATTCAAAGATAATTGTAAGTGAATCGCTGGACGACGCAAACAAGATCCAATGGGTGGACGAACTGCGTACTGTTACAAATGAAATGGTTCGTCTAATTGAAACTGCAAGTGTGCCCATTTGGGCAATTGATGCATCGGGTAACATAAATGGCTGGAATAGCAAAGCAGCAGATTTGACTGGTTTACCTGTGCAAGAAGCTATTGGGATGCCTCTGATTGATATTGTCAAGGATGATTCAGTCGATGTGGCAAAAAATGTGCTGCACTTGGCTTTGCAAGGTGTGCATATTCTTAAGCACATCTTGCTTCTATTTCTAGTCAATTTCATACCACTTAAATGTTGCATTTGTATTTGGCCTCATGCATATCTTTTTGATGCTAATGCAGGAAAGGAAGAGAGAAACATTGAGATTAAACTAAAGTCATTCAGCCATCAGGAAAGTAATAGCTCTGTGATCCTAGTTGTCAATTCTTGCTGCAGCCGTGACGTGAAGGATAATATTGTTGGTGTTTGCTTTGTCGCACAAGATGTGACCAGTCAGAAGCTGATGATGGATAAGTACACTCGCATTCAAGGTGATTATGTTGCAATAGTGCAAAATCCCAGTGAGCTGATCCCTCCTATTTTTATAGTCAACGAGTATGGTTGCTGTTTCGAGTGGAATTCAGCCATGGAAAAGGTATCAGGCATAAAGAGGAAGGATGCAATTGACAAGATGCTTGTTGGCGAGTTGTTCTGTCTTCATGGTTTTGGCTGTCGGGTCAAGGACCATGACACATTGACCAAGTTAAGGATAGTATTGAATGGTGTAATGGCAGGCGAAGACGCCGACAGGTTTATATTTGGATTTTTTGACCTTAATGGTAAGTATGTTGAGGCATTGCTCTCCGCAAACAAGAGGATTGATTCCGAGGGGAAAAGTACTGGGGCATTATGCTTTATGCGTGTTGCCAGTCCAGAGCTTCAACATGCGTTGCAAGTGCAGAAGTTGTCTGAACAAGCTGCGATAAACAGTCTCAAGGAACTAGCTTATCTTCGTCAAGAAATAAGGAACTCACTAAACGGAATTACATTTACGCAAAACTTGATGGAGGCAACTGACTTAACTGAGGAGCAGAAGCAACTTCTTAGAAGAAAAGCCCTCTGCCAAGAGCAGTTGGCAAAGATCTTAGATGACATGGATTTAGATAGCATCGAACAGTGGTATGCATTTCATTTCTTATTTTGACTTTGCCTGAAATTTATTTATCAATAGGGTTGCCGAAATTAGATTTCCTAGCTTTCCTAGAAATATAATTAGATCTCCCGGGACAAAGTTGTGGTTCTGGATATGCTATTCATTTGTTCAGAAGCATCTGAAGACCATTCAGAGAATGAGAATAAAAAATATTTTTGGCGTGAACAATCATAAGTGACTTTCTAGGTGGTAAAATTAGCCACAATATATTCTCAAGATAAACACATGGTAAATGAGTATCTTTCTTATGTTTTACGTGACTAGGTCCTAAGGTTGTCATGTGTGTCTGTCATTTGATGATGTTGAATTTCTTAACAACATAACCAAGCGAATTTCCAATTGAAAAACATAATTTGTTGTTTCTAAAAATTTGATCTGCAGGAGTAATCTATACGATTGACTTTCAAAAGCTGTTATACTTTTAGCCAAGTTCACAATCTGGTTCAGGAGTAATCATGCATGATATATATCATTATGTGAAAAATAGCTGCAGAGTAGAATATAACATCAAAACCCAATGTAATAGATTTGTCTGAGGAACAAGTGATGGATATTAAAATTGATTAATCTTTTTCAAATTTATTTTCTGCCTCATAAAAGAATAATTTCTTGCAGTAAACATTCATTTTTAGTTTTTGATACTCTGAGACATTCTTTAGAAAGTGACAAATGTTTGTGTGGATCCCCTTATAGAATTTGCAAGCATGCTGGCTTTTGCCATTTAGGCTTTCATGCTATTTCGTTCGCTCTTGGCCTTCAGTATGCATAAGCACCTATTAACAGGCATGACTTCCTAACAGCTATATGGAGCTGAACACAGTAGAGTTTAACCTCGGTGAAGCTCTGGATGCAGTCATAAACCAAGGCATGGCTCTAAGCAGGGAACGGGAGGTGGCGCTTCTTCAAGATTGGCCTGCGGAAGTATCTTCTATGTATTTGTATGGGGATAACTTGAGGCTGCAGCAGGTTCTAGCAGACTTCTTGTCAAGTGCTCTTCAGTTTACACCAGTGGCTGATGGATCAATCACACTTCAGGTCATTCCAAGAAAGGAACGTATAGGAACCGGAGTGCAAGTAGTTCATCTCAAATTCAGGTAGTCCAGTTCTGAAAATTCATGCTGAAAAATTCTCCAAGGGGAATGCTCTATCTAGTGCACGTCGAGTGTTCTTAGGGATGAAATTTTGTTGTTCACATAAACAACTCAGTAGAATTTGATTTGACGGGAGTCTGAACATCAATTATTTCACTGTTTTAGGCTTTTAGCAGGATAGTACGTGATCTTTTGAAGACACAAGTAATCTTGTACAGCATAAAACTGTAAATCAAAGATCAATTGCACTGAAGAAATTAATAATGATGCTTTTTATTTCAGGATCATTCATCCAGCACCAGGAATCCCGGAGATGTTGGTGCAGGAGATGTTCCACCACAGTCAGGGTATGTCAAGGGAAGGCCTCGGTCTTTTCATCAGCCAAAAGCTTGTGAAGATCATGAACGGAACTGTACAATATCTTAGGGAAGCGGAGAGATCATGTTTCATCATTCTCATCGAGTTCCCTTTGGTTCAGCATCACACAGGTGGGCGAAGATGTTACGGTAACCCGATAACTTGTTACGAATCTGACTTCTTTACTTGCCTGCTTGGTGCAGGATCGAGGACTCATGGTACATCGACGAGCAAGAAGAAACTTCATTTAGCCTAATAGTGAATCGAGCAACATCGGACCTGACAAACATAGTGCGTGCTTGGTTGCTAAACAGAAATGGAACACCGAGGCAACCTGCAAACTGAACTATGAGAAATAAATGTGTGTACTTTCTGATGACTCCTACCATCTAGGCTCTCTGTAAATTACTTCCGCAGAGTGATTTCTGAGCACATACTAATGATATTAGTACGATTAAACTGTCTTGCGCACAGGTTTATTCGATTCATGCTATTAGTCATGCAGAAAGCTCAGATGATAAACTATATGTGGCTTCTGCATAACTACATCAGGGCAGCTTGTGCAGGAGTAACTTGTATTACACAAGTAGAAAAAGGAATTTATGACCTTCCTAAATTAAATATCCTTTTTGGCAGATGTGTGCTGCAGTTGCTGTTGCCAATTGCTTAGACTGGCTATGGTCAGAGGCAAAGAAACAACAAACAAGAATAATGGAAATTGCACCGTCAGCTTTAGCTTCCAAGCTAATAATAGGTTGGTATGTGCTTTGTGAATTTTCCTAAACCAAAGCATTACCTCACAGCAAACAGGAATGTCTAGAACAACAACATCAGTTGGATTCGTTGATCAAATTACAGTGTGATAAGTATGCACACACCCCAAATTACATCTTTTATTTCTCGAAGTTATAATACAATAATTTATTTTAATTAAGAGTTTTTAGTAAAGTTGGAAAAAACAGAGATTTCCTTCTCATTCATGTGCCTCCAGGAATCGTCTTAACCTGTGAACAAAGCGGTCGCCACAGAAGACCGACGGTCACGATTTGAGATGAGAAGGCCGTGACGGGTGGCCCCCGCCCCTCTGCGCGCAAGTTTGTCATATGCCTTTGGCGCATCGAGAAACGTGGTCGACACTTCACCGTGGCCTAACGTTGCCTGCCGCCCATCTTTGCCCTCGGCAAACCCAGCAATGCCAAGTCCGTCCGCTGTCGAGACGCGGTGTCCGAAGCGACGACCGTTACGACGGTAGCAGACAAAATGGCCGATGTATTATTACATTCAGTCGTTTGCTATTGTGATCATAAATAAATGATATAAAAATGTAGCTGTTTTCTAACGAGATGTGCGTCGTAATCATTAAGACGGTTTCTTTAACGACTGATGAGAGTGGAGATCTCGGAGGCGTAAGGGGTACTTTGGGGATACCGGGCGACAAGGACAAACCTTTCTCTCTCTCCTCTGAGAGAGAGAGAGAGAGAGAGAGAGAGAGAGGACAACGGAACAAAGGTTTGGCAGCAGAAGAGAATCCCGTCTTTCTTCACTTCTACAAGAAGAGGAAGCCTCCGGTTGCTTGGGTTTGGTGGTTCTCCATGGCGATCCAAGAGAAGCTGATGCAGGCGGCGGTGGAGCACCGGTTCCACCTGGCCCTCGCCGCCGCTCTGGTCGCGGCGCTCTTCTCCCTCCTCAGCCTCGGCCCCAGCTTCTCCGCCGTGGCCGGCTTCTTCTGGCCGCTCCTCGTCTCCACCGGCTTCCTGCTCGTCGCCGTCGCCGTCCTCCTCCGGATCTCCCCGCCCCCGGGGGAGACCTCCGGGGAGGAGCTCATCAACTACGTCGCCGGCCGGCCGGAGGACGGCCAGCGAACGAGGGACTACGACGAGGCGGCGGACGGCGTGACGGATCAGCGGCGAGGAGAAGAGCGCCGCAAGTCGCAGTGAGAGTTGGACGAGAGGAGCTTTCCCGTGTTCCGCCGGAACTGGTTAACGCGGAGCAGGTGGCTTGCGTGGAGTGATAACGATGGGCGCGCGCCTCTGGGACCCGCCAAGAGAGAGAGAGAGAGAGAGGGTACTGTAGAACAACCGTTGCTCTGTACCGAGGAATTCAGGAATAAAAATATATGTAATCCCATGATGCACTCTTTTCTTTTCAATCAAGCGGACAGATCTTTTTGTTGGTATCGGGTGATGTTAATGATATGATAGTTGTACATTATTTATGTTGGAGATCCGGTGATGTAGATGTTGGGCAAACCATCGGGGGTGGGCACAACGACGGCATGGGAATTCGAAGTATTCCCCCTAAAGTTGCACCCTGGACAACATCCGCGGCATCGGAGCCGTGAGCTAGCAAAATGCTATCAGACGAGAAGACAAACATCGAGTGCTCAAATAAAAGCTTGGACGATGCATATTTATACATAATGAAGCCAACTAAGGGCGCTTTATGTATGTGGAAACAAAAAATTTAGCTTAAAAAATTTAAGAACCAATTAAGTTTACACAAACTCGAGCTGGCAAAGATTGATTGGCACAAAGGGGGCAACCAAATCTAAAACCCTAGCTGGAGGATACACACCGACTTCTTCATTTCTTTGGTTGGATATACCTCTGCAAGTTCAAACTAATCTAAAGCCGCCCTTTTCCGGAATCAGCTGTAAGAACAACCCTCTTGCAAACTCCTGGAATTTGGAATGCCACTAATTAGTACACGAGAGAAAGTAAACAGCAATAATAATGGCTAAACAATCTCGTTGATAATGCAGTTCTAAAAGCTGACGGCCAACTTGGGCAACTTCAATCACTAGTTCAAATCCCTTACGGTGCTGCATAAAGGCCTGTCTTCTCCTGCTCAGTGTGGCAGATTATACTAACCCTGTGTGCACCATGTGCACAACCCAAAGAAAAAAAAAGGAAAAAAAAGAACTTGTGAAGCTTCAAAGTGTTAGCACAAATATTTTGTCTTACACACATTGGACAGAAAGGGAAAAAAAAAAACCAATAGTAGAAATTCACTTCCACATTGCTAATGATTAGCCTTTGGTGAAGTAGCATCAATATGCTAAGCATTTCATGTGGCAAACATCACAATGGGTAATAAACTACATTACAAGGGCTGACAGCAGCTGATTAGTTGTTCACACAGTTAAAAGTACGTAAATACAAATCATACAAACTGCAAAACTAACATTATAGCACAAAGTCTATTATTTTCAAGTGGTCATTAAGAAACACTTAGTATGTTCAATTGAATATCTTCAGAATCATATTGAAATCCTGGATGGTTTCTTGAACCAGTACATATATCACATCCTAGCCACCATGAGTTTCTCTTGAAAAAAAAAAAAAAATCACTGAACACTAAAGGCAAGTTAAAAGGATACCACTGTCCTTCCGCTCCGCAAGACATATGGTACAACTGCACAGAGTGTAGACCACAGAATATTCTAAATGAATCAATTGGGATTCAAGTAAGACCACTATGTGTACTTCGAACCGGAGAGTAATTTGTTTTTTTTTTTTTAAATTACAGATGGGCTACCTGTGCCTTCCTGATCCCAGTGGTTCTCATGTGACGCTGCACATTTATAACAAACCAAATTGAGCAGTTGCAGAAGCTGCAAGAGATTCTTGATTTGCGAGGTTCTCAAGTTCAAGAACATTTAGTTTCTGGTCCTGTCAAATTATAAGTTATGTGCTTTGGAGTTGGAATTACACAGCTACAGTGTCAAAAGAAAGCAAAGGCTTAAGAAAAGGTCCCAAACTTGG
The DNA here is from genome assembly GCA_024322285.1 of Musa beccarii. Classification (NCBI taxonomy): domain Eukaryota; kingdom Viridiplantae; phylum Streptophyta; class Magnoliopsida; order Zingiberales; family Musaceae; genus Musa; species Musa beccarii. The sequence goes on along the minus strand of CM044395.1, from coordinate 51,591,104 downwards.
TACTCTAGATTCTAGAATCAGGTATCGAATACTGGTCAGACAATTTTTACTGATTGATATTTACTGATCCGATCCATGCATACTGACTCGTATTTCAGGTTCAACCCACAACTAATGCTGGAACATATGGCTCAATACCAACAACTAGTGCTAGAACATAGTGCTGGAACTGTTTCAAATCTCTTAAGGAAAACAAGCCATGTGACAGAAGTATCAACCTAAGAGCTAGCTAATTCGACTTTCAGTTGTCTCTAGCCCTCTATCCGCATTTAAGGTAACAAAATAAAAAAAATATTGACTTACAACGGAGACAAGAACAGTATGCTACCCAGAGTACCACCATCATCCAAATTTGAATTACACCTGAATGACAATTATTCCATTCTCTCATAACGTTAATGAATTTCGACAACTACAAGAGAAACTAAAGTTTCTAACCACACTAGCATCCCCTCGAACATGATAAAAAAACTACCCTAAGGGTTTCAACTAAATTCTATTTTTATGCACAAAATGATCATCAGAACATATTTAGGACATTAAAATTTTACGCAGTTTGTTAAACTAAAACACACCCGAAACAACTAACAAAAAGCAAAAAGAAAAATATAGGATGGATATGATCTAAGCCAGAAAAGGTAAAATAGGACAACTATAAACCAAGCAAAAAGCAAATAAAGGATGGATATAAACCAAGCAAAAAAGTAAAACACAGGAAGTATATGAACAGAAAAAATAAAATAAAATACTTGCAGCTGTAGCATACCTTGTAAAGCTTGAAAACAATACATATAAACCAGACAAAATGAAGCTAAGTTTCATCTCCTCCTCTTCCTGCCTTTTCCTAATTGTCCAGACTTGAAAGCAGACTCCTGTTCTTGGAGGAAAGCCATAGCCTTTCCATATTTCTCTGCTCTCTCTTCTTCCTGCATTAACCTAGCTGTCTCTTTTAATCCAGACACAAATTGGCTATCTTTTCGTAGTTCACGTATCGCTCCTTTCTTTTCACTTTTAAGGAGCTTTTTCAATTTCTTCATCTCTGATCTCTCTCGATCAGGATCATAATCTCTACCCTTTACAAAGCTGCAAAAAGATTTTATATAAGAATCATATATTTGCATTTACACAAGAATTATACTGAAAGTGACAAAATGAAGAAAGTTTCAATTAGTTAACTACTAATTGTACTAAATAATTTCACTTAAGATATATCAACAAGAACCATAAAGATGCCACAACACCACCAAAGTCTTATCTCTCAATAGCTAGTTTGAAGTGAACGGTAAACTTTGGAGTCATGTATAAGAAGAGGACACAAGCAATGTTTCCCCCAGACAGAAAGAAATAAACAAAAATGGATTTTGTCCCTATCTAAGATTGCTTTGTCCTATCCACCTATCCACAAGCAATGGCACCAAAGAAAATTTAAAAGCTGAAGTGTCAGCAACACTTATATCTGTTTCTGCCAGTAACATCACTCTACTAAAGATTTGGCTTTATATACAACCTTTAAAAGACACAAAAAGTAAAGATGTGAATAGTATATTTATTTACAACAAAAATAAATATATACCACAAAAAGATTTGGCTTTTCCATTGATTATATATATATATATATATATATATTGAAAAATAAATGACAAAAAACCTCAATTTTAGTAGAGCACGTACTTCTCTTCAAATTTTGGATTCAGTAGCTTTATTGGCACTGGCTTCTGTTTCCGCATTTGAAGCGGTTTTCTAAACATGTGATGTTCATCAGTTGTCTTCCTAATCAAATCAAGAACATCTTGCATCTTGTCTCGTAATAACCCTGGCAAGTTAGGATTTTGCAACACATCATGCAGCAAATTGGAAATTGGCGAGAATATTTCTGCAAAAGAGCTGAATCCTTCATAGATGATGATGAATCCTTTCAGTGTTTCTGAAACTGATGACAGAACACTGGCCCTGGCATTGAAGAAAGGGGGCATAACACAGAACAATAAAACATGAACATTAACAGTAATACAGAGGCAAGAAACATCAAGAGAACCTTTTACTTGCCTGAAAGTGTCAGAGGCAAAAAAAGGTGACTCTTCTTGCATCTCCATGACTGCAAAGAAATCAAGAGGACGTATAGCACATGCCTGATCAGTTATGTGGAGCCAAGGTTTCACCACTCTAATCTCCATAAGATGGTTTAACTGGGAAAGAAGACAGACAACAATAGCTTCAGCAACCAGAATATCATAAGAAGACAATTATCTTCCAGCACAAATATTTTTGGCATGTGAAATAAACCTGTGAATGTTGTTGAAGTCCAAGTTTTAACTCTATGGAGGATGTTAACAGTGTTTGCAAGTATATTATAGCCTCAGGACAAAACTTCTGGGATTGTTTACACACCTACAGGAAAAAAAAAAGCTTTTCTGACAACACCACCAAGTACGTAAGGTGAAAAGAATGTAATATTGATACATACAAGTGCAGTCATGCATGCTTACATTTGTCCTTGGCAAGTAATTTCAAATTAGACCAATTTAAAAACAGAGATTGCACACCTACCGAGAATACCAATGAACACAAAAAAGATCCACGTGCTGCATCTTGACCCGAGTTTATGGGACAACGCATCAGATACTCACACATCAGGAGAAGTGCAGGAGTCATAACGACATGACGAAAATCAGAGCACGGAAATACCAATGACCAGAGCCTCAACAGAAGCAAAGTCTTCAAAGTTGGCCAGCAGCTCTTTCCTACATTACAAACAAGTTGCACACTTTAAGATGAAGATCAATGTTCCAAACAGTAGTTAACATGATCATGTCTCCAAACCTGGGTTCTTAATATCCTCCAGGAAGCGAGTTCGTATATGTATCAGTCGCTGCCTAGCACAAATGGCTGCAAAATAGGGGGTTTCTGCGCTCATCTCTACCAAAGGTTTAACAAGTGAATTTATAATTTTGAAATTTAATGGACTTTGAGTAGCTAAAACAGCAAAATACTGCAACAGAACACCATAGAAGATCTGCAAGTTAAAGAATCAAACGTAAGAGAACAAATTCATTCACATACATAAAAAGATAAAAGCTTCAGAAAAGGAATACCCAGTGGAACTTATACAAAAAAAAAAGGCAAGGAAAATAGACAATAAATGGAAACCAAAAAAGACATACTTGCATTTTCTTCCGGTTTTCTGCTGCAAGTCTTATTGAATTGTATGCTCGAATCCGATTAATGATCTCCACAACTTCATCATCTGAACGGCTATCCAGCAAGGAACATAGCTCTGGCAGGTTCTTTGGAGCTTCAATTACATAAGGAAGTTCCTTCTCTTTTGCTGGAGCCAGATTTCCAGCAGCATTCATCTCATGAGATGAACTGGTTTTCACTTCATGCAAATCCAAGCTAAGTTTATCACCAATGGCCACTTCTTTCTCATCAAGGTTATCTGTTTCTTCACTATCCATATTCAGACCGTCATCATCATCATCACTTTGCTCCCAATCTTTCATGGTGGATATATTTACATGTTCATCACCACTACCATCATTCCCATCACCATTTCCTTCATTATCTTCATCACCTTCTGAATCCTGGGAAGATGAACCACTTTCATCTTGATTATCTGCATCATTTTGTTCATATATGCCATCAATCCAGCCTTTTTTGCCCGCCACATCATCAGCAATTAAAAAGGAGTCTCCAAGATCATCCCCAGAAGTAGGTCTGATCTTAATTGATGCTGAATTTTGTATTTCTACAGTATCATCATCACTGCCTTCATCGGTAAAATCATCGGTAGCAAGCATCCTTTCTTGACGTTGCTTCTAAAATTATTCAAAACAAGAAAAAAAAACACTAAACAAGTTTAACATGCCACAATATCACTTCTTTAAAGAATAAAAGACATTTGAGATGTAAAACATCGTCTCTTAAAACAATGCAAGGTCACCTCCAGTTCTTCTAGATGCTCCTTTTCTTCTTGGGCTATTTCTTCTGGAGTTTTTGTCCTGTCTGATGCATGAGCTCTCCTATCTGAACCCAGCTCTTTTACAAGTTTGTCATAAGCATCAGGAAGACCCTGATGGAAACAATAAATATTAATAATGCTAACAGAAATGAGATAGATTCAGTCGTGTCAGTTTTGCAACAGCAAATGAAGGGAAAAAAAAAGAATTAAAAGAAAAAGCAGAAAATTGTCCAAAAGCAGTTTCATCAAATCCAAGCATCACAAAAGAGAATATGCCTTGGTAAGGATGTCTTCAATAAAGGGACAGCTGCTTGTAAGCTTTCTATTCAGAAAGTTGTCACCACTCCAACATAAGAAAATGACAAATTCTGACAAACAGAATCAAACAAGAAAGTTTTGCCTCCTTGACAAGTTTTGTCAGCAACGCTACTAATGGAACACAGAAAAGTGAACTGAGATTGCTCCTTAAATGATCACACAACCTCACAAGAGTATTAATTAAATAGCAAATGCAATTAAAACCTAACAAATATTTCTTTGATAACACATGATGCATGAGAAAAACAGCTGATATAATGTTATCAATAAAAAACTGACATATAAAAAAAAAATAATCTTGTGCTATCTCATGTTCAGCTCAATGCTTAGAAATATTCAAGAAAGCCTTTAGAGAAGTAGAAGAATTTGACTTAACAAGCAACTAAGAGTTTCTGAATATGAAAAACAAAGAAGTTATAAATGAGACACATCTGGAAAACATCATCAACACATTTAGCAAGTTAAAAGGAAACAGAGCTGTGATGTTTACATACTTTCTCAATAAGTTTGTTGTCTGATAAACCTGATAATCCTTCTTTTAAGGACTCCCTCTTAATATCCTTGTTCAACAAAGCCTTCAAAGCATTCATCTTACTTGGATGAGATAAAGCCCGTAGTGCCTCTGTTTGGGCCAACGTACTAAAGTCTTCATCTAGCTTCGCCATTAGACTTTCATCTTCTTCTTTCTCCTTTACTTTTTGGGCCTACAGCAAGAACAATGTTTCACAAGCATAACCACATGTAAACATAAAGTTAAAAAAGATCCTTTTACAACTGTATAACAATGTATGGTACCACTACCAATAACTAACATGCAAGTTTGCTCAGGCCACCTTAAGTACATTGATAACACCAATGTGTGTACATATGGACATGGACTTAACAACATGATGTCATGATGAAAAAATGCCTCCAAGAATTACAATAAAATTTAGAATCCAGATTGACATGGTAGCAGAGAACAGAGAAATATTAACAATGATTTGCAAGAGGATTAACTAATTAACATTTATTTTCTAATACTTTTAGCATGGCTATGTATACCAAATATGGAATCATGTGCTTGTCCATCCAAGCCAGACAGACGAGACCCAAATTCTACAACGACCCACATAAAATTTACATAAAAAGTTAACCAGTCAGACAATAAATATAAGGTGTGATTAGATTATAAAATTGTTAATGAGAAGAGACAAAAGGCGAATAATTAGATTAGGACGTCAAGGTGGCAGAGAAAGAGGGAACTATGAAGCTATTGTGATGCTCCTTGTCTGTACTTCAAATTGGTTTAACTGAAAATTTCAATGAACTTCAATAAATTCAATTTCTCCACAAGTAGCTATATAAGCCAATAAGTTGAGGTAGTTCAGATTCTTCAGAAGATCTAAAGCAACTAAGTTAAGGGTCTCAAGCAATTGAGAGAACCATAAGAAAAAGAAAATAAGGGTCAGTTGGTCAGATTCAGTCAACTACTGATATGCATGATGAACATCACAGTTACATTGCAACCAGATTTTCATCTGCTTCATAAGTTACCTCAAATGCTTTGAGACCTAACCCATCTCAGGGAGACATGATTTGTTTGATAAAAAATGTACAACTGAATGATATACTAGTGTTCGAAGTTTTATAGTCATAATAGGAATCTAAGTACTATCCAGTTGAGTATCTTCATGAGCCATAAATGGCTGAGAAATTTGGTATATCAATGAATTTAGTATAATAAAAGGTAACCTAGTGTCTCAAGCCTATTTCCCCCTTTTCTGATGGCAATCCAGTACAAAAACATATATTTCTTGGTTTTTTCTCCTTTCAACAATCTGAAGAATGCACTTGTATAGGTCGGCAATACCGACCTGTACCGTCCGTACCAGTCGGTATATACCGGTCCGACAGGATACCGGTACACGGACCGGTCACTACCGGTCGGTATGATTTTTTTTATTTTTTTTAAATAAAAAAATCATTTTTTAATAAAAATTATTTTTTTGGGTTTTTTTTAAAGCTCGGCGACGTCGTCGAAGCCTCGGGCGATGTCGTCGAAGCTCGGGCAACGTCACCGAGGCTCGGGCGACGTCCCCGAGGCTCGAGCGACGTCGCCAAAGCCTTGGCGACATCGCCGAGGCTCCAATTTTTTAACAGAAATTTTTTTTTTAACCTTTCGGGCGACGTCGTCGAGAGAAATATATATATATATATAATTATAAATATATATATACTCAACGGTACATCGAAACGTACCGTTCGGTACACCCATACCATACCGTACCAGAGAAACGTCGAAACTCCGGTACGGTACGATATTGCAGACCAGTTGTATGACAATTAAATTTACTAAGGTGACTCTCATAGTCTCATGCATTGCAAATTTGTTTCCTATTTCCTAAAGCTTAGTGAACTATTGTTACCTGGCAGCAAAAATTCTAATAAAAAAAATAAAGAGGCTTGTAACTTTTAATAGTCATGATAGCATTTCCATTTATTTTTAACAACCAAGTCAGTTATAATTGGTAAAAGGGCACCACATGCTCCTTGCCAATAAAGTCTGGGAACACAGCCTTGCCCCTAAAAGCAAAAAAATTATGTGATTCAATAACTCACCCCAGGCTGCAAGGGAGCAACCTCAGTGTGGCATTAAAGTTGCCAATGCATTTCATATTTCCAAAATCTTTAAGTAGAAAATGACTGGACATTTGAAACCAAGAATGGTTGACGCACAGTACAGGCCTTTTAACTTTCGGTAGTCATAAGTAGAGTCAACAATTTTTACAATCAGGAAAATACAACATATTAGTTATGGTTAATACACAACCAATGGTGTTTATTAGCATCAACAAAAATTACAAACTAAACAGTTAATCAGTAAGGAACCAGTAATTACCTCTATCAACACCTTTCTGTCTTTTCTCATTGCATAAGTATGTTAGTTAAGCCGTTTAAACATGCTGCAGAATCAGACCCACCAACAAACAATATGCAATAACAACAAATAGGATGCTGATATGATGGTTATTAGTAAAATACACCTCAAGGACAACAAGCTTATAGAAACCTAGTAACAGTATATTATAAGGAAAATAAACAAGCAACATAAAAATTCAAATCTATAATGTCGAGTACCTACCTTGTAAAATTTGCTCTTTGAGATTATCTCCATCATCACTTGCTTCTTAGATTTGTGTGTCTGCCAAGTCAGAATACTTTGTTGTGAACATCTAAAATTTAATTGAGTACAAAGCTTAATTATTATATAACTAAGAAGGCATAAATGAACACATAAGCTCATTTTATCAAAGAAACACTCCAGACACAAGATTTGACAAGATTCAAAAAACAGAAAAAACAAGAACATGGAAAAAGGAAGTACAATCCTAACTGCCATGTGTTTAATTATATATGAATTCATAACCTATGTGAAGGAAACAAATGCAAATTTCATGAAGATTAAAGCCCTAACTAGGTCAAATGTAGACTCCATGGCTGTAGATAAGAAAGCATTACTAAATTCTTAAGGTGTTCCCTGTATCTTTCTGTATTTATGCAAATTATTTTTAGGGCAAGTTCATGAGTTATATACATGCATACGCTAGATATATAGCCTTTGCGCTTGTGAGGAGGTGACTCGAATATTCAGAAGATCTACAAAAAATTTGAAAAGCATGAACAAATCTGACTTGTTATCTCCATTTTTTAAACAATGTTTTGGAGCTTTAAGCTCAAACATTCCTCCAATTGTCAGAATGTAAAATTGTAAAGCACTATCAGTGAAAAGTTTGACATAAATGTGCTAAACAAACTGAACCAGATTTTATCAGATATTGATGTGATGATTGTGTAGCAATTGCATACTGATGCTAAATTTATTCACGCATGTCTAGTTTTCAGTAATATCATGTTCTTCTCCAAGTAATCTTTTAATTTCTAGGGTATTACTCAGAAAGGATAATGAGTTTGGTCATTGATAATGCAAGCCTGTTTTAGGTTTTGCTTTGCATATTTAACCTGCCATTAGAAAAGTATTGCTTACATCCAAATATAAGGTTAAGATCCATCTCAGAGCCATCTCCTGTAAGCACATTGTGAAGAGAGATCAAAACTTTCTGAGATGCATTGCAAACAATTTTTTGCTTGCAAGCAAGGTTTAGCATACTGAAGCGTACCACTCGGTATAGGCGATTCGTACTGGTCTGATATTGGATCAATATGGATAGTACATCAATACACCCCCGGTATAACATGTGTAGGTACGCTTGGTGTAGCTCGATATGTAGCATACCAACAACTGATCAGTGCATCGGTACAGATCGATAATGCGAACCATGCTTGCAAGCATGAGGGAATTTTTCTAAAACATACACCAAAATTTTAGTTATGTTGTGCTTTGATAATTTTAGAAAGTTTTTTGTGGATTATTAAACGTCTAGTAATGAAGACTAAATAATATTAAAACAACTCAACTTGGCATTATATCATTTGTTAAACACAAAAATGGCCTTAGCACAGAAGAATCAAAACTAGTCAGACATTGAGGTTGCATCACTATGACATGGGTGGACATAAGGTGGTTGAAGAACATTTTCCAAAAACAGTATGCAGGACATACAGCAGCAGACCTGCCCAGAATCGAAATGAAATACCAAAACTACAATTGAAAGGATGTTGATCCAGGCTAAATCAAGATGGTAAAGGAGAAAATGAATCAGCCCAAAACTGAATAAATTGAGACATAAAAGTTTGTGATAATGTTATGAACATGCAAAAAATGAAATGCAGTTACAGTTGCTAATAACTAAAGAAAGGATTGCTTAGAAGCTTGAATAATTAAAGAACAATATGCAAAAATAGCTGGTAATTAGAGATATTATATTCTGAGATATGTCAGAAAGAACCACACAAAAAGAAGTCCAACAAAAAAATAGACCAAACAGATTAGGTCCAAACAAAAAAGTTCCTGAACTATGGAGTACAAGATTAGAGATCCAACAATTTCCGTTGAATCACCCAAAAATATCATCTCCTAATATATTAGATGAAACTTGGAATGAGCCAAAGAAGGATGTGATTGAGGACAAATAGAAACAAACAGTGAAAGGTAGAAAATTGAAATAAATTTATGCTCAAGATAAACCAGCATCAGAGGACTTCTGAACATGTTTAAAAAATTATTTTTTTGCCCATCAACTGGTCGATCCATCAAAGGATAAATCTGCTGCTCAACCATGGTTAATGGTTAGGCATTGAAATGTATCATCAGATTATTAAGCCAATGCAGCTGATGATATTCAATTGTCTAAATCAAGAAGGCATACACTTTAAACTGTTGCAATTTAACTTGTAATAAAGGACACAGAAGACAAATTCAAACTTTGAAAAAAAATAAATGAAATTAGCAGCAACTGCAGTAACTAAGATCTATTCTTAACTTTTAGTTGCTAGAAGCCAGCCAAATTTTCATGTTTTTGGTAGTAAATAAGCAGACAGATCAACAAAGAGACTTAGATCATTATGCCTTAAGACAGATCCGTATTGCTAAAATCACCAAATTGTCATGAGAAATTCCATGAAAAAGAAAGATATTACATTTAAATAGTGAAACAGAACATTACCTGATCCTCTCCATCAAGCAAGCTAGATTCTGAAGAATTTTGCAGAGACTGCAAGCTCAAATGTTTTGATGATGCTAAACCACCTGGAAAACACAATTAAATTGCCTTTTATATAAAAAGGTTTATGTAAAAAAAATCATCCATGCATATGTTCAAAGTTGAAGGTACAAATCATGACCCAATTAATTGTTCCACCCAAATGATCATGGCAATAAACTGATCTATTATAGTATAGCTGTAGTTGATCATTTGTTGCATCACATAACAGTGGAATTGTAGCAAGAAAGAGCTTACTCACTTCCGTTCTTGAAATCAGCATCTTCATCCTCATCTAGGGGCACTTCATCCTCAAAATCATCCTTGTCAGAGGAATGTGGCTGATCAACTGTAGTATCATCTTCCTCATCATCGGACAAATTGTATTTGCTAGTTCTTTTCAACTTTAACTAAATAGATAAAGTAATACAACTAACATCAGATTTGAGCATATATTCGCTAATTTCCATTCACTGTTTTCTACTATAATGATCAGACCAAAATATATGAAGACAATCAAGAAAGACTGAAATAAATATAAAGTAAACCCAAAAGCATGAAGACCATTTTGAAAGAGTAGAGCTTCCATGCAAAATGGAAATTTTAACTCAGTCAATCTATCTTCTTTGGAAGCCCTCACAAAAAGATGCAATTGCTTCAAAGGAATACTCTTCAACTTTAGAAACAAAAAACACAAAGTAATTGATAATAGAACTTACATCCAAGGAACATGCTGACGATTTGACATTTGAACCCTTTTATACCATGACCATCTCCACAAAGACATGTCAACTGAAGTTCAACACAATTTATGAACAGAGGTGCTATTTTTCCACCTTTGCTGTGTTTGTTCCCAAGTGCATTTCTAAAGGATGGAAATTATCGGCACTACTTAAACTGAATGTAAACCAAACAAGCTGATGATATGGTACGGACGCTCCTTTTTTTTTTCTTTGCAATAATTGCATTATAGTAATAATCCATAGATACTTCTGAAAGAAATTTCCAGATGCAATTAACATATTTGGCACTGCATCCCGATGATGGACAAGTACACAAGAAAAACAATGAAGAACTGAACTTTTATAACTAAAATATAAAACCCAAAAATGTTGTAAGAAAGAGCCAATAAGAAGTGTCACAAACACAGATGGTAATTCAACTGAACCGAAGGAGATATTATGATGATAAACATTCACATAGCTAGAAAGCTAAATAGAAATGAATCGCATAATTCATTGAGTAGATTGCTGGTAAAAAACAAGTTCAAATTAACATATTAGAAGAAAATACAACCTGGCGTTCACGTTGAAGACGTAATACGGTTTTGTCGAATTCTTGTAGAGTATCATCCTTTTCTCCAATTCGTTTGTCCAAAAACACAGATGACTTTGCACTTTGCTCATACTCCTTCAACAAAGTCTTCTTCCTCTGTCATCAACAACCAAGAATCACACAAAAAGAATTGTTTCATATCTTCTCAACATGTCAGATGTCATCATTTTAAAGTGGGGCCATAACTATGCAGTATAATATATTCAAGGAATGAAAATGATGAGAGACGAGGATGATGGAAGTTTCTTCCTCTATCTGTGAAAACTGAAGAAAAGCCAAAAGAGATGCAATTTCCAATTTCTTCTCCAAATAAGTTCCATTTTTCTCTGAACAGTTAAGAATTCTGTAGAACCATGAAAGAAGAACAGAAATCTTATCCAGTAACAGAAATTCTGAAGGTGATGAAATTTTCTTTTTCAATCCTAATTTCTACTCCAACAAGTAGTGTCTTTGTTTAAACCATCAAGAACTCAATAGAATCATAAAAAACAAATGATTAGGGATGAGATAAATGACCGTTCTCTTCCTATTTTATTGGGGCCCCAACGTATAGTTTCTTCTCCAACAGGTTGTTTCTTTATTTAGAACATCAAGAACTCAGTAGGAACCGTAAAAACAACTTCAAACAATAAAAGGCAAACATAATTTCGAGGAACATAAATGATAAGAGACGACATCAACGGTAATCAAAGTTTTCCCGCGTCATTGAGAACCCAAGAACAGTTAAGAAGAACCCTCAAAGACAGCTATGCAGAAAAAAATGAAAAAGATCTTTTCGATGAAGCGATGATGAAATGAGATTGATAGTCGTGAAAGTTTCGTCTTTAATAAGTCTGCATCTTTCATTCAACCATCAAGAGTTCAGCAAAACCATAAAAATAACTTGAAGCAAGTTATGAAAAGCCTTTTCAAGAAACAAAGATGATGAGAGATGACAATTCATGGTGATAAAAGTGTTCTTCTCCATCAAAGTGCGTCTACCTTTAAATCATCAAGAACCTCGTAGAACCAAAAAAAAGATAAATTCAAACAAGAAAATAAAGATGGCCTCAAGGAACGAGTAGAATTTTGGGCACATAATGATGGCAAAAGAAGAAGCCGGAGGAAGAAAGTCTAGCACCTTCTCGATGGCTACAGATCGGGAGAGACCGATACGACGCTCCTCACCCTTACGTCGCTTGCCGACGACGTCGAACTTTCGGCGAGACCAAATGGTCTCGAAGGGGTTCAATGTGGGGCGCGGCTTCGCCGCCTTCATGGCAGCAGCGGCAGGGCCGGAGGGCAGATGCTTTGCGCCTTTACCCTTCTTCTTCTTCTCCTTCTTGGAGGGAACGGAGCGGGCGGCGGTCTTCGCCATCGACGGCCGGGATAACGAAGACGTCAATAGAGAAGAAGATTGGTGAAGATAGGTCGGGTTTTTAGGGTTTTATGGTGACACGATTAGCACGGACCGGGTGTGAATCGTGTGCCGGCTTCTTTCGTAACTTATTTCGTCAAGGTAAGACGTCAAACGCACTGGGGTCATGCACCGCGTTCGCAGTATAGTGAAGTCGTACTTGGAGTCGGGTTCAAAACAGCAATCTCTTGGTTTAGTTCGTTCTTTTACATCGTTTACCTAAGTAATGCGGTGGGTTGGACCTGAGCGCCACCGATCCAGGTTCGAACCAAATCCGAGCAATAGGTGGCAAATTTGACCCGACTGTGATTTATTTTTATGTTAGAATGAGTTCCGATACAGCCGAGTACGAGAAATTGAGTTTTGTCTCGTGTTGAGCATGGGACGAAAACATGGTCAGTACTTGATATATTTCGTGATGCATAATTTGAGTTTTTTCTCGTCCTGAGCATGGATCGAAAACATGGTCAGTAATTAATTAATATATTATTTTGTGATGCATAATTTGCTAATATTTAGATTAAAGAAAGAACTTGTCGCGTGTTCATATGACATAAAATTAATCAATTTAGAAAGAGAGGAAGGTCTAAGAATTTGTGTTTCCATATGCAATATGAAAGCAATTTTAACAAAATCATCGTGATTAGAGGTGATTGTATTATGGTGATGGAGTATAGGAGACACGCCCTGGTGATTAATGTGCACTTTGTACGGTGTTAATGTAACATATAAAATATTTATGATAATTTCTACAAATAAAAAAAATACTATTGATGCGACTATGAATTGGAGGCCTTAAAATAGGCCCAATGAGCCCCATTATGAGTCAGTTCGTGGGCTTGTATTGGACTGTGGGTGGGAAGAACTATATGGACTTGAATATTTATAGAAACTTGCTCGCAACCGTTGGATCCGTGATTGATGCATTAAAGTAGAAATCCTATACGGTTTGTCTCGTCAGTACCACATTGTTCCACTACTAGGCTATTAGCTACCGTTGGATTTGTTGTTGATGCATCATAACGGTGATGTGGGAATCGCATTCGGGGACCTCTATTTATGGCGCGCTTCGGGCGCCTTGTCGTCCCTCGAATTCGAAATGGTGCCGTTATTTCCGATGTTCGTTTGGCGATCGAAAGAGAGAGCATCGGTTTCCTCCCGATCTTATCTCGAGGCCTCTTCGTCCCGCATTTCTCCGCCGATCGCCCCAGACGCTTCCATCTTCTTCTTGGTGACAACGTGCTTCGCTGTAATAATCGAATCCGTGTGCCTTTCGTATAACTATCTTGGTCTCTCTGTGATCTGAGTTTTCGATTGCTAATCAAACAGCTGACTATGGTTTTCTTTCGGAACTGGATTGGGATCTTCTATTGGTAGCCGTAATGCTTTTATTCCGATGATTTTTCCCTCTCGATGGCCCTAATTGTTCGCATTTCTCTGCTTCTCGCTCCAGATTGCTCATATTGGTATTGTTCCTGTTGCCGATGTTCGAATTGCGGCGATCGAATTCGATTTTCCATTTACTTTTCTCAACATCTCTGTAACCTGAGATCCCTAATCCTAATTAGACCGCCTCCCTTCGGCTTCTCATGGTTTGGATTGCGATCTTTCATTGGTAGCCGTAATATCTACCAATACTTGGAAATGCCTTTCGAAAACCCTATTTGTCCTGAGTCAGTCTTCCAATAGCGTAAGATTCGTGCGGATGAAGTCGGTAGTTCTTTTAGAAAGAAGCCGTAACAGCGGATGAAGTCGCTTTCATTCGTGCGGATGAACGTATGATTCGTCCCGAGTCGGTCTTTTCGAAAACCACTACAGCGGTTGTTTCGGAGATGTACTAGGCGTCAGAAGCGGGAACTGTCTTAGATGCTTCCAGTATTTTTTTTTTTTCCCCTTAAGTTCCTGAGATCCGTTCTTAGAAGCACTAATCACTATAAGGATGGATTGAAGATAAAAACTAGTCTATATCCTTAGCCAACCAACCAACTTTTTTATTACCGAATCTCTTTCAAGGGATCTATCATAGAGGTTTAATATTATAGGAAGAGTAGAAATTAGTTTCTTAAGCCATTTTACTTCAGTGCAAGTGGTATCAAGTGCTACAAGGTTTGTCATGTTATATAAATTTATTTTTTTTCTTTCATCTCTTCTTTTTATTTTCTTTCTTTTTTATATTTCTCCATCATCTCTTCTTTTTTTTTCTTTTTTATTTACTTCAATTTTTTTTATTTTTCTCCTCTAATTGTTTTGGTTTGACTATAACACAAAAATGACAAAAGACTGAGTATACATAAAGAAAACATGTGTCCTCAATTAAACAATATCCTTCATCTTTTTTTTTAACTTAATATGAATCATTTTATAAATGAAGGATGCTATACTCTCCCCCCTTAAAAGAAAATTTAGTCATCTAAATTATCACATCTGAATTAATGAAAAGATAGTGATAAGCTTTCTTCGTCTCATCTTCCAGCTCCTAAATAGTTTCATTAACAGAATAGTATTTTCAAATCGTTTTAACAAGAGGAATAATTATATTTCTTTTGATCTTTTCTTTCTTGAGCTCTTCCACATAAGAAAAGCTTTATTAATCATGATTGACTTGTACTTAATGATATATGAGAGATTAGGTGTATATTTTATGATCATCGATACATAAAATAATACATCATGAACATGACACAAGAATGATGGCAAGGCAATTCTATAAGTAACAAAAACTAATTCTCTTAATTACCCTAAAAGGTCTAATAAATTTGAGGCTTAACTTTCCTTTTTCCTAAATCTTATGACACTCTTAGAAGGGAAGATCCTCAAAAATATAAAATCCCTTACTTTAAACTCAATATCTATTTTATTATTATCAACATAGCTCCTTTTGATGATTCTGATTAGCCTTTAACCTTTTTTATAACTTTAATTTTTTATATAGTTTCTTACGTTTTGTTTGGTCTTAATAGCTTTTTATTACCAACTTCCTCCCAATATATAGTTATTCTATACTTTCTCTCATATAAAACTTCATAAGAAGTTATTTAAATGCTTGAATGATAATTATTATTATAAGTAAATTCAATAAAAAAAATATCTTTATCTCATTCTCTTTTCGAATCCATGACATAAGCTCTGAGTAAATTCTCAAGTGTTTGAATTAATTTTTTTTATTGATCACTGATATAGGATATTCTGACGTTGCTCACGTGTAATAGTCAACAGACACATCAGTATGAAGGCACAACCCGCATAGGATGTCACGTTCGACCCGCCACCTCAGGTCGGAAGTGATAGAACCTCAACGCCACCCGGAGTCGCACGGAGCAACCCATCCCCGAAAGCCCGTGACGGAACCGCACGGAATAGCCCGTCCCCGAAAGCCTAGGACGGCGCCGCACGGAGCAACCCGCCTTGGGAAGCTCAGGACAACGTCGCACATAACAGCCCGGGACAGCACCATACGGGGCCGCTTGCCCCCGAAAGCCCAAGACGACGTTGCACAGTACCATCCTGTATGACACCATCCCGTACGAGCCAACCATCATTCGGGTTAAGGTATGCACAACCGACCCCGAGCATGGGCATAAAAACCTCCCACTTGGTTTCAGAAGAGAGAGGAAAAAAAGGAGACCATTCCCACCATTCCCACACTAATTTGACCGTTGGAGGGGCCAAGTTGAGATGAAACCCGACTCAGGTCTTCTTGCAGGTGTCGAGCTCCTCGGGGAGTTGTGTCAATCACGGACCAAGTCGGGACACCTTTCGAAGCATCGGTCATCGAACCAGGCCAACCTTCCACGTCGTCCGATGGCCACCTCAGTTTGACAACATTTTGGCACTAGAAGGAGGGCCGATGTCACAGGAGTGTCCCATAACCAACACAAGGGCTCGCCCCACCGAAGGACAGCCTACTACCCACCTTGTCGCCTCAGGCCTGACCCCCCACTGCATAGCTGGGTGGGGGTGCCCCGAGCTAGACCTTGGATCGCTACTGGTGCCTGTTCAACAATCTCGGGTTATCCCTCCCAGAAATATCCCAGCACCCTTGGTTATCTCACTCGAGACATTCCTTGACTTGTTAAGGCAAGTGCAAGCCCCAGCCGAAATGATCCAAGCAATCGCCCTGCTCATCCCACAACTCATGCACCTGGCGAGCCCCCAAGCGTCGAGCCCGTCTATGCTTGTCCTGGAGCCACTCGACGTCCCCCTGACAAATCCAACTCCTCACGAACGACTACGGAAAGAGACAGGGGAGCGACTTGGGGGCCTGGGAATGACTCCCGAACCTAGTGTTCCTGGTCTCTGCCCAACCAATCCACCGCTCCCGGAGCCTCACATCGTGTCGTCTAACTTACCCGATAACTCGTTCAAAGCTCAACTCTCCTCGGTGAATCGATGTCTCGACGAGTTCCAACGCGAGTTTCGCAAGTCCAAGGGAGAGGTCAGGGACGACACTTCGAGAGCATCCCCCTTCACTCTCGAGATCCAAGATAAGCCTGTTCCTCTCAACTTTAGACTCTCGAACCTTGAGGTGTACGATGGCAATTCGATCCAATGGAGCATGTTGCCGCTTTTCGGGCATAGATGGCCCTTTATGGCACTTCTGATGTTTGATGTGCAAGGCGTTCCCCACCACGATCAGGGGACCAGCCCAGATGTAGTTCAGCTGGCTCCAACCAGCTTCGATCTCTTCATTCGACCAGCTTGTGAAAGGGCTCGAACAAACTTTCTTAGCCAGCATGCGACCAAAACCCTCCATGGCCATGCTCCTCACATTAGCCCAATGTGATGGCGAGGCCCTCTCACAATTCATCACATGCTTTACCACTGAGGCCCGAGGGATACCCAAGACTCATCCATCTCTAGTCATGCAGGCGTTCCTAATGGGATTGCGCCCCTCAAGACTCTTCTGGTCTCTAGTTAAGAGGCCACCCTCAACTGTTCCTGAGATGCTCCAACGCATCAACCAACATGTCACCACCGAGGCTCTGATGGCGGGAAGGCACGAGGATAACAAAAGACCTCAGACAGACTCCACCCGAGGAGCTATCCTGAGGTTGATCATAAAACTGTCCCGAAGAAGGGCCGATCGACCCAAACCGTCACACCCAAGGCTCCCCCTGAATGCTTCTCGAACTAAAATCTTCATTCAAATTCGGGAGAAGGGGCTCTTACAGGAGCTCAACCCAGTAAAGGACACTAACAAAGATCAGTCTAAATATTATAGATTCCACCGAGACTACGACCATGATACGAAGGACTGCCATGACCTGCAGAACTAGATCAAAGATTTAATCCGTCGAGGGCATCTCGAGCGCTTCCTCAAAAAGCCCAAGTTTACTAGCTCAGGTGCTAGTCTAGTTTATGTCTGAGTTCACTAGCTCAAGTGCCAGTCCAATCTGTGCCTGAGCTCACCAGTTAAGGCACCAGTCCAATTTATGCCCGAGTTCATCAGCTCAGGCACCAGTCCAACCTGTGCCCGAGTTCACCAGCTCGGGCACCAGTCTAGTTTGTGCTGAGTTCACCAGCTTGGGTGCTAGTCCAATCTGTGCCTAAGTTCACCAACTTGGGCACTAGACTAACCCCTGCCCGAATTCACTAGCTTGGGTGCCAGTCTAACCTGTGCCAAAGTTCACCAGCTTGGGCACCAATCCAGTTTATACCCAAGTTCACCAGCTCGGGCACCAGTCCAGTCCTTGCCTGAGTTCATCGGCTTGGGTACCAATCAAATCTTTGCTCGAGTCCACCAGCTTGGCACATCAATCTAATCAACTAAGCGACCCCTCGGCACATCATCCCAGCTTGACCCCATCACAGACACAACGACACCACGAAGTGACTCATCAATTCCCGCACAACAGACGACACAACAAAAAGGGCAAACTAGACATGCCCCGAGCCGCGGGGAGGGGGGGGGGAGATATTCTGGCACTACTCACATGGCGATAATCAGCGGACACATCAGTACAAAGGCATGACCTATGCAGGATGCCACGTCTGACCCGCCACCTCGGTCGGAAGTGACAGTACCTCCACGTTGCCCGGAGCTGCTTGTCCCCGAAAGCCCGGGACGGCACCGCACGAAGCAACCTGCCCCAGGAAGCCCTGGACAGTGCCATACGGGCCCGCTTGCCCTCAAAAACTTGGGACGACATTGTACAGTACCATCTTGTACGATGCCACCCTGTACAAGCCAACCACCATCCGGGTTAAGGTACACATAATCGACCCTGGGCATGGGCATAAAATCCTCTCGCCTGGTTTTAGGAGAGAGGAAAAAAAGGAGACCATTCTCATCATTCCCACACTGATTTAATCGTCGGAGGGGCCAAGTCAAGATGAATCCCGACTTAGGTCTTTTTGAAGGTGTCGAGCTCCCGGGGGAGAGAAGTGATATGGGATATTCTGGCACTGCTCACGTGGCGACAGTCAGCTGACACATCAGCACAAAGGCATGACCCCGGAACATGTTTCGTTGGGGGGGGGAGTGATGAGTGATATGGGATATTCTGGCACTACTCACATGGTGATAGTCAGTAGACACATTAGTACGAAGGCACGACCCACGCAGGATGCCACGTCCGACCCACTACCTCGGGTCGAAAGTGACAGTACCTCCATGCTACCCGGAGCCACACAGAGTAGCCCGTTCCCGAAAGCTTGGGACGGAACTGTACGAAATAGCTCGGGACGATGTCGCACGGAGCAACCTGCCCCAGGAAGCCCTGAACGGTGCCATACGGGGCCGCTTGCCCTCGAAAGCCTGGGACGACGCTGCATAGTACCATCCTATACGACGTTGCCCCGTATGAGCCAACCACCATCCAGGTTAAGGTATGCATAACCGACCCCTGGCATGGGCATAGAAACCTCTCGCTTGGTTTTAGAAGAGAGAGGAAAAAAAGGAGACCATTCCTATCATTCTCACATTGATTTGACCGTTGGAGGGGCCAAGTCAGGATGAAACCCGACTTAGGCCTTCTTACATGTGTTGAGCTCCCGGGGGGGTGGGGGGGGGAGAAGTGATATGAGATATTCTGGCACTGCTCACGTGGCGACAATCAGCAAACACATTAGCACAAAGGTATGACCCCGGAACATGTCTTGTTGGGTGGGGGGGGGGGAGAAGTGGTATGAGATATTCTGGTATTGCTCACGTGGCGACAGTCAACGGATATATCAGCATAAAGGCACGACCCACGCAGGATGCCACGTCTGACCCGCCACCTCGGGTCGGAAGTGACAGTACCTCCACGTTGCACAGAGCAACCCATCCTTGAAAGCTTGGAACGGAACCACATGGAGCAACCTGTCCCCGAAAGCCCAGGATGGCGCCGCACGGAGCAACTCGCCCCGGGAAGCCCTAGATGTCGCCATATGAGGCCGCTTGCCCCCGAAAGTCCGGGACGACATTGCACAATACCATCCTATACGACATCACCATGTATGAGCCAACCGCCATCCAGGTTAAGCTACGTACAATCGATCTCGGGCATGGGCATAAAAATCTCTCACTTAGTTTTATAAGAGAGAGATAAAAAAAGGAGACCATTCCCATCATTCCCATACTAATTTGACCGTCGGAGGGGCCAAGTCACGACAAAACCCGACTCAGGCCTTCTTGCAGGTGTCGAGCTCCTCGGGGCGTCGCGTCAACCACGGACCGAGTTGGGACACCTTCCAGAGCATCGGCCATCGAACCAGGCCAACCCGCCACGTCGTTTGGTGGCCACCTTAGTTCGACAACAATCACAAATACTATGAGAGATTTGTGGAGGGATTCTTTTAAATTACTAATTCTCTCACCAAGCTAATATAAAAAAATATAAAATTTAAATAGGGGAAAAATTATATATGAAGTTTTCAAGAGTTAAAAAGAAGATTGACCAGTGCACCCATCCTCATAATTTTGAATAGTAACGATGGATTTATAATTTATACAGGTGCTTCAAGAAAGAGACTTGACTGTGTTTTGATACAAGATAAACAAATGATTACTTATGTCTCTAGACAATTGAAAAGTTACGAATATAATTATCCAACTCATGATTTAGAGTTAGTAAAATAATCATCTTTGCTCTAAAGATTTGAACACGTTACTTATATAGACAAATATTTAAGATCCATATTGATCACAAGAGTTTAAAATATATTTGTATTCTGAAAAAACTAAATATAAGATAGTGGAGATGGATAGAATTTTCAGAGAATTATGATTATGCTATTTATTATCAATTAAATAAAGTCAATGCTATAGCTGAGGCACTAAGTATGAAATCTATAAGTTTTATGCCTAATCTTATTATGAAGTAAAGAAAGTTATTAAAAAAATTATAATTCTAATGTTATGAGAAAAATATAAGACTCAGTAATATTGATGATGGTCTTTATTTAGGATCAATGTCATCTCTTCCAACAAATTAAAGAAGAATTATAATATTTAAATATTTCTGAAGTTATTCTCGCATGTTTCTCAATTTTCTGATTTATCTTTCTCGACTGAAAAATATAAAAGTTAACATAAGCGCGTGCTGCAGCCTGGAGCCGCAAATACGGAAGTACCAACTCGGTTTACATGGTCGAGATTGACAAGTTTTAGAACCATGGGTATGTATGTGACCACCAATTGCATGCACTTTAATAGAATGATAAATAGCGTTACCTCCCCTAGAAATGTTGCGGCTGAGGAATTCTTCTATAAATTTTGTCCCGGCAGCCACCTTGTTGGGCAGTTCCGACAACATCGTCCGAGAAGCATGTGCCCAAACAGTGACTAGGGATGTCGACCACGGTGGCACGCGCTTGTGGAGTTCGTGCGCAAGGTGTCGTTTATGCTGGCAAGGCCAAAAGTCTCAATCAAATTTGATTGTTGTGATGGCAAAAAGAGACCGAAGGCCAATGAAATTGTTCTCGCGTTTTAGCCAGATTGACAATTCGTGGATCCTTTGGCTTGCAGAACCTAACAGGTAAGGAATTGATTTAATTTACTGCCTAAGACTAAGATCTGATGTACTTGCCTTTTAATTGATATACAGGCTCAAGACATCCTTCTAGTTTTGCTACAAATGGTTATACACGTGCTAAAAAGAGGCCGACGCTACCGGCGGCTATTACATTTCTTCGGTCCCATTTACTTATTTTAGAGATCGAGGGGAAGCCTTTGAACAAAACTGACCTGGGCACCTGGCGTTGGAATGCCGGTTTTCACATCAGCCGTTAGTTGATGCGAGGAAAAGAGATGCCATCGCTACCCGTTCAAGGGACGGAACATCCACGGCGGCAATAAGCCATTGCCGGTCCGCACCTGATGTTGCCCGTACACAGCCGCCATACCTTGATAAGGTCTGCATCACCGAAGGACCAAAGCTTCGTCATGGAACTCAAGCATTTATGTTGCATAATTTGTCATCATCAAGTATAATCTACGTTTGTATAATGTGCCGCAGTCGCAGAGTTATATTATTTGTTAGTGTAAGCACGAGAGCAGCACGACTGCGTTCGCTGCATATGCCCTTTCCCCGATAATTTTATTTATTTTAACGTTGGGCATTCATGCCTAGGATTGATGGGCTACCCACTAGGAAAGAGAGACCTACCATGCACTATTACTAATGTTCACAACTTTGTGTAGTGAAAAATACCCGATGTTGAAGGTAGGGTTAGCTTCCGCCATTAACGAGGGCGAGCTTATTTGTGCTTGATCCCAGTGAGCTTGCCGGTCGACAACTTTAGCCTTCTGCTTCTCCATGATCTGCTCACATCACGGCAAATCCGATGAAACCGAGCAGCAGAAACTGCGCCCACGTTAGCAACAGAGAGTTACATGCATACCTGCTTCTCCAAATTCTCGTTTTGCTCCTGCAGCGCCTTCTCCTGTTCATGAAAAGAATGATTAATGATAAATATCATGGAACTTAAACATGGCAGATTTCTGCGAGGTAGCTCTCCACCAAGCAATTTCTCAGACGAGGAAATTATTTCATTTCGACATTCCAACAGCTAATGTGGTCAGATAAATAAAGTGCATTCGTCAACTGTATGCTGCAATCAAAACTTGTTTGCTTGTAAAATCAACATATGGGAATTTACTATATACTGGAATCGAAGCCATGAAAGAATATTAAACGAGTCAAATGCTTCAGGTAGTTTTGTAGGCTCGGCCAGTTCATGAAAGATAACTGGCGTGTAACCATTGACAACATAAGGCATCATAGCAACTCTTTTTTACCTTGCTTTGAAGCTCAGCAATGGAGTCAAACATGACTTGATTCTGCACCATGAACAGATTCAATCAGCTTTGATGTCATCGTTCGTGGATCATATTCCTTGAATGCTTTGTAGAGCTTCTTTAATTGACGGCTAGAGAAAGAAAAATAATGAGGTTTTTACCTTTCTTGACCTAACATGCTTTAGGGAAATCTCGAGTTGATGCTCTAGTTGTTGGAGTTCTCTAACATTCAAGGAGTCCAGTTGTTCTCCCATCAGATGCCTGAAGTCGTTGTAGTATCATCGGTGCATCACACGGTACGCAACTTTTAGAGTGTAATCAACTTGTAGGATGAGAACTGATGTTGACACTGATTATAAAAGATTACCTTTGACTTCTACTTAAAGCCTCCACCTTAGCTTTGAGTTTGCGGTATTCTTGACACCAATTGCCCTGTTCAGTGTCCAAAATACAATCAGTGGACTGCGTGTCGTGTCAAGACATGAGCACCACAAAAATAGAACTCAAAACAATTACTACTATTTGTAGAGGATCTTAGCTGCTAACGCAGCATTCCATGTGCAACTTGTCATCTTGCATAAACCGAAGACCACCATATATATACCAAAGATAATGCGGTTTTATGAAATGAAAGCTTATAAAATATGAGACAATTTGGAGACTGAAACATTATATGGATACCATGTGTCATTGACATTAATGTCCCAACTTTAGTTGGGACATTAAGGTTTGCTGTTGTTGCACTAATTTTCATTTAATGAGATCAAAAGAATTGACATGGACAACTGGGACTGCTTCAGTAAAATCTAGATTCCGTCAGGAGAATGGCTTGACACAAGCAGCCAAAATGCAATAAAAATCAATGTAGAATAATCAAAGTTGAAAGAAGAAAACTTACGGAAATGAAACTAGGAAAACAACACACTGTTCCTGAAGGGAAATCTTTATGCACAATGTTCTTGCATCTTTAGGTGGAAGATAGAGAGATCCCAGAATTCAAAGAGGATGAAGTAGACATTAAGCTGATGAATGCAAAGTACAAATCCAAATGAACCTTTCCCTAGCTTCACAGAGCTCGATCTCTTGTTTAGGACTCTCATCAATAGATTTCTTAGACTTCCATCAGTTATAGAATAAACCTATCTTGATTATTTTTTCAGGCTTAGCCAAGATTAAGGTGGCGGATTCATCAAGCTCAGCTGGATTACTTCCACGAGTCTGTTATCAACGAAGCCAAAATACAGTACTTTTCTAGTTTGAAGAAATCTGAAAGCAAATTTCAAAAAAAAAATCTCATTCGTTTCATTCACTTAATTAGATCAGCAAAGCTTGTCAATTATGAACAGAAAAACCTGAGTCACACAGGTGTGTGGAGTTACCAAACTGCAATTGCCTCTTCAAAGATACCGATTGTCAGAAAATGCTACAAACGCAAAATGTTTGAACTCACTGCAGCAAGTTATGAGTGGACGATTATAGTTATGAATTATGGTCATACATTGCATTTCTGCTAAAAAAATATTTATATGATGATTTTGATGAAGTTGACCCTCGATCACAACACAATTAGAGAAGGCAGTAGCTTTTACCTTTTTAAGCATAACACAGTGGCTATGGGCATTATTTCTTTCTTTTGCTTTTCGTTTATAAAGTCAGCACGCACCTCAAAGTGTTACCATCCACACTTAGCATGCATAGGAAAAGAAACTTCTTAGCATGCAACTCCTGCCAATGGTCTTTCTAGAAATTTCCATTCATTGAAGTTGTTGCACGATGATTAGATGATTAGAGCAGGTATACAAACGATCCCCTCCGAGATATCACACTCCATTTTATCCTTTTTTTCCTATTTATTGCCATCCCCCATGTACACATGTAGTCCACAGGGTCATTTGCTTCAATACGTAGAAGGAGGGTCACTAATATGAAATTTTTTTGTCATGAAACTGCAACTACTACAGTACAGCATTAAACCAACAAATCCATGGTACAAAATAAGTCCAAAAGATGATATTTAACTTATGTGTAGGGTTTTAATATGTGTGAATAAACAGTAGTATATGGTGTACTATTTAGAAGTGTTAGGTTTGGCAAGTCCTTTAGTCCCACATCGGGAAAATCAGTTTTGCTATCCCCTATTGATGCTATAAAAAGGGGTCTAAGCTTCGAAGACAGATGCACCAGATACACCACAGGCATCACAAGAAAAGCCGCTTTGGACTTAATTTCATTAAGTCCATATTAAACTTTTGAGCTTTTCTTGTTTAGTAGTTGAAGGTGTTTTATGGCCTAGGAACAATTTCCTAAGGCATTTGTAATTGTCTCTGTTAGTAAAGATTTGCTCCTCCTTTCGTCCGTGGATGTAGGTCAATTGACCGAACCACGTAAATTCTGGTGTCCTTGTCTCCTCTTTTATTTTTCTGTTTATTGTCTTTGTTGCGTTGCCAAATTACCGTGTGGTAATTTCCTGGGCTAGCTCTAACAAACCGGTATCGAGCCTGGTTTTGGGATCTTTTGGCAACAATGACAATAACAAAGATTGTTGTCGAGAAATTCGGCGAAATGTCAACTTCGGCATGTGGCAACTCAAGATGGAGGCAATTCGGTTCAAGACGGAGTTGATTTGGCATTACAGGAGCCGAAAAATTCCGGATGGTATGTCGAGGAAGATTTTGCGGTATGGATAAGAAGGCCCGATCTAGTATTATTCTAAATCTTTCTCGATGAGGTTTTACGGGGTAGCTACGAGACTACGGCTAAGAGCATGTGGGACAAGCTTAAAGCCTTGTATATGAAGAGGACAGTGGAGAACTGTCTCTACTTGAAGCGAGCTTGTATATGCTTGGATGATCAAGGTACATCTATAATCTCACATCTTGATAGATTTGATTCCTTAGTTATGGATTTGGAGAATATAGATGCAAAGATTGATGATGAGGATAAGGCCTGTTACTTTTGTGTTCTCTCCCCCCAATCCTTTAAGTTTTTCCGTGATACAATGATTTATGGAAAAGAAACAATTTCATATCATGAAATTAAATCTGCATTAAAATCTAAGGAGCAGATTGATAGGGATATCACCGGGAGAATAGAGGAAATCAGTAGAGGTCCAGTTGTCGTGGGTAGAAGCTGATAAAAGAGAATTTGACATAGTAGATCTAAATCTAGATCTAAATCCAGACATAGAAATTTGGAATGCAGATATTGTCATAAAATGGGGCACATTAAGGCTGATTGCTTTAAATTGAAAAATAAATTAAAGCAAAAGGAAAAAATTGTTGAGAAAACTACTGAGTCCGCTGAAGCTAGTGTTGCAGCTGATGAGAATTTTGGAAATATTTTCTTTGCTCTTGATGACGGAGACAAAGTCTAAAAATGAATGGATTTTAGATTCGGGTTGTTCTTATCACATGTGTCCCAATAGGGATTTGTTTTCCACATATGAATCTTGTAATGGTGGAATTGTTTTGATGGGCAATAATGCCGCATGTGATGTTATTGGTAGAGGCACAATCCGAATTAAAATGCATGATGGTATTGTGAGGACGCTCACTAATGTTAGACATGTTTCTGATTTAAAAAAGAATCTCATCTCTTTAGGCACCCTAGAGACTCTTAGGTGTAAATACACAGCTGAAGGTGGAGTTATGAAAGTTTCTAGAAATGCCCTTATTGTTATGAAAGCTTGTAGGTCTGGTAGCTTATATATTTTGCAGGAACTCATCACAGGCTCGATTCGATCTCATCATCATTGTCAATTACGAAAAGGTTTGAGCATATTAAGCAAAAGGGGTCTTCTTTGCAAACAGAATACTGGGCCATTGGATTTCTGTGAACACTGCATTTTTGGGAAGCAGAAAAGAGTCAGCTTCAATTCTCCTGAGTCTACTGACAAAGGTGATTCAAAGGAAGAGCAATATTCCACAGCCAAGGATAGACCACGGGAAGTTATTCGACCACCACAAAGATATGCAAATATGATTGCATATGCTTTATCTATTGCAGAAGAAACAGGTGGAGTTGCTGAGCCTACTACCTATTCAGATGCAATTTCTTGTGATGATTCCGCTAAGTGGTTGATTATGATGCTTACGAAGCCTCTTTCAGTTCACAAGTTCAAGCAGTGCTTGGACTTGGTTGGTATTTATTGTTGATGATTGCCCGTTGGGGCTTTTGTGAAAAAGGTGGAGCAAGTTTTGTTGGGACATGCCAAGGTGGAGATTTGTTAGGTTTGGCAAGTCCTTTAGTCCCACATCGGAAAATCAGTTTGCTATCCCCTATTGATGCTATAAAAGGGGTCTAAGCTTCAAGACAGATGCACCGATATACACCACAGGCATCACAAGAAAAGCGCTTTGGACTTAATTTCATTAAGTCCATATTAAACTTTTGGGCTTTTCTTGTTTAGTAGTTGAAGGTGTTTTATGGCCTAGGAACAATTTCCTAAGGCATTTGTAATTGTCTCTGTTAGTAAAGATTTGCTCCTCCTTTCGTCCGTGGATGTAGGTCAATTGACCGAACCACGTAAATTCTGGTGTCCTTGTCTCCTCTTTTATTTTTCTGTTTATTGTCTTTGTTGCGTTGCCAAATTACCGTGTGGTAATTTCCTGGGGCTAGCTCTAACAAGAAGTACTGTATAACGAGGAAAACAAACAAGCAAGAGTTCTCTAACCTGAGAATCGAGATCTGATGAGATGAATGCCTTTTCTGCATACCAGTGATTGTCGTACCGTTCAAGAATCTTTTCCATACTGCAAAAAAGTTAATTACTTTTAAAATCATTTTTCTTATTTGTAGATCGAGCAAGTAAATGAAGTCAAATGTACATCCAAAACTTTTCAAAGTACAAAATACAAATGATCATCCTTCCTTGCTGCAATACTTTGCAGGTTTTTACTGGAGACGATAATAAGTCCCTAATAGAGACAATATTAAAGCGCAACATATTGCGAAAAAATCACATATGACGAAGTCCCCTAACAGCTTGATGCGTTGCTTTTTTGTCACTGGATCGGCATATCTTACAGCAAATTTAGTGCAACTGTACCTTTGTTGTATGCTACAGTAAAAACCTTCGCATAACATGAAGCATCTTGCAGGAATTATTGCTCTTCAAAAGATACCACAACAACAATTTATGCTTGATCAGACACTTTGGTGGCATCTTCTTTACCAACATAGTGAATTTTGTTAAGCTCACAAAATACAAGTATTTTTCTAACATGTAATACAACTGTCTGTGAAGGTTCTGTTGAGGTCTACTTTCACTGTACTTTGAGCATTTGCATTTCATGCTTTGGAACCCTAATCACAAACCCACACTTAGTAAACATAGATTTGGAGTGAATAAAAGAAGCCTAGTTAATACAGATTATAATTTTTAGTTGATAGACTAAGGACAGTTGAAGTGTCAAAAAAATTAGGATGATTACACAAAAATTCAATAATTTTCTCAATTGTTGGAAATAGATGAAGTCTTCCATAACTAATTGGCCTGATTCTTGGAAATATTCATGTGAGATAAAGAGAGATGGGATAAGAGGATAATCTCATAGCACTAAGGATTAAAAGAATCTGATTATATATGCTAGGTTTGACCTATAACCTAATAGTCTATACTTTTTGGTTGTATTGTTATTCAATCTGATACATATAAACCTGACTAGTCTGATTAGGACTCGTCAATGTTCATTTTTAGACATTGTATCAGAAGATAGAAAAAATTTGATCCAAATGAGTTAAAAAAAAATTTAAAAAAAAATTTGAGTCAATCCAGCTACAATTTGATTGAATGATTATTAAGTCACACTGCAACAGATAAGACTGTGATGAATGAATTGTCGCATAGCATTAAAAGAAACAGTCCAAGTTTAAACCCAAAGAAGTAAAGGAAAGATAATCAACCCATATATGAATATGAGAAGATACTGAAAATATTAATGTGTTAGATAGAGAGAGATGGGCTGAGAGAACAATCTCATATCACTAACGATTGAAAAAAATTGAAGTGCATATAGTAATTGTAACCCATAATCTAGTAACTTAAGTTTTCAGACTGAATTTATATCTACCATGATATGTTAACTCTTACAAGTCTGAAGACAACAATATTCAATTTCTGACTTTTTATTGTTTTATTGGTGCCTTATATAATAAGATAAAAATGAAGACCGACCAATAAGAAGAGTAAGAACTAAACTAATACACCAAAAAATAAGCAACAATATAAGGCTGTGAGATGAGAGCGTTGGACGTTATTTCTAAGCTATTTTATCAGATATAGCTGCACAGATGTACTGCATGAGTCCACTAACACAAATTTGCTGATGGAAACTAAATTGAAGTCTCAAGCATGAGCTTCCTCAATGACACACTTGGTGTGACCATAGAATGTGGTTCAACGTGGCAGCCAGCATAGCATCATATCTAGACCTTCAACCCAGTGGTTTTCAATTTAAGAGAGTTCACAACAATTATAGAACCTAATTCCGAAAATTGGAACCTAAATGACTGAATCGAACTGTTGACTTCCCTTAGTTAACTTGCTAGTTTCACATCAGTAACATTTCTTACATCCGAGATTAAAGACATGGGTAAACATTGCAACAGGACCTTAAGCTTCTGAAGAATCAGAGTCTCCAACAAACACCTATCAACAACATGTTAGAGTTTGGCCAACGTCGTCTGAAGAGATGTATTACCCAGTTCACACTCACTTGGTTCTGCGTGCAGTACTGTGTCACTTAACAATGGCTCCTAACACCAGTCACAAGGCTGAGATGGGCATGTTTAAATCTAAGTTCATAACCAAATCTATTAATTCTGGTTTAACTTCATCGAGCTTCTGTTTTTTCTGCCCCCATATCATTTCATGTGACGTGGCGCTGCAAACAGCAATGAATTACAAGAAATAAAAAAAAATCTTATCTATGATGATGAGAAGAGACCACTTAGTTTGCATCACCTGCTTGATTGCTAAAATCATCAAAATTCTTCCTCAAATCCCAAAAAGGAAACTTCATAATTTCTGTTCCTAAGAGCCTATAAGCTCACCCGACTGATGATCCTCTTTGGCTAATTTGCAACATAGACGATTCATGTTTGTGTGCAAACTTCTTATGATCGGAAGTTCTGCTATCGATGAAGTTTACGTCTTTCCTGCTACATATAAAAATGAAGTTTACATCTTTCCTAGTTTTGTTTTCAGCATCACGACGCGGAGAAGACGAGACAAACTCTACACAGTGAGAAAAGTGCATAGGCGATCAGATACAACAAAAAAGGAAATGCGCAAAGAACTTAGAATAATGACAACGTTTCATTGTCGACGGTCTCACCTCAGAACATGAAAGATATGTGGAGAAGCCAAAGGCAAGAAAACCTTGGTTTCGCTCCAAACTTTTCATCTGATAGCTAAAATTAGTAATGGTTAAGAGCAAGTCTCTTCTTATAGTATCGAATATGCATTCCCGGTGTACGATCGTGATGGCTCCCTTTAACACAACCCGATATATGGCAGCCGATTTTGGCTAAGAGATGAAACTTGTCGGCGGGGCGGATGCACTCCATCCCAAATCGGACAAGCTTGACTGTTGCCATCTGAAGCAAGAATCGATCTCACATACCCTTCCACCCGGCCCAAAAAGGCAGTCTCACGCAAAAACACGTAATCTCTTGGTCGAGTTGAAATCACACAAGGAAGCAAATGATACATACGACACTCGAGGCATCTGTGCGTGTTAGCATCGATTCGCTTAACTTCATCAAAGAAAGCGGGACATGTTGATGAGTCAAAACCCATGCTCTCTACCGTGATCATTCTCAGGAGAACGGTTAAGGGCTTTTTCTAAAGAATCCAGGACAAGTGACGGAAGAAGATGAGAGGAAGAGCGAGCCGGGGCGGACGCGCACCTGGAATCGGTGGAGTACTCGTAGAGCTTTCCCTTGGCGGAGAAGATGATGACGGCGACCTCGGCGTCGCAGAGGACGGAGATCTCGTGGGCCTTCTTGAGCAGCCCGGATCGGCGCTTGGAGAAGGTCACCTGCCGATTGATCTTGTTCTCGATCCGCTTCAGCTGCACTCGCCCCCGCCCCATCTCGATCGACCTCCTCTTCCGCTCCTCGAACACTGAC
The DNA here is from genome assembly GCA_024322285.1 of Musa beccarii. Taxonomy (NCBI): domain Eukaryota; kingdom Viridiplantae; phylum Streptophyta; class Magnoliopsida; order Zingiberales; family Musaceae; genus Musa; species Musa beccarii. The sequence goes on along the minus strand of CM044395.1, from coordinate 51,560,100 downwards.
CAGCACACAGGCAGATGCAGCAGCGGCAGGTAGAGGAGGAAGGAAAGAGGAGAGGAGGAGGGGTAAGGAGGGAGGCCGTTGAGGTTGGGTGGAGAGGTAGGGGAGGCAAGGGCGGTTTTATAGAAACCAGGGAGGTATCAGGACGACCGCGCTGTCGAGCGGTGATTGGTGCGACGGAGGTCGTTGCGGGGCCCAACGAGGGAAGTTTGTGTGTGAATCGACACACAGTAACACCCGCCTATCATCGTACGGAACGAAACCGACCTTCTTCGTATAAAATTAATTCCCTCCTCTATTTTTTTTGTTTGCCTTTTCTGTTAGACAGCAAATAAATAAATGTTCTTTATTTAATATCTATTAAAAAGTGAATCTAAAATCATTAATCATATTATATATATACACTGATAAAGTCATATTTCGTCTAATATTTGCTGGAGAGGCAATGTTTTAATAGAAAGCAAAAGTATCAAAGATAAAAAAAAAACCATCTTGGTATTATATTCTTTGAGAGAGGGAGAGAGAGAGAGATCATTTAATAAATTGGTGATCGAGGAAATTCTGGTACCACCCACGTGGAGATAGTCAACGGACATGTCAGCACGGGAGCATGACCCACAGCCCAATGCAAGATGCCATGTTCGGCCTGTTACCTTGGGTCGGAAGCAATAATTGCTCCATGCCACTTGGAACCACACGGAACAGCTCGTCCTCGGAAGCCTAGAACAGCGTCGCATAGAGCAACCTGCCCCTGAAAGCCCGGAACGACATTGCACAGCGTCATCCTGCACGACGTCGCCCCGTACTTGTCGTTCGTCATTCGAACTAAGGTACGCGCTTGTCGCCCGAGAGACAAGCCGTCGTCGACTAAGTGCATATGACCGACCCTAGACATGAACATAAAACCTCCCACCTGGCTTCAGGGGAGAGGGAGAAGAAAAAACCAAACGACTCCCACACTGACTTGATCGTCGGAGGGGTCAAGTCGAAACAATCCGACTCAAGCCTTCGTACAGGTGCCAAGCATGTAAGTCACGAACCAAGTCGGGACACGTTTCGGAGCATCGATGATCGAACTAAGCCAATCTATCACGTCAACCGATGACTGCATTAGTTCGACGATAAGCGGAAAGCCCATATTATGTAAATGAGTGTTCACCTAAAAGAAATTAATTTTTTTTTGTTTTCTAAGTACCAGGTCAAATACGTTAGACAGAGGCCATGAATCAAAAGCGGGTTGGAGATGAGGGTGCCCCGCGAGCCTCGTGAAGCTGGTCACACGTTAAACAGGAACTCTGGATGACGAGTACGGTGCATGCATGCATGCATGCTATTGCAATATTGCGTGTCTATTTATTCCCTGCGCAATCAAGCAACACACTAAACCATTTACAATTTATTTATTTTATCTGCTTATTGGCATTTATAACACGAAAAAAAAATTACAGGAGTGTAATTAAATAGTCACGCGTAACATGGCGATGCATTCATTAGTTAAACTGTTCTCTTGAACTCTGTCTTGATGTTTATATCAGCTTGCGATGTTCAAATTTAATGTACAATCCCATCAACTGATCAAATTAAGATAATACCCAAAATTTTAGGAGCCATTTGGAAAAAAAAAATCAAGAGTGATATGTGTACCAATTTAGGATGATAGAGAGGAGTTAGCTAATTTTGTAGTGGTAAACAAGAAAGAAGATAATAGTTATCGCTCCAAAGAAAGATGTTTGGATTTATTGAGATGATAATGGATCTCGAGATGGCTCTTTTAAAAGAGCATCCACAACAAAGAAGTTGAATCTGATGTTGAGTCTATCAGCAACAAAGTAAAGCCTTGTCGCCATAATTAATTAATGCATCTTAATCTCCTTCGTGGATTATCAAATTCTACATGCACATAGGGAGGGGAATTTGTAGGTAGATTTCATTAGGAATGCTAAGACTCTTCTATATGGAGATCTTATTTACCTCATGATATGGAGACCTAAAGTAATAAAATTGTCTTTTCTCTTTGTGAAAAAAATAAAAACACAAGAGAGAGAGAGAGAGAGAGAGAGAGAGAGAGAGAGAGAGAGAGAGAGTGAGTTTGGCCGGAGATGATTGCATACGAATGACTTCATGCATTTTATCATTTTTTTTCAGGAAAAAAAAGTATATTTGCCCTACATGGACGTAGGGTTTGGTGTGCTTAAAAAGATCAAAGATTTTAGGAGAAAGGAGGGGAAGAACGAAAGGGAAGTAGCTTCAGAACATGATGCAATGTAGTAGTGACCCAAGCAGCAAGGAAAACTACAGTGACATAGCACATAACACTCCTATTTCTCTGCAGGGAAATGGCTTCTTTTCCTGAGAGGAACAGGAACTGAGATCTTTGGAACATCTCCTGAAGGACACCGGGACAGCGAAATTGCATGGTATTTGAGAGCATAATTGAATGTTGTGTGACGAGGTATGGATCAAATTACTGCCTCGGCGACATTTATTTCGTACACACAGGGAACAAAGCAGCAGAACCTCCAACAGCGGAAACAATGTGATCACAAGGTTCCGGTGATTGCTTTCTCAAACGGATCCTTATAATATTATATTATATATATGATCACATCCTTCGATTGTTTTGATGGGTTGATCATCCAATTTATGGAATAAAAAGGTCAATTAAAACAAAAAATATATAATACACTCTTACAGAATGCACTATTCTCGGATTTGTGTTGCATCATTCGCATATGACGTGTGTAGAATGGGTACTAATTCTGTATGAACAAAATTAATGGTTTTATTGAGGAGTACCGATTACATTTAAACTACTTAGAAAATTAGAAATTGAAAGTGGAAAAATTATTTATGATTTGAGATTTATTTATTCTATAAATATTGTGTGAATTTCTAGATCTCATTGGTTTTAAGTGTTTACGAGTTATCTGCAATGGAAGCAGAAAAGGTGAGAGAAAAAATGAGAATTTTTTTTTAAAAGTTTACGTGAGGCGAGGTGATGTATAAAAGAATTATAATTTGATTGTGGAAAAATCTGATCTTCTCAGCAGATGTAGATAAAATTACTAAATTATTTTGTTTTGTATCAATTATTTTTTTATTTATTCTTTGATTGTTGATCCTGAAATGCGATGATAGACATGATAGAACTTAAACACGTGGCGCAAAATTTATACACATGTTAGTCTCCATTAGTCACATATATCAACTATTATAAGATCATGTAATTTTATATTATTAACCCTTTGAAATTTTTTTACTTAGGTTTTGAAGTCCTCTCGCAACACTTATGATCTCCATTACAAATATACACAATTGTATCAAAATTTACTAACTAAATACATTAGACGTGATAGAGATTATCCATGTGGCACAGCAAAATATATATGCATGTTAATGTCCATTAGCTACTCATATCAACTATTAAATGAAACTCTAATTTATGTTAATATCATCGGAAAAACTCTAAAAAAAATATTTCATATCATTTCCAAAAAAATTATTATTCATGAATAAAAATAATTATATAATATTTTTTTACTATAAAAAATAAAATATTTTACATAAAAAAACTCTTAATGTTAGGTTTTATCAAATGGTATCCCTTATTTGGTTTTTACATAAGGGCGTCTTTTGTTTTTCATCGACTCAAAAAAAAAAAAAAACCCTTCAACCTCTACCAACTGCCACCGCCTCCATCATCATCGCTCTCTACTCCCATCGTAAGCAATATCGTCTATCACCTCCTTCACCTTTCTACTCTTATCACTTGTTCTTTCCCTCTTTTTTCATCGTTTGTCTTTTCTCATCGTAATGGGAGTAAACAAGTAGGAGGAGATAGCAAGTAATGGGGAAAGGCGGGTGGTGGGAGAGGAGAAGAAGGGGAAATGGATGGAGGACGGAGAGGAGGCGACAAGTGACGTTGCTCGCGATAGGAGGAGAGGGCTATAGTGGCGACGGAGGCAACGAAGGTCAGGGCTGATGACGATGGAGGTGATGACGGTTATTGGAGGACAAATAATATTTTTATTGAATTAATAAAAGAAAAGCTTGAAGCAAAAGAAAACAATTAAGGGAGCCAAATATTAACGGTTTTTAAAATAAAATATCTAAAATTTTATAACAATAAAATAGGTTATTTCCGGAGTTTATAAGGATATGCAAGCCCTTTTATTCTTGGTAGGAATCGGAAAGAGAGGAGCCTTTTTCTTAGAATCGGGTCCCCATTCGTCCACATACGATGCAACTTGATGACCAATAAGAATAATCCGGAGTGATGAATGGTTGCACTGCGTTTAGAATCTCCTGTAGCTTAGCTTACAAGCCACTGCCTACTTGGGGGAACGTAAGTGCATCTCATCCATTACCATTTATACAGAAATTTATTACATGCCACAATGGTTATAAGTTGCTTTGATTGATTAGATTTGTTTTTAAAAAATAATAAAAAATTATAGTACGTATTGCTTATACAACAAAATACTAATATATTCGACCGTCTCGATAAAAATAATTAATCAAAATATTTCAATTAATTAGGTTATGAAAATTATTATTATTTTGATTGATTAGGCACTTAATAATGGGTTCTCTTTTTGATCTCTCAATAAGATTCAAAGTTTGCATTATGTTGATTCTTGACTATTACACGCACGAGGGATGTGATTTTTTTTATTTTTTATTTATCTTTTATATAATTCATTTTTATATCAAATCCATCTTTATCTACTTTTTTTTATATATATAAAACTTAAAACCATCTCATACAAAGAGGCTTGAATTTACAACTCAAATATTCATCATATAAATCGCAACAGAGATAGATGCCAAGACTAATTTATAACAAATGTTATTACTATTATACAGTGACATCACATCACCTTCATCAAAGTATCAGTGAAAAGAGTCTTTTAAGTGATTGGCACCCAATGGATCAAATCAGGCATGATTCTGTCAAAGGAATGCATAGCCTAACCAGGATATCTTTCTGCTACTGATTGGGACTGGAATCGTGTTCTTTCCTTCCTGAATGATGAACATTTATTTATGTATTCATACGGGTGGAAGCAAAACTTGATTCATTCTCTTTCTCCAACCTTCATACAGACATACATGAAACTCCTCTGCGGCTGCTCCGTGCTGTTCTTGTTTTGGGTAAATGTCATGGACTCGAAATCTAATCTCACAAGGAGTGAGTTATGCAGAACACCTCCGGAGGTCTCTCTTCTCTCCTGCATGTCATTGCTCATAATAAACTCCCCATGTTCACGGTGCCAGAAGACTCACTGTACGAGAAAAAGAGCAGGAAAGAAGAGAACAGACACCACAGAAAAGGACCGAAAGATCCTAAGTGAGAATACCACCACTTCACCAGTTGGGTTGGTTCAGACAATTTCATGATCTTGTATGACTCTCCTACTGATCATACTCGTATGAACAAATTTATAGCAGACACACTGTGTAACTCTCTATCTGAGTTCTAACCCTCAGCAGCTCAAGAACAAAATGCAGTAACATTTCTCTTCGGATGATCATTTGTCGACAAAACTACGTAATGCTCTGTACAGTTCGATCCTAATCATCCCAGACGCGGATGTGCAGGCCGTTCGGAGCTTCGACTCTCGGAAATTTTAGTATGTTATCCCCTCCAACTTCTTCCCATCTGCCAAAGCAAGGCGGAAACATTTAGGAGTTGCTTGCCTTGAGCCATGTATGCTTTGTTGCAAGTTCCAGTAAAACTACCGAAGACAAACGATGAGAGAGTTAGCTGACCTGTATCGGGTTACAAAGTAGTGAAGGAATGTTGCAATTTCCACTGTTCCCAGTTCTTTCCCTGGGCACATCCTTGCTCCTCCTCCAAATAGCATGAAATGCTGGTGTGAGTCCATGTTTTTGCCCTGCATTTGATCAAGGTGGATATTGCTTAGCTCTTAGGATATGGATCTTTCTTGGCTCGATCTCACATAGATGTGCTTTTGTGATTGTTACTCACCAGCCATCTCCATGGGTTGAAGCTTGAAGGTTGTGGGTACATGAGAGGATCATAATTGATCTCTCTGGTGTACACATAGATCCTCCACCCTTTCGGTATCGTGAAACCTGATGAAGGCATACCTTCTCCATTATAAAGCTATCAGACTGATTCATCTTCAAATCAAATCATGTGTTTTTTCCCTCACCTTTCATCGCCACATCTTGGGTTGTCTTTCGAAGTACCCCATTGACCACTGTGGCCATTCTGAGAGTCTCCAGTATCACCTACAGTGAGAAACGAAGCAGCCTCCCCGTAAGAGCACTGATGGAACACCTTAATTCGGCTGGAATCATTAACTTACTGCACGAGTAAATCTCATGGACTTGTAGTCGTTCCAATCGATTGCATCCTCGCGCGACTTCCCTTTACGGATTTCCAGATGCTCTTTCTACGATTGGAAATAAAAGTGATGAGAAGAAAGACGAGAGAAGATCTATGGGTGTCACAAGCATTGGCTCTTCTGCCTTACCCTTAGTTCTACGAGGACTCCGGGGTGATCATGGAGATATTTGACGGCCATCATTGATGTAGTCGAGACAGTTTCGTAACCAGAGTAGACCAAGGCAATGATCAGATCAATGATCTGTTCATCGTCAAGTTTTCCTCTGGAGCTGTCGTCGATCCTCAAGAGGGAATCAAGCATGTCATCGCGGTAGCATCCAGAGACTCTTCTTTCCTCTATTAGCCGCCGCAATATGCACACGAGTCTCTTCCTTGCCTGCCGAAGAGGACCAGCACATAAGAATTTCACATAGATTTGTTATGTAGCAGGAAATGGTTAAGATTTTTAGAGATTCGAAGGCTACCTTGAAGCCCTGATGGTAATTTGTTCCAGGAACATTGATTGGCAATGAAAGAGTACCAAGAACAAGTCTGAAGATCTCTGCTTTTAGAGCTTCAGAAACTGGACCTGTCTCGATGCTAGCAATTTGTTTCAAGGCCGACATCAATGCCATCTGAGCACAAAGAAAGATTCCGGCCTCAAGAAAAGAAGAGGAGAAGAGAGTCTTGGGAGTAGGAAGCTGGCTGACCTCCTTGGTCTTCTCTTGGATGTCGACGACTCTTCCACCCCAGTTGTCGATGTAAGACCTCATGAACTCATCGATCTTGGGCAGGAGTAGGTCCCTGATCACTGGGGAGCTCACGAGGCCCAGCATAGCACTCCTCATGGTCTTGTGCATGTCACCTCGTACGGCTGCAATGTTGGATCTCCCCAGGATATCCAGCATCGACTGTGGGTAGCCAGGAACAAACCCTTTGCCTTCGTTCAGCAGAATGAACCTGTTGAGCTCCGGATCCATGCACACCACCGTAGGACATCCCAGTATATGAGACTTGAATAGACTCCCGTACCTACAGAGGTGAGAAGATTCATGTCAACATTTCTGGGCATCCAAGCTGGTGAGCAGAAATGTGGAGTACTTGAGGAACAGCTATAGCAGTCTTTTAGCAGACAAATAGAAAGAAATGGTGTTCGAGAAGCAGATGTCTTTCGAAGCCCACTTTTCGGCAAAAGCCACTGATAGTGTGTTATGTCCCAGATTAAATCTCAGATTAAATCACAAGAAAGATGATGTGAATCGACCAATATGCCAGTGATTCTTCTCTCTCTCACTTTGTGCGTGTGTGTGGAGAGAGAACACATGTATCTGTGCTGTCCAAAGAGTGAAGAAGAAAGCACGCCCGACACAAATCTCCAACATGAATTCGTTTATCCAAGAGTTGAGATAGCTCAGCTCTTTCCGGCTCACCTGAGTCTCTGGTTCTTCATGAAGCTTGGACCTTGCTTCAGGAACTCTGTGGTCTCCCCAAAGACTGGCCAACCCATAGTCCCGGGAGGCAGGCCTTTCTTCCTGTACCTCACCTCATTCCATCTCAATACAGCACCACAGGTGACCAGGAGGCTCACTGCCAACCCAATAACCATTGTCAAGACCACCATTTCTGGAACCAGGGAGCAGCTCCTCACCCAGTTGGAGAGTTTTAGAATGAGAGATGACTCCTTGTGCATGCCTATTTATAGGCCTCCACAGGCCACAGTAAGTGCAAATTACCTGTTCTTGTGAGAACACAACAACCCCCCACCCACAGCGGGTTAAAGATGAAAACAATTGGGAGATCTGACAGCTTCAAAGGTCTGTCTTTGACCGAGGTCCCACCCGTAGGAAGTCCAACGCAGAATTCATTATCCAAATCCAAGTCCTCTGCAAAACGTTGCTGATGCACTGCTTTGGAATATGGATGTTTGCTACACCCCAAGACTGCTTATAGGCCAAGAAAACTTGGTGAACAGAGGGGAGGTTTGGATGCTTACGAACAGAAACATTCAATAATGAGCGGAGGCATTTGGATGTGGGGAGGAAAAGAATTGTCAGCGATCACCAGCAATTTAGGGGGCACGTGGTCACCACCACATTGGACCAGAGGAGGAGAAGGTGGCGCATAGTACTCCCAACAGGAACAACGAAAAACCCAGGTCTTCACATGCCCGTTTAGTAGATCTGGCTCGCCATCGCAGAATCGTTCCGGCACCCAACTTTTTGATGCATGCGCTTCAGCGGCTCTTCTATTTGCTATGGAAGCTTTCGGGAGAAATCTATGCGGTGTGGGAGCTAAATGAATGGCAGATTTCTCTCTTGAATTTACTTTGAAAGACACTGATTTGTGGAGTTCGGTTCAGATGGAACTGGTGACTGTAGCTCCAGCTTTTGTTGGGGGGAAAGGATGGGTTTGTAGAGTGCTAAACAGTTCCATGGTAAACTGAGGGCAGGTCTGAGACACCATAGATTGCCTGGCGATGGTCTTTATCCACTTTGGGGGGTTTTTTTTTTTTTTTTTTTTGACTTTGCCTCGAGGGAGACTGCTTGTCTTGGGGTGGGGGAAAGGAGATGGTGAGGACTGTGACCTGAGGGAAGGGCATGGTCCCAACAAGATCCTTGGATGTTGATTTGGCAGCCAAGATGTTGTTGCCCCTTCGCCCTTCTTTCTTCTGAAATCTTCACAGGATAAACAAGGAACGCTGTATCCAATTGCCAAGGAGATGTGATCGGCAGAGGCAAGACAGCTCTGTGATGCTGCTCTCTCTCTCTCTCTCTCACACACACACACACTTCCATGAATGCACGGGAACAGAGGTGAGCAACTCATTCGGTGGATGTGCATGAGATGGGATGAGAAATAAGTGGTTGGAATTACTGAAGCATGGAGAGATGAGGCGTAGAGAGACATGGCTATCTACTAATTTAAGCAGCACTCTTGTTGCTGTCGTTCATGGTTCTCATCTCGTTTCATGCGACCAAATTTGGCACGCATGGAAAGGCATAAAAGAAAGATGAGCTGCTGCAGCAACAATCTCTCCCCACGCAGAAGTCAGTCGTCTGGCTGCCACTGTAGAAGCCATGAGCAACTCCTTTTACCTGCAAGCACAAGTACAAACAAGAACTTGAAAAATGCCTTTTTCAGAATCAAATTACTCGGTCATCTAGAAAAAAAGGATCAGAACTTCTCACGAAATCGTTGGATCATTTTAGATGTTCCGAAGAGAACGTTCAAGAAATAGCCACTGGAAATTACAGTTGATCGGGATCAATAGGACGTGCCTGTTCCGTTCTCCGGGTATCGAAGAAATGAGAGAGGGAAGTGTCCACGAGCGGGGGAGTGTCGACGTGAAGGCAATCCATCTCATCTCCATGGATCGGAAAAGGGCAAAAGGAGAAGTAAAAGATTTGTGTGGGATGCAGGATGGTACCAAAGGTGGGCCTCTCGATCAATGTCTCTTTGCACGAGGGCTCTTCCTTGTCATCTTCTCCTTTTCCTGTCCTCTCCTTTTCTCATTAAATGCCACCATTACAAACGGAGGAGAGAGAGAGTGTGTGTGCTATGGGCAGAGAGAGAGAGAGAGAAGGGAAAGAGAGAGCTACTGATGTGGTCAATTTGTGGATGAGGCGGCCTTGGTTCATGTTCATCACGGGAGGCAAGTAGAGAGACTTGTTGCAAGAAGAGATATCTTCAACAAATATATGAAGGTTTAAGTTGCAGTATATATCTCCTATTTGTCCATCCCAATTTATGATCACAATTAATTCCTATCAATTGAGATGTTGAGATTCAGCTTGACATTAATATTTTTTTATAAAAATAATAATAAAAGAAATGGAAGGTCAAATGATTGGTTGAAGTGATAGAGTATTTATTTATTTAATTCATCAATTATCAGTATTTTTATTTAAAAATTAGGAAAAAAATATTCCTTTAAATGACATATAAAATATTTATATGTGAACTCAAACTTGAGGTCTATTACTTGTGCAATGATGGGTTGACCAATCAGAGATCTTATATTGAGTTTATTGGATGAATATTAAATAATTTTAAATATTCAAAACCCCAAATCTAAAGTGTTTTTTTAGAAAAATAAAGATAAATAACAACACTTGGTAATTCGATCGTTTGGATTAAAGTAATTGTTCTCTTTCTTTCCTTCCATTTCAATGGTATGCCACAATAAAAAAACAAGATTCAGTTGCAAGGTCTTGGATTTACTATTGAGCAAGATGAGGATCTGTTCGCTATCGATGAACAACATCCTATCCAAGCCCAATAATTGGATACCGACAAGATGTTGATCTAGAAAATTTATTAGAGGCTTTAGGATTTTTGTTTTTGCATGTACGATTATTCTTACACAAATAAAGCCAAATCTATACGCCAAATTCTCCACATCTTGAGCTGTTAAAAAACCAACGCAACAAGTGTTACTTTGTTTCTTCCGACGGTATGACGGGGACGGCGCCGTGAATCATGATTGACGTCAATCACGGAGCAACACGTGGACTCCAAACCCCTCGGATTTTATTTTAGCTCCCTCGGCTGATCCATAATGTCGAAAAGAAAAATATTTTTTTTTCAAACAGTAAAATCATTAGGGATTTCGATATTACAAAACACATCGATCTCTTCCTAAAACAACAAAATTTCCCTCTCAACCTGGTTGCTATGGGAAGTCATACGGATATGCTCGCAGGCGCAAATGCAAATTTGGCTTTGGACTCCGTCCAAATTCCAAATCATCAATCATCACATGAAGCCAAGAGACTTTAACGTCAGGAACTCCTTTTCTACATGATCCATGGCAACGACACGTATAATTGTTGCCACCGGACTCCGATACGGGCTCGCACAAGGGGGAGTTCGATGTCCTCCTTCGAGTGGCTCCCGAGGCCAGTTCGTGTGCAAACAAGGAGGTGGTGTGCGTGGCGACGTCGACCTCCTGTTTCCCCCATGACTTGTCCAATTTGTATCCATGATGTATGATTGGCACCGGTGCACCAAACAAGGGCCAGAAATCATGGGATTCCAGATCCAAGATCATGCACCAATCACACATCAACCTCAATTTGGCCATCTCGATCGATTAGACGATAAGACCCCTGACAATGACACGTGAGAAGCATGCACGAGGGGGGGAGAATGTTACCTCCTTCGAACGCACACCGAGCTCATCCATCCCTGCTGTCCTATGGTACGGCCACACACAGGGGGAGTACACCACCGTATAAATCTACTCCCTCGTGTACATATATATATATAAAAATGGTGGAGATATTTTGGGAGGAATAAAGTAGTGTAGATAACAATGGATTGCCACGTACTGTTTGTTGTATGTGTTGGCCTTTTGGGTCTACGGAAAAAGGATGGTGGGATTCGCAATCAGCCACGGCGCCCCTTGCACGAGGGCCTCTCTCTTGTCTTCTTCCTCCCCTTTCCCCGTCCCATACGCAGCTTTCCTTTTCCTTACTTAAATGCGTGTTGAGGAGAGAAGGAGAGACGTTGCGATCCACAGCGCCTCTTTCTCTCGCCTCATCATTGCGTACCGATGTAAAACTATGCATAAAACTCGAACAGTACTACCGTTTACGAGAGCACTCGTGGGAAGGCAAGAGGACAAAGATAAAGCGCACGAGTGTGATTCGTCCACCTCTGGCTTCTTCCCGTGGACGTACGAAGGCGAGGCAGAGGAAGCCCGGACTGTGCGTACATCGTCCATCGAGGCGCAAAGCTCTCGGACGCACACTGCTCCCTGCAGAAGCTGTCGCAGCTTGCTTTTGTTCTTTTGACTTGAGCACAGCGGAGGCATCTCTTCTCGGAGCAGTGATGGTTCATCATCAGAAGAGCTTGTGATGAGATCGTGATCCTTCCAACCAACATGTTGCAGGAAGAACCCAAGCCACCCTGCCGTCACTCCCCGCTCCTGCCTCTGCCCCCTGCAAAAACCTTTGTTTGGTTCGGGATTTGTCCTTGTTGATGTTGCTGTTTGGGCGGATTTGGTGGAAGTTCAACATGTGATATCAGTCGCTCAATCATGCGATGTATCAACTCTAACCTCATTCCCACTCAATCATTGCTCTCTTCTGCAGCCAATATAATCTACACTTACCAACCGGGTTTGATGTCCGTCTTCTCTCACACATGATATCTTTTCCAGCCTTTCTGTCACCGAACAAAAAGGGTCGCAAGAATTAATCAGCTACGTCCAACCTATATTTGTTTGACGTTTCTGTGCCACATTGCTTTTTGACTCCGTACGTTGACGCCGAAGGAGACCTGCTCTAGTGGAAGCCATGCAAGCATGCGATAGCGTGTTTGCATATCTTATGCATCGGACGTGGAATCCAACGCCATTCCCAACTTTCTGCTGACTAACTTGCATTATCCACCGTTCCACCTCGAGCTCCTCGATGGCTTCCATGACAAATATTGCAGACCAACATCCCGTCACACACTTGGTCCCTTTTTGATGCGGAGGCAAACATGTCGAGTGTGTTTGGGCTCTGACTCCACTCTTTCAGACACCGACACAGCTTATGCGAACCGTGACGAAGGAAACCAAAATCCTCATTACGTTACCATCAGATACGTACCCAGCGCCCGGAAGGAAGAAAGGAAGCACTGCAATGGTGGTGTTTTGAGGCGGTGTTCTGATGGAAGCACGCATCTTGAAAGGTTAAAAAGAATTGTTGATACTTCTAAATGGTGAATGGATTAATATAAGATTTAACGCTTTTAGACAACATTATGCCACGATTTGATTGAGGGCCTTTTGGAAATCTATTTGGGCCGGCCCATCATCGGAGATGATGCGGTTCGGGTCAATCGTGATCGCCCGCGGGCCCAATTTGTTTAGATATCAGATCATGCGGATGGCAGCATCGACTCCGGACCTCTTACAATTCCAACCCGGATCCGATGATAACCCGACCCGATTCGCTCCCGTGACGGGTCCGACTTGCCATACGCGAAGGAATGCGTGTCGGCGACGAGAAGCCGCGGAGCACGGCACCAGGGAGGGTTGCCGAGTCGTCATACGGCAGGCAAGGTCCGATCTTTGCCCCCTTCTTTCCCCTCTCTCTGCAAGCGCGCTGTTTTATCCACCGGCGGTGCCATTTGAGCACAAGATTTGAATACAAGATTAAAGCAACATGAGGGGTTTGATGGCATTCGACGAATTAAAATCCACCCGGATGTAGCATCGGCTCGGCGAGAACGGTGGAAAAGGGTATGTGGATCTGTCTTCTGACCGGTTGATGGGAGACGCAGGATATGGATACGCTTCGTGAAGGAAGATGCTGCGATCCCGAACCTCCGAGCAGCAATGTTGAATGTAATAATTGAAATTGGCTCCCCGCCGCTCAAAGCGGAAGCGTTTTTGGGGTTTTTATCGGCTCGATTGCTCTCCATGAAATGTCATGAAAACAGAGGATTTTTTATGTGGGGAATTAAAATGGTTGGATTTGAGGGTTTCAATTTTGGTGAGGCCCGTGAGGGTGAAAGGCCGAGGTTTTGGTCGTATTTACAGGAAAGTATCAAGAGACCTACGGAAGTTGAGGGGCAGTATAGTCATTTCATTCATAAGGAAATGTTTCTTCCACGCTGAGGTTTTGCTTCCCGATAGCCCTCCGAGACACCCATCAATGGCGGCTGTGCGGAACCTTCCCCCTTGGAGCGCCCCGAAGAGTAGCTTTTGAGGTTGCGGAAGAAGAATAGCAGAGGAGGTGGAAGCAGCTGTCTGAATAATGCCGTGTGTCCTCGCAACATGCCCTCTCCCCTTCCTCAGGTATTTTTTTCCTTCTCCCTTATCCTCTTTCGAGGGTTTCAAGAATTTAGCTCCATAATTTCGCCTTTCTTCAATTAATTACTTAAGCCACCTCCGCCCCAGGAATTATTTTGGTTTTGCTTCACCATAATTGCATTTAGAATGTAATTTTTTTTCTTTTATCATTTGAATTTTATAAATTTTGACTGATTGTATAGATCTGACAAGAGAAGATATTCTATGATGAAAAAATTTGAGACTCAATAATTTTCTTGTTTTTTTTTTGATGGAGATTCTTTTTTTTCTCTGAGTGAAGCACGATTTGGATTACTAGCTTCATTCTTGTAAGCTCTCTCGAATGCTCGAGTGATGAGTTAGTACCCATTTACTGGCAGCAAGGAAATCTGAGGGAAAGGAAAATATAAGTTTTACTTCTTCTCTTCGTTTTGGTTTGTACCGTCAAAAGTTGCTGTTGATTGGAACTTCTATTGCATCTTTTTGTCAGAATTTGTATTATTTTATCCATCTGCACCCGACGGGGGTTTTCATTTCTCTTGTTAATGCAAAATGCATAGAGGAGTCACACCGGGCTTCATCATTTGCTCGAGGGCGTGCTTTGTTAATATGCCAAAATGTTGTCATAAATCCGCCAACAAGCCTCGGCTGGGCTTTTCTATTGCCTTGACTAATTTGATTGTAGCGACTACGGAATACATAAGCATCTGCAAGAGAGCATTTGCATATTTATCATCATCTGGTAGAAATTAAGGCTCCTTTTTAACGTGTTTTGTAGCTTCCTGACCAGTTTCTTCAGGGATTATTTGGTTACATGTATTCTTCATGATGGCAAATCTTTTGTATGCTCCTTTAACAACATACTTTTCTTCAAATTATTTGAAATGATAGTACATGAGATCAGTGATGCTTTGGATTTTGCAGTGGGCAGACGGATTGTAAGATTATGATTTTTCAACCGAGTATCTCTCACCTAAATTGTTCAAGACTGCAGAAGTGGTGTATTTCAGCAGTCTCCAGGAAAAAATCTCGGCCACTTGATGTGGAAGATAACAATAGTACAGAAAGTACTGATGAAGGATCTAAGAAGACTCCACGGACTCCAAGACATCCTAGAAAGAAAGTTGCTGCGGATATTGCGGACAACAGCTCTATGGAAATGGTTACTAGTGCCAATGAAGAAGAAAGGAGAACCGCGGTGACATCTCCTGAAAGCTCTAAGAAAATTGCTAGAAGAGGCCGGAAGAAAGGTAAATGTCCTTCCGGAGTTTCTATAATTCCCTTTTTGCTAAATATGTCTTTGTTTTCAGTTAAAAAGTTGGTCAAGTTCTAGAATTTACTGTCGCCACTAGTGCAAATTCTGGGGCTTGAAGAATATTTTTAAACAGCTCTGAATCTTGATACCTGCAGCTAGTTCATCATCAAGCTTAGAGGAGGTGAAACTTGAAAAGAAAGCCACTAGGCGAAGGTCTTCAAAAAAGGTCAACAAAACGAATGAGCGTCTGGATAAAGAACTCGTTGCTCATAAGGAACTCATAGAGACAAAACTTCGCGGCAGTGAACAGCAGGAGCTGCAACTAGAAGATGATGGGGAGGACATCAGTTATACTTATGGTTGGCCACCTCTAGTTTGCTGCTTTGGAGCTGCACGTTATGCATTTATACCTTCTGGAAGGCCAGCTAATAGACTGATAGACCACAAGATCCATGAGTCGATGAAGGATATGTTCTGGTCACCAAATAAATTTGTAAGAGCACCTGGAGGGCCATCGTCCAGTGTTGCTGTAGCTCTTGCTGCCATAGGTGGTCGAGTTGCATTCATGGGAAAACTTGGGGATGATGAATATGGTCAAAACATGCTGTATTATTTGAATGTTAACAATGTACAAACTCGATCAGTCAAGCTTGACGGTTCAAAATCTACAGCAACATCCCATATGAAGATTTCTAAAAGGGGCGGCCTACAACTGAGCTGTACAAGACCTTGTGCTGAAGATAGTTTCTTGAGCTCTGACATCAATGTCGATGTTCTCAAAGAGGTATAGGTACTTTATAAAATGACCTTCTGCATTATTTTGTGTAGTTTTTTTTTATAATTAGGTAATCTTTGATATCCAATGTAGCAGCTTTTAGATTTTCATAATCTCAAATTCTGTTTTTCTGTCGGCAGCATTCTTTTCCTTTTCCTTCCGTTTACATCAGAAAATATTATCTGCGTTATACACAGTCCAAACCTATTTTCGAGGAAGCTGGATGCATAGTACTGTTTACTACTTGAGTGGATTGCAAATTTTTCTGTGCAACCACAAAGTTATCCATATGCTTAAGTGCTCTTGTTCTTTTTATGTCTCATACAAGATAGTTAAAAAACATACTAGTTAGTTTCCACTTGGTAAAATTTCTACTTAGATCTCTTCTCTTACACAATATAGTGACGTATGTTCACAAAGTTTGTTTGTCAATATTTCTATTTACTGCAGTTGTCACACAATTATTAGTTAAATTTTCAATTGAAGTGCTTAACCTCAGTGAAATCCTGTGAAGGAAACATTATTCTCTTTAACCTTATCAAGCTGTTGATGGATGCAGGCAAAAATGTTCTATTTTAACTCTTCATCTTTGCTTGACCAAAGTACGAGAACAACAACTCTGCAAGCCATCAAGATTTCCAAGAAATTTGGAGGTGTCATATTTTTTGATCCTAACCTCGCGCTTCCATTGTGGAAATCTAGTGAAGAAACCAAAACATTTCTCCAAGAAGCATGGAGATATGCAGACATAATTGAGGTGACCAAGCAAGAGCTTGAATTCCTTTGTGGCACCGAACCCTTGGAGAATTTTGATACTAACGATAATGACGGAACCAAATTTATCCACCATAAACCAGAAGTGGTTAAGCAGCTATGGCATGAAAATCTCAAGGTCCTGTTTGTGACCAATGGAACTTCTAAAATACACTATTACACTGCAGAGGATGATGGATGGGTTCATGGAATGGAAGACCCACCTATTACTCCCTTCACCGGGGACATGTCAGTGGCTGGTGATGCCATCGTTGCTGGTATGAATTCTTCACCTGTTACCTGATTGTGGTGCATATAGTTTTTTCTTCTCTTCGTATAGTTTATATGGGAGCTCATCATGTCCTATATGGCACCTTTCTTTTGCTATATGATTTAGAATGAAGCACATGATATCCTACCGGTGATGGGAGAACATAAATATATGATTCTAAAGCATTGTTGTAATTCGTTTATAAACTCAAGCTGCTTCACGGGATCTTGTCTCGGTTAAAACAAGACATGTATCTCAAGCCTGCCTATTCTAATCATTTTAACATTTTACAGATTATAGATCCTGCTTTGATATGGACTAATTCATCATATTCATCTGGGAATGGTGACATCAATTTCTTTGTATTTCATCTTTCAGCGCTTTTGAGAATGCTTACGGTGCAGCCGCATCTGGTCACCGATGAGGGTTACCTGGAGCACACAATCAAATATGCGATAAATTG
This sequence comes from Musa beccarii, assembly GCA_024322285.1. NCBI lineage: Eukaryota > Viridiplantae > Streptophyta > Magnoliopsida > Zingiberales > Musaceae > Musa > Musa beccarii. Next base: position 51,542,445 of record CM044395.1, on the reverse strand, counting down.
TGGTGTCATTGACCAGTGGTTGTTTGCTAGAATCTGTGGTTTCCCCCCTAAAGAAGGGATGGATGTACCAGAGGACGAAGATAGAAGATTCAAGTCCATTACGGAGAGGGAATATCGTGCAGTGCAGCCGAAGAAGTAGTTGGCCGATCACCCTTACATTTTCTTATGCTTGAATGCCCTTTTTGGAAGAATTCGCAGAATCATCACGGTATCACCCCCCAGAGATTCTGAAGATTCCTGAGCGTGATGAAAACAGCAAGAGATAATGGTGAGTAATCCATAGGGCATGGAGGTACCGAGTTTTTGTATTCTTTTTACAATCAAGCGTATTTTTGGGAATCATCGATAGTTTATTTCAGTTTCTTCTTCAAATCGTGCATTTATTTTTGGGCATCATTGATCGACAGCTTTTTGTTTATATGGGTAAAGCGAGTATACAAGTCATTCTCGAAAAGAAAAGGAAAAAAAAAAGAAAAGAAAAGGGAAAACAAGCCAGCATTTCCATTCCATTTGTCTTCGTGGCTGCTTGGTAACTCTCATTCCGATCCAATGTCAAATATCTGCTTCTTACCCATCTTCCTTTTTATTTCTCATGGCAAACAATCAGAATCACAAACTTTCTGGAATCAATTCATGGACGTAATCCCATGCGAGACGATGACCACAGCACCGTGAAAAACATAGTCTTTGTTCGTTTGTGTTTCATATGATTTAAAAGTAATGAATGCGTAAAACCTGATATGCTATATGAAATACGAAAAAGCTTTTATGCTAGATTGAAATCAAATAATATTAGATCGTTTTACGATATGTAACTTTTGATATCATATGAATTTTTTTTTTGTGTGACCCGTCTTTGTTCGTTTGTGTTTCATATGATTTAAAAGTAATAAATGCGTAAAGCCTGATATGCTATATGAAATACGAAAAAGCTTTTATGCTAGATTGAAATCAAATAATATTATATCATCTTTACGATATGTAACTTTTGATATCATATGAAATTTTTTTTTTGTGTGACTCGTCTTTAGATCCAAAACCATTGTTGATTTGTAAAGAGAACTAGACTCTCCTTCTCCTCTCTTTCTATCCTTTTACATGACCACTTAGATTGATGGATCATGGAGGTTGAGAGAGAAATTATAATATTTCAATTGTGTCTTCTATGAGATGCATTATAACATGTATCACTCTCTCCCTAAATATCCTGTCTATTTATAGGCGAGAGTAGAGGGTCTAGGATAAATTATCAAGAGAATTCATCCGATCAAGGACATCCCTTAAGGAATCTTACTATAATATGAACTTTTTTTCTATTGGTCAATTTTTGTCATTATAATTCAATTAGTTCTATTATATATTTTATCAAATTATAAAAGGTCACATAATCTAACATTATTCCACTTGACCCATTAATTGAGAATATATTAAAAGATATTCAAAAGTCAAAATAAACTAAACAAAATTTGTTTAAAAATAATTTTACCTAATTGGATTCTGATTTTTTTAAAAAATATTTTATACATCATCATGAATTTTTAAAATAAACTAATAAGTCCAATAAATACAAGAATACTACATTAAGTCTAACTATCAATGTGAGTCATAATGATTATATATCATCGATATCATACTTCCTTCTATATATCACAATATTATTAATCTTTCCTAATATAGTCCATAATGACTCTTATAATTTATCTTTTAAGATAGTCCTATTGTTACATTCAACTATTATATGCATAAACATAAATATAAATAATATCATAGAAATAAATAACTTTAATTTAATAAGAAAATATCAATAACTGCATCCACCTAAACATGCATTACCATATCTTTTATGGTTTGCTCACAAACCTCATTTTAAGAAGATGTTCTTTAAGTATTTTACACTATAAAACTTTTGTCAATGGATTAGCAATCATCATAGTGGTGTCAAGTTCTCAATTAACACTTACTATTTTTTGGATTTTTTTTTTCTAACCACCAAGTAGTTTATCTCGATGTATTTAGAACCACTAGAGTACTTCTCATTCTTAGAGAAGAAAACTATTACGATGTTATCACAAAAAATCTTTAGCGATTTGGCAATTGAGTCGATTACACTAAGTCATGAGATGAAATTTTACAGTCATAAAGCTTGATTTATAGTCTCAAAATATGTCATAAATTTAGCTTCTATTATTGATGATGCAATAATCGATTGCTTTGTACTTTTCTGAGAAATTACCCCATTAACTAACATGAATATAAATCTTGAAGTGGACTTCTTGCTATTGAGGCAATTTGCAAAATTAGCATCTGAATATCCCATCACTTCGAGCTGATCTGATCTATTATATATGAGCATATAATTTTTCATCCCCTGCAGATATCTCATTACTTTCTTTATAACTTTCTAATGTTCCATTGTTGAGTTGCCCTGGTATCTATCTAGCATTGCAACTACAAAACTAATATATAGTCTTATACAGATTTAAGCATATAATAGACTTTCAACTGTGCACTTATAAGGAATATTCTTCATTTGATTCCTTTTTAAGTCATTTTTTGAGCACTGGTTTTGGTTGAAATTTTCATATCTAGTAATAGGCGTATCATTGGTTGAGCAAAGCTACATATTAAATCTCTTTAAGATACGAATGATATATTCTTTATGAGACAATCCTAATAATCATTGAGATCTATCATTGAATATCTCAATGCCAAGAACATAGACTACCTCATTCATATCAACTATCTTAAAGTTTTTATTGAGAAATATTTTGGTTTCATGCAATAAACCAAAATCACCATTGGCAAATAAAATATCATCAACATATAAGACCAATATAATAAACTTGTGCCTACTTATCTTCAGATACATCAATAGTATTTTACTTAAATATGAAGGAAGTAATGGTATCATAAAACTTTATATACCATTGGAAGCTTATTTAAGGTCATAAAGGGATTCCTTAAGTTTACAAGCCTATATTTCTTTTCCTTTTTTTATGAATCTTTCATGTTATTCCATATAGATTTTCTCATCTAGATTCCCATTCAGAAATACTATTTTCATATCCATTTAGTATAACTCAATATCATAATGAGCTACTAATGCCATGACGATTCTCAATGAGCCCTTTTTAGAAATTGGAGAAAATGTCTTATTGTAGTTGATGACTTCTTTCTGAGAAAAATCTTTAGCCACAAGTCTAGCTTTATATTGTTTGATATTGCCTATTGAGTCACGTTTTGTCTTAAAAACTCATTTACAACTATTTCTTTTACAATTATTGAGTAATTCAATGAGTTCCCAGATACCATTATGGTCCATTGATTTTAACTCTTCTTTCATTGCATCATATCAGTTTTCAGAATCATTACTTTTTATGGCTTGTGAAAACGATAAGAGGTCTCTTTTTATTCCTATATAATAATCCAATTCTTGTAGATATACCACAAAATCATCAGAAATGACATGTTTTCTTTTTCTTTAAGATTTTCTCAAAGCTACCGATTGTGATTGTTCTACAAGATCATCAGCAATGACATCAACATCATTTGAGAGTTCATCGATATTATTTTGTTGTTCACCCTCACCAATATTTTTAAAAATATAGCATATAAATCCCTCCCGTCAAGTTTGAGTTAACATACGTTAGAGTCTGCTTATGATTAATATAATGATATATGTAATTTAAGTTTTTAAAAAATTAACATCCATTTTAGCTCATATGGTTTTAGCTACGGACCATTTAAGCTCTTATGGTTTATTGATATCTAAAATAATTCTTATATTTCAAAAAATATAGCATATAAGCCCCTTTTGTCAGGTCTGAATTAACAAACATTTGAGTTTTCTTACGTAACATGTTAACTCAAAATAAACTATTAATATAATGACACATATAATTTAAATTTGAAAAAAAACTAAGATCACCATCAATGACGGGAGAAGACATCATTATGGAAGCGATCACCAACAACAGCACCAAGCCGTTGCTGCCTAGCAAGGCGTCATATGCACATAGTCTCTTCGGTGATGATGACGAGCCCAAGAGCTTTCGATCCTACCTCAGGTAGACGTGCGTCAACCACTCCGATGTTATGCATATAATGGTATACTAGTATCTCTTCCTCCTTTTGGGTATCTTTATCCCTCTACCTCTGACTTCGTCCTCTCCTATGCCCTCACATACTATGCCTACGACGTGGTGGTCTAACTCTCCCTCACTTCCGCCTCCAATCTCTCTGCCTTCATCCATCGCTATGCCCTCCGTCGCTTCCTCTTCATTGACAATATGGATCTTAACTCTTTTTAAAATTAAATTATATGTATTATTTTATTAATAATTTATTATGAGTCAGCATGTTATGTAAGCAGACTCAAATGTCTGTTAACTCAAACTTAATGAGAGGGGTTTATATGCTATGTTTTTAGAAATATATACTATGTTATTTTATACACAAGTAAACCATAAAAGGGTCAAGTGATCGATGACAAAAAAACTATATGGGCTAAAGTGGATCTTAATTTTTTTAAACTTAAATTATACATGCCATTATATTAATAGTTTTGTTATGAATCAACATATCATAAGCAGACACCAAAGTCTATTAACTTATATTTATGGGAGAGACTTATATGCTATGTTTTTTTATAATATATAGATTATTTTAGATTTGAATAAATCATAAAAGTTTAAGTGATTTATGACTAAAACTATGGGGTTAAAATGGATCTTAACCCTATAGTTTTTACTTGAAAATTAATATAGTCAATTGTTTTTGTGAAAATGGATAAGGTGTACGAGCGATGATTGTGCATGGAACTGTATTGCTTTATGTGCTATCCTAGGAATAGTTGTGTCTATACTTCACCTAATTCAAATAAAAGTTTATATATATATATATACATTGATGATTTGTGGAATTATTGTCATTAATTGAGCTTTTAATATATTTTGATATACAGAAAGAGGCACATAATAATACAAATTTGGAAGAGGATCAATATTATATTATTAGCAAGGAATTCCCTTTTAAGTATCCTTTTCTCTATGGGCCTAATTAACCGTGCGTGTAAAACAAAAAAAAATGTTTTAAAAAAAAAAAACTCGCTGCTCTCCCAGTCCGAATCCCTTGCTTCCCACACCTCGTTTCCTCTGCTTTTCTTCCTCGTCAGCCGTGCCGGTGTTCACGTTGCTCCAGCAATAACAAGGTGAAAAAAAGAAAAAAAAGGTTTTGAAAGCTATAATGTACCAACGCCAATCCAGTTCACGATTTTTACATATTTTCTTTGGGATCACTGACAGATTTAATTCCTTAGCTATCACAGCCACCCCGACCGACACCTTTAAAACCAATAAAAGTATATTTGGCAACGGAATCAAAACTGTTTCTTTCTGTTAATGGTCGGACAATTAATCCTTTCCACTATATTTAGAGATGCTTTCATCCTTTATATCTCTGCTCAATACACAGCTTATTCTCTAATCGGATTCCTACCACATGGCCGACGAAGAAGGTGATATGCCCTGACGTCTTTCGTTTTGAGTTCTTACCGTCATCCTTATTCAAAAGATTCGTTTTCGTTTTCTTCCTCCCTCTCCTCTTCTTTCAGGTTCGATTCTGGATGACTCTCCGATCGAGCAAGTTCGGTTGACAGTCCCACCAACAGATGACAACACATTGCAGGTCTTGACGTTCCGAACATGGCTTATCGGAATCCCCATTTGCATCCTCGGGTCCGCAAGTGCAGCATTATCTTATTACCGACAGCAAATGTTCTATTTTTCACATGTCTGCATCAACATGATGGTGTTCATTGCTGGGAAACTAATGGCTAACATGCTACCGAACAAAGTGATAAGAATGCCATACACAAACTGGAGTTTCTCGTTGAATCCGGGACCCTTCAACTTGAAAGAACATGTGGTGACCACCATGTTGGCCGCCACGGCAAGTGCTTCTGCCGGCTTTGAAATATTGACCATATCCAAGGTCTTCTACCGCAAGGATATCCCGTTACTGCCGGCCTTGCTGCTGGTGCTCTCAGTTCAGGTGATTTCTTTTGTTATCATGAAGTCGATGAAAAAATTCATTAGTTATTTTTTTTAATAAAAAAATTAATAATATGGTGCTGAATTCTTCGATGTTTTAGTTAATTCTAGTTGATCTTTCCCTACTTCCTGTGATGAAGTGACGACTTTAAATGCATTATGGTGTGTAGTTTCTTGGATATGGGTTTGCTGGCATATTCATGAAGTTGCTAGTGCACTCGCCCTACATGTGGTGGCCTCCGACTCTAGTAGACGTCTCCTTCTACAGGTGGCATGCCTCTCCTCGTAAACAATGCAAAAGACAAGAGACATTTTTTTAAAAATTTTATTTATTTAACATGTCTTCGTTGTTTGCACTCGCAGAGCATTGCACGAGCCCGAGAAAAGAGCCAAGGGAAAATTGTCACGATATCAGTTCTTTATCATAGTCATCATTGTAATTTTCACCTACAGCATCGTTCCTGTTTACCTTTTTCCATCTATCACGGCTCGATCGTTCGTTTGTTGGATATGGAAAGACTCGATAACTGCGCAGCAAATTGGTTCTGGATTCCATGGCTTAGGCATCGGGTCCTTTGCGCTGGATTGGATGACCATGTCATCCTACATGGACAGCCCTCTGGCAGTTCCTGCATTTGTGGTGGTCAACATGATGGCCGGATTCATTCTTATTCTTTATGTTCTAGTACCATTATCTTATTGGAGAAATGCTTACGATGCCAAACGATTTCCTATTTTGTCATCAAGTATTTTTGATGTCGATGGGCAATTTTACAATGTGTCCCGGGTTTTAGATGAGAAGTCACTCACGTTCAACGAAGAAGCATACAACAATTATTCGAAATTATACTTCAGTGCCTCCCTCATGTATAGTTATGGTTTTACCTTGGCTAGTTTTACCGCGAGCATCTCTCATGTTGCTCTCTTCTATGGGAGGTAGGAACTGTTAACTTTTAATCTTGTAAATAAATATTCGTTGTAATGTTTTTGGTGCAGTTAGTGTACTCTCGTTTTTATAGTTGAAATAACTACCTTGGTCCTGATTTAGTTGGCGTGTTATAATCTTGTTGGCAGCGATAACTTTGGATACTTCTTTTCTGGTGTTAAGCAGATCGATATGGCTACAATTTGTCGATTCATATCGGCGTCCAGTGCAAGATGTTCACACGAGGTTGATGAAACAAAATTACGAGTCTATTCCCCGGTGGTGGTTCTACTCTCTCCTCTTCTCCATGATGGCATTTTCGATCTTGGTATGCGAAATATTTAGCGATCAACTTCAACTTCGCTATTGGGGAGTTCTATTAGCTTGTGCCTTTGTGTTTATATTTCTGCTTCCAGAAGGTGTCATGATGGCTACTACCGGTCAGGTAAGACGAATGTTGAGTCTCCGTATATGCTTATAGCCCAACGTTGTCAATATTTTTCTTCTAATCCAGCTTAATACAATAATTATAATTACTATATTGCAGGAAATTTCAATAAAACTTTTATTAGAGATCCTAATTGGGTACCTGCAGTCGGGTAAACCTATTGCAAATATTGCATTCACAACATACGGCTTTACAGCACTTAATGTTGCAAAATATTTTACTATGGATGTGAAGAGAGCATATTACATGAAGATTCCTCCAAAAGTAATGTTCTTGATACAGGTATTTTCTGGACCACTGTGTTGTTTCCTCGTCTAGCTAGTATCTGAATAGATAGATATTAAAATTAAGATGCATCACAATTTATGTACCGTATACCGACATGTTTTGGCAAATCCATATTTTGAATTTGATAACGTTATTATGTTGTATTTACCATCCTATATGTTTTTCTCGTATGTAGATTCTAGGTAATATTCTAGCATGTGTGGTTAGCTTCAGTGTTGGATGGTGGGTCTTACACTCGGTGAAGAATATATGTTATCCAGAATTATTGCCCAAGGGAAGTCCTTGGACATGCCCTTTGGAAAGAATGTCATTCTCTATAGGAGTCACGTGGGGAGTTGTAGGTCCAACTAAAATGTTCTATCCTCATGGCACATACTCCATTGTCTTCATCTTCATCATTATTGGACTCATTGCACCGGTGGTAGTGTGGATGCTGTCACGCGTATACGCAGAAAAAACATGGATAAAACTAATTAACTGGCCAATTATATTCAGTATTGGCACCATCGTGCCCCCTGGCACTCCAGTTAACGTTTGGTCGTGGTTCATAACTGGTTTGATATTTAACCACTTTGTCTTTCGAAGGTTCAAAGGGTGGTGGGCACGTTATAATTATGTGTTATCGGTCGGATTGGATTCTGGAGCGGCTTTTTTGACGATTCTTGTTACTCTTTTTCTTCAATTTCGGGGTATATATGGACCAGATTGGTGGGGGTTGGAGATGGACGACCATTGCCCCTTGGCTCATTGTCCTACGGCACCAGGAGTTGTGGTAAAAGGTTGTCCCGTGATCAATTGAGACTATCACTAAATTTGATCAATTGGTTGATGACTATCGTCAATTTGTTAAAGGGATGTTATTGTTTATGGTTCCGTTGTTTGAAAATATAATTTTGCTTGTTTCAGTTGTTAAAATACATACTCCACCTGTTCAGTCTAATTTTTTTTATAGAAAAGATTAGAAAATGTCATGTCCTTTTTATTAATAAGATAAGCTGAAATGTATCCCATCATTTGTATATGGAGCGACAAAAACAAAATTTTTGATCTCGATAAACAATTCTACTGTTCTTCGTACTGACATTTGACAAAGAAGCATGCAATAAATACTAAAAAATAATGGAATTCACTTCTCGTGATGGTGTGGTGACACATTTTCTTTTCCACATCCCGATTGGTTTTGTTTTCTTGGGTATAGATTAAAAAATAAAAGGAGCTTGAAAAAAAAATGAGGTGAGGTCCAAAGCTAACGCTACGCTCAAAATTTTCATACAAAAGGTTTATGAGAAAGTGATTATTTTGCTGTGCTTAAGAAATTTTAGAAATTATTGTATCTTATTCCCTCTAATCCTGCCTTTTTTTTCCCCTCTTAACCCATCAAATCTCAACGACACATTAATTTATGTGTCTTCGTGTCCCAAAGATAGACGTGCACGTCTTGTTTAACCAAGAATATCTGTCATTTAATAAAATAATATAATAACATCAAAATAAAATATTTATATGAAAATAATCCATATAAGAAACTATTTATTTATCATTATAAGTGTTAGGGGAAAGAATCGTTGATGTCTTAGTTAACTCGACGTAATTCGGACTCGTATACGCAAGGTTATTCGAGATGCCTCCAAGATAGAAACATCGAACCCGTAATGTGTTTTCTATACGAAGATTAAAGTCACGAGAGATTTTCCAACTCAATCCTTCCGATACTTAAGTTAATAATCCGAGATGAACACAGACACGAATAGTCATAAGAAATCAAATACCCTCTTACCATGTGGGTGAGGTTCATTCTTTTATTTGAGCCTTTAGGACCTCATTAGAAGTCTTCTTTACTTTATCTCGATTTCTTATAGAGTGAGTTATTTCTCAAGTCATTCTGCTCTTCCTCCTCAAGTCATGATGTCTCTTCTTTCTCGTACAAGCACCTCTTGATCTATTGATCGTCAAAATATCAAGGTCCATGCTCCGTCTTTCAACAGCCCAAGAGCGAAAGAGGGCCTCACCTCTCTTTTGTCAAGGGGAGACGGGTTCTCGTGAACCCGAAGGTTCGTCGGGACTTAAAAGTACATAAAAAACTCACATGACTATGATTTAGTGATGAGTGCACCGCTCTTAGATCACTTACAAGCTAAAGTATTTCATCTTGATCGAGTTCGATTTTCAAATCCTTTGATCTTGTAAGCGTCCATTCGACCTCATGCCTGGGTCATTTTATTTATCCTGCATCGCTTTGAAGATGGAACTTTATCTTTCCCTTCATCCGATAATAATAGTTTACCTATAATCATCAAAGATCAAACTTTCCAAGATGGTATCTAACTTATGACACTATCTAACAATGTTCATCAGATAATACTATCGTCGGTATCACTCCGACCCATAAACATTTTGCTGCACCACACCGCCCCGATCGATGCGGCGGTGGCCTACCTCCGCGTCTCCCCCTCTCGCCGGTGACTGTCACCACCCGTTAATCTCACCTACCACACTAATCACTGTCTTTAATAGTAATCTAATCGAGTGGCATCCTTGGCGAAGGGGGATCGCAGTGAAGCTGGTGCAGAGGATGGAGGAGTGGCCCAAGGAGAAGGGGGCTGAGTACGCGTACATGGCGACGGAGGACACCGTGACATCGACGCCATCCTCGCCAACCCGCCCTCCCTCGGCACCTTCCTCGCCGTCCCTCCCTTCCCCGTGATCCCGTGAACACCCACCCGTGAACGGCTGCGCGTGGGCCCTGTCCCGCAGGTCCCGTGATCCCTCCCACCCGTGAAATCCGTAACAGGTCGTGGGGGACCCCGGCTGCCGAGCGGTGGCGGCGTGCGAGCTGCTCCCATCGCACTAATCACTGTCATTAACACTAATCTAATCGAGTGGCATCCTTAGGCGAAGGGGGATCGCACAGAAGCTGGTGCAGAGGATGGAGGCGTGATCTAAGGAGGAGGCGGAGTACGCGTACATGGCGACGGAGAAGGATACCGTGACATCGACGCCGTCCTCGCCAACCCACCCTCTCTCGGCACCTTCCTCGCCGTCCCCTCGGGCTGCTCCGTCGCGGTCCGGTGGGAGGGGGCGGGCGCGTTGCTGGCCGACCTGCCCGCCTCGTGGGCTGTGGCCAGCGTGGGGAACTCCAAGGAGGTGTTCCCGCTGGAGGTGCGGGGACAGGGCGGTGGCGGCGAGGGCTGGCGCGGGCGAGCCGCGCGGTGGACCGGGCGCTGCCGTGCCTTCGCATCCCCCGCTGGAGCGGCTCGCACGCCGCCACCACTCGGAAGCCGGGGGCCCCCACGCCGTGTTGTGCACGTGACGGAGTTCACGGGTGGGAGTTCAGGGGGGTGCGAGGGATCACGGGAGCTGCAGGGCCGCCTGCTCCCGTGAATCCCTCTCGGTTATCGCGCGACGATGTGGACGTCTCGTGGTGGCGGTGTCTGCTTGTACGAGATCTGCCGGACGCGTTACTGATGGCGACGGCAACATGGGCAGACGACCGAGACTTTTCGGACCATGAGATTCCTTTTCAGAGACGACGAGGTTTCCGATCACTCATGACCATTGGCGACTGAAACGGGACCCAGAGGATCAACATGTGGATCCCATCAACGCTGGCTAAAGGTATTTTACGGGTTCGCATTTGATCGTCGCACGAAGTATTTTACTGTCTTTGATCACGTCGCTGTCGCGGTCACAATCACGTCACGGGTGGGCTTTTGAGAGGAAGACGGTTCGTCTATAAAATGATTCTCATCGTAGGACAACCATCACCAGCGAGTGAAATAGTAGTGTTTGAGAGATGGATAGGGGTGTGATATTATTTGTTTTGAGAGGAAGAGGGTTAAAGGATTATAGTTTTTTCTGCACAGTAATTTTCACCTTTTTCATTTAATATCATGATTAAAATAATCATGATTAATCATGATATTATTTATTTTAATATTATCGTGATTATTTTAATTATGATATTTAATAGAAAAGATAAAAAAATTACTGTGCGGAAAAACTGTCGTATTGTTATCCAAATCGAGCGTGACACTATGTAGTTTGTTATTATCTAATCCTCTTCATAGTCTTAGGTTAATAATTTTATATATTTATCTTAACTAGTCCATGTGTGATTAAGTGTTAGGGATGTACCTTAATGGTTGTGTTTGTACTTTGTATATCGATACTAGAATTATGAATGAAATAAAATGAGAAGGTCAATCTATGTTATGGTAAAACTTTCATCGTGCACTATATATATTTGCTTGTTTCTTTTTTCAGGTTTGACACGGAAAGCGCTTCGATCACCTGCCGGAAGAGGAGGAGTACTTGGAGCTCTGCCTCCTCGTGCTTGCCCGCGGATGAGGGTCCGGTACTCATCGCCTGCCATTGTTGGCGTCCGACTCGGCACCGCCGGCGAAGCTCGAGTACAGGCCTTGCGGCTGCGGGGAGGCATTCGGGTCGTACCAGGCCCTGGGCGGGCACAACGCCAGCCATCGGAAGCCTAGCAGCGGCGTCGAGGAAGACTCGACCTCGGGGCTCTTCCACGGCAAGCGCAAGCGCCACCGTGGCGGCGGCAGGGTGCACCAATGCTCGGTGTGCCTGAAGACGTTTCCCTCGGGGCAAGCGCTGGGGCCACAACAGGTGCCACAACGACGGGAGCGTCGGCAGCGGCACTGCCGCGGCGGCGATGACGTCGTCGGAGGGCGCGAGCTCGAGGCACGGGGAAACGTGTGTGTAAAACGAAAAAAAATTGTTAGAAGAATGAAAAAGGTCCTCGTTGCTCTCCCCATCGCCTCACACCTTTCTGAGGAATGAAATATTGGATTGCATGAACCAACATCTTCTCCCACCCCAATCCGAAACCCTTGCTTCCCACACCTCGTTTCCTCTGCTTTTCTTCCTCGTCAGCCATGCCGGTGTTCACGCTCCATCAATAACCAGGTGAAAAAAAGAAAAAAGGACTTTGAAAGCTATAATGTACCAACGCCAATCCACTTAGTATATAATATTCCCACCATCCAGTTCACGATTTTTACATATTTTCTTTGGGATCACTGACGGATTTAATTCCTTAGCTATCACAGCCACCCCGACCGACACCATTAAAACTAATAAAAGTATATTTGGCAACGGAATCAAAACTGTTACTTTCTGTTAATGGTCGGACAATTAATCCTTTCCACTATATTTAGAGATGCTTTCATCCTTTATTTCTCTGCTCAATACACAGCTTATTCTCTAATCGGAGTCCTACCACATGGCCGACGAAGAAGGTGATATGCCCTGACATCTTTCGATTTGAGTTCTTACCGTCATCCTTATTCAAAAGATTCTTTTTCATTTTCTTCCTCCCTCTCCTCTTCTTTCAGGTTCGATTCTGGATGACTATCCGATCGAGCAAGTTCGGTTGACAGTCCCACCAACAGATGATAACACATTGCAGGTCGTGACGTTCCGAACATGGTTTATCGGATTCCCCATTTGCATCTTCGGGTCCGTAATTGCAGCATTATCTTTTGACCGACAGCAAATGTTCGGTTTATCACAAGTCTGCGTCAACATCATCGTGCTCATCGTTGGGAAACCAATGGCTAAAATTCTACCAAACAAAGTGGTACGGATACCATACACTGGAGTTTCTCGTTGAATCCGGGACCCTTCAACTTGAAAGAACATGTGGTGACCACCATACTGGCCGGCACGGAAAGTGCTTCTGCCGGCTTCGACATATTATCCATGTCCAAGATCTTCTACCACAAGGATATCCCATTACTGCCGGCCATGCTGCTGGTGCTATCGATTCAGTATTTATTCTCTTTTTTTTGTAAAAAAAAAAGATAATAATATGGTGCTGAATTCTTCTTCGATGGTTTAGTTAGTTAATTCCAATTGAACTTTCCCTACTTCAGGTAAAAAAGTAACAGCTTTAAATGCCTTATGGTGTGTAGTTTCTCGGATATGGGTTTGCTGGCATGTTCATGAAGTTGTTAGTGGACTCGCCCAGTATGTGGTGGCCTTCCACTCTAGTAGATGTCTCCTTCTACAGGTGGCATGTCTCTCCTCGTAAACAATGCAAGCGACAGGAGACTCTTTTTTTTTTTATAAATTTATTTATTTAACATGTCTTCGTTGTTTTCATTGGCAGAGCGTTACACGAGCCGGAGAAAAGAGCCAAGGGAAAATTGTCACGATATCAGTTCTTTCTCATAGTCATCGTTGCAAGTTTTGCCTACAGCATTGTTCCTGTTTACCCTTTTCCTTCTATCACGGTTCTATCGTTCGTTTGTTGGATATGGAAAGACTCGATAACTACGCAGCAAATTGGTTCTGCATTCAATGGATTAGGCATCGGGTCTTTTGCGCTGGATTGGATAACCATGTCATCCTACATAGGCAGTCCGCTGGCACTTCCTGCATTTGTGGTGATCAACATGATATGGCTGGATTCATTCTCATTCTTTATGTTCTGCTACCATTATTTTATTGGAATAATGTTTACGATGCCAAACGCTTTCCTATTTTTACTTCAAGTGTTTTTTATGTCCATGGGCAATTTTACAATTTGTCCCGGGTTTTAGATGAGAAGTCATTCACATTCAACGAAGAAGCATACAACAATTATTCGAAATTATACTATACTTGCTTTTAGTGCATCTCTCCTCTTCTATGTATAGTTATGGTTTACCTAAATATTCGTTGCTGTTTTACATTCTCTCGTTTTTATGGTTGAAATAATTATTATTATTTAGATAATTGGATACTTCTTTTCTGGTGTTAAGCAGATAATTCTCATATCGAGATCTATCCTATTCCCCGGTGGTGAATATCTCAATGCCTTGGTAGAACATTTAGCGATCATTATCTTATTCATATCAACTATTTTAAAGTTCTTCTAATCCAGCTTAGAAATATATTACAGGGGTTTTCATATAATTTTAAACCAAAATCACCATTGCAAATATAGCAAAACATACGCCTAAAATATCAACATATAAGACCAATATAATAAACTTAAAAGTAATGTTCTCCTATTTTCTAATCTTCATCTAGCTAGTATATATCAATAGTGTTTTAACTTATGTATCAAGAAAATCCAGATTTGAATTCTAATATTATATTGTACCATCCTCATGTTTTCTTTACATGTAAAAGCATGTTTGATTAGCTTTAGTATCAATGGTGGATCTTACACTCTTGAAGAATATATGTTATCATTATTGCTATAAAAAGAAGATCATTCTTTAGGAGTCACATGGGGTTTATAGGTCAACAAGAATGTTCTTTCCTAACTTCATCTTCATCTTCATTATTATTGGGCTCCTTGCACCAGGTGGGAGTGTGGATGTTGTCACGTGTATACCTATAAGATTAATTAATTGGCGGTCATTTCGGTGTTGGTAGCATTGTGCCCCTGCCTACTGGTTAATGTTTGGTCATGGTTCATAATTGGTTTGATATTTAATTACTTTATCTTTCGAATGTTCATGGTGGGCACGTTATTTATGTGTTATCGAATGGATTGATTCATCTATTTTGATTTTTGTTATTCTTTTTCTTCATCTCGGATATATATGACCGATTGGTGGGGTTTGGAATTGGATGACCATTTCCTTGTTTTGGTTCAATTGTTAAAATTTGATGAGCAATATCATTAATTTGTCTTTATTGTTTTGGTTGTTAAAACAAATACTTTTGCCTATTTAATCTCATTTTTGTGTATGGAGTAAAAAAAATAAAAGGAGCTTGAACAAATGAGGTGAGGTCCAAAGTTAACTTCGTACCCAAAATTTTCATATAAAAGGTTTATGAGAAAGTAATTGTTTTGCTAAAATGCTAAAGAAATTTTAGAAATTATTGTATCTTATTCCTCTAATCCTGCCCTTTTTTTAATCTTAACCTATGAAATCTCAGCAAATAAACACCTTCATCTTTATGTCATCAAGTCTCGAAGACGACATTCAAGTTGTTGAATCGAGAATATCATTATCATTTATTAAAACAATATAACAACATCAAAATAAATGAGTTAGATGAAAATTACCCATACAAGAAGCTATTTATTTATCATTACAACAAAACCCACGGAAGGCATTTATTTATCATTTTACGTAAGCCGAGAGATGCGCTTATTAATCTTGAATTACCATTTTTTAAATATTTAATTATTGTAGAGATTAACAATACAAATCTAAAAGACTGTAAATGACAAATCTCACAGAGTTTAACAATACAACGTTTCACCCATATAAATGAGGTTTAAATGCATATTTATAAATCTCATCAATTTTAGTCAATGTAGCTTTTCACCGCACAACACTCAACTCGGTATTACCCTCAGGGATACCCACAACGTTAGTGTTCTCAGCACCACTAAAATGAAAAATATTAGCTCAATTTATTCTCTCTTTTAGCGAAGCGAATATGTAGAAACGCGAACATGAGTATGTGATTAAGAAGGGGTAAAATTAGACACATTTATTGATGAAAATTAGTACATAATATGTACATAAGAAGGGGTACTTTGGACAAACTATCATGGCCTTTCTTTCAGATTTTCTTTCTCCATTCATTGCTTCCTTGCTTTTGCTTGTGAATTGAATTGTATGCGTGTCACCTAGGAGTTCAACTTCTTCGATGGGGGGATTTCAATTAGTAGCTTCGACCACTTCAATGAAGTGCTACACAAACTCAATGAGAAAACATGGAATTATGTATAAGAAGCATAGTTTCTTTATAAGATTGATAATTAACGAGCATGATGATAAAAATTGGATATTAGCCTTCGTAGGTGGAGAAGGGTGCTTGGATGTGGTCTTAACATGGTGCTAAGTCAAAAATGCTAGCTCGTAAAAGCTTGATACATACGTCACATGTATCACCCTAGTGATGTGGAGATGCAAGGATAGCAATACAAGAGATTTGGTTGGGAGTCTGCCTTTCTATATGTAGCAAGAATACATCAAAAAAAATAAAGATGTGAATAAATAAATGCCTCTAAAAGACAAGATATTCGTTATCTCTTTGAGGTCAATTGCTTTCTCAACTTGCTAAATTCCCAAAAGAATGTGCCTCAAGACCTACCTTATCTACAAAAAGAATTAAGTATAGTTTATCATGAAGGAAAGATATATCAAGATTCAAACATGGTAAGATTATTCTCTTAAGACTTTGTTTGAATAAAATTTAAGTATGATCTATCGATCTTTACCCTCTTATGACTTTGTCTATATAAATTTTAAGCATGGCTTATCGGTTGAAGCCATATGTACATTCGATTTTCCTAATTTAGATAGAAACATGTTCAGATTAATCTAGGGACTCGAGTTCTTGTGAGGACCATTCATTCATTCGTATTATTTGATTTTTTTTAAACCTATTATATCTACTCAAGTTTTTGTAATTATTAGTGATTAGACTTAGGATCAAAGGTTTTACTCATAAAGAATGCATCGATCATGACGAGATATACTTTCTAATTTTTTAAATAAACTTATTAAGAATCATCATGATATTAATAATTTATTATCATTTTGAGTTAGGGATTAATAATTGATTTCTTAATAATTTATTAATAATAATTGAGAAATTTATTATATTAATAACTTTATTATCATAATAATTTCTTAATCATATTAATAATTTAATAATTTATTATCATTAATAATATAAAAATAAAATTTTAATTAAGGATTCATAGAAAAAATAAAAGAAATATAAAATTCGATATATAAATTTTAAAAATCTATTTACAATCTTAAATAAATCTCCAAGAATATATAAATCAAGTACCACTTGTCCTAATTTTTCCCAATGCATCTCAGTCCGGCCGCCACCACTATCTGCGCTACTCCACCACCAAGCCTGAAAGCACACAAGCAAAATTGTCAAATGACGGTGATGACACCAACACAATCGATCCAGATCGATGAACACATCGATAAATCCAAAATTTCGACATCCATTTCGTTATTATTATTATTATTATTATTATTATTATTATTATTATTATTATTATTATTATTATTATTATTATTATTATTATTATTATTATTATTATTATTATTATTATTATTATTATTTGGGATCTGAGAGAGGAAACACGTGAGGTATCTGAATGATGCAAGATAGTCCATCATATAAACAGTAACCTATGGATTGGAAGTTGAAATAATGGCATTAAGAGCGTAATGCAATTAACATTCTATAAGAAATAATGATCTGCACTCATTGGTTGACAAGTTTGTGTTGCATTAGTTTGTCCCAACCACTGACTGAACCCCACACCTTACCCTTCCCATCTCGTTTCTCTCGACCCACCAGGGAAGGGAACGGAAAGGGTTATAAATAGCAGCCCGCCACCATCGCTGCCCTTTCACTTCATACCAACCACTCTTTTCTGAAGAAAGAGAGAAGTTCCACTGCCATCACTTGCTTCCCCTACTTGGGAAAGGCTAGACACATACATATCTATCTGAAGACACGAGCTGCAGCGGCGTGTTTCTGTTTGTTCTTCCTTGCTTGCTGCATGCCAACTGATCGAGCCTAGTTGGGGAAGCGGATGTGCGAGGTGGGGTACAGCGGCGCTGCCATGTCTCACGTCACCGACCTCCTCGGGGACCCCGTCTGCCGTGTGCGCCACTCCCCTTCCTTCCTCCTGCTGGTCCGTATTCCTTCTCTCTTTCTTTTTTTGTTGTTCCATTCTTTCCGATCATCTCCTGTTTCTGAGTTAACGCACTTTGGACATCCTTTTGTGATCTTATTCTCCTCACTAAGTTTGCGTACGCGAAGAAGCACAATCATAATGTTAATAAAGGTGGCGGAGATGGTTAGCGGGCCGCAGAAGGAGATCGTTGGGCTTGTCCGCGGGCGCATCAAGACCGTGGCCTGCGGCACCCCTTGCTTTGTTATTACCCTCACTTACGACGCACCACACCGCCCCCATCTATGCGAAGTTGGACCTCCGCGGCTGCCCCCGTTGCCGGTGACTCTCACCACCCGTTAATCTCCCTCGTCACACTAATCACTGTCATTAATACTAATTTAATCGAGTGGCTTCCTTAGGCGAAGAGGGGAGGAGTGGTCTAAGGAGGAGGGGGCGGGGTACGCGTACATGGCGACGGAGAAGGACTACGAGGTGCGGTTAGTCCCAGTTCCGTACCCCCGCCATCCTGGTGCACCCTGTGTTAGCCCACCGCCTTCCCCTCCCCCCACGCGTCGCCATCCTCCGCCTCACCCGCGCCGATGCCGTGGCCTTGTACCGCCGCCACCGAGTTCTTCCCCCGCGAAATCGACGCCGTCCTCGCCAACCCGCTCTCCCTGGGCACCTTCCTCGCCGTCCCTCCTTCCCCCGTGATCCTGTGAAGACGCACACGTGAACGACCGCGCGTGGCCCCTGTGCCGCAGGTCCCGTGATCCCTCCTACCCGTGAACTCCGTAACAGGGCGTGGGGGATTGCACCTTAGGCTAATCTAATCTAATCGAGTGGCATCCTTAGGCTAAGGCGGATTGCACCGAAGCTGGTACAGCGGATGGAGGCGTGATCTAAGGAGAAGGGGGCGAGGTACGCGTACATGGCGACGGAGAAGGACACGGTGACGTCGACGCCGTCCCTTGGCACCTTACTCGCCGTCCCTCCTTCGCCCGTGAACACCCACCCGTGAACGACCGCGCGTGGGCCCTGTCCTGCAGGTCCCGTGATCCCGTGAACACCCACCCGTGAACGACGCGACAAGGCGTGGGGGACCCCGCCTGCCGAGCGGTGGCGGCGTGCGAGCCACTCTCCCATCGCACTAATCACTGTCTTTAATACTAATCTAATCGAGTGGCATCCTCAGGCGAATGGGGATTGCACCAAGCTGGTGCAGAGGATGGAGGAGTGATCAAAGGAGAAGGGGGCGGAGTACGCGTACATGGCGACGGAGAAGGACACCGTGACATCGACGCCGTCCTCCCTCGCCGTCCCTTCGGGCTATTCCTGGCCGTCCCGCCCGCCTCGTGGGCGGTGACCAGCGTGTGGAACTCCAAGGAGGTGTTCCCGCTGGAGGTGCGGGGGGCAGGGCGGTGGCGGCGAGGGCTGGCGCGGGCGAGCCGCGCGGTGGACCGGGCGCTGCCGTGGCTTCGCATCCCCCGCTGGAGCGGCTCGCACGCCGCCACCACTCGGCTGCCGGGGTCCCCCACGCCCTGTTGTGCACGTGACGGAGTTCACGGGTGGGAGCTATCACGGGTTGGAGTTCAGAGGGGTGCGAGGGATCACGGGACCTGCAGGGCAGGCGGTCACCGTCACCTCACGGGTGGGCTTTTGAGAGGGAGTGAGTTGGATGGTCTATAAAATGGGTCTCGTTGTACGAGACCGAGCAGGAGTGAGTGAAAAGAGATATGGCTAAGGGTGCGATTCTAGTTGTTTTCATTTTGGTTAGTATAATCATCTTTATGATGATAGTTAATGGGTGGAAGCAAGGCTTCTTGTGCTTGCAGCAGTCTTCGTTAGTATCCCCATTAACTATCATCATAAAGATGATTATACTACATAGTGTAGTGTTGTAATCCTTCTCGTCGTGTTAGCTTAATATTTGTAATTAAGCGTTAGGAATGTATATTTTCGTGTGTTAGGTTAATATTTGTAATTAAGCGTTAGGAATGTGTTTTAATTTTGTAATATATATGATTGTGTTCGCATGATACTATTAATTGGAATAAAGAAATGAGAAGATTAAATATGTAATATGATAAAATCTTTTTTTCTCATCTAATTTATATATTGTGTATGATAAATTAGATGAGAAAAAAAGATTTTATTATATCACACATTTAACTTTCTCATTTCTTCATTCCAATTGATATATATATATATATATATTTTTTTTTGCGTGTGGTTTTTTTTTTTTTTTCAGGTTTGATTCGGAATAGTTTTCCCTCGCTTCGATCACCTGCCGGCAAAGGAGGAGTACTTGGCGCTCTGACTCCTCGTGCTCCCCCGCGGACGAGGGCCCGGTACTCATCGCCTGCCATTGTTGGCCTCCGACACGGCATCGCCAGCGAAGCTCGATACAGGCCTTCCGTCTGCGGGGAGGCATTCGGGTCGTACCAGGCCCTGGGCGGGCACAAGGCCAGCCATCGGAAGCCTAGCAGCGGCGTCGAGGGAACCTCGGCCTCGGGGCTCTTCCACGGCAAGCGCAAGCGCCACCGCGGCGGCCTCCGGCGGCGGCAGGGTGCACCAGTGCTCGGTGTGCCTGAAGGCGTTTCCCCTGGGACGAGCACTGGGAGGCACAAGAGGCGCCACAACGACGGGAGTGTCGGCAGCGGCACTGCCGTACATTCTATCTGAAATGTGTTTTGTTCATTCATATTCAGTTTGTACAATCTTCGTTAGAAATAAAAATCCTTTTTTTTTGTCTTTTTTAATATAAATGAATTATTGCAGGCCAAACACCATAAGTAATCAAATAAGTTCTTTACAACAGCAGAGTGTACAAGAAAGCATGCAATTGCAATTATACATACAAACCAACCTTCAATTATATTAGCCGCTGCAATAGTACCCAATTCAAGAAACTAAGTTGTTCACTTACCACCCATTTATTCTAAATAATTAAAAATGAATCACGCAACATTCCATAATTTTTCTCTCCTTTTAAATTTAATAATTAGACTCTGATATCCTTAATTAGTTGTGTCTATTGTTCACATAATTTGATGATTTGTGGAATTATTTTCATTAATTGAGATTTTAATATATAGAAAGATGCGCATAATAATACAAATTTGGAAGAGGATCAATACTATATTATTAGCAAGGAATTATCTTCGAGGATCCTTTTCTCTACGGGCCTAATTCTCATTTAGTCCCCATCGCCTCACACCTTTCTGAGGAATGAAATATTGGCTTGCATGAACCAACATCTTCTCCCACCCCAATCCGAATCCCTTCATTCCCACACCTCGTTTCCTCTGCTTTTCTTCCTCGTCAGCCATTCCGGTGTTCACGTTGCTCCATCAATAACCAGGTGAAGAAAAGAAAAAAGGATTTTGAAAGCTATAATGTACCAACGCCAATCCACTTAGTATATAATATTCCCACCATCCACCAGTTCACGATTTTACCATATTTTCTTTGGGATCACTGACAGATTTAATTCCTTAGCTATCACAGCCACACCGACCGACACCTTTAAAACCAATAAAAGTATATTTGGCAACGGAATCAAAACTGTTTCTTTCTGTTAATGGTCGGACAATTAATCCTTTCCACTATATTTAGAGATGCTTTCATCCTTTATTTCTCTGCTCAATACACAGCTTATTCTCTAATCGGAGTCCTACCACATGGCCGACGAAGAAGGTGATATGCCCTGACATCTTTCGTTTTGAGTTCTTACCGTCATCCTTATTCAAAAGATTCTTTTTCATTTTCTTCCTCCCTCTCCTCTTCTTTCAGGTTCGATTCTGGATGACTCTCCGATCGAGCAAGTTCGGTTGACAGTCCCACCAACAGACGATAACACAATGCAGGTCTTGACGTTCCGAACATGGTTTATCGGACTCCCCATTTGCATCCTCGGGTCCGTAATTGAAGCATTATCTTCTTACCGACAGCAAATGTTCGGTTTATCACAAGTCTGCATCAACATCATCGTGCTCATCGTCGGGAAACTAATGGCTAATGTGCTACCAAACAAAGTGGTACGGATGCCATACACAAACTGGAGTTTCTCGTTGAATCCGGGACCCTTCAACTTGAAAGAACACGTGGTGACCACCATACTGGCCGGCACGGAAAGTGCTTCTGCCGGCTTCGACATATTATCCATGTCCAAGATCTTCTACCACAAGGATATCCCATTACTGCCGGCCTTGCTGCTGGTGCTATCGATTCAGGTGATTTCTTCTAGTATCGAGAAATTGGTATTACCAAAATAATAATCATTATTTATTCTTTAAAAAACAAAAGAAAAAAAGAGCGTAATAATATGGTCCTGAATTCATCTTCGATGGTTTAGTTAGTTAATTCCAATTGATCTTTCCCTACTTCCGGTGAAGAAGTAACCGCTTTAAATACCTTGTGGTGTGTAGTTTCTCGGATATGGGTTTGCTGGTATGTTCATGAAGTTGCTAGTGGACTCGCCCTATATGTGGTGGCCTTCCACTCTAGTAGACGTTTCCTTCTACAGGTGGCGTGCCTCTCCTCGTAAACAATGCAAGCGACAGGAGACTCTCTCTCTCTTTTTTTTTTTTATAATTTATTTATTTAACATGTCTTCGTTGTTTTCATTGGCAGAGCGTTACACGAGCCGGAGAAAAGAGCCAAGGGAAAATTGTCACGATATCAGTTCTTTCTCATAGTCATCGTTGCAAGTTTTGCCTACAGCATTGTTCCTGTTTACCTTTTTCCTTCTATCACGGCTCTATCGTTCGTTTGTTGGATATGGAAAGACTCGATAACTGCGCAGCAAATTGGTTCTGCATTCAATGGATTAGGCATCGGGTCCTTTGCGCTGGATTGGATAACCATGTCATCCTTCATAGGCAGTCCGCTGGCACTTCCTGCATTTGTGGTGATCAACATGATGGCCGGATTCATTCTCATTCTTTATGTTCTGCTACCATTATTTTATTGGAATAATGTTTACGATGCCAAACGCTTTCCTATTTTTACTTCAAGTGTTTTTGATGTCCATGGGCAATTTTACAATGTGTCCCGGGTTTTAGATGAGAAGTCACTCACGTTCAACGAAGAAGCATACAACAATTATTCGAAATTATACTTCAGTGCTTCCCTTATGCTTAGTTATGGTTTTACCTTGGCTGCTTTTACGTCAAGCATCTCTCATGTTGCTCTCTTCTATGGGAGGTAGGAACTGCAACTTTTTATCTTGTAAATAAATATTCGTTGCAATGTTTTTGGTGCAGTTAGTGCACTCTCGTTTTTATGGTTGAAATAATTACCTTAGTCCCGATTTAGTTGGCGTTTTATAACTATGGATACTTCTTTTCTGGTGTTAAGCAGATCGATATGGCTACAGTTTGTCGATTCATATCGGTGTCAAATGCAAGATGTTCACACGAGGTTGATGAAACAAAATTATGAGTCTATTCCCCGGTGGTGGTTCTACTCTCTCCTCTTCTCCATGATAGGATTTTCGATCTTGGTATGCGAAATATTTAGCGATCAACTTCAGCTTCGCTATTGGGGAGTTCTATTAGCTTGTGCCTCGGTGTTTATATTTTTGCTTCCAGAAGGTGTCATGACAGCTACCACCGGTCAGGTAAGACGAATATTGAGTCAACGTTGTAAATATTTTTCTTCTAATCCAGCTTAATATAATAATTTATTATATTACAGGGGTTTTCAACTAAGCTTTTATTAGAGATTATAATTGGGTACTTGCAGTCGGGTAAACCTATTGCAAATATAGCATTCACAACATACGCCTTTATTGCACTTAATACGGCAAAATTTTTCATTATACAACTGAAGCTAGCACATTACATGAAGATTCCTCCAAAAGTAATGTTCCTGATACAGGTATTTTCTGGATCACTGTACTGTGGTATATCCTCATCTAGCTAGTATCTGAATAGATTTGAAAATTAAGATGAATCATAACTTATGTATCAGTATTCTTGCAAATCCAGATTTGAATTCTATAACGCTATTATATTGTGCTTACCATCCTCTATGTTTTCTTTACATGTAGATTCCTGGTAGTCTACTAGCATGTTTGATTAGCTTTAGTATCCAATGGTGGATCTTACACTCGGTGAAGAATATATGTTATCCAGAATTATTGCCCAAGGGAAGTCCTTGGACATGCCCTTGGGAAAGAAGGTCATTCGCATTAGGAGTCACATGGGGTGTTATAGGTCCAACAAGAATGTTCTTTCCTCATGGAACGTACTCTATCATCTTCATCTTCATTATTATTGGGCTCCTTGCACCAGTGGGAGTGTGGATGTTGTCACGTGTATACCCAGAAAAAACATGGATAAGATTAATTAATTGGCCAGTCATATTCAGTGTTGGTAGCATTGTGCCCCCTGCCACTACGGTTAATGTTTGGTCATGGTTCATAATTGGTTTGATATTTAATTACTTTATCTTTCGAAGGTTCAGGTGGGCACGTTATACTTATGTGTTATCGAATGGATTGGATTCTGGAGCATCTATTTTGACCATTTTTGTTATTCTTTTTCTTCAATCTCGGGATATATATGGACCAGATTGGTGGGGTTTGGAATTGGACGACCATTGCCCCTTGGCTCATTGTCCAACGGCACCAGGAGTTATTGTAGAAGGTTGTCCCGTAATCAATTGAGATGATCACTAAATTTGATGAGCATGTATATCACTAACATTAATTTGTCAAAAAGATGTTATTGTTTATGGTTCAGTTGTTAAAACAACATAATTTGTCTTGTTTTGGTTGTTAAAACAAATACTTTTGCCTATTTAATCTCATTTTTGCGTATAGAGTAAAAAAAAATAAAAGGAGCTTGAACAAATGAGGTGAGGTCCAAAGTTAACTTTATACCCAAAATTTTCATATAAAAGGTTTATGAGAAAGTAATTGTTTTGCTAAAATGCTAAAGAAATTTTAGAAATTATTGTATCTTATTCCCCTAATCCTGCCCTTTTTTTAATCTTAACCTATGAAATCTCAGCAAATAAACACCTTCATCTTTATGTTATCAAGTCTCGAAGACGACATTCAAGTTGTTGAACCGAGAATATCATTGTCATTTATTAAAACAATATAACAACATCAAAATAAATGAGTTAGATGAA
This sequence comes from Musa beccarii, assembly GCA_024322285.1. NCBI lineage: Eukaryota > Viridiplantae > Streptophyta > Magnoliopsida > Zingiberales > Musaceae > Musa > Musa beccarii. Next base: position 51,516,967 of record CM044395.1, on the reverse strand, counting down.
AATTACCCATACAAGAAGCTATTTATTTATCATTACAACTAAACCCACGGAAGGTATTTATTTATCATTTTAAGTAAGCTGAGAGACTATGCGCTTATTAATCTTGAATTATCATTTTTTAAATATTTAATTATTGTAGAGATTAACAATACAAATCTAAAAGACTGTAAATGACAAATCTCACAGAGTTTAACAATACAACGTTTCACCCATATAAATGAGGTTTAAATGCATATTTATAAATCTCATCAATTTTAATCAATGTAGCTTTTCACCGCACAACACTCAACTCGGTATTACCCTCAGGGATACCCACAACGTTAGTGTTCTCGGCACCACTAAAATGAAAAATATTAGCTCAATTTATTCTCTCTTTTAGCGAGGTGAATATGTAGAAATATTAGCTCAATTTATTCTCTCTTTTAGCGAGGTGAATATGTAGAAACGCGAACATGAGTATGTGATTAAGAAGGGGTAAAATTAGACACATATTTATTGATGAAAATTAGTACATAATATGTACATAAGAAGGGGAACTTTGGACAAACTATCATGGCCTTTCTTTCAGATTTTCTTTCTCCATTCATTGCTTCCTTGCTTTTGCTTGTGAATTGAATCGTATGCGTGTCACCCGGGAATTCAACTTCTTCGATGGGGGGATTTCAATTAGTAGCTTCGACCACTTCAATGAAGTGCTACACAAACTCAATGAGAAAACATGGAATTATGTATAAGAAGCATAGTTTCTTTATAAGAATGATAATTAACGAGCATGATGATAAAAATTGGATATTAGCCTTCGTAGGTGGAGAAGGGTGCTTGGATGTGGTCTTAACATGGTGCTAAGTCAAAAATGCTAGCTCGTAAAAGCTTGATACATACGTCACATGTATCACCCTAGTGATGTGGAGATGCAAGGATAGCAATACACATAAAAAAAAAAATAAAGATGTGAATAAATAAATGCCTCTAAAAGACAAGATATTCGTTATCTCTTTGAGGTCAATTGCTTTCTCAACTTGCTAAATTCCCAAAAGAATGTGACTCAAGACCTACTTTATCTATAAGAAGAATTAAGTATAGTTTATCATGAAGGAAAGATATATCAAGATTCGAACATCGATATCATGGTAAGATTGTTCTCTTACGACTTTGTTTGAATAAAATCTAAGTATGATTTATCGATTGAAGCCTCTTATGACTTTGTCTACATAAATTTTTAGTATGGCCTATCGGTTGAAGCCATATGTACATTCGATTTGCCCAATTTAGATAGAAACATGTTCAAGTCAATTTATGGACTCGAGTTCTTGTGAGGACCATTCCTTCATTCATATTATTTGATTTTTTTTAGACCCAATATATCTACTCAAGTTCTTGTAATTATTAGTGGTTAGGCTTAGGATCAAAGGTTTTACTCGTAAAGAATGCATCAATCATGATGAGATATACTTTCTAATTTTTTTAAATAAATTTATTAAGAATCATCATGATATTAATAATTTATTATCATTTTGAGTTATGGATTAATAATCCTAGTAATTGATTTCTTAATAATTTATTATTAATAATTAAGAAATTTATTATATTAATAACTTTATTATCTTAATCATATTAATAATTTATTAATTTATCATCATTAATAATATGAAAATAAAATTTTAATTAAGGATTCATAGAAAAAATAAAATAAATATAAAATTCGATATATAAATTTTAAAAATCTATTTACAATCTTAAATAAATCTCCAAGAATATATAAAGCAAGTACCACTTGTCCTAATTTTTCCCAATACATCTCCGTCCGGCCGCCATCACTATCTGCGCTACTCCATCACCAAGCCTGAAAGCACACAAGCAAAATTGTCAAATGACGGTGATGACACCAACACAATCGATCCAGATCGATGAACACATCGATAAATCCAAAATTTCGACATCCATTTCGTTATTATTATTATTATTATTATTATTATTATTATTATTATTATTATTATTATTATTATTATTATTATTATTATTATTATTATTATTATTATTCGGGATCTGAGAGAGGAAACACGTGAGGTTTCTGAATGAAGCAAGATAGTCTATCATATAAGCAGTAACCTATGGATTGGAAGTTGAAATAATGGCATCAAGAGCGCAATGCAATTAACGTTCTATAAGAAATAATGATCTGCACTCATTGGTTGACAAGTTTGTGCTGCATTAGTTTATCCTTCCCATCTCGTTTCTCTCGACCCACCAGGGAAGGGAAAGGAAAGGGTTATAAATAGCAGCCCGCCACCATCGCTGCCCTTCACTTCATGCCATGCCAACCACTCTTTTCTGAAGAAAGAGAGAAGTTCCACTGCCATCACTTGCTTCCCCTACTTGGGAAAGGCTAGACACATACATATCTATCTGAAGACACGAGCTGCAGCGGCGTGTTTCTGTTTGTTCTTCCTTGCTTGCTGCATGCCAACTGATCGAGCCTAGTTGGGGAAGCGGATGTGCGAGGTGGGGTACAGCGGCGCTGCCATGTCTCACGTCACCGACCTCCTCGGGGACCCCCTCTGCTGTGTCCGCCACTCCCCTTCCTTCCTCCTGCTGGTCCGTATTCCTTCTCTCTCTCTCTCTCTCTCTTTTTGTTGTTCCATTCTTTCCGATCATCTCCTGTTTCTGAGTTAACGCACTTTGGACATCCTTTTGTGATCTTATTCTCCTCACTAAGTTTGCGTACGCGAAGAAGCACAATCATAATGTAAATAAAGGTGGCGGAGATGGTTAGCGGGCCGCAGAAGGAGATCGTTGGGCTTGTCCGCGGGCGCATCAAGACCGTGGCCTGCGGCACCCCTTGCTTTGTTATTACCCTCACCTACGACGCACCACACCGCCCCCATCTATGCGAAGTTGGACCTCCGCGGCTGCCCCCGTTGCCGGTGACTCTCACCACCCGTTAATCTCCCTCATCACACTAATCACTGTCATTAATACTAATTTAATCGAGTGGCTTCCTTAGGCGAAGGGGGCTCGCACTGACGCTGGTGCAGAGGATGGAGGAGTGGTCTAAGGAGAAGGGGGCGGGGTACGCGTACATGGCGACGGAGAAGGACAACGAGGTGCGGTTAGTCCCAGTTCCGTACCCCCGCCATCCTGGTGCACCCCGTGTTAGCCCACCGCCTTCCCCTCCCCCCCCCACGCGTCGCCATCCTCCGCCTCACCCCCGCCGATGCCGAGGCCCTGTACCGCCGCCGCTCCGCCGCCACCGAGTTCTTCCACCGCAGATCCCGTGATCCCTCCCACCCGTGAACTCCGTAACAGGGCATGGATGATTGCACCTTCCTCTAATCTAATTTAATCTAATTGGCATCCTTCGGCTAAGGCGGATTGCTCCGAAGCTGGTACAGCGGATGGAGGCGTGATCCAAGGCGAAGGGTGCGGAGTACGCGTACATGGCGACGGAGAAGGACACGTGACGTCGACGCCGTCCCTCCTTCGCCCGTGCTCCCGTGAACACCCACCCGTGAACGACCGCTTGTTGGCCCGGTCCCGCAGGTCCCGTGATCCCGTGAACACCCACCCGTGAACGACCGCGTGTGGGCCCTGTCCCGCAGGTCCCGTGATCCCGTGAACACCCACCCGTGAACGACCGCGTGTGGGCCCTGTCCCGCAGGTCCCGTGATCCCGTGAACACCCACCCGTGAACTCGGCAACAGGGCGTGGGGGACCGCGGCTGCCGAGCGGTGGCGCCGTGCGAGCCGCTCCCATCGCACTAATCACAGTCTTGAGTGCTAATCTAATCGAATGGTATCCTTATGCGAAAGGGGATTGCACCCAAGCTTGTGCAGAGAAAGAAGAAGTAATCTAAATAGGAGGCGGAGTACGCGTACATGACGACGGAGAAGGACGCCGTGACATGGCTGGCGCGGGCGAGCCGCACGCAGTGTTGTGCACGTGACGGAGTTCACGGGTGGGACGTATCACGGGTGGGAGTTCAGAGGGGTGCGAGGGATCACGGGACCTGCAGGGCCAGGCGCACTCGTCCTACCTGCGCCTGCCCGTCTGTCGGAAGCGCAACTGTGTCTCTACAGCGACGCCGAGGTTTCCGATCGTGATGACCATTGGCGACTGAAACGGGACCCGTAGGACCAATATGTGGATCCCATCAACGCTGGCTTAAGGTATTGAAGTGGGTGAACGTTTGTTCGTATGACTTTGCTCACGCTGTCGCTGTCACCATCACCTCACGGGTGCACTTTTGAGACGGGGTGGTTCACGCATTGTCTATAAAATGATTCATATAGTACTCATAGTACAAGACTACGAGCGATTGTGTGATAGTACAAGACCTACGAGCGATTGTGTGAGAGATATGGCTAAGGGTATGGGTGTGATGCTATTTTTTTATGCGCTACTGATTATGTTTATTTTGTTTTTGACAGTTAATGGACAAAGCCACAAAGAATGCTGCGCTCGCAGCTGGAGATGCTGCGCCCCACAGACAGCATCTCTTACTAATAGCACTATGTAGTTTGTAGTTTTAAATGAGTCTTTGTGATTAACTGTTAGGGTATGTTTTATTAGTGTAATATGTATGTGTATGTTTTTATTTTGTATCAATGAATGATACTCCATTAAATCTATGAACTAAACGAGGAGTTTAAATCAGTGTGTATCATGATAAAACTTTTATTATTTTATTATGCACAATATATTTTTCCTTTTTTTCTTTTTTTATTTTAATCTCAGGTTTGATGCGGGCACAAGGCCAGGCATCGGAAGCCTCGGCCTCGGGGCTCGTCCACGGCGAGCGCAAGCGCCACCGCGGCGGCCTCCGGCGGCGGCAGGGTGCACCGGTGCTCGGTGTGCCTGAAGACGTTTCCCTTGGGGCAAGCGCTGGGGGGGCACAAGAGGTGCCACAACGACGGGAGTGTCGGCAGCGGCACTGCCGCGGCGGCGATGACGTCGTCGGAGGGGGCGAGCTCGAGGCACAGGGCGTTCTATCTGAACGCGCCAGCGTCGCCGGACCCGGAGTTGGACGACGTCAAGCGTTGGGTGGCGGCGGCGGTGAAGGAGGAGGAGGAGGTGCAGAGCCCGCCGGCTCTCAAGAAACCGAGACCTGTCATCCCGGCATGAGCGAGTGAACCGCTCTTTCTTGTCTGTTTTACTTGATGATGTTTCTTCCTCGACTTGTCGACTTTCACTTCTGACTTAAACAGAAGCAACAAGAATAGGCGGGCGAGCAAGTGTTGTATATCGGTGATGGTTCTCTTTCTTGGCCGCAAAGCTACCCCTCCTTGATACAACACCGCTTTCCTTGATGCTTTAACGGGACTACTACTCTACAAAAGCTGTCAATCCAACTCCACCATCTGTTAGCGCAACTCATATATTTCGTGACTTTTCAAAACTATCCTCTTGAAGTGAAGAATTCAATTGATAAGCTTTAGTCTCTGCTCTGTTTTTCTTAAGAGTAAAGTAAGGAAATAACTCGCTAACGGGAGTTAAAAGAAAAGGAACTCGCCAACTGAGCTCATAGTGGCTGATTCTCTAATTACCTGTGTTTCTCGCTACACGAAAGTGCAGCTAACCTAAGCGGGAAAAGCATTTTGAATTAACAGACGGGAATCACATCCTCCGGTTCATCATTCGGACAGACGCCTTTATACAATCCTTTTTGGTCATCGTAAAAAATGTTCCTTGCTTCCAGCTATCCTCATGAGTCATAAGCGCTGTAATCAGTCTCAGTAATAAGCTTTCTTTTCCTTACTCTAGTCGAGTGATTCCTTCCCTATAGATAGCTAGGTAAATGCCGGAGTTGGTCTCGTCCGGGTAGAGCTCAAAGAATGGCCCACTCCACTCACTCACAATAAAAGATAAATAGAGGAGAGCATCCGCTCCTGGATCAAAATGCTTTCTTTTGTCAACTCCGTGTAGTTGTCTTGGTCAACAAAATCCTAGCATGAAGAATTCCCTCTTTTTTTTTTCCCCCCCCTTCGCAACATGCAATGCGAGGGCAACACACGTGAGGTCGCACTTCTCTTGACTTTGTTTGGTTCCCCTGGCTCCTGCACCGCATCCGCTTGTTACTCCGGCCCGTGCTGCCTTAATATCGTTTGCTGGTTCGAAAATGCACCAGCTATCCTAGCCTCTGCATTGCATCATTTATTGCTGCAGTAGATCAAGCTTAAGGAGAAACACCGGGGATCTGGACGTTACCTGAGACCCTTATCGAAACTAGCCTTTTTATTATTAAGTATTGGCTTTAAGCGACAGGGGATGTGATTTTGAATTCTGCTTTTCTTTGTTTGGTATCACCGAGACACCCGAAGGGCCGGCCGTATGTACATCGGGAGACCCATTCCAATCAATAACGTGGGAATGGAATGTCGACCGCAGGGTGAGATGATCTTCTAATGCGAGGGCGAGGGCGAGGGCGAGGGCGAGGGCGAGGGCGAGGGCGGGACGATCGACTATAGAGGTGAGCGGGACGATCGGTGAGCGGGCTAGGAGAAGAGTTCAATTGGGCTACAGGCCCCCCAAATCCGCAATGAGCTCAGATTCTATATACCACGATGAAAATATCACTTCGCATTCGGCTTCTATATACAATGAATGACATGACACTGAATCACTTACCGCTTTCTTTAGCATGTAGTGTGTTAGAGCTAGCCTCAGAAAATTACCACACGGTAATTGGGCAACGCAACAAAGACAATAAACAAAAAAAAAAATAAAAGAAACAGGGAAATCGAATTTACGTGGTTCGGTCAATTGACCTACGTCCACGGACAAAAGGAGGAGCAAATCTCTACTAACAATGAGACAATTACAAATGCCTTAGGAAATTGTTCCTAGGCCAAAAAACACCTGAAACGACTAAACAAGAAAAGCCCAAAAGTTTAATATGGACTTAATGAAATTAAATCCAAAGCGGCTTTTCTTGTGGTGCATGTGGTGTATCTGGTGCATCTGTCTTCGAAGCTTAGACCCCTTTTTATAGCATCAATAGGGGATAGCAAAACTGATTTTCCCGATGTGGGACTAAAGGACTTGCCAAACCTAACAAATCTCCACCTTGGCATGTCCCAACAAAACTTGCTCCACCTTTTTCACAAAAGCTCCAACGGCAATCATCAACAATAATACCAACCAAGTCCAAGCAATGCTTGAACTTGTAAACCTAAGAGGCTTCGTAAGTATATCAACCGGATTGTCCTTCGTATGAATTTTCTCGAACAAGGACCTTTCCTCAACAATGGTATTATCACAACAAACCGCATTTGAGTAGGTAGTAGGCTCACTAACTCCACCTAGGTTTCTTTTCTGCAACAAACAAAGCATATGCAACCAAATTTGCATATCTTTGTGGTGGTCGAATATTTCTCCGTGGTTTATCCTTGGCTATGGAATATTGCTCTTCCTCCGGAATATCTTTATCAAGTGAGACTCGGAGAATCGGTGACTCTTTTCTCGCTTCCCAAAAATGCAGTGTTCATGAAATCCAATGGCCCAAGATTCTGCTTTGCAAAGAAGACCCTTTTGCTTAATATGCTCAAACCTTTTCGAATTAGACAATGATGATGACGAGATCAGAATCGATCATGTGACAGTAGTTCCATGCAAAATATACAAGCTACCAGACCTACAAGCTTTCATAACAATAAGGACATTTCTAGAAACTTTCATAACTCCACCTTCAGCTGTGTATTTGCACCCAAGAGCCTCTAGGGTGCCTAAAGAGATGAGATTCTGTTTTAAATCAGGAACATATCTAACATTAGTGAGCGTCCTCACAATACCATCATGCATTTTAATTCAGATTGTGCCTTTACCAATAACATCACATGCGACATTATTGCCCATCAAAACAATTCCACCATTACAAGATTCATATGTGGAAAACAAATCCCTATTGGGACACATGTGATAAGAACAACCCGAATCTAAAATCCATTCATTTTTAGACCTTGTCCTGTCATCAGTAGCAAAGAAAATATTTTCAAAATTCTCATCAGCTACAACACTAGCTTCAGCGGACTCAGTAGTTTTCTCGATAATTTTTTCCTTTTGCTTTAATTTATTTTTCAATTTAAAGCAATCAGCCTTAATGTGCCCCATTTTATGACAATATCTGCATTCCAAATTTCTATGTCGGATTTAGATCTAGATTTAGATCTACTACTATCAAATTCTCTTTTATTAGTTCTACTCTCGACAACTGCACCCTACGGCGATTTCCTCTATTCTCCCAAAGTGATATCCCTATCAATCTGCTCTCCTTAGATTTTAATGCAGATTTAATTTCCTCGACACTGAAATTATTTCTTTTCCATAAATCATTGTATCACGGAAAAACTTAAAGGATTGGGGAGAGAACACAAAAGTAATGGGCCTTATCCTCATCATCAATCTTTGCATCTATATTCTCCAAATCCATAACTAAGGAATCAAATCTATCAAGATGTGAGATTATAGATGTACCTTCAATCATCCGGCATATACAAACTCGCTTCAAGTAGAGACGGTTCTCCACTGTCCCTTCATATACAAGACTTTAAGCTTGTCCCACATGCTCTTAGCCGTAGTCTCCATAGCTACCTCCCGTAAAACCTCATCGAGAAAGATTTAGAATAATACTAGATCGGGCCTTCTTATCCATACCGCAAAATCTTCCTCTAACATACCATCTGAATTTTCTCACTCCTGTAGAGTGCCAAATCAACTCCGTCTTGAACCGAAATGGCCTCCATCTTGAGTTGCCACATCCGGTTGACATTTCGTTCGAATTTCTCGACAACAATCTTTGTTATTGTCATTATTGCCAAAAGATCCCAAAACCAGGCTCGATACAGGTTTGTTAGAGCTAGCCTCAGAAATTACCACACGGTAATTTGGCAACGCAACAAAGACAATAAACAAAAGAATAAAAAAGAAACAGGAACCGAATTTACGTGGTTCGGTCAATTGACCTACGTCCACGGACAAAAGGAGGAGCAAATCTTTACTAAAAATGAGACAATTACAAATGCCTTAGGAAATTATTCTTAGGCCATAAAACACCTTCAACTACTAAACAAGAAAAGCCCAAAAGTTTAATATGGACTTAATGAAATTAAGTCCAAAGCGCTTTTCTTGTGATGCTTGTAATGTGCATCCGGTGCACTGTCTTCGAAGCTTAGACCCCTTTTTATAGCATCAATAGGGGATAGCAAAACTGATTTTCCCGATGTGAGACTAAAGGACTTGCCAAACCTAACATAGTGGGCTAACTGTCTTCACGATGACACTCACACCGCCCTCACCATAAGCTTGTTCTTAGTTGTTACTTTTTATTTCTTTCTTCGACGAAAGGCAAACTTAGCATTCGGCTTCTGCTTCACAATGGGACACTCTTCAAGATCCATAACACTTTGATAGGTTTGGACCCGATAACACTTTGGTCCTGCCTTCTTGCTCCTTACTCTGAGGCAGAGCAGAGGCACCACACCGAAATAACTGTTGCCAGTAGAGAGGTTCAGGTGATTGACCGAGCCGAGTATATGTTTTCGTGTTTCGTGCTCTTGTTTCACAATATGAATAAGTAGACAACTAGAGAAGAAGAGGCTTTGGAAGCGGATTCCTATTCCTATTGATCAGAACAAGAGTATTGATCTGCGCAAAGTGATGTTCGAAAGTCGGCTCCATAAGCAGTTGAAACAGAATCAGGCAGTCAACGTTGTTCAAAAGTCAGCTGCATGTCCTACGCAAGAAGAAGAAGCAGCAGCAGCAGGAGGGAACGATTCTTCAAGTTGAGTTGGGGCAAGACTTGGTGCGTTGGGTAGGTTAGTTTCTTTTCCTACAGCCCGATCTTCTGCTTCGAAGAGAGATAGATTCAATTCTTCAATTCCTATTAGCACATCAGCGTCAGTGGCTAAAGAATGATTTGTTGCTCGGGGTGAGGAGCAGCAGCAGGGTCTGTTTGAGTTGAATCGACTCGAGAAGCAAAAGAAGGGATGTCAAACAGCTGACATCAAGCAGGTACACAGGAAAGGAATGTAAGGCGGAAGATGGGAAACTTACTAGATAAGGCAAAGATGCATTTATCACTCCTGCTCCTGTTTCAAATCCTTTAGTATTCCTCACATGCTGAAGAACACTTCTTTCTCGTCAAATGCTTAAGTCCAACTCTACTTAGGGCAGATCAATCCCTTATTCTTTCAACCAACTAATATCTATACTCGTACTCGGGCTCGCGAACATTACCCAAGTGAAGGCAATAAGGCTGATTTTGAGTCGTCGAACAGAGGTTTCTGATAGAAGATGAGATTTTTCTCAACTGTACAAGGAAATTTCGCTGTTCAGTTGAGGAAAACCCTCTCCCTCAACGTGTATAAATAGGTATTATATTCACCTGATTGAAATGTGTCTTTTTTAATCTTTATTTTACATTTTATCATGATATCAGAGCTTCTTGTCTAGAGCAAGTTCTCTTCTTGCTATCCAACGACAGAAATAGAGATCATTCGCAGCCCTCTATCGCTGATCTCTGAACGCGCTCCAGGAGGCGATCAAAGCCTACCTCGTTCGCTGTTCAGCTCCGAAAATTGACAACTGCAACTTTCCCATGATTCACCTCATTCTTCCACATCTCTGGCAACGATCCCACCACTATTATTGCAGGTTGATCTACCAAATCAATCTACTTTCCTCTTTAGCAAAGCTTCAGAGGAGTTCCTTCCTCAAGTTTCTCCCCGGGCATTAACTACACCATCAACCGCTTCCTCAAAATCGATAGCCTGTCAACTATCAACAAGACCCAGGTCATCACTGACGATGGAAAGGAGGCCAAGGCCATACAAGGAGAAGGCCCTCAACTGCCCAAGGTGCAACTCTACCAACACCAAGTTCTGCCACTACAACAACTACAGTCTCACCCAACTTACCTCTGCAAGAGCTACATGCGGTATTGGATCGAGGGTGGAACACTTAGGAACGTCCTTGTAGGTGGTGGATCAAGAAAGAACAAGAGACACTTTGTCTCCTCTATCGCCACCAACTCTTCCTCCTGTTCCCCCATCATAGCACCCACAGATATTGCCTCAACTTCCAGAAAGTTACACGCTGATCTCAAATGCCAAGAACTCCTAATACTCTTGCTGTCCATCATTGTCATTGCTGCTACGCAAGGAACAATAGTTCTTCTCACGGTGAAGCACCCAGGTTACAGCACCTGTGTGACCCTCTAGCAGAGTTCTATGCTACAATAATCTTCACGTTCTTCATCGCCCAGATCCTTAGTTGTAGGAACTATTGAACGAAGATCTGTAGCTTTACCCAAGACGAAGCACGGCACATCGCACCTAGTCACAGCTATCATCTCACTTTCATTCTATAACTGAAGACGCTCATCTTACTTCCTCGAATTGGTACATAGTCTCAACATGTCTCCATCATCTACCTCTGACGCTCTAGTTATTGTCTCCGTTGTGAAACATAGCACTTCTCAATATTCAGGCTTTATCTCCATTAATATTGCAACTCTAATCCCCTTCAAGTTATCCAAAAGTGACAACTATGCATCCTGGTAGGCATAATTTTCTAATCTCTTATTTGGTTATGATTTACTAGGTTACATCGATGGCTCTCTCTATTGTCCACCAGCAATGCTAAATATCCCAGGAGCACCTAGTCTAGTACCAAATCCGAACCACAAACTACGATTACACCAAGGTCATCTCATCCTCTAAGCAATTCAAGCCTCAATTGCTCGATCGCTTGCCCCACTCATATCTTCATGTGACATCGCTACTGAAGCTTGGTGTAAGCTGCAAACCACCTTAGCAAATCGTTCATGTACTCGCATGCTCAGTCTTCTACCCAGCCTCATGAAAATAAAATAAGAGGAAAGTCCTATTACTAATTATTTATAAAATATAAAAGTTATCATCGATAACTTGGCCTTGATAGGTCATTACCTCAATGATTAAGAAGTCATTGTATACACCCTCAACGGCCTGGGGAACGAGTATAAGGAACTAGCATCAATAATATGAGCATAGAACTCACCGATGTCATTTGAAGAACTCTATGACAAGTTGACTGACTATGAGATATATCTCAAGTGCAAGGACAAATTGTCAGGACCATCCATTACAGTTCAAGTCAGTCAAAAGAAGAAGGGCAATCGGTATAACAACACCATCAACAAAGGTTTGGACAGAATGCCTCTTGAACTTATGAGCTATAAACAAGCATCCCCTCCTCTACATCATCAACATTTTAGTCATAACTATCAAGGCGATTACTTCCATTATCCTCAACTTTAGCATCCTGACCATACAAATTAACAAAAAGTTATCTGCTAGTTGTGTGAAAAAGTCAGCCACTACCAAAGTCTGTTGGTCTCGACTCAGCCTTCCTTCTTCATCACATCGACCTCAAGTAAATCTCACGACTACTCCAAGTACTAGTGAGCAAAATTGGATTGTAGAATCTGGTGCATCTCATCACATCACCTCCGATCTATAGAATATGTCCATTCACAACAACTATGGTGAAAATGAAGACAACATTATCGGTGACTGTTATGGGTATTGAATATGATGTGACGCCGGCTCCTGTGGACCCTGCCTCTACGACGTCATAGCCCCTTACGCTTCCCCGTGTGGCTGCCGTGGTGAGCCCGACGCCCAGGCGTAGCAGCCGTGGGTTTTAAATGCGACGTGATGCTAGCCTCCGGGGATGCCACCTCGATGACGTCGCAGCCATCCCTCCTTGCCGCTGTCGCAAAGTTCGAGCCTCAGACGGCACCTTCCTGAGCCAACCCTCAGGTCCACGCCGGTCAATCACAGCCTCGGCCTGCAAGGTCAGGTCCGTATCCCATCCTCAGACGCGACCGGAGACCCCTCATTCGCCCGATCTCTATATAAGCCAGGAAGAAAGGAAGGGGGAGGGGGAGGAACGAGGTTTGGACTATTCTCTAATTCTCTAATTCTCTACTCCGGGAAGGACTGACTTGGGCGTCGGAGGGGTCGGGCGGAGCTCCATCCGACCCGTCTTCGTGCAGGCACTGGACAGAGGCGACACGCGGATCCCCTCGACCAAGGACGCTGGGAAAAGCCGGCGGTCTCGACCGGCCCGAATCCAACCGCGACGACCTCGGAACCTCGGGACCACAACCGCTCGTTCCCCGGTCACGGTAAAAAGTTGTTTTCCATAACAGATTGGCGCTAGAAAGAGGGCCATGTCGAGAGATCCCTTGGTCGACCCCAATGATCACCGAGCCGAGGAAATCCACCTGGGGCAGGCTCTGTCGGAGGCCTCCTTCCCCACCCGAATCAGGACGGAGGACCCCACATTAACGACAGAGAGATATTGGCGTCTATTTAATGATCCAGGACTCCCCCCGCCCGAGAATGTCCCCGCCGCCCCTCCTCCTGTCACCACAGAAGCCTTCCAAGACCTCGCCCGACAAGTCCGAACGCTATCAGAGACGGTACAGGCCGTCATTCCCTTCTTTCCCCGAGTGACGGGGATCCCAGAGAACCAAGGGCCCGAACCATCCCTCCAGGTCCGCGGCTCTCCCCCTACTCGTCCATCTTCACCGCCGTCATTTCCGACCTCCGAAGGAGTCCGGCTCGTCGGCAACTCAGTTACCCCACCCATCCCCGAGGCGGTATCCTCGGAATCGACGGGCTTCCTCCGAGCCCAGCTCCGCTCCGTCTGTCAACGCCTTGATGAAGTACAGAGAGACCTCCAAAAGTCAAAAGAGGAACAGAAAGAACAGGTTGGTTGGGAGTCCCCGTTTGTAGGTGATATTCGGGACTACCTAGTGCCCCCAAACTTCCGCCTCCCTTCCGTCGATCTCTACGATGGAGCTAGTGACCCGGCGGATCACGTGGCCGCCTTTCGAGCCCAGATGTCTCTATATGGAACCTCGGGCCTACGATGTGCCGCGTTCCCCACCACGTTAAAAGGTCCCGCCCGCACTTTGCATACAGATTTTTGAAGAGCGGGACGATCGCCTCTTTCGAACAGCTCGCCAGAGACTTCGAGCTACAATTTCTGGCATTCACACACCCCAAGCCGTCCATCGCCCTCCTCCTAGGGTTGAATCAAAAGGAGGACGAACCACTATCCCATTTCGTACGTCGGTTCACTACGGAGATGCGGGAGTTATCTGATGCTCACCCTACACTGCTAATGCAGGCATTCATGATGGGGCTACGACCCTCGAGATTCTGCTGGTCCCTAGTGGAACGGCCTCCCATCACAGTAGCGGAAATGCTTCAGCGCGCAAATCAATATGTCTCGGCCGAGGCCTAGATGGCAGGAAGAAAGGAAGAGCGACAAAAGATGCCTCCAGAATCCTCCCGGATGGGAGCAGCGCCCTGACAGTTGCCCCCACAATCGAGACGCAAGGTAGACCACCCCGACGTTCCCATGTCGGGGCTCCCGCTTTCCCCCTTAAATGCATCCCGAACGTAGGTCTTCCTCCAGATCAAAGAGAAGGGGATGCTTAGGCCTCCCCGCCCCATGACCAGCCCACGAATCTTTGGCCGACCGCACTGATCGCCACTTCCATCGGCCAGAATCGGTCACGATCTTCGAGGAATGTTATGAAAGTTAAAGCGGCGATCGAGGAGCGATCCGGAGGGCCATTTAGGCCGCTACCTCCAGAAGAAAAGGAGTCATCCCTACGTCCCGAAGGCCACAGCCGAAGCGTCATATTGACGTAATCACCGGGGCCACCTCGGAGAAATGCTTGCGTCGGCACGGAAAGCCTACGCCCGATCCGTTTGAACGAGGCCGCGCCTGCCTCGAACCGCAAATAACATTCCCGACGGAGGACTCGGGACAACCGGAGCATGACGACGCATTGGTAATCTCGGCTAGGATAGCCAACGCCTGACGTAAGAAGAATCATGATCGATCAGCACTCGGCCGACATACTCTACTTCGGCGCTTCCTAAAGCTGGGATTACTGGCGACGCCATGAGGCCCTTACAAACGGCGCTCACCGGTTCACGGGCGACTCAATCTCGCCGCAAGGCGACCACCTTACCATAACGATCGGGATTCGCCAAGGACGAAGACGGTGATGACGACTTTCCTGTGGTTGACCTCCCTCGGCGTACAATGCCATCCTAGGCCGACCTACCCTCAACAAGATAAGAGCAGTTATCTCCCCTTACCATCGAACTCTGAAGTTCCCGACCCGCACCGGGGTCGGGGAGGTTAGGGGAGATCCTCGGGAATCCAGACAATGTTACCTGACGGCGACCTCACTGAGCAAGAAAAGGAAATCGGAGGGGCCCCCCGACGATCCCCGCGAATCCAAGCATCCGACAAGATCATCGGGCCGACTAGACCAGCCGTTGAAGTCCCCTGGCAAAAGTCGACCCGATCGAGACGATCGGGTCGGGGCGGGGCGAACTTGATGAACAAGAGCGAGCCGCTCATCGACCTCCTAGAAAACGCCGACATCTTCGCCTGACCCCACCGATATGCCCGGTCGATCCCAAGGTATCTCAAAGCACCATTTAAGCATCTCCTGACCGCTCGTCCGGGTGAAGCAAAACCCCGACCTTAATCCTGGAACGCCAAAGCCGTAAGGCGGGAAGAACTAGAGCGACTCCTAGCTGCCCGACTTCGTCGAGGAAGTCAAATACCCACAGTGGCTATCAAATGTAGTCCTGGTAAAAAGCCTAATGGAAGCCGGAGGATGTGTGTTGACTATACCGATCTTAACTGCGTACTGTCCAAAGGATGCTATCCTTGCCAAGGATCGACCAGCTGGTCGACTCAACCGCAGGGCACGCCCGGTTCTCGTTCATGGACGCCTTCTCCGGCTACAACCAAATCCGAATGGCCCCCGAAGACCAGGAGCACACAGCCTTCTTCACTAATCAGGGAGTTTATTTTTACAAGGTTATGCCGTTCGGGTTGAAGAACGCCGGGGGCCACTTATCAAAGGATCAGTAAGCAAGATGTTCGCTCATCGATAGGGCGAACATGGAAGTATATGTCGGCGACATGATCGCGAAAAGTCGGACGGGGTCAGACCATCTTGCCGACCTGAGGGAGACTTTTGCTACTCTGAGAAAATATGGAATGCGCCTCAACCCAACCAAATGCGTCTTCGGCGTAACGTCGGGCCGATTCCTCGGATTCATTATACACGAAAGAGGAATCGATGCAAATCCAGAAAAGATCCATGCAATTATCAACATGCAGGCCCCCCGAACGATCAGAGAGCTCCAGTCCCTTAACGGAAGGATCGTAGCCTTAGCCCGGTTTTTATCCCGATCGGGTGACAGAAGCCTTCCCTTTTTCCGAGCCTTGAAGGACCCGAAGAACTTCCGGTGGACCGAGGAGTGCGAGGAAGCCTTCACGCGCTTGAAGCAGCATCTGTCTACCCTACCTCGCCTCACCTCGGTCTCCGCCGGAGGAACTCCGTCTCTACCTAAGCGGCCGCAGCATGCGGTGAGCTCGGTATTGATCAAAGAAACCCCGAGGGGCAACTCCCAGTCTACTACGTCAGTCACGTCCTACGAGGAGCGGAGGAGCGCTATCCCCCTATTGAGAAGTTGGCGTTCGCACTCGTTCTCGCGGCTAGGAAGCTGCGTCCTTACTTCCAGGCCCACGCAATTGAGGTAATGACTGACCAACCACTTCGCCAAGTTTTATCTAGGTTTGACGCGTGGGCGCCTCCTCAAATGGTCGGTAGAGCTGTCCGACCGATCGATCACGTTATAAACCGAGGACGGCCATCAAAGCACAGGCGTTGGCCGACTTTATATCGGAGCTAGCCCAAATGCAAAATCCGGAACTGGAACAAAAGGATTGGGTCCTCCGAGTCGACGGATCATCCGGCTCGAAGGGTGCCGGAGCCGGACTTATATTGGAGGCTCCCGACGGACACACCTTCGAACGCTCCCTCCGTTTCAACTTTGAGGCCACTAACAATGTGGCGGAATACGAAGCGCTTCTGGCCGGCCTCCGGCTGGCGGCTGAAATGCAGTTGGAAGCTATCCACCTCCTTACCGACTCACAACTCGTAGCCGAGCAACTCAGTGGAGAATATCGAGCTCGGGATCCGACAATGTCGAGATACTTGACCGAGGTAAGGGTCCAAGCCGCTAATTTCTCCCGTTTTACCTTATCCAGAATCCCCAGGTGTCAGAACGGCCGAGCGGATGCACTCGCAAAACTAGCCGCGGGGTCAGACTTGGGAAAACATCCCGAGGTCGAGGAGCTCCCCCGCCAAACTATAGCGACTACCGAGATGGACGAGTCCGGAACGTTGGTTTCTCCGGTCACGTGGACACAGGAGATGCTTAAATACAAACGCGAGGGCGTCCTTCCTACCGACGACATCGCAGCACGGCGCCTCCGCCGAACCCAGGCCTGGTACTGCGAGATCGGGAATCAACTCTACAGAAGGTCATTTTCTCGCCCCCTCTTACGATGCTTGGATCCCGAGGAGGCCGAGGTAATCCTCGCCGAAGTACATGACGGGATCTGCGGGGAGCACATGGGTGGTCGGGCCCTAGCCTTCAAAGTGCTGCGGCAAGGCTACTACTGGCCCACGCTATACCGAGACGCCAAGGCCTATGTGCGGCGATGCGACGCGTGCCAGCGTTACGCTCGAACCCCCCAGCACCCCGCGGTCCCGCTCACTTCCTTGGATTGTGCCTGGCCCTTCGCCCAATGGGGCATGGACCTTCTCGGACCATTCCCCGGCTCCGGACAAAGATACATTCTCGTGGCGATCGACTACTTCACCAAGTGGGTGGAGGCCGAGCCGCTGGCAACCGCCACGACACGACAGGTGGAGCGGTTCGTGTGGAGGAATATCATAACTCGGTTCAGTCTACCTAGGGTAATTGTCACCGACAACGGCCCCCAGTTTGCCAGTACCCGCTTCAGAGAATTCTGTGCGGCTCATCAGATACAACTAAGGTTCAGTTCTGTTGCTCACCCTCAGACTAACGGTCTCGCCGAGGTGACTAACAGGTCGATTCTCGACGGCCTGAAGAAAAGAACTTCAAAGGCCCGATCGAGCTGGGTCGACGAACTACCGAGCATCCTATGGTCCCTACGCACTACCCCAAAAACGGCCTCGGGCGAATCTCCCTACAGCCTGACCTTTGGCACGGAGGCGGTCCTCCCTGCCGAGATGATCATCCCAACTCCCCGGGTGGAAGCCTTTGAAGCAACAACATCAGAAGAAGGAGTTCGGGCCGGCCTAGATTTATTAGAAGAACGTAGGGCCGAGGCTCATCTAAAGGCCCTATCTTATCATCGAAGTGTCGCTCGGAGTTATAACAAAAGAGTCCGTCCTCGGTCCCTCGGGTTAGGGGACCTAGTATTACGTAAAACCGAGGTAAGCGACCCGGTCCGCTCGAGAGGTAAGCTCTCGCCTAAGTGGGAAGGACCTTATCGTGTTGTTAAGGTCGTCCGGCCGGGAACACTCCGACTCACAAACATGTCGGGACAACCTGTGCCGAGGACCTGGAACATCCAGAATCTTAGAAAATACTTTGTGTAAAAATCCTTGCAACACGGTTAAGACCAGTCGGGAAAAAGTATATTCGATTAGCTGAAGCTTCGAAATACAAAAATACATCCTCGAAAGAGGCAAAATGCACCTAGTCAAAAATGATCTGATATCTGAAGGTAGCCCTTAGAAGACCGCCCCCTCTGGACTATCATCGAAGGGAATCTCCTCGGGCATGTTCACCTCCGAGTCCTCGGGACGAGAGGTAAAGGGGTTCTCCTCGACTGAGGAACCCGGGGGACATGCTCGAAAGCGAGCCAGGGCCACCTTGTATCCATATTCGTATGATACTCGGCCCGTCCGATCCAAGCCAAGGAGGAACCCTTCGGATTTCTTGTATTGCTCTATAGCCGCACGTTCCCTCTCCGGTCGAAGGCGCTGCTCTTCGGCTAACGCCCCCGAGGAAGCCTTGGCTTCAGCCTCCTTCGAAGCCAGCTTTGCAGACAGATCCGAAACCTCCGTTTGCCGGAGGCGGTTGTCCAGTTTCTCCCTCCGCAGTAGTTTCTGCAGGTTGTCGGAGGACGCCTTGGCAGCTTCAAGTTCGGTGTTAAGGCGGGCCACCTCCTCATCCAAATCAGAGGCCCGTTTCTCGGCAGCAGCAACTGCCTCGGGGCCAGCGCCCGTCCGCGCTTCCTCCAACTGGCGACGCAATTCGAGATTGCGTTCGCCGAGACCGCCGATGACACGACCGGCGTCGCGCGTCTGGTCGATTAAGGCGGTAACACAATGAAGGTTCTGCATGGAACGAATGGGTAAGATAACAACGACGAATATATATATAAACACTAGAGAGAAATCGTACCCGTCGTCACAAACTTAGCCGACTTCGCGCCGAGAGCCTCCGAGGGGTGTATACAAATCCCGAGCTATGTCGGGATGAAGCGCTCCCCGGAGGTAGGAGACCGACGGATTCCCGCCGGCCCATATCCTGTCCCCACGCGTCAGCTCCCCCCACCGAGCAACCAAAGGGTCGCTCGCCTCCCCTGACGGGATCTCCCCCATCACCCGAGTCAGGAAGGGCTCCTCCCCGCCCGGTGGGATCCGACATAGATCCCTTACGGCCGGTGCACGGGGGGCCTTCCCGGACACCGCATGGCTGGGGCCGACAACCCCTTCCAGAACAGGCTGCTCCGGACGGTCGGCGTCCTCCCTGGTCAAATCCACGGGACAAGGGGCCGGTCCCTCGGAGCCCTTTGCGCTGCTAACCCTGGCTTTCTTCTTTGGATTACTCCCCGGGACCGTTGTCGGGGAATCTCTCGCCGCTCGCTTGGGTGTAGGAGACGGGCGTGGAGATGAGCCTGCCGATTTCCCAGACTTGAGGCGCCAGTAAATTCACCATCCACTGTGGGAAGTAAGAAAACGTCATGGGAATTAGAAGAGTATGTCGAAGCATGCAGCAACAAAATAAGCGGACCTACCGCGAGAACTCGGTGAGCCCGCTCCGACCAGCCATTCCTCCGACATATGGCGGATGGCTTGAGAGCTGGGAGAATATCCCTCAGCCTCTCCCGAGATCGGGATTCTTCGGCATTCAATGTCGGGACCGCATTATCAATGGCCCTTGCAGACCACCGGACCCCAAAACCCCAATCCGCTTCAGTTCGGATGTAAAAGAAGCGTGTCTTCCACCCCTTATTGTTTGTGGGAGCCCCGCTGACTCGGAATCCTGTCCGGGCGACTAGGTAGTATCCCCTCCCTTTTAGGAGGCGAAACACGAGAGAAAAGGTTTGGTCGGGCGATACGGCAAAGTGGCACTCCCGAAACGCTATGAGATAACGCCAGAATTAGGCATCACTTGCGGCGACGGCGAGATCCGCCACGAGGAAAGGCAAGAGACAATGACGGGATGTAGAGGAAGCGAAGACCACCTCGAGAGCATCGCGAGTAATGGCGAAGCCTCGAAACGGATCGTAAGCCCGTTGCCCCGCCTCCGGCGCTTCAAGGATGAATTCCTCCGGGATACTAAAGCGCCTCCGGAGGATGCCTAGAGAAGAGTCAATAAGGGTAGAGTCTTCGTCGTGCGGCCACATTAGGGCCTCCAGTGCACGCAACGCCTCCTCATCGGACGAACGATTCGAAGACAGGAGGTGAAGGATTCAAACACAGTAGAAGTGGGTGGCATGGAAGGGGAAGAGGAAGAGGGGGAAGCAGCGGAAGAAGAAGTCATTTTTACTGACCTACGGGGAGGAAAGCCGACTGAAGCAGAGCAAAGGATGAAGGATCGGAAGGAGGAGACGACAGGGCTCGAGGCAGGGAATCCCAAAGGGGAAAAGCTATGGGGAACCAAGACTTGCCCCATTTAAAGAGGGACGAGTTCCGCCTTTTCGTCTCCCTGAATGAATGATCGCATATTGCCGCGCGTACCACCCACCCTTTTCGCATCGGGCAGTCCAATCGACGACATCGCATTAATGGCGAGATGACTTGCAAGCCACCCATACGGGTAACTGGGGCGGCATGCACCGTCCCCTCGATTCCCGCGGCCACGCATGGGCGGGTAGTCTTTGAAATGGCCCAAAGACCGCTTATATATCCCGAACAGCAGTTCGGCTCTCTCGGTCTTCTCGGTCTTGAGCGGCTGCTCGACCAGCTCTATCCCGGGCGGCTGCTCGGTCTTCTCGGTCTTCTCGGTCTTGAGCGGCTGCTCGACCAGCTCTATCGGCGGCTTTGCTCGGTCTTCTCGATCTTGAAGCGTTTGCTCGACCAGGCTCTATCGGCGGTTGCTCGGTCTTCTTCGGTCTTGGCGGTTTGCTCGACCAACTCTATCCCGGCGGTGCTTTCGGTCTTCTCGGTCTTCGGTCTTGGCGGTTGCTCGACCAGCTCTATCCCGGCGGTGCTCGGTCTTCTCGGTCTTCTCTGTCTTGGCGGTGCTCGACCGCTCTATCGGCGGTTTGCTCGGTCTTCTCGGTCTTGGCGCCATTGCTCGACCAGCTCTATCGGCGGTTGCTCGATCTTCTCGGTCTTGGCGGCATTTGCTCGACCACTCTATCGGCGGTGCTTTCGGTCTTCTCGGTCTTCGGTCTTGGCGTTTGCTCGATCAGCTCTATCCCGAGCGGTTGCTCGGTCTTCTCGGTCTTGGCGGTTTGCTCGACCAGCTCTATCGGCGGTGCTCGGTCTTCTCGGTCTTGGCGGTTTTGCTCGACCAGCTCTATCGGCGGTTGCTCGGTCTTCTCGGTCTTCGGTCTTGAGCTGCGGGTGCTCGACCAGCTCTATCGGCGGTACGTTGCTCGGTCTTCTCGGTCTTCTCGGTCTTGGCGGTTGCTCGACCAACTCTATCCCGGCGGTTTGCTCGGTCTTCTCGTCTTGGCGGTGCTCGACCACTCTATCCCGGCGGTACGCTCGGTCTTCTCGTCTTCTCGGTCTTGGCGGTTTGCTCGACCACTCTATCCCGGCGGTTGCTCGGTCTTCTCGGTCTTGGCGGTGCTCGACCAGCTCTATCCCGGCGGTTTGCTCGGTCTTCTCGTCTTCTCGGTCTTGGCGGTTGCTCGACCAACTCTATCCCGGTATTTGCTCGGTCTTCTCGTCTTCTCGGTCTTGGCTACCGCTCGACCAGCTCTATCCCAAGTAATTGCTTTGGTCTTCTCGGTCTCCTCGGTCTTGGCGGCTGCTCGACCAGCTCTATCCCGGCGTACTTTGCTCGGTCTTTTAAACTCTCTCGGGTCTTGGCGGTGCTCGACCACTTATATATCCCGCAGAAGGGTCTTTTTTTCGGCTTTCCGTATCACGCAGAAGGGGCTTTTTTCGAGGGGGGCAATGTTATGGGTATTGAATGTGATGTGACGCCGGCTCCTGTGGACCCTGCCTCTACGACGTCATAGCCCCTTCTGCTTCCCGCTGTGGCCAAGCCGTGGCTGAGCCCGACGCCCAGGCGTAGCAGCCGTGGGTTTTAAATGCGACGTGATGCTAGCCTCCGGGGATGCCACCTCGATGACGTCGCAGCCATCCCTCCTTGCCGCTGTCGCAAAGTTCGAGCCTCAGACGGCACCTTCTGAGCCAACCCTCGGGTCCACGCCGGGTCAATCACGGCCTCGGCCTGCAAGGTCAGGTCCGTATCCAATCCTCAGACGCGACCGGAGACCCCTCATTCGCCCGATCTCTATATAAGCCAGGAAGAAAGGAAGGGGGAGGGGGAGGAACGAGGTTTGGACTATTCTCTAATTCTCTAATTCTCTACTCCGGGAAGGACTGACTTGGGCGTCGGAGGGGTCGGCGAGCTCCATCCGACCCGTCTTCGTCTGCGAGCATCGGGCGAGGCGACACGCGGATCCCTCGACCAAGGGCCCGGGAAAAGCCGGCGGTCTCGACCGGCCCGAATCCAACCGCGACGACCTCGGAACCTCGGGACCACAACCGTTCGTTCCCCGGTCACAGTAAAAAGTTGTTTTCCATAACAGTGACGATAAAAGAATATCTATTACTCATACTAGTTACATGATGCTTAATTCACATAGCAAAACTTTTATACTCGATGATGTTTTATGTGCACCTTACATTAAACGAAATCTTATTTCTGTTTTTCAATTTTGTAAACACAATAATACCTTAATCGATTTTTATTCTAAATCTTTTGTTGTCAAGGATTTGAGCACAAGGGCATCCTTGGTCCGAGACCAGAGTAAGGACAATAGCTACGTATGACCATCTGATTCACAAATCAATCAGCCCATTGCTTACTCTTTAGCTGCAGCTTCAATTGATGTGTGGCATCATCGTCTTGGTCATCCCTCATCCTCTGTCCAATAAAAATTACTTTCTCGTTATTCTCTTCTTACTCTTAAAACTAGTTGCATTATAACTCACTATGATACTTGTTTCAGTAATAAAAGTCATAGACTCCCTTTTAAAATATCCTCTATGTCTTTTTTCAAACTATTTGAAATTATTTATACTGACGTTTGGGGCCCCGCTCCAATTACTTCTTTTGATAATTTTATATTTTATATTATTTTCGTAGACTATTTCACCAAATACACATGGTTATACTCTCTCCATCATAAATATGAAAATTTAACAATCTTTATCAATTTTAGAAAGTTGGTCGAGAATTTATATCAGTCTACAATTAAAACAGTTTATTCTGATGGTGAAGTTGAATATCAAGCCCTCAAATCCTATTTCTTAGCTTGTGACATACAACTTAAGTCACCCCCATATACTCTTCAACTAGTTGCCCATACTAAATACAAACATCGACATATCGTTGAAACTGGTCTCACACTTCTACATCAAGCCTCCATGATAATCACCTTCTAGTTTATAGCCTTTCAAACTGCTGTCTAACTCATTAATCGTATGCCTACTCTAGTCCTCCAATACTAGTTTTCATTTGAAATATTATTTCATAAATCTTCAAACCTTCAAAAACTTAAAGTATTTGACTATTTATGTTATCTATGACTACATCCTTATGCCACACATAAGATAACATCAAGATCTAAGCCTTGCATTTTCATAGGAGCTCTTAAACATAATGCTTTTCAATGCTACGAACCCCAATCTAAAAAAGTCTTTATATCATGTCATGTTATTTTTGTGGAGTCTAACTTTCTATTTCAAAATCATGAGTCTCTTGCCATGCAAGCCACTCCAACAAATATACATTATTGGAGTATATCGTCAATTCCATCAAAAGAACCTCATACTACACCATCTAATCCTTTGTCTTAGGATCCACACTGTCTCATTCTTCCAGTTCAAAGGTGCATCACTCCCTCCATTGCTCCCCTCCCTTCTTGACAAGTTTCTCCTATTACTGAAGTAATGCCCTCGAAAACACAACCACTTTCTTTACCCCCTTCCAGATCCACTAGCACTAACGTATCTCAACCTACCCCAACCCATGTTAGTGCCTCTCCACCACTCATACCAATAATATAACCTATAGCCCCTAGACATCTAATGACCACACATTCTAAAAATGGTATCTTCAAATCACGTCAAGTCCTTGACCTACATGCTATCACAAAATTCTCTCATAAGACCGATGAACCTACCATAATTACTCAAGCCCAAAAATCTCTATACTGGCATAAATCCATGTGTGAAGAATATGATGCCCTCCTCCATAACTCTACATGGACCCTTGTACCCTTTTATCTTACACAAAATATCATCGGGTGTAAATGGGTCTATCAAATTAAGTGGAACCCAGATGGATCCATTGCTCGATATGAAGCACGTCTAATAACAAAAGGGTTTCTTCAATAACCTAGTGTTGACTTCACAGAGACATTCAGTCCGTTTGTTAAACTAACAATAATTCGGCGAATCCTAAGTTCGACCATCTCAAAAGGCTGGCACTTATGATAATTGGATGTTAACAATGCCTTTTTACAAAGGACTCTAACTGAAGATATCTTAATGCAGCAACCCCTTGGTTTCGCTCATCCTTAGTATCCACAACATGTCTGCAAATTACAAAAAACTATTTATGGACTTCATCAAGCTATAAGAGTTTGGTATACTGAACTTGGTATATTTCTGACATCAACTGTCTTCATCAACTTCAAGTCTGATACCTCGTTATTCCTGCAACAATAAAATAGAAACATAATATATCTTCTAATGCATGTAGATGATATCATTGTCATAGGTAATGATCCCTTGGAGATTCAAACATTCCTAAAGCAATTGGCTGATCGATTCTCTCTCAAAGATCTAGGACCCTTGAGTTATTTTCTTGGAGTAGAAGTAACATTTACATTTTTCGATCTCCTCCTATCATAAAGAAAATATATTCAAAACCTATTATTAAAGACAAATATGCAGGATGTAAAATAGATTACAACTCCCCTCTCTACTAGTGCATTACTCAAATAATGTGATGAAAGCTATGCTACAGACTCTACTCAATATCGATAAGTACTTGGCTTTTTACAGTATCTGACTTTCACTTGTCCAGATATCTCTTTTGCAGTAAATAAATTATCCCAATTTATGAATCAACCATCTACTATGTATTAGTCTGCGGTCAAATAAATTTTACGGTATCTTAAAGGGACCCTTAATTATGGCCTCTTTCTCTGCAAACAAAACCCACTTAATCTCCATGCCTTTGTTGATGCTGATTGGGTAAAAAATTTTACTGATATGACATCTATGTCAGGGTATATTATTTTCATTAGAGCTAATCCAATCAGCTGAAGTTCTAAGAAGCAAAAGACAATCGCCCGATCTACAACTGAAGCTGAATACCGTGTCATGTCCACCACTACTGCTGAACTCAATTGGGTCACAAATCTTCTCAAGGAATTCAACATCAACTCTACCCTTACTCCTACAATATATTGTGATAATGTTGGAGCTACCTACTTATGTGCCAATCCAGTATTCCACTCATGCATGAAGCACAATGCCATAGACTTTCCACTTCGTGCGAGATCAACTACGTGTCTCTCACATATATACAACTGATCAACTAGCAGACTCACTCATCAAGCCTATCGTTCGTAAACTATTTTCGTTGCATCGATCCAAGATCGACATCCTTAACATGAGCTCCATCTTATGGGGGCATGATAGAAGACGAGATTTAGAATGATAGAAGATGAGATTTTCCTCACTTGCAGGAGGAAATCTCACGGTTCAATTGAGATAAATCCTCTCCCTCAACATGTATAAATAGGTATTGTATTCATCCGATTGAAGTATGCTTTTTTTTTTAATCTTTACTTTACATTTTATCAGTTTCATGGAGCCAATAAGACCTATCTTTTACATTTACAGCTGGTCTAATATAATGCTTAAACCTGGGTAGAGTCATACTGGGGTTAAACCTTTGGAGAGTAATACTTATCTTATTTGCGAACTACTGGACTTGTTTCTTCTTGCTTAGCGCCCGGGAAAAGGGGGATTCTATCATCGCCAACATAAGCCCAACACTTGGACTCAACCGGAACAAGAGCCGAACTCTATTACTCTCACTCGAACAGGAACTGATCCTTGCTTGGAATCTAACAGGCAACTGGCTCTGCTCTACCGAATCCAGCTCCAACTCCGGATAGCGCTTATGATCTTGATGCAGTAATGGCTTCTTCTCCTGCTGATGAAACAAAAGCTCGCATTTCATTCCGTCGGTCAGTGGCTTTGTCGATTAGGTGAAGTTGAAAGCTCAAGGGAACCTAATAAAAGGAGTCGAGTACAGAACAGAACACGGCAATCAGCAAAAGAATCAATTCCTGTTTGCCCGGCCCGAGTTACTTATAGCAGTAATCTTTTCTTCCCCTGTTGGTTCTGTTCAAGAATCAGCTGCAGAAACAGATACAATAAATAGCTTCAACTCCACTTGCTTCTTTCATTGATTCTAGTGCACCTATTCCATACGTATAGTAACATACCGTACAGCCTACTCTCCAGTCCAGTGGGACAAAAAGCCGTATCGGACGCGAGGGAAGAAATATCATAAGCGGAAGCCGGATCGAAGTTCAAATGCCGAGGAGCAGAGCAGCGTTGGGCAAGTACCGGCCGGTTAAGGCAAGATTCAATTACCGGATTTGACTGTTTGTTTTCCTTGACAACTTCATATTTCAAGCTAAAGGAGTTTAAAAGAGTATAGAAAACGGAATATTCCCCGTCTGTTTCTATACGATCTCGCTAACTGTGTTTCTTTTGCTTGTTGCTCAATTGTATGATGAGGTGAGTTAGATTGAATCGAGTTAGTTTCCGGGGTGCTAAGGCTCATCGTGCGTAGCTTCAGTGAGCGGTGCGAAAGCTAGAGTGCCTCAATAACACTCGAGCGTGCGTGTAGTAAAGTCCTATTCCTTCTTTTTCACATTCAAATATATCTAGTGGTAAGATGCTTAATCGATTGTATCTACTAAGGTACGCTATAAAATACTGGTTTGTTAAGGAATCCTCTCCTATAAATAACTCTGGTTACAGCTATATTGAATCAATTCATTTTTACGCTTCAATCTTTCAATGGTGTTATGGGTATTAAATCTGACGTGACCCCGGCCCCTGCGGTTCCCGTCATGGTGACGCCTCAGCCCCTCCTGCGGCTGACTGTGGCGAGGGTTGACCAACCGACGTCCTCTCCCTCTGCTCTTCCCCAGTTCCGCAGGAGGTTGAAGCACGCCATCAGTACGACCCTGCGGAGGGCCACATCACCAACAGTAACCTTCCTTATAAAAACCTCTACGTTGAGGACGGAAAAGAGAAAGGGGGGGGCATCGAGAAGGAGGAAAAAAGGAGCACTCAGAAGGAGAAGGGGAGAGCTGGGAAGAAGAACAGGAGAGGAGAAGAAGAAGGAGAAGAAGGAGAAGAGAAAGGAGAAGGAGAAGAATGAGGAGGGGAAGAAACTCTTAGCCACTCTCTCCATCGCTGCATAGTAGCAACCCAGTCGAGCTCCCATCGCTGCATAGCAGCAGCCCAGGCGAGCTCCCATCGCTGCATGGCAGCGGCCGAGCTCCCATCGCTACACAGCAGCAGCCCAGTCAAGCCCTCATCGCTGCATAGCAGCAGCCCAGTCGAGCTCCCATCGCTGCATAGCAGCAGCCCAGGCGAGCTCCCATCGCTGCATGGCAACGACCGAGCTCCCATCGCAGAGGGGAGCAGCATCGACCTCGAGACATCGGCAACCAAAGGATCTCTCTCTCTCGCTCTCTCTACCTCTCTCTCTCTATGAAACACTCTACTCACCCCCATCCGACACTGACTTAAGCATCGGAGGGGTCGGGACGGAACCCCCGACCCGACCTATGTGCAGGAACCGAGGGGCATGCAGCGAGCTGGCCACCAGATGTAGGCCGAGATCCCGACCGGGCGGAGGATCAACTTCACCCGACCCGAGATCCCGACCGGGCGGAGGATCACGACCGACCCGAGATCCCGACGTCGGCCTCCTGCCTGGAGATTGATGAGGCGACCCCTGCGCATTCGGACCCGAACCCAGCCGCGACGGCCCCGAGGCCACGGCACAAAGTTGTTTTCCATAACAGATTGGCGCTAGAAGGAGGGCCCGTTGTCGTAAGGTCAGCCCCATCTAATCTCCGAAGCCTGAGCTGCAGTGCTCAGCCACCATGCTCAGCGCCTTGCTGCATGGTTCGCAGCTGCACCAAGCTGCTGCCCAGTCAACGCTCGAGCTGCGATGCTCGACCGACCAAAGCCCGAGCTACAACGCTCGGCCACCCACGTTCAGCGCCTTGCTGCGTGGTCCGCAGCTGTACCAAGCAGCTGCTCAACCCATTCCCGAGCTACAACGCTCGGCCACCCACGTTCAGCGCCTTGCTGCGTGGTCCGCAGCTGCACCAAGCAGCTGCTCAACCCATTCCCGAGCTACAGTGCTCGGCCACCACGTTCAGCGCCTTGCTGCGTGGTCCGCAGCTGCACCAAGCAGCTGCTCAACCCATTCCCGAGCTGCGATGCTCGGCCAACCATGCGCAGCATAACGCTGCATGCTTCACAGCTGCACCAAGCAGCTGCTCAACCCATTCCCGAGCTGCGATGCTCGGCCAACCATGCGCAGCATAACGCTGCATGCTTCACAGCTGCACCAAGCAGCTGCTCAACCCATTCCCGAGCTACAGTGCTCGGCCACCATGTTCAGCACCTTGCTGCGTGGTTCGCAGCTGCACCAAGCAGCTGCTCGGCCAAAGCCCGAGCTGCAATGCTCGGCAACTCCTTCGCTTCATGGTTCGCAGCTGCACCGAGCAGCTTCTCAACCAAAGTCCGAGCTGCGACGCTCGTTCAGCGCTTCGCTGCATGGTGCGCAGCTGCACCGAGTAGCTCCTCAGCCAACGCTCGAGCTGCGATGCTCGACTGGCCCTAGCCCGAGCTCCGACGCTCGGCCACCCACGTTCAGCACCTTGCTGCGTGGTTCGCAGCTGCACCAAGCAGCTGCTCGGCCAAAGCCCGAGCTGCGAGGCTCGGCACTCCCTTGCTGCGTGGTTCGCAGCTGCACCAAGCAGCTGCTCGGCCAAAGCCCGAGCTGCGAGGCTCGGCACTCCTTCGCTGCGTGGTTTGCAGCTGCACCCAGCAGCTGCTCGGCCAAAGCCCGAGCTGCAATGCTCGGCAACTCTTTCGCTTCATTGTTCGCAGCTGCACCCAGCAGCTGCTCAGCCAAAGCCCGAGCTGCGATGCTCGGCTGGCCGAAGCCCGAGCTCCGACGCTCGGCCACCCACGTTTAGCACCTTGCTGCGTGGTTCGCAGCTGCACCAAGCAGCTGCTCAGCCCATTCCCGAGCTGCGATGCTCGGCCAACCATGTGCAGCACCTTGCTGCATGGTTCGCAGCTGCACCAAGCAGCTGCACGCCCAAAGCCCGAGCTGCGATGCTCGGCAGCCCCTCGCTGCGTGGTTCATCGCTGTCTCACGCAGCAGCTCTGCCAAAGCCCGAGCTCCGACGCTCGGCCTCCCACGTTCAGCACCTGGCTGCGTGGTCCGCAGCTGCACCAAGCAGCTGCTCAGCCCATACCCGAGCTGCGCTGCTCGGCAGCTGAAGCCCGAGCTACAGTGCTCGGCACCCATGTCCAGCGCATCGCTGCATGGATCGCAGCTGCTCGGCCAACGCCCGAGCTGCTGCTCGGCCATCCAATGCCCGAGCTACAGTGCTCGGCCAACCATGCTCAACCCTTCGCTGTGTGTTTCATCATTGCCTCATGCAGCTGCTCGGCCAAATCTGAGACTGTACCTCGGCGCCAGACTGCCCGCTGCGTACACCTCTGCGCGGTACGCCCGCCTCTGCGCGGCACGCCCGCCTGAGCCTGTACCTCGGCGCCAGACTCCCCGCTGCGTACACTTCTGCGCGGTACGGCCGTCTCTGCGGCGATCGCTGCTGAGCACATACCTCGGCGCCAGACTTCAAATCATGCGTACACCTCTGCGGCAACGCGCCGCTTTGAGCACATACCTCGATCGCGCCGCCCGCTGCGTACACCTCTGCTGATACGCTTCGCCTGCTGCAGATCTGACCGCTAAGCACATACCTCGACGCGGCCTGCCCGCTGCGTACACCTCTGCGCGGTACGCCCGCCTCTGCACGGTACGACCGCCTAAGCCTGTACCTCGGTCGCAGCCTGCCCGCTGCGTACACCTCTGCGCGGTACGATCGCATAAGTCTCTTGGCCTTGAGCGGCGCCTCGACCATCGGTTTTCATGGTCTTGAACGGCGCCTCGACCCCTCATCCCGAACGGCGGTTCGGCGTACATGGTCTTGAGCGGCGCCTCGACCACTGGTTTTCTCGATCTTGAGCGGCTGCTCGACCAGTTCTATCTCGAACGGCGGTTCGGCTCTCTGGGTCTTGAGCGGTTGCTCGACCACCTCTATCCCGGGCGGTAGCTCGGTCTTCTCGGTCTTGAGCGACTGCTCGACCATTTCTATCCCGAACGACGGTTCGACTCTCGACCATTGGCTTTTCTGGGCCTCGAGCACTATCTCGGCCCCTCATCCCGAACGGCAGTTCGGCGTACATGGTCTCGAGCGGCTCCTCGACCATCGGTTTTCTAGGTCTTGAGCGGTGGCTCGACCCCTTATACCGAACGGCTTCGATCGAGGTCTCTGCCAACCACCCATAAGCGACCAGGTTTTCCCGAACACCCCCTCCTCCCATCGAGGTAAGTCCCGCAGGAGTGGCTTTTTGAGGGGGGCTGTGTTATGGGTATTAAATCTGACGTGACCCCGGCCCCTGCGGTTCCCGTCATGGTGACACCTCAGCCCCTCCTGCGGCTGACTGTGGCGAGGGTTGACCAACCGACGTCCTCTCCCTCTGCTCTTCCCGAGGTTCACGGGAGGTTGAAACACGCCATCGATGCGACCTGCGGAGAGGCCACATCACTGCTGATAACCTTCCTTATAAAAACCTCTACGTTGAGGACGGAGAAAAGAAAGGAGGGGGCATCGAGAAGGAGGAAAAAAGGAGCACTCAGAAGGAGAAGGGGAGAGCTGGGAAGAAGAACAGGAGAGGAGAAAAGGAGGAGAAGAAGAAGGAGAAGAGAAAGGAGAAGGAGAAGAATGAGGAGGGAAGAAACTCTTAGCCACTCTCTCCATCGCTGCATAGTAGCAACCCAGTCGAGCTCCCATCGCTGCAGCAAAGAGGCCAGTGAGCTCCCATCGCTGCATGGCGCGGCCGAGCTCCCATCGCTACACTGCAGCGGCCCAGTCAAGCCCTCATCGCTGCATAGCAAGAGCCTTGCCATCAAGCTCCCTTCGGCTGCATAGCAGCAGCCAGCGAGCTCCCATCGCTGCATGGCAGCGACCGAGCTCCCATCGCAGAGAGGAGCAGCATCGACCTCGAGACATCGGCAGCCAAAGGATCTCTCTCTCGTTCTCTACCTCTCTCTCTCTATGAAACACTCTACTCACCCCCATCCGAGGCAACCGACTTAAGCATCGGAGGGGTCGGACGAACCCCGACCCGACCTATGTCTGCAGAACCGAGGGCATGCAGGCGAGCCGCCACCACCGGATGTAGGCGAGATCCCGACCGGCGGAGGATCAACTTCACCCGACCGAGATCCCGGCCACCGCGGAGGATCACGACCGACCCGAGATCCCGACGTCGGCCTCCTGCTGGAGATTGATGAGGCGACCCCTGCGCATTCGGACCCGAACCCAGCCGCGACGGCCCCGAGGCCACGGCACAAAGTTGTTTTCCATAACAAATGGTATCAGAGCCGCTTGCCTAAGAGCAAGCTCTCTTTTGTGCTGTCCGACGACAACAACAGATTGGTGTTCTGCTCCTTCTCCGGCGGCATTGCATTAAGCAAGAGCCTTTTTTCTCCTTTTTTTTTTTTTTGCTTTCTGCTGTCCAGCGACAACGTCGACGGTAGAAGAACATCGCGCATCTGCACATTGGAAGCAGAACCCACCGAAGTAGAGTATTCCTGCGGAGGCATCTTTCTTCGGTTCAGCGCTCTCTTCGCCATCGATTTTGGCAAGTATTGCAGGTGGAGCAGCCCCGGCGCCATTGCACTCCACCTGGCCGAACTCGTAATCGCCGATAGCACAGGAGTTGCATCGGGCCGCGTCAAACGAGCACTCCGTCCAGGCCCAGCAGTGGCCGAACCAGTCGGTAAGGATCGGTGGGCTCTCCTTCCTCGGCAGAAGCTGAGCTCTCTCTGCCTCGCCCTCTTTGCATCGACAGTCGCTTCTCTACGAAATCCCCCTGCAATTGGTATTCTTCTTCCTTCTCCGACGGGATTCCCTACCTCTAGATCTCGTGGAACTCTACCACAGCGACACCCAGTTGATCGCAGTGAGCCATTGGCAAAAAATTTTCTCTTCTCGCTTGTGTCGCTACCAACACCGTGATGCCACTGCAGAACGGCTTCATCTACGCTCGTTCCGCCATAGCTGTGAGATCGCTTCCCAGCGATCGCAGCAAGCCCTCGGCGGTGCCGTCCACCACCGCTGCCAACCTACATCCAGAAGCAGAACATTCTCTGCTACGTAGAAAAATCGCTGCAGCGACAATTCAACCGACCGCAATGAGTCCTCAGCAGCGTTGGCCTCAATCGCTGCTTCAATCGGTGGCCACGCAACCCATCATCGTCGCTGTCCCCCTCGGCCAGTGATCTCTTCCCTCATTATTGATGTTTACGCTCAGCAGAACCAACTAATTAAGGAGTATGAGGGGGTGACTTGAGGTGTTATATACCACAAGTTGCGAGACAGGATGCGAGGGCTTGATATTCACCTCCGCCATCAGAGAAAACTGTTTTAAAAAGAAATTCTCGACTAACTTTCTAAAGTTGGTAAAGACTATTGAAACTTCAGATTTATGACGGAGGGGATATAACTATGTGTATTTAGTGAAAGTCAACAAAAATGACATAAAATCAAAACTTATCAAAAGAAAGGGTTGAGGCAGGACCCCAAACATCAGTATAAATAATTTCAAAAGGTTGAGAGCAAGATATAGAGGATTTTCTAAAAGGAAGTATATGACTTTTATTGCTACGACAAGCATCATAATAAATTAAAATGTTGCTAATAGTAGAGGTAGGAAGTGAATAATAAGAAAGTAACTTTTGCTAAATAAGGGATGAGGGATGATAAAGACGTCGATGCCACACGTCAACTGGAGTTGCAACGGAAGAATGAATATTGGGGTGGGTTATTTGCGAAGCGGATGGCCACTCATAAATGTTGTATTTGTTTGGGCCTTGGACTAAGGATGCCCCGATGCTCAAATCCTTGACAAGAAAGGAGTTAGGAAAAAATTTAATTGAGGTATTATTTTGCTTACATAATTGAGAGACAGAAATGAGGTTTTGTTTAATGTGAGGTGCACACAAAACATCATCAAGTGTGAAAGTTGTGGTCAGTGAATTAAGCATCGTGGACCAGTATGAGTGATAGGAAGTCCTTTACCATCACTGATGATGATATCAACAACTCAACCTACCACTTCCGCAACTCCTAGCCATCATATGATAACACGCTCCAAAAGTGGTATTGTTAAACCATGTCAAGTTCTTGATCTACATGCCATAATGAACTCTTCCCTTGAGGCTAGTAAACCCACCACAATTAATCAAGCTCAAAAATCTCCTCACTAGCATAAAGCCATGTGTGAAGAATATGATGCTCTTCTTCGTAACTCTATATGGACCCTAGTTCCCTCTTAACACACACAAAATATCATTGGGTGTAAATGAGTCTTTCGAATTAAGCGAAACCCAGATGGATCTACTGCTAGATATAAAGCATGTCTAGTTGCCAAAGGATTTCATCAACAACCTGGTGTTGACTTCACAGAGACATTCAGCCCAGTTGTCAAACCCACAATAATACGGCTTATCTTGAGCTTGGCTATCTCAAAAGGCTGGCATATATGACAATTGGATGTTAATAATACCTTTTTACATGGGACTCTAAATGAAGATGTCTTTATGCAGCAATCCCTTGGCTTCGTTCATACACAATATCCAAGGCATGTCGGCAAACTACAAAAAGTTATTTATGAACTTCGTCAAGCTCCAAGAGCCTGGTATGATGAACTTGGCGCATTTTTAACATCAATGGGTTTCATTAATTCCAAGTCTGATACCTCGTTATTTCTACGACGACAACATGGAGGCACCATATATCTTCTAGTGTATGTAGATGACATTATTATCATGGGTGATATTTCTATAAAGATTCAGGCATTCATCAAGCAATTAACAGATCGATTCTCCTTTAAAGATCTCGGCACCCTGAGCTACTCTTTGGGAGTAGAAGCAACATACATACCTTCAGGTCTCTTTCTATCATAAAGAAAGTATATTCAAGATTTATTATCCAAGACAAATATGCAGGATGCAAAAGAGGTTATAACTCCTTTCTCTACTTCATCACTCAAACTATGTGATGGAAGTCCTGCTACAGAACCTACTCGATATCGACAAGCAGTTGGCTCCTTATAGTACTTAGCTCTCACTCGTCCTGACATTTCATTTGCGGTCAACAAGTTATCACAATTTATGCATCGACCATCTGCTATGCATTGGTCTATAGTTAAGCGAATCTTGCAATATCTTAAAGGGACGATTAATCATGGTCTCTTTCTCCACAAACACTCCTCACTTCATCTCCATGCTTTTGCCGATGCTGATTGGGCAGGTAACTTTGATAACAAAACATCCACGTCGGGGTATATTATCTTTCTTGGAGCTAATCCAATCAGTTGGAGCTCCAAGAAGGAAAAGACAGTTGCACAGCCAACAACTGAAGCTGAATACCGTGCCATCGCCACCACTGCTGCAGAACTTAATTGGGTAACAAATCTACTCAACGAACTCAACATCAACTCTACTCTCACTCCTACAATCTACTACGATAATATCGGAGCTACATATTTATGCGTCAATCCAGTGTTCCACTCTCGCATGAAGCATATTGCCATCGACTTCCACTTTGTGCGAGATCAAGTTCTCCAGCATCAACTACGTGTCTCTCATGTACACACAGCTGATCAACTAGTAGACTCATTTACGAAGCCTCTTACTCGTAAATCATTTTTGTTACATCGGTCCAATATTGACATCCTTGATAGGAGCGCCATCTTGCGGGGGCATGATAGCGGATAAGATTTCCTCAAACTATATGAGAAAATCCTGCTGGTTGGGTTGTTGAGGGAAATCCTCCCTAGTTTGTTAAGGGAATCCTTTCCTATAAATAACTCTATATGTAGCTATATTGAATCAATTCATTTTTACGTTTCAATCTTTACGCATTCTACGTTAGGAGAGATAGATTTGATTCAACAAGCAACTCAACATTAACTCGCTAACGCTAACTTCTCGGGTCCGTTAGGTCGTTTGATTTTAAGCGGCACCTGCCCCGAGAGTCAGAAGGGAAGAACAGTAGATTCCATTTCTGTTTCTGAGGCCTATAATAAATGATTTGTTGCTGGATGGAGACAACAAAGTGGAGCCGGTAAGATTCATAAGGTAGAAAAGTTCGGGTGCTTTACTTGAATCCGTGTTAGGAGTTACTGCCTCGGCGCTCAAAGAAAGATGAAATGAATCAATTCGTATTGGATATACGAAGAGTCTCTCTTGCATATTATACAAGAACATTAACGTAAGCAAATGGCTTCTTTCTCTCATTCTCATTGACATAATGAAAAAGGTGAAAGACACACCTATGACTCTAGTGTTAATTAGCTACTGAGAGCGGAGTTTTGATGAGATGCATCCTTCAATAATTAATTAATTATATATATATATAATTTGTGGAATTATTTTCATTGTTTAAGATTTTAATATATAGAAAGAGGCACATAATAATACTAATTTGGGAGAGGATCAATATTGTATCATTAGCAAGGAATTCCCTTTTAAGTATCCTTTTCTCTACAGGCCTAATTAACCGTGCGTGTAAAACCAAAAAAAAAAAGGTTAAAAGAAAAGAAAAAAAGCCCTCGTTGCTCTCCCCATCGCCTTGCACCTTTCTGAGGAATGAAATATTGGCTTGCATGAACCAATATCTTCTCCCACCCCAATCCGAATCCCTTCCTTCCCACACCTCCTTTCCTTTCCTTTTCTTCATCGTCAGCCATGCCGGTGTTCACGTTGCCATCAATAACCAGGTGAAATAAAAATATAAAAAAGGATTTTGAAAGCCATAATATTCCCACCATCCACCAGTTCACGATTTTACCATATTTTCTTTGGGATCACTGACAGATTTAATTCCTTAGCTATCACAGCCACCCCGACCGACACCTTTAAAACCAATAAAAGTATATTTGGCAACGGAATCAAAACTGTTTCTTTCTGTTAATGGTCGGACAATTAATCCTTTCCACTATATTTAGAGATGCTTTCATCCTTTATGTCTCTGCTCAATACACAGCTTATTCTCTAATCGGAGTCCTACCACATGGCCGACGAAGAAGGTGATATGCCCTGACATCTTTCGTTTTGAGTTCTTACCGTCATCCTTATTCAAAAGATTCTTTTTCATTTTCTTCCTCCCTCTCCTCTTCTTTCAGGTTCGATTCTGGATGACTCTCCGATCGAGCAAGTTCGGTTGACAGTCCCACCAACAGACGATAACACATTGCAGGTCTTGACGTTCCGAACATGGTTGATCGGACTCCCCATTTGCATCCTCGGGTCCGTAATTGCAGCATTATCTTCTTACCGACAGCAACTGTTCTATTTACCACAAGTCTGCGTCAACATCATCGTGCTCATCGTCGGGAAACTAATGGCTAATACGCTACCAAACAAAGTGGTGCGGATGCCATACACAAACTGGAGTTTCTCGTTGAATCCGGGACCCTTCAACTTGAAAGAACATGTGGTGACCACCATACTGGCCGGCACGGCAGGTGGTTCTCCCGGCCTCGACATAATATCCATGTCCAAGATCTTATACCACAAGGATATCCCATTACTGCCGGCCATGCTGCTGGTGATATCGGTTCAGGTGATTTCTTCTAGTATCGAGAAATTGGTATTAAAAAATTATTATTTATTCTTTTTTCTTTTGTAAAAAAACGATAATAATATGGTGCTGAATTCTTCTTCGATGGTTTAGTTAGTTAATTCTAATTGATCTTTCCCTATTTCCGGTGAAGAAGTAACGGCTTTAAATGCCTTATGGTTTGTAGTTTCTCGGATATGGGTTTGCTGGCATGTTCATGAAGTTGCTAGTTGACTCGCCCTATATGTGGTGGCCTTCCACTCTAGTAGACGTCTCCTTCTACAGGTGGTGTGCCTCTCCTTGTAAACAAACAATGCAAAAGACAAGAGACTTTTTTATTTTTTTAATGTATTTATTTAACATGTCTTCGTTGTTTTCACTCGCAGAGCGTTACACGAGCCGGAGAAAAGAGCTAAGGGAAAATTGTCACGATATCAGTTCTTTCTCATAGTCATCATTGTAATTTTCACCTACAGCATCGTTCCTGTTTACCTTTTTCCTTCTATCACGGCTCTATCGTTCGTTTGTTGGATTTGGAAAGACTCGATAACTGCGCAGCAAATTGGTTCTGGATTCCATGGATTGGGCATCGGGTCTTTTGCGCTAGATTGGATAACCATATCATCCTACGTGGGCAGTCCGCTGGCACTTCCTGCATTTGTGGTGATCAACATGACGGCTGGATTCATTCTCATTCTTTATGTTCTCCTGCCATTATTTTATTGGAATAATGTTTACGATGCCAAACGGTTTCCTATTTTTACTTCAAGTATTTTTGATGTCCATGGGCAATTTTACAACGTGTCCCGGGTTTTAGATGAGAAGTCACTCACATTCAACGAAGAAGCATACAACAATTATTCGAAATTATACTTCAGCCCTTCGCTTATGCTTAGTTATGGTTTTACCTTGGCTGCTGTTACGTCAAGCATCTCTCATATTACTCTCTTCTATGGGAGGTACGAACCGTAACTTTTTTATCTTGCAAATAAGTATTCATCGCAATGTTTTCGGTACAATTAGTGTGCTTTATAGTTGAAATAACTACCTTGGTCCTGATTTAGTTGGCGTGTAATAATCTTGTTGGCAGCGATAACTTTGGATACTTCTTTTCTGGTGTTAAGCAGATCGATATGGCTACAATTTGTCGATTCATATCGGCGTCCAGTGCAAGATGTTCACACGAGGTTGATGAAACAAAATTACGAGTCTATTCCCCGGTGGTGGTTCTACTCTCTCCTCTTCTCCATGATGGGATTTTCGATCTTGGTATGTGAAATATTTAACGATCAACTTCAGCTTCGCTACTGGGGAGTTCTATTGGCTTGTGCCTTGGTGGTTATATTGTTGCTTCCAGAAGGTGTCATGGAAGCTACTACCGGTTCGGTAAGATGAATCTTGAGTCAACGTTGTAATATTTTTCTTCTAATCCAGCTTAAAATAATGATTATTATATTTCAGGCATTTACAACTAAGATTTTATTAGAGATCATATTTGGGTACTTGCAATCGGGTAAACCTATTGCAAATATAGCATTCGCAACGTACGGCACTACTGCACTTAATAAGGCAAAATTTTTCATTGTACAACTGAAGCTGGCACATTACATGAAGATTCCTCCAAAAGTAATGTTCTTGATCCAGGTATTTTCTGGATCACTGTGTTATATCCTTATCTAGCTAGTATCTGAACAGATTTGAAAATTAAGATGCATCACAATTTACGAAGAATTCTATATTGTTATTATATTGTACTTACCATCCTATATGTTTTCTTTATATGTAGATGCCAGGTAATCTACTAGCATGCATGGTTAGCTTTAGTGTCCAATGGTGGACTTTACAATCAGTGAAGAATATATGTTATCCAGAAATATTGCCCAAGGGAAGTCCTTGGACATGCCATTGGGAAAGAAGATCATTCTCATTAGGAGTCACATGAGGTGTTATAGGTCCAACTAGAATGTTCTTTCCTCATGGCACGTACTCCATCATCTTCATCTTCATTATTATTGGACTCCTTGCACCAGTGGGAGTGTGGATGTTGTCACGTGTATACCCAGAAAAAGCATGGATAAGACTAATTAATTGGCCAGTCATATTTAGTGTTGGTACCATTGTGCCCCCTGGCACGGCGGTTAACGTTTGGTCATGGTTTATAATTGGTTTGATATTTAATTACTTTATCTTCCGAAGGTTCAAAGAATGGTGGGCACGTTATAATTATTTGTTATCAGTTGGATTGGATTCTGGAGCATCTATTTTGACCATTCTTGTTTTTTTTTTTCTTCAATCTCGGGGTATATATGGACCAGATTGGTGGGGTTTGGAGTTGGATGAC
The DNA here is from genome assembly GCA_024322285.1 of Musa beccarii. Taxonomy (NCBI): domain Eukaryota; kingdom Viridiplantae; phylum Streptophyta; class Magnoliopsida; order Zingiberales; family Musaceae; genus Musa; species Musa beccarii. The sequence continues at coordinate 51,477,243 of CM044395.1, read as the reverse complement.
CATTGCCCCTTGGCTCATTGTCCAACAGCATCGGGAGTTGTTGTAGAAGGTTGTCCCATATTCAATTGAGATGATCACTAAATTTGATGAACATGTATATCACTATCGTTAATTTGTCAAAAGGATGTTATTGTTTATGGTTCAGTTGTTAAAACAACGTAATTTGTCTAGTTTCGATTGTTAAAACAAATACTTTTGCCTATTTAATCTCATTTTTGGGTATGGTGTAAAAAAAAAAAAAAAGAGCTTGAACACATGAGGCAAGGTCTAAAGTTAACGCCGCACTCAAAATTTTCATATAAAAGGTTTACGAGAAAGTAATTGTTTTGCTAAAATGCTAAAGAAATTTTAGAAATTATTATATATTATTATCTAATCCTACCTTTTTTAAAAAAATCTTACTTAACCTATGAAATCTCAACAAAAAAGCACCTTCATCCATGTGTAGTCAAGCCCTGAAAATGATGTTTATGTTGTTCAACCGAGAACATCATTGTCATTTAATAAAACAATATAATAACATCAAAATAAGAGATTTAGATGAAATTACCCATTCAAGAAGCTATTTATTTATCATTACAAGTAAACCCATGGAAGGCATTTATTTATTATTAATCTTGAATTACTATTGTTTTTAAATGTTTAATTATTGTAGAGATTAACAATACAAATCTAAAAGATGTAAATGACTAATCTCATCGAGTTTAACAATACAATGTTTCACCCATCCCATATATGTGAGGGTTAAATTGGAAATGCATATTTATAAATCTCATCAAGTTTAGTGATGCAGACATTTCACGCACAACACAACAGTATTACCCTTCTGAGTACCTACAACATTCTTGTTCTCAAAGCACCCTAAAATGAAAAAGATTAGCTCAATTTATTCTCTTTTGTAGCTTGAAGCCAATATGTAAAAACGCAAGCATGAGTATGTACATTAGACATACATATTTATTGATGAAAATTAATACATAATATGTACATAACGGGTACTTTGGACAACCTATCATGGCCTTTCTTTCAGATTTTCTTTCTCCATCCATTGCTTCCTCGCTTTTGCTTGTGAATTGAATCGTATGTGTGTCACTTGGGAGTTCAACTTCTTCGATGGGGGGATTTCAATTAGTAGCTTCGACCATTTCAATGAAGTGCTACACAAATTCAATGAGGAAACATGGAATTATGTATAAGAAGCATAGTTTCTTTATAAGATTGATAATTAACGAGCATTGATAATTAGCCTTCGTAGGTGGAGAAGGGTACTTGGATGTGATCTTAACATGGTGCTAAGTCAAAGATGCTAGCTCGTAAAAGCTTGATACATACGTCACATGTATCACCCTAGTGATGTGGAGATGCAACAATAGCAATACAAGAGATTTGGTTGGGAGTATGCCTTTCTATATGCAGCAAGAACACACTGAGTTTGTGTAGCACTTCGTTTATCTCTAAAAGATGTGAATAAATAAATGCCTCTAAAAGACAAGATCTTCGTTTATCTCTTTAAGTTCTCAACTTGCTAAATTCCTAAAAGAATGTGCCTCAAGACCTACCTTATCTACAAGAAGAATTAAGTATAGTTTACCATGAAGGAAAGATATATCAAGATTCGAACATCGATATCACGGTAAGATTGTTCTCTTACGACTTTGTTTGAATAAAATTTAAGTATGATCTATCGATTGAAGCCTCTTATGACTTTGTCTATATAAATTTTTAGTATGGCCTATCGGTTGAAGCCATATGTACATTCGATTTGCCCAATTTAGATAGAAACATATTCAGGTCAATCTATGGACTCGAGTTCTTGTGAGGACCATTCCTTCATTCATATTATTTGATTATTTTTTAAACTCAATATATCTACTCAAAGTTCTTGTAATTATTAGTGCTTAGACTTAGGATCAAAGGTTTTACTCATAAAGAATACATCGATCATGATGAGATATACTTTCTAATTTTTTAAATAAACTTATTAAGAATCAACATTATATTAATAATTTATTATCATTTTGAGTTAGGGATTAATAATCTTAGTAATTGATTTCTTAATAATTTATTAATAATTAGGAAGCAATTTATTATATTAATAATTTTATTATCATAATAATTTCTTAATCATATTAATAATTTATTAATTTATTATCATTAATAATATGAAAATAAAATTTTAATTAAGGATTCATAGAAAAAAATAAAAGAAATATAAAATTTGATATATAAATTTTAAAAATCTATTTACAATCTTAAATAAATCTCCAAGAATGTATAAAGCAAGTACCACTTGTCCTAATTTTTCCCAATGCATCTCCGTCCGGCCGCCACCACTATCTGCGCTACTCCACCACCAAGCCTGCAAGCAAAATTGTCAAATGACGGTGATGACACCAACACAATCGATCCAGATCGATGAACACATCGATAAATCCAAAATTTCGACATCCATTCCGTTATTATTATTATTATTATTATTATTTGGGATATGAGAGAGGAAACACGTGAGGTATCTGAATGATGCAAGATAGTCCATCATATAAGCAGTAACCTATGGATTGGAAGTTGAAATAATGGCATTAAGAGCGTAATGCAATTAACATTCTATAAGAAATAATGATCTGCACTCATTGGTTGACAAGTTTGTGCTGCATTAGTTTGTCCCAACCACTGCCTGAACCCCACACCTTACCCTTCCCATCTCGTTTCTCTCGACCCACCAGGGAAGGGAACGGAAAGGATTATAAATAGCAGCCCGCCACCATCGCTGCCCTTCACTTCGTACCAACCACTCTTTTCTGAAGAAAGAGAGAAGTTCCACTGCCATCACTTGCTTCCCCTACTTGGGAAAGGCTAGACACAAGCTGCAGCGGCGTGTTTCTGTTTGTTCTTCCTTGCTTGCTGCATACCAACTGATCGAGCCTAGTTGGGGAAGCGGATGTGCGAGGTGGGGTACAGCGGCGCTGCCATGTCTCACGTCACCGACCTCCTCGGGAACCCCCTCTGCCGTGTCCGCCACTCCCCTTCCTTCCTCCTGCTGGTCCGTATTCCTTCTCTCTTTCTTTTTTTGTTGTTCCATTCTTTCCGATCATCTCTGTTTCTGAGTTAACGCACTTTGGACATCCTTTTGTGATCTTATTCTCCTCACTAAGTTTGCGTACGCGAAGAAGCACAATCATAATGTTAATAAAGGTGGCGGAGATGGTTAGCGGGCCGCATAAGGAGATCGTTGGGCTTGTCCGCGGGCGCATCAAGACCGTGGCCTGCGGCACCCCTTCCTTTGTTATTACCCTCACCGACGACGCAACACACCGCCCCCATCTATGCGAAGTTGGACCTCCGCGGCTGCCCCCGTTGCCGGTGACTCTCACCACCCGTTAATCTCCCTCATCACACTAATCACTGTCATTAATACTAATTTAATCGAGTGGCTTCCTTAGGCGAAGGGGGCTCGCACTGACGCTGGTGCAGAGGATGGAGGAGTGGTCTAAGGAGAAGGGGGCGGGGTACGCGTACATGGCGACGGAGAAGGACAACGAGGTGCGGTTAGTCCCAGTTCCGTACCCCCGCCATCCTGGTGCACCCCGTGTTAGCCCACCGCCTTCCCCTCCCCCCACGCGTCGCCATCCTCCGCCTCACCCCCGCCGATGCCGAGGCCCTGTACCGCCGCCGCTCCGCCGCCGCCGCTCCGCCGCCACCGAGTTCTTCCACCGCAGATCCCGTGATCCCTCCCACCCGTGAACTCCGTAACAGGGCATGGATGATTGCACCTTCCGCTAATCTAATCTAATCTAATCTAATCTAATCTAATCGAGTGGCATCCTTTGGCTAAGGCGGATTGCTCCGAAGCTGGTACAGCGGTTGGAGGCCTGATCCAAGGCGAAGGGTGCGGAGTACGCGTACATGGCGACGGAGAAGGACACGTGACGTCGACGCCGTCCCTCCTTCGCCCGTGCTCCCGTGAACACCCACCCGTGAACGACCGCTTGTTGGCCCGGTCCCGCAGGTCCCGTGATCCCGTGAACACCCACCCGTGAACGACCGCGTGTGGGCCCTGTCCCGCAGGTCCCGTGATCCCGTGAACACCCACCCGTGAACGACCGCGTGTGGGCCCTGTCCCGCAGGTCCCGTGATCCCGTGAACACCCACCCGTGAACTCGGCAACAGGGCGTGGGGGACCGCGGCTGCCGAGCGGTGGCGCCGTGCGAGCCGCTCCCATCGCACTAATCACAGTCTTGAGTGCTAATCTAATCGAATGGTATCCTTATGCGAAAGGGGATTGCACCCAAGCTTGTGCAGAGAAAGAAGAAGTAATCTAAATAGGAGGCGGAGTACGCGTACATGACGACGGAGAAGGACGCCGTGACATGGCTGGCGCGGGCGAGCCGCACGCAGTGTTGTGCACGTGACGGAGTTCACGGGTGGGACGTATCACGGGTGGGAGTTCAGAGGGGTGCGAGGGATCACGGGACCTGCAGGGCCAGGCGCACTCGTCCTACCTGCGCCTGCCCGTCTGTCGGAAGCGCAACTGTGTCTCTACAGCGACGCCGAGGTTTCCGATCGTGATGACCATTGGCGACTGAAACGGGACCCGTAGGACCAATATGTGGATCCCATCAACGCTGGCTTAAGGTATTGAAGTGGGTGAACGTTTGTTCGTATGACTTTGCTCACGCTGTCGCTGTCACCATCACCTCACGGGTGCACTTTTGAGACAGGGTGGTTCACGCATTGTCTATAAAATGATTCATATAGTACTCATAGTACAAGACTACGAGCGATTGTGTGATAGTACAAGACCTACGAGCGATTGTGTGAGAGATATGGCTAAGGGTATGGGTGTGATGCTATTTTTTTATGCGCTACTGATTATGTTTATTTTGTTTTTGACAGTTAATGGACAAAGCCACAAAGAATGCTGCGCTCGCAGCTGGAGATGCTGCGCCCCACAGACAGCATCTCTTACTAATAGCACTATGTAGTTTGTAGTTTTAAATGAGTCTTTGTGATTAACTGTTAGGGTATGTTTTATTAGTGTAATATGTATGTGTATGTTTTTATTTTGTATCAATGAATGATACTCCATTAAATCTATGAACTAAACGAGGAGTTTAAATCAGTGTGTATCATGATAAAACTTTTATTATTTTATTATGCACAATATATTTTTCCTTTTTTTCTTTTTTTATTTTAATCTCAGGTTTGATGCGGGCACAAGGCCAGGCATCGGAAGCCTCGGCCTCGGGCTCTTCCACGGCAAGCGCATGCGCCACCGCGGCGGCCTCCGGCGGCTGCAGGGTGCACCGGTGCTCGGCGTGCCTGAAGACGTTTCCCTTGGGGCAAGCGCGGGGGGGCACAAGACGTGCCATAACGACTGGAGCGTTGGCAGCGGCGGCACTGCCGCGGCGGCGATGACGTCGTCGGAGGGGCGAGCTCGAGGCACAGGGCGTTCTATCTGAACGCGCCAGCGTCGCCGGACCCGGAGTTGGACGACGTCAAGCGTTGGGTGGCGGCGGCGGTGAAGGAGGAGGAGGAGGTGCAGAGCCCGCCGGCTCTCAAGAAACCGAGACCTGTCATCCCGGCATGAGCGAGTGAACCGCTCTTTCTTGTCTGTTTTACTTGATGATGTTTCTTCCTCGACTTGTCGACTTTCACTTCTGACTTAAACAGAAGCAACAAGAATAGGCGGGCGAGCAAGTGTTGTATATCGGTGATGGTTCTCTTTCTTGGCCGCAAAGCTACCCTTCCTTGATACAACACCGCTTTCCTTGATGCTTTAACGGGACTACTACTCTACAAAAGCTGTCAATCCAACTCCACCATCTGTTAGCGCAACTCATATATTTCGTGACTTTTCAAAACTATCCTCTTGAAGTGAAGAATTCAATTGATAAGCTTTAGTCTCTGCTCTGTTTTTCTTAAGAGTAAAGTAAGGAAATAACTCGCTAACGGGAGTTAAAAGAAAAAGGAACTCGCCAACTGAGCTCATAGTGGCTGATTCTCTAATTACCTGTGTTTCTCGCTACACGAAAGTGCAGCTAACCTAAGCGGGAAAAGCATTTTGAATTAACAGACGGGAATCACATCCTCCGGTTCATCATTCGGACAGACGCCTTTATACAATCCTTTTTGGTCATCGTAAAAAATGTTCCTTGCTTCCAGCTATCCTCATGAGTCATAAGCGCTGTAATCAGTCTCAGTAATAAGCTTTCTTTTCCTTACTCTAGTCGAGTGATTCCTTCCCTATAGATAGCTAGGTAAATGCCGGAGTTGGTCTCGTCCGGGTAGAGCTCAAAGAATGGCCCACTCCACTCACTCACAATAAAAGATAAATAGAGGAGAGCATCCGCTCCTGGATCAAAATGCTTTCTTTTGTCAACTCCGTGTAGTTGTCTTGGTCAACAAAATCCTAGCATGAAGAATTCCCTCTTTTTTTTTTCCCCCCCCTTCGCAACATGCAATGCGAGGGCAACACACGTGAGGTCGCACTTCTCTTGACTTTGTTTGGTTCCCCTGGCTCCTGCACCGCATCCGCTTGTTACTCCGGCCCGTGCTGCCTTAATATCGTTTGCTGGTTCGAAAATGCACCAGCTATCCTAGCCTCTCCATTGCATCATTTATTGCTGCAGTAGATTGCACTGAGACCCTTATCGAAACTAGCCTTTTATTATTAAGTATTGGCTTTATCATTTATTGCTGCAGTAGATCAAGCTTAAGGAGAAACACCGGGGATCTGGACGTTACCTGAGACCCTTAACGAAACTAGCCTTTTTATTATTAAGTATTGGCTTTAAGCGACAGGGGATGTGATTTTTAGCAAATCTCTACTAACAATGAGACAATTACAAATGCCTTAGGAAATTGTTCCTAGGCCAAAAAACACCTGAAACGACTAAACAAGAAAAGCCCAAAGTTTAATATGGACTTAATGAAATTAAATCCAAAGCGGCTTTTCTTGTGGTGCATGTGGTGTATCTGGTGCATCTGTCTTGAAGCTTAGACCCTTTTATAGCATCAATAGGGATAGCAAACCGATTTTCCCGATGTGGGACTAAAGGACTTGCCAAACCTAACAAATCTCCACCTTGGCATGTCCCAACAAAACTTGCTCCACCTTTTTCACAAAAGCCCCAACGGCAATCATCAACAATAAATACCAACCAAGTCCAAGCCTTTGCTTGAACTTGTAAACCTAAGAGGCTTCGTAAGTATATCAACTGGATTGTCCTTCGTATGAATTTTACGAACAAGGACCTTTCCCTCAACAATGGTATTATCACAACAAACTGCATTTGAGTAGGTAGTAGGCTCACTAACTCCACCGGTTTCTTCTGCAACAAACAAAGCATATGCAACCAAATTTGCATATCTTTGTGGTGGTCGAATATTTCTCCGTGGTTTATCCTTGGCTATGGAATATTGCTCTTCCTCTGGAATATCTTTATCAGTAGACTCAAGAGAATCGAAGCTGACTCTTTTCTGCTTCCCAAAAATGCAGTGTTCATAGAAATCCAATGGCCCAGTATTCTGTTTGCAAAGAAGACCTCTTTTGCTTAATATGCTCAAACCTTTTTCAGAATTAGACAATGATGATGGCGGCAGATCGATCATGTGACGATAGTTCCATGCAAAATATACAAGCTACCGGACCTCTGAGCTTTCATAACAATAAGGACATTTCTAGAAACTTTCATAACTCCACCTTCAGCTGTGTATTTGCACCCAAGAGCCTCTAGGGTGCCTAAAGAGATGAGATTCTGTTTTAAATCAGGAACATATCTAACATTAGTGAGCGTCCTCACAATACCATCATGCATTTTAATTCAGATTGTGCCTTTACCAATAACATCACATGCGGCATTATTGCCCATCAAAACAATTCCACCATTACAAGATTCATATGTGGAAAACAAATCCCTATTGGGACACATGTGATAAGAACAACCCGAATCTAAAATCCATTCATTTTAGACCTTGTCACGTCATCATAGCAAAGAAAATATTTTCAAAATTCTCATCGGCTACAACACTAGCTTCAATGACTCGATGAGTTTTCTCGATAATTTTTTCCTTTTGCTTTAATTTATTTTTCAATTTAAAGCAATCAGCCTTAATGTGCCCCATTTTATGACAATATCTGCATTCCAAATTTCTATGTCTGGATTTAGATCTAGATTTAGATCTACTACTATCAAATTCTCTTTTATCAGTTCTACTCCTCGACAACCGGACCCTCGGCTGATTTCCTCTATTCTCCCCAAAGATATCCCTATCAATCAGCTCCTTAGATTTTAATGCAGATTTAATTTCTGATCTGAAATTGTTTCTTTTCCATAAATCATTGTATCACGGAAAAACTTAAAGGATTGGGGAGAGAACACAAAAGTAACGGGGCCTTATCCTCATCATCAATCTTTGCATCTATATTCTCCAATCCATAACTAAGGAATCAAATCTATCAAGATGTGAGATTATAGATGTACCTTCAATCATCCGAAGCATATACAAACTCGCTTCAAGTAGAGACGGTTCTCACTTTGTCCTCTTGAAATACAAGACTTTAAGCTTGTCCCACATGCTCTTAGCCGTAGTCTCCGTAGCTACCTCCCGTAAAACCTCATCGAAAGATTTAGAATAATACTAGATCGGGCCTTCTTATCCATACCGCAAAATCTTCTCTCGACATACCATCCGGAATTTTCTCGGCTCCTGTGTAGTGCCAAATCAACTCCGTCTTGAACCGAATGGCCTCCATCTTGAGTTGCCACATGCCGGTTGATATTTCGTCCGAATTTCTCGACAACAATCTTTGTTATTGTCATTGTTGCCAAAAGATCCCAAAACCAGGCTCGATACAGTTTGTTAGAGCTAGCCTCAGGAAATTACCACACGGTAATTTGGCAACGCAACAAAGACAATAAACAAAAAGAATAAAAGAAACAGGGAAACCGAATTTACGTGGTTCGGTCAATTGACATACGTCCACGGACAAAAGGAGGAGCAAATCTTTACTAAAAATGAGACAATTATAAATGCCTTAGGAAATTATTCCTAGGCCATAAAACACCTTCAACTACTAAACAAGAAAAGCCCAAAAGTTTAATATGGACTTAATGAAATTAAGTCCAAAGCGGCTTTTCTTGTGATGCTTGTGGTGCATCTGGTGCACCTGTCTTCGAAGCTTAGACCCCTTTTTATAGCATCAATAGGGGATAGCAAAACTGATTTTCCCGATGTGAGACTAAAGGACTTGCCAAACCTAACATAGTGGGCTAACTGTCTTCACGATGACACTCACACCGCCCTCACCATAAGCTTGTTCTTAGTTGTTACTTTTTATTTCTTTCTTCGACGAAAGGCAAACTTAGCATTCGGCTTCTGCTTCACAATGGGACACTCTTCAAGATCCATAACACTTTGATAGGTTTGGACCCGATAACACTTTGGTCCTGCCTTCTTGCTCCTTACTCTGAGGCAGAGCAGAGGCACCACACCGAAATAACTGTTGCCAGTAGAGAGGTTCAGGTGATTGACCGAGCCGAGTATATGTTTTCGTGTTTCGTGCTCTTGTTTCACAATATGAATAAGTAGACAACTAGAGAAGAAGAGGCTTTGGAAGCGGATTCCTATTCCTATTGATCAGAACAAGAGTATTGATCTGCGCAAAGTGATGTTCGAAAGTCGGCTCCATAAGCAGTTGAAACAGAATCAGGCAGTCAACGTTGTTCAAAAGTCAGCTGCATGTCCTACGCAAGAAGAAGAAGCAGCAGCAGCAGGAGGGAACGATTCTTCAAGTTGAGTTGGGGCAAGACTTGGTGCGTTGGGTAGGTTAGTTTCTTTTCCTACAGCCCGATCTTCTGCTTCGAAGAGAGATAGATTCAATTCTTCAATTCCTATTAGCACATCAGCGTCAGTGGCTAAAGAATGATTTGTTGCTCGGGGTGAGGAGCAGCAGCAGGGTCTGTTTGAGTTGAATCGACTCGAGAAGCAAAAGAAGGGATGTCAAACAGCTGACATCAAGCAGGTACACAGGAAAGGAATGTAAGGCGGAAGATGGGAAACTTACTAGATAAGGCAAAGATGCATTTATCACTCCTGCTCCTGTTTCAAATCCTTTAGTATTCCTCACATGCTGAAGAACACTTCTTTCTCGTCAAATGCTTAAGTCCAACTCTACTTAGGGCAGATCAATCCCCTTATTCTTACAACCAACTAATATCTATACTCGTACTCGGGCTCGCGAACATTACCCAAGTGAAGGCAATAAGGCTGATTTTGAGTCGTCGAACAGAGGTTTCTGATAGAAGATGAGATTTTTCTCAACTGTACAAGGAAATTTCGCTGTTCAGTTGAGGAAAACCCTCTCCCTCAACGTGTATAAATAGGTATTATATTCACCTGATTGAAATGTGTCTTTTTTAATCTTTATTTTACATTTTATCATGATATCAGAGCTTCTTGTCTAGAGCAAGTTCTCTTCTTGCTATCCAACGACAGAAATAGAGATCATTCGCAGCCCTCTATCGCTGATCTCTGAACGCGCTCCAGGAGGCGATCAAAGCCTACCTCGTTCGCTGTTCAGCTCCGAAAATTGACAACTGCAACTTTCCCATGATTCACCTCATTCTTCCACATCTCTGGCAACGATCCCACCACTATTATTGCAGGTTGATCTACCAAATCAATCTACTTTCCTCTTTAGCAAAGCTTCAGAGGAGTTCCTTCCTCAAGTTTCTCCCCGGGCATTAACTACACCATCAACCGCTTCCTCAAAATCGATAGCCTGTCAACTATCAACAAGACCCAGGTCATCACTGACGATGGAAAGGAGGCCAAGGCCATACAAGGAGAAGGCCCTCAACTGCCCAAGGTGCAACTCTACCAACACCAAGTTCTGCCACTACAACAACTACAGTCTCACCCAACTTACCTCTGCAAGAGCTACATGCGGTATTGGATCGAGGGTGGAACACTTAGGAACGTCCTTGTAGGTGGTGGATCAAGAAAGAACAAGAGACACTTTGTCTCCTCTATCGCCACCAACTCTTCCTCCTGTTCCCCCATCATAGCACCCACAGATATTGCCTCAACTTCCAGAAAGTTACACGCTGATCTCAAATGCCAAGAACTCCTAATACTCTTGCTGTCCATCATTGTCATTGCTGCTACGCAAGGAACAATAGTTCTTCTCACGGTGAAGCACCCAGGTTACAGCACCTGTGTGACCCTCTAGCAGAGTTCTATGCTACAATAATCTTCACGTTCTTCATCGCCCAGATCCTTAGTTGTAGGAACTATTGAACGAAGATCTGTAGCTTTACCCAAGACGAAGCACGGCACATCGCACCTAGTCACAGCTATCATCTCACTTTCATTCTATAACTGAAGACGCTCATCTTACTTCCTCGAATTGGTACATAGTCTCAACATGTCTCCATCATCTACCTCTGACGCTCTAGTTATTGTCTCCGTTGTGAAACATAGCACTTCTCAATATTCAGGCTTTATCTCCATTAATATTGCAACTCTCATCCCCTTCAAGTTATCCAAAAGTGACAACTATGCATCCTGGTAGGCATAATTTTCTAATCTCTTATTTGGTTATGATTTACTAGGTTACATCGATGGCTCTCTCTATTGTCCACCAGCAATGCTAAACATCCCAGGAGCACCTAGTCTAGTACCAAATCCGAACCACAAACTACGATTACACCAAGGTCATCTCATCCTCTAAGCAATTCAAGCCTCAATTGCTCGATCGCTTGCCCCACTCATATCTTCATGTGACATCGCTACTGAAGCTTGGTGTAAGCTGCAAACCACCTTAGCAAATCGTTCATGTACTCGCATGCTCAGTCTTCTACCCAGCCTCATGAAAATAAAATAAGAGGAAAGTCCTATTACTAATTATTTATAAAATATAAAAGTTATCATCGATAACTTGGCCTTGATAGGTCATTACCTCAATGATTAAGAAGTCATTGTATACACCCTCAACGGCCTGGGGAACGAGTATAAGGAACTAGCATCAATAATATGAGCATAGAACTCACCGATGTCATTTGAAGAACTCTATGACAAGTTGACTGACTATGAGATATATCTCAAGTGCAAGGACAAATTGTCAGGACCATCCATTACAGTTCAAGTCAGTCAAAAGAAGAAGGGCAATCGGTATAACAACACCATCAACAAAGGTTTGGACAGAATGCCTCTTGAACTTATGAGCTATAAACAAGCATCCCCTCCTCTACATCATCAACATTTTAGTCATAACTATCAAGGCGATTACTTCCATTATCCTCAACTTTAGCATCCTGACCATACAAATTAACAAAAAGTTATCTGCTAGTTGTGTGAAAAAGTCAGCCACTACCAAAGTCTGTTGGTCTCGACTCAGCCTTCCTTCTTCATCACATCGACCTCAAGTAAATCTCACGACTACTCCAAGTACTAGTGAGCAAAATTGGATTGTAGAATCTGGTGCATCTCATCACATCACCTCCGATCTATAGAATATGTCCATTCACAACAACTATGGTGAAAATGAAGACAACATTATCGGTGACGATAAAAGAATATCTATTACTCATACTAGTTACATGATGCTTAATTCACACAGCAAAACTTTTATACTCGATGATGTTTTATGTGCACCTTACATTAAACGAAATCTTATTTCTGTTTTTCAATTTTGTAAACACAATAATACCTTAATCGATTTTTATTCTAAATCTTTTGTTGTCAAGGATTTGAGCACAAGGGCATCCTTGGTCCGAGACCAGAGTAAGGACAATAGCTACGTATGACCATCTGATTCACAAATCAATCACCCATTGCTTACTCTTTAGCTGCAGCTTCAATTGATGTGTGGCATCATCGTCTTGGTCATCCCTCATCCTCTGTCCAATAAAAATTACTTTCTCGTTATTCTCTTCTTACTCTTAAAACTAGTTGCATTATAACTCACTATGATGCTTGTTTCAGTAATAAAAGTCATAGACTCCCTTTTGAAATATCCTCTATATCTTTTTTCAAACTATTTGAAATTATTTATACTAACGTTTGGGGCCCCGCTCCAATTACTTCTTTTGATAATTTTATATTTTATATTATTTTCGTAGACTATTTCATCAAATACACATGGTTATACTCTCTCTATCATAAATATGAAAATTTAACAATCTTTATCAATTTTAGAAAGTTGGTCGAGAATTTTTATCAGTCTACAATTAAAATAGTTTATTCTGATGGTGAAGTTGAATATCAAGCCCTCAAATCCTATCTCTTAGCTTGTGACATACAACTTAAGTCACCCCCATATACTCTTCAACTAGTTGCCCCTACTAAATACAAACATCGACATATCGTTGAAACTGGTCTCACACTTCTACATCAAGCCTCCATGACAATCACCTTCTAGTTTATAGCCTTTCAAACTGCTGTCTAACTCATTAATCGTATGCCTACTCTAGTCCTCCAATACTAGTTTTCATTTGAAATATTATTTCATAAATCTTCAAACCTTCAAAAACTTAAAGTATTTGACTATTTATGTTATCTATGACTACATCCTTATGCCACACATAAGATAACATCAAGATCTAAGCCTTGCATTTTCATAGGATACTCTCTTAAACATAATGCTTTTCAATGCTACGAACCCCAATCTAAAAAAGTCTTTATATCATGTCATGTTATTTTTGTGGAGTCTAACTTTCTATTTCAAAATCATGAGTCTCTTGCCATGCAAGCCACTCCAACAAATATACATTATTGGAGTATATTGTCAATTCCATCAAAAGAACCTCATACTACACCATCTAATCCTTTGTCTTAGGATCCACACTGTCTCATTCTTCCAGTTCAAAGGTGCATCACTCCCTCCATTGCTCCCCTCCCTTCTTGACAAGTTTCTCCTATTACTGAAGTAAAGCCCTCGAAAACACAACCACTTTCTTTACCCCCTTCCAGATCCACTAGCACTAACGTATCTTAACCTACCCCAACCCATGTTAGTGCCTCTCCACCACTCATACCAATAATATAACCTATAGCCCCTAGACATCTAATGACCACACATTCTAAAAATGGTATCTTCAAATCACGTCAAGTCCTTGACCTATATGCTATCACAAAATTCTCTCATAAGACCGATGAACCTACCATAATTACTCAAGCCCAAAAATCTCTATACTGGTATAAAGCCATGTGTGAAGAATATGATACCCTCCTCCATAACTCTACATGGACCCTTGTACCCTTTTATCTTACACAAAATATCATCGGGTGTAAATGGGTCTATCAAATTAAGTGGAACCCAGATGGATCCATTGCTCGATATGAAGCACGTCTAATAACAAAATGGTTTCTTCAATAACCTAGTGTTGACTTCACAGAGACATTCAGTCCGTTTGTTAAACTAACAATAATTCGGCGAATCCTAAGTTCGACCATCTCAAAAGGCTGGCACTTATGATAATTGGATGTTAACAATGCCTTTTTACAAAGGACTCTAACTGAAGATATCTTAATCAAAGCAACCCCTTGGTTTCGCTCATCCTTAGTATCCACAACATGTCTGCAAATTACAAAAAACTATTTATGGACTTCATCAAGCTATAAGAGTTTGGTATACTGAACTTGGTATATTTCTGACATCAACTGTCTTCATCAACTTCAAGTCTGATACCTCGTTATTCCTGCAACAATAAAATAGAAACATAATATATCTTCTAATGCATGTAGATGATATCATTGTCATAGGTAATGATCCCTTGGAGATTCAAACATTCCTAAAGCAATTGGCTGATCGATTCTCTCTCAAAGATCTAGGACCCTTGAGTTATTTTCTTGGAGTAGAAGTAACATTTACATTTTTCGATCTCCTCCTATCATAAAGAAAATATATTCAAAACCTATTATTAAAGACAAATATGCAGGATGTAAAATAGATTACAACTCCCCTCTCTACTAGTGCATTACTCAAATAATGTGATGAAAGCTATGCTACAGACTCTACTCAATATCGATAAGTACTTAGCTTTTTACAGTATCTGACTTTCACTTGTCCAGATATCTCTTTTGCAGTAAATAAATTATCCCAATTTATGAATCAACCATCTACTATGTATTAGTCTGCGGTCAAATAAATTTTACGGTATCTTAAAGGGACCCTTAATTATGGCCTCTTTCTCTCTGCAAACAAAACCCACTTAATCTCCATGCCTTTGTTGATGCTGATTGGGTAAAAAATTTTACTGATATGACATCTATGTCAGGGTATATTATTTTCATTAGAGCTAATCCAATCAGCTGAAGTTCTAAGAAGCAAAAGACAATCGCCCGATCTACAACTGAAGCTGAATACCGTGTCATGTCCACCACTACTGCTGAACTCAATTGGGTCACAAATCTTCTCAAGGAATTCAACATCAACTCTACCCTTACTCCTACAATATATTGTGATAATGTTGGAGCTACCTACTTATGTGCCAATCCAGTATTCCACTCATGCATGAAGCACAATGCCATAGACTTTCCACTTCGTGCGAGATCAACTACGTGTCTCTCACATATATACAACTGATCAACTAGCGCACTCTCACTCATCAAGCCTATCGTTCGTAAACTATTTTCGTTGCATCGATCCAAGATCGACATCCTTAACATGAGCTCCATCTTATGGGGGCATGATAGAAGACGAGATTTAGAATGATAGAAGATGAGATTTTCCTCACTTGCAGGAGGAAATCTCACGGTTCAATTGAGATAAATCCTCTCCTCAACATGTATAAATAGGTATTGTATTCATCCGATTGAAGTATGCTTTTTTTTTTAATCTTTACTTTACATTTTATCAGTTTCATGGAGCCAATAAGACCTATCTTTTACATTTACAGCTGGTCTAATATAATGCTTAAACCTGGGTAGAGTCATACTGGGTTAAACCTTTGGAGAGTAATACTTATCTTATTTGCGAACTACTGGACTTGTTTCTTCTTGCTTAGCGCCCGGGAAAAGGGGATTCTATCATCGCCAACATAAGCCCAACACTTGGACTCAACCGGAACAAGAGCCGAACTCTATTACTCTCACTCGAACAGGAACTGATCCTTGCTTGGAATCTAACAGGCAACTGGCCCTGCTCTACCGAATCCAGCTCCAACTCCGGATAGCGCTTATGATCTTGATGCAGTAATGGCTTCTTCTCCTGCTGATGAAACAAAAGCTCGTATTTCATTCCGTCGGTCAGTGGCTTTGTCGATTAGGTGAAGTTGAAAGCTCAAGGGAACCTAATAAAAGGAGTCGAGTACAGAACAGAACACGGCAATCAGCAAAAGAATCAATTCCTGTTTGCCCGGCCCGAGTTACTTATAGCAGTAATCTTTTCTTCCCCTGTTGGTTCTGTTCAAGAATCAGCTGCAGAAACAGATACAATAAATAGCTTCAACTCCACCTGCTTCTTTCATTGATTCTAGTGCACCTATTCCATACGTATAGTAACATACCTTACAGCCTACTCTCCAGTCCAGTGGGACAAAAAGCCGTATCGGACGCGAGGGAAGAAATATCATAAGCGGAAGCCGGATCGAAGTTCAAATGCCGAGGAGCAGAGCAGCGTTGGGCAAGTACCGGCCGGTTAAGGCAGAAACAGATACAACTTCATATTTCAAGCTAAGCTAAGCTAAAGGAGTTTAAAAGAGTATAGAAAACGGAATATTCCCCGTCTGTTTCTATACGATCTCGCTAACTGAGTTTCTTTTGCTTGTTGCTCAATTGTATGATGAGGTGAGTTAGATTGAATCGAGTTGGTTTCCGGGGTGCTAAGGCTTATCGTGCGTAGCTTCAGTGAGCGGTGCGAAAGCTACTGTGCCTCAATAACACTCGAACTGGAACTCTATTTCGGTAAGATGCTTAGTGCGTGCGTATAGTAAAGTCCTATTCCTTCTTTTTCACATTCAAATATATCTAGTGGTAAGATGCGTAATCGATTTTATCTACTAAGGTACACTATAAAATACTGATTTGTTAAGGGAATCCTCTCCTATAAATAACTCTGTATGCAGCTATATTGAATCAATTCATTTTTACGCTTCAATCTTTACATGGTATCAGAGCCGCTTGCCTAAGAGCAAGCTCTCTTTTGCGCTGTCCGACGACAGCAACAGATTGGTGTTCTGCTCCTTCTCCGGCGGCATTGCATTAAGCAAGAGCCTTTTTCTCTCTTTTTTTTTTCTTTCTGTTGTCCAGCGACAGCGTCGACGGTAGAAGAACACCACGCATCTGCACATTGGAAGCAGAACCCACCGAAGTAGAGTATTCCTGCGGAGGCATTTTTCTTCGGTTCAGCGCTCTCTTCGCCATCGATTTCGGCAAGTATTGCAGGTGGAGCAGCCCCGGCGCCATTGCACTCAACCTGGCCGAACTCGCAATCGCCGATAGCACAGGAGTTGCATCGGGCCACGTCAAACGAGCACTCCGTCCAGGCCCAGCAGTGGCCGGGCCAGTCGGTAAGGATCGGCGGGCTCTCCTTCCTCGGCAGAAGCTGAGCTCTCTCTACCTCGCCCTCTTTGCATTGACAATTGCTTCTCTGTGAAATCCCCCTGCAATTGGTGTTCTGCTTCCTTCTTCGGCGGGATTCCCTACCTCTAGATCTCGTGGAACTCTACCACAGCGACACCCAGTTGATTGCAGTGAGCCATTGGCGAAAAATTTTCTCTTCTCGCCTGCATCGCTACCAACGCCGTGATGCCACAGCAGAACGGCTTCATCTACGCTCGTTCTGCCATAGTTGTGAGATCGCTTCCCAGCGATCACAGCAAGCCCTCGGCGATGCCGTCCACCACCGTTGCCAACCTACATCCAGAAGCAGAACATTCTCTGCTACGTAGAAAAATCGCTGCAGCGACAATTCAATCGACCGCAGTGAGTCCTCGGTAGCATTGGCCTCAATCGGTGGCCACGCAACCCATCATCGTCGCTGTCCCCCTCGGCCAATGATCTCTTCTCTCATTGTTGATGTTTACGCTCAGCAGAACCAACTAATTGGGGAGTATGAGGGGGTGACTTGAGGTGTTGTATACCACAAGCTGCGAGACAGGATGCGAGGGCTTGATATTCACCTCCGCCATCAGAGTAAACTATTTTAATAGAAAACTGAAAGAAATTCTCGACCAACTTTCTAAAGTTGGTAAAGACTGTTGAAACTTCAAATTTATGATGGAGGGGATATAACCATATGTACTTAGTGAAATAGTCAATAAAAATGATATAAAATCAAAACTTGTCAAAAGAAAGGGTTGGGGCAGGACCCCAAACATCAGTATAAATAATTTCAAAAGGTTGAGAGCAAGATTTAGAGGATTTTCTAAAAGGAAGTATATGACTTTTATTGCTACGACAAGCATCATAATAAGTTAAAATGTTGCTAATAGTAGAGGTAGGAAGTGAATAATAAGAAAGTAACTTTTGCTAAATAAGGGACGAGGGATGATAAAGACATCGATGCCACACGTCAACTGGAGTTGCAACAGAAGAGTGAATATTAGGGCGGGTTATTTGCGAAGCGGATGGCCACTCATAAATGTTGTATTTGTTTGGGCCTTGGACTAAGGATGCCCCCATGCTCAAATCCTTGACAAGAAAGAAGTCAGAAAAAAAATTCAATTGAGGTATTATTTTGCTTGCAGAATTGAGAGACAAAAATGAGGTTTTGTTTAATGTGAGGTGCACACAAAATATCATCAAGTGTGAAGGTTATGGTTAGTGAATTAAGCATTGTGGAACCAACATGAGTGATAGAAAGTCCTTTACTATCACTGATGATGATATCAACAACTCAACCTACCACTTCTGCAGCTCCTAGCTATCATATGATAACATGCTCCAAAAGTGATATTGTTAAACCATGTCAAGTTCTTGATCTACATGCTATAACGAACTCTTCCCTTGAGGCTAGTAA
Organism: Musa beccarii; assembly: GCA_024322285.1. Classification (NCBI taxonomy): domain Eukaryota; kingdom Viridiplantae; phylum Streptophyta; class Magnoliopsida; order Zingiberales; family Musaceae; genus Musa; species Musa beccarii. Next base: position 51,458,279 of record CM044395.1, on the reverse strand, counting down.
ACCCACCACAATTAATCAAGCTCAAAAATCTTCTCACTGGCGTAAAGCCATGTGTGAAGAATATGATGCTCTTACCCTAGTTCCCTCTTAACACACACAAAACATCATCGGGTGTAAATGAGTCTTTCGAATTAAGCGGAACCCAGATGGATCTACTGCTAGATATAAAGCATGTCTAGTTGCCAAAGGATTTCATCAATGACTTGGTATTGACTTCACAGAGACATTCAGCCCAGTTGTCAAACCCATAATAATATGACTTATCTTGAGCTTGGCTTTCTCAAAAGGCTGGCATATATGACAATTAGATGTTAATAATGCCTTTTTACAGGGGACTCTAAATGAAGATGTCTTTATGCAGCAATCCCTTGGCTTCGTTCATACACAATATCCAAGGCATGTCTGCAAACTACAAAATGTTATTTATGAACTTCGTCAAGCTCCAAGAGCTTGGTATGATGAACTTGGCGCATTTTTAACATCAATGAGTTTCATTAATTCCAAGTCTGATACCTTGTTATTTCTACGACGACAACATGGAGGCATCATACATCTTCTAGTGTATGTAGATGACATTATTGTCATGGATGATATTCCTATAGAGATTCAGACATTCATCAAGCAATTAACAGATCGATTCTCCCTTAAAGATCTCGGCACCCTAAGCTACTCTTTGGGAGTAGAAACAACATACATACCTTCATGTCTCTTTCTATCATAAAAAATATATATTCAAGATTTATTATTCAAGACAAATATGCAGGATGCAAAAGAGGTTACTGATGGGGAAATAAAAGGAGGATAGGCAATAAACAATAACTTTTGTCTAAGAACAAATACTAGCAGGCTGTAACACAGAGCAGAATTAAAACAGAAATCTCAATCAAATAGAACACCAAGATTTACGTGGAAAACCCCTTCAACGTGAAGGGTAAAAACCACGGGGCAAACCAGAGAAAATCCACTATAGAAATAATGAATGTACAATTCTCAAATCTCTTGCCCAAAACCGAAGCAACAATCACAAGAGAATAACTGGGATACAAGGATCACGTCACTATGCATAATATCCAAAACCTCCTCAAGAAACCACAGAAGAATTCATTGAAGATCTGATCTAACCTGAGATGAGAAACTGTTTGGATGAGTGAGAACAATTTCTGTGTTTTCCTTATCTTCTTCCCTTTCTTTTTCTCTTGTTTTTCTGCCCTTTTCTCTTCTCTTTGAATCCCCAAAGCTGCTACAAATTTCTGCCCCTTGCTGCGACGTTTAATCTACAAATTTCGTAGCCACCATAGCCCCTATATATAATTAGAGATTAGGTGAATTAGGGTTAGGGTTAATAAGAGAAGGGCTATGGGCTGCTAAAGCCCATATGGGCTGAACTGGGCTCTCAGCCCAACAACCTCCCCCTTCAGCCCATAAGGGAGGCTATCCCATGACTCAGTGTAAATCCATGTCGACCAACTGTCGGCACATCTCCTGTCTCTCTTTTGGTAAAATCTTTGTTAACATATCTGCTCCATTATCATCTGTATGAATTTTCTGAAGTTGCAACTGCTTCTCTTCAAGTACATTTCGAATCCAGTGATATCTGACATCTATATGCTTTGACTTAGAATGAAAAACTGGGTTCTTACATAAATGGATGGCACTCTGGCTGTCACAATACACCACATAATTTTCTGTTTCATTTGAATTCTTGTAAGAATTCTTTCATCCATAATATTTCTTTATAAACCTCTGTAGCAAGTAATATATTCGCCTCTGTGGTGGAGAGAGCAATACACCTTTGCAACTGGATTGCCATGACACGCTCCCCTGCAAAAGTAAGTACAAAACTGATGTGGATTTCCTTGTATCAATATCTCTAGCCATATCTCAGATCTGTGTAACCCGTTAGCACAGGTGATCTACCTCCAAAGCTTAAACAAACCTTAGAGCTTCCTCTGAGATATCTCAAAATCCACTTCATCACTGCCCGGTGCTCCTTGCCTGGATTTGCAAGAAATCTGCTAGTAACACCCATCTTGTATATGCGATGTCCGGCCTCGTACATACCATTGCATACATTAAACTTCCAATCTTTGAAGCATAAGGAACCTTTGCATTTTCTCCTTCTCTTCATCACTTGACGGACTGCATTCCGAGCACAACTTGAAGTGACTGAAAGAGGAGAACCAATCGGCTTTGCATTGCTCATCTGAACCTTTCTAATACCTTCTCGATGTATTTCTCCTGTGACAACCAAATCTTCTTGTTTTTCCTATCACGAGAAATCTGCATGCCCAGATATTTGCTTTCTTTGGCCCCATGTCCTTCATTGCAAAGGACTCACTCGTTCCTTCTTCAACTCTGTCAATTATACATATATCTTTCCCAAGGATAAGCATATCATCAACATAAAGTAAGAGAATAATAAAATCCTCACCAAACCGTTTGATGTACACACAATGATCTCAAGTGTTCTTTTGTATCCATTTTCAATCATAAATGAATCAAACTTTCTGTACCACTGTCTTGGAGCTTGCTTCAATCCATACAAACTCTTTCTTAACTTGCAGACAAAATTTTCTTTACCTTTGACTTTGAAACCTTATGGTTGCTCTATATAAATTTCCTCCTCCAAATCACCATGAAGGAAAGCAATCTTCACATCTAACTGCTCCACCTCCAAGTCCTGGCTAGCAGCAATACCTAGAGCAACACGAATAGAAGACATTTTAACAACAGGAGAAAAAATCTCTTCAAAGTCAATTCATTTCTTTTGACCAAAGCCTTTCACAACCAATCTGGTTTTGTACTTTGGTTGAGAACAATATTCTTGAGTCTTCAACCTGAAAACCCACTTGTTCTTCAAGGACTTCATTCCTGTGGAAGTTGCACCAAATCATATGTATGATTCATCTCATAGAGCATCCATCTCTTCCTGCATAGCAACTAGCCACATTTTGTTCTCGCTCACTTTCAACCGCTTCTGGTAACTCTCTGGTTCACCTGCATCGATAAGCATCACATACTCATCTGTAAAGTATCTTCTGGAAGGCTGACGTTGTCTTGAAGATCTTCTCAATTGAGGTTCTGCGGGAAGCTGCTCCTCAACTTCTTCTTGCTCAACATGTCCTGCAGGTAGATTAATATATGGCTCTACACCATCTTCCTGCACATCTCCCCCATCACCATGATATACTAGAGGAACAACTGGGTCACAATCTGCTAATCCTTCTGCAGAAGTCTTAGCTGGTGCCTTCTTCTTCAAATCCTCAAGGGTTTGATCCTCAAAGAAGACCACATCCACTGCCCTTTGTGAAACCTGCTATCATAGTCTTCATCATCTAATCTTCCAACTAAAATTAGATTCAACCTCAAGTCAACCATATGCCTCACATCCTTAAGCACCAATTTGCATCCAAGATTGGTCTTTATATGGATGTCACCCATGCCAATGATGTCTGCTATGCCATGGTTGCCCATCTTGACAACACCAAAATTTCCAGACCTGTACGTAGTAAAAAACTCTCTCCGTGGTGTAGCATGATAAGAAGCTCCTGTGTCAATTATCCACTCGAGATCCTGACACACACAAGAAAAAATATCATCAGATGGAGACAAAATCAAATAATCACCAACCTGCACTATAGCTGTGGTATTTTCTTTTGACTCTGTAGACTCCACTTCTTTTCCCTTTTTCTTGCTCTTCTTAGGCTGCTTACACTGATTCTTATAATGTCCTTTCTCACCACAGTTATAGCAAACAATATCTTTCCTTGATCTTGACTTGCTTCTACCTATGGGTGAACTGCTTCTATCTTTAGACCTTGACCTTCCTCTTCTCTCGAGATAAGTGCCTGTGAATCAATGAGATACTGCTGAGGTCTTTCTTCTCAACTCCTCATTCAACAAACTGCTTGTTACTTGACTCATGGTAACAATACCATCTCGGCGCTTGAGAATTATTGAGGAAACCACCGTGTCTCCCAACTTTATGGCAATGAATCGAGAAGTAACAATGCTTGCAACTCATTATCAAGAGACATTTTCATAGAAGATAAGCGGTTAGTAATACTCACGTATTTCATTCAAATGCTCAAAGAATAGAAGCACCCTCTTTATATTTTAGGTTCACAAGTTTTCTGATCAAAAAAGCTTTGTTGCCAGCTGTTTTTCTTTCATAGAGACCTTCTAACTTTTTCCAAAGAGAATATGCAGAACTTTCAGTAGAAACATGATGAAAGACACTATCATCGAGCCACTGTCGAATAAATCCAACCGTTTTTCGATCTAATCTCTTCCACTCATCATCTGTCATAGTTATGGGTTTTTCACTATCCCCTTGCAAAGGTCCATACAAATCTTTGCAATACAAGAGATCTTCCATTCTTGGTTTCCATATCATCCAATTGTTTTCATTCAAACTAATCATGCGAGAAACATTACCAGCCTCTATGTTCAAATACAAAAGTTAAATCACCAAAACCTTGCTCTGATACTAGTTGATGGGATGAAATAAAAGGAGGATAGGCAATAAACAATAACTTTTGTCTAAGAACAAATACTAGCAGGCTGTAACACAGAGTGGAATTAAAACAGAAATCTCAATCAAATAGAACACCAAGATTTATGTGGAAAACCCCTTCAACGTGAAGGGTAAAAACCACGGGGCAAACCAGAGAAAATCCACTATAGAAATAATGAATGTACAATTCTCGAATCTCTTGCCCAAAACCCAAGCAACAATCACAAGAGAATAATTGGGATACAAGGATCACGTCACTGTGCACAATATCCAAAACCTCCTCAAGAAACCACAGAAGAATTCATTGAAGATCTGATCTAACCTGAGATGAGAAACTGTTTGGATGAGTGAGAACAATTTCTGTGTTTTCCTTGTCTTCTTCCCTTTCTTTTTCTCTTGTTTTTCTGCCCTTTTCTCTTCTCTTTGAATCCCCAAAGCTGCTACAAATTTCTGCCCCTTGCTGCGACGTTTAATCTACAAATTTCGTAGCCACCATAGCCCCTATATATAATTAGAGATTAGGTGAATTAGGGTTAGGGTTAATAAGAGAAGGGCTATCTTGTTGCTAAAGCCCATATAAATTTGAACTGGCTCTCCAACAAGCAACTCCTTTCTCTACTTCATCACTCAAACTATGTGATGGAAGTCCTGCTACAGAACTTACTCGATATCAACAAGCAGCTGGCTCCTTACAGTACTTAGCTCTCACTCGTCCTAACATTTCATTTACGGTCAACAAGTTATCACAATTTATGCATCGGCCATCTGCTATGCATTGGTCTACAGTTAAGCGAATCTTGCAATATCTTAAAGGGACGATTAATCATGGTCTCTTTCTCCATAAACACTTCTCACTTCATCTCCATGCTTTTGCCGATGCTGATTGGCAGGTAACTTTGATAACAAAACATCCACGTCGGGGTATATTGTCTTTCTTGGAGCTAATCCAATCAATTGGAGCTCCAAGAAGTAAAAGACAGTTGCACAGCCAATAACTGAAGCTGAATACCGTGCCATCGCCACCACTACTACAGAACTTAATTGGGTAACAAATCTACTTAACGAACTCAACATAAACTCTACTCTCACTCCTACAATCTATTGCGATAATATCGGAGCTACATATTTATGCGTCAATCCAGTGTTCCACTCTCACATGAAGCATATTGCCATCGACTTCCACTTTGTGCGAGATCAAGTTCTTCAGCATCAATTATGTGTCTCTCATGTACACACAGCTGATCAACTAGCAGACTCATTTACGAAGCCTCTTGCTCATAAACTATTTTTGTTACATCGGTCCAAGATTGAAATCCTTGATAGGAGCGCCATCTTGCGGGGGCATGATAGCGGATAAGATTTCCTCAAACTGTATGAGAAAATCCTGCTGGATTGTTGAGGGAAATTCTCCCTAGTTTGTTAAGGGAATCCTCTCCTATAAATAACTCTGTATGTAGCTATATTGAATCAATTCATTTTTACGTTTCAATCTTTACGCATTCTACATTAGGAGAGATAGATTCGATTCAACAAGCAACTCAACATTAACTCGCTAACGCTAACTTCTTGGGTCCGTTAGGTCGTTTGATTTTAAGCGGCACCTGCCCCGAGAGTAAGCAGGGAAGAACAGTAGATTCCATTTCTGTTTCTGAGGCCTATAATAAATGATTTGTTGCTGGATGGAGACAACAAGTGGAGCCGGTAAGATTCATAAGGTAGAAAAGTTCGGGTGCTTTACTTGAATCCGTGTTAGGAGTTACTGCCTCGGCGCTCAAAGAAAGATGAAATGAATCAATTCGTATTGGATATACGAAGAGTCTCTCTTGCATATTATACAAGAACATTAACGTAAGCAAATGGCTTCTTTCTCTCATTCTCATTGACATAATGAAAAAGGTGAAAGACACACCTATGACTCTAGTGTTAATTAGCTACTGAGAGCGGAGTTTTGATGAGATGCATCCTTCAATAATTAATTAATTATATATATATATATAATTTGTGGAATTATTTTCATTGTTTAAGATTTTAATATATAGAAAGAGGCACATAATAATACTAATTTGGGAGAGGATCAATATTGTATCATTAGCAAGGAATTCCCTTTTAAGTATCCTTTTCTCTACAGGCCTAATTAACCGTGCGTGTAAAACCAAAAAAAAAAGGTTAAAAAGAAAAGAAAAAAAGCCCTCGTTGCTCTCCCCATCGCCTTGCACCTTTCTGAGGAATGAAATATTGGCTTGCATGAACCAATATCTTCTCCCACCCCAATCCGAATCCCTTCCTTCCCACACCTCCTTTCCTTTCCTTTTCTTCATCGTCAGCCATGCCGGTGTTCACGTTGCCATCAATAACCAGGTGAAATAAAAATATAAAAAAAAAGGATTTTGAAAGCCATAATATTCCCACCATCCACCAGTTCACGATTTTACCATATTTTCTTTGGGATCACTGACAGATTTAATTCCTTAGCTATCACAGCCACCCCGACCGACACCTTTAAAACCAATAAAAGTATATTTGGCAACGGAATCAAAACTGTTTCTTTCTGTTAATGGTCGGACAATTAATCCTTTCCACTATATTTAGAGATGCTTTCATCCTTTATGTCTCTGCTCAATACACAGCTTATTCTCTAATCGGAGTCCTACCACATGGCCGACGAAGAAGGTGATATGCCCTGACATCTTTCGTTTTGAGTTCTTACCGTCATCCTTATTCAAAAGATTCTTTTTCATTTTCTTCCTCCCTCTCCTCTTCTTTCAGGTTCGATTCTGGATGACTCTCCGATCGAGCAAGTTCGGTTGACAGTCCCACCAACAGACGATAACACATTGCAGGTCTTGACGTTCCGAACATGGTTGATCGGACTCCCCATTTGCATCCTCGGGTCCGTAATTGCAGCATTATCTTCTTACCGACAGCAACTGTTCTATTTACCACAAGTCTGCATCAACATCATCGTGCTCATCGTCGGGAAACTAATGCATAATGTGATACCAAACAAAGTGGTGCGGATGCCATACACAAACTGGAGTTTCTCGTTGAATCCGGGACCCTTCAACTTGAAAGAACATGTGGTGACCACCATACTGGCCGGCACGGCAGGTAGTTCTGCCGGCCTCGACATAATATCCATGTCCAAGATCTTCTACCACAAGGATATCCCATTACTGCCGGCCACGCTGCTGGTGCTATCGATTCAGGTGATTTCTTCTAGTATCGGGAAATTGGTATTAAAAAAATTATTATTTATTCTCTTTTTTTTTTTGTAAAAAAGGGTAATAATATGGTGCTGAATTCTTCTTCGATGGTTTAGTTAGTTAATTCTAATTGATCTTTCCCTACTTCCGGTGAAGAAGTAACGGCTTTAAATGCCTTATGGTTTGTAGTTTCTCGGATATGGGTTTGCCGGCATGTTCATGAAGTTGCTAGTGGACTCGCCATATATGTGGTGGCCTTCCACTCTAGTAGACGTCTCCTTCTACAGGTGGTGTGCCTCTCCTTGTAAACAAACAATGCAAAAGACAAGAGACTTTTTGTTTTTTTAATGTATTTATTCAACATGTCTTCGTTGTTTTCACTCGCAGAGCGTTACACGAGCCGGAGAAAAGAGCTAAGGGACAATTGTCACGATATCAGTTCTTTCTCATAGTCATCATTGTAATTTTCACCTACAGCATCGTTCCTGTTTACCTTTTTCCTTCTATCACGGCTCTATCGTTCGTTTGTTGGATATGGAAAGACTCGATAACTGCGCAGCAAATTGGTTCTGGATTCCATGGATTGGGCATCGGGTCTTTTGCGCTAGATTGGATAACCATATCATCCTACGTGGGCAGTCCGCTGGCACTTCCTGCATTTGCGGTGATCAACATGACGGCTGGATTCATTCTCATTCTTTATGTTCTCCTGCCATTATTTTATTGGAATAATGTTTACGATGCCAAACGGTTTCCTATTTTTACGTCAAGTATTTTTGATGTCGATGGGCAATTTTACAATGTGTCCCGGGTTTTAGATGAGAACTCACTCACATTCAACGAAGAAGCATACAACAATTATTCGAAATTATACTTCAGCCCTTCTCTTATGCTTAGTTATGGTTTTACCTTGGCTGCTGTTACGTCAAGCATCTCTCATGTTGCTCTCTTCTATGGGAGGTACGAACCGTAACTTTTTTATCTTGCAAATAAGTATTCATTGTAATGTTTTCGGTACAATTAGTGTGCTTTACGGTTGAAATAATTACCGTAGTCCTGATTTAGTTGAAAGTGATAACTTTAGATAGTTCTCTTCTGGTGTTAAGCAGATCGATATGGCTACAATTTGTCGATTCATATCGGCGTCCAGTGCAAGATGTTCACACGAGGTTGATGAAACAAAATTACGAGTCTATTCCCCGGTGGTGGTTCTACTCTCTCCTCTTCTCCATGATGGGATTTTCGATCTTGGTATGTGAAATATTTAACGATCAACTTCAGCTTCGCTACTGGGGAGTTCTATTGGCTTGTGCCTTGGTGGTTATATTGTTGCTTCCAGAATGTGTCATGGAAGCTACTACCGGTTCGGTAAGATGAATCTTGAGTCAACGTTGTAATATTTTTCTTCTAATCCAGCTTAAAATAATGATTATTATATTTCAGGCATTTACAACTAAGCTTTTATTAGAGATCACATTTGGGTACTTGCAATCGGGTAAACCTATTGCAAATATAGCATTCGCAACATACGGCACTACTGCACTTAATATGGCAAAATTTTTCATTGTACAACTGAAGCTCGCACATTACATGAAGATTCCTCCAAAAGTAATGTTCTTGATCCAGGTATTTTCTGGATCACTGTGTTATATCCTTATCTAGCTAGTATCTGAACAGATTTGAAAATTAAGATGCATCACAATTTACGAAGAATTCTATATTGTTATTATATTGTACTTACCATCCTATATGTTTTCTTTATATGTAGATTCCAGGTAGTCTACTAGCATGCATGATTAGCTTTAGTGTCCAATGGTGGACCTTACAATCAGTGAAGAATATATGTTATCCAGAATTATTGCCCAAGGGAAGTCCTTGGACATGCCCTTGGGAAAGAAGATCATTCTCATTTGGAGTCACATGGGGTGTTATAGGTCCAACTAGAATGTTCTTTCCTCATGGCACGTACTCCATCATCTTCATCTTCATTATTATTGGACTCCTTGCACCAGTGGGAGTGTGGATGTTGTCACGTGTATACCCAGAAAAAGCATGGATAAGACTAATTAATTGGCCAGTCATATTTAGTGTTGGTACCATTGTGCCCCCTGGCACGGCGGTTAACGTTTGGTCATGGTTTATAATTGGTTTGATATTTAATTACTTTATCTTCCGAAGGTTCAAAGAATGGTGGGCACGTTATAATTATTTGTTATCAGTTGGATTGGATTCTGGAGCATCTATTTTGACCATTTTTGTTATTTTTTTTCTTCAATCTCGGGGTATATATGGACCAGATTGGTGGGGTTTAGAGTTGGATGACCATTGCCCCTTGGCTCATTGTCCAACAGCATCGGGAGTTGTTGTAGAAGGTTGTCCCATATTCAATTGAGATGATCACTAAATTTGATGAACATGTATATCACTATCGTTAATTTGTCAAAAGGATGTTATTGTTTATGGTTCAGTTGTTAAAACAACGTAATTTGTCTAATTTCGATTGTTAAAACAAATACTTTTGCCTATTTAATCTCATTTTTGGGTATGGTGTAAAAAAAAAAAAAAAGAGCTTGAACACATGAGGCAAGGTCTAAAGTTAACGCCGCACTCAAAATTTTCATATAAAAGGTTTACGAGAAAGTAATTGTTTTGCTAAAATGCTAAAGAAATTTTAGAAATTATTATATATTATTATCTAATCCTACCTTTTTTAAAAAAATCTTACTTAACCTATGAAATCTCAACAAAAAAGCACCTTCATCCATGTGTAGTCAAGCCCTGAAAATGATGTTTATGTTGTTCAACCGAGAACATCATTGTCATTTAATAAAACAATATAATAACATCAAAATAAGAGATTTAGATGAAATTACCCATTCAAGAAGCTATTTATTTATCATTACAAGTAAACCCATGGAAGGCATTTATTTATTATTAATCTTGAATTACTATTGTTTTTAAATGTTTAATTATTGTAGAGATTAACAATACAAATCTAAAAGACTGTAAATGACTAATCTCATCGAGTTTAACAATACAATGTTTCACCCATCCCATATATGTGAGGGTTAAATTGGAAATGCATATTTATAAATCTCATCAAGTTTAGTGATGCAGCATTTCACGGCACGACACTGTATTACCCTTCGGAGTACCTACAACATTACTGTTCTCAGCACCCCTAAAATGAAAAAGATTAGCTCAATTTATTCTCTTTTGTAGCGAAGCCAATATGTAAAAACGCAAGCATGAGTATGTACATTAGACATACATATTTATTGATGAAAATTAATACATAATATGTACATAACGGGTACTTTGGACAACCTATCATGGCCTTTCTTTCAGATTTTCTTTCTCCATCCATTGCTTCCTCGCTTTTGCTTGTGAATTGAATCGTATGTGTGTCACTTGGGAGTTCAACTTCTTCGATGGGGGGATTTCAATTAGTAGCTTCGACCATTTCAATGAAGTGCTACACAAATTCAATGAGGAAACATGGAATTATGTATAAGAAGCATAGTTTCTTTATAAGATTGATAATTAACGAGCATTGATAATTAGCCTTCGTAGGTGGAGAAGGGTACTTGGATGTGATCTTAACATGGTGCTAAGTCAAAGATGCTAGCTCGTAAAAGCTTGATACATACGTCACATGTATCACCCTAGTGATGTGGAGATGCAACAATAGCAATACAAGAGATTTGGTTGGGAGTATGCCTTTCTATATGCAGCAAGAACACACTGAGTTTGTGTAGCACTTCGTTTATCTCTAAAAGATGTGAATAAATAAATGCCTCTAAAAGACAAGATCTTCGTTTATCTCTTTAAGTTCTCAACTTGCTAAATTCCTAAAAGAATGTGCCTCAAGACCTACCTTATCTACAAGAAGAATTAAGTATAGTTTACCATGAAGGAAAGATATATCAAGATTCGAACATCGATATCACGGTAAGATTGTTCTCTTACGACTTTGTTTGAATAAAATTTAAGTATGATCTATCGATTGAAGCCTCTTATGACTTTGTCTATATAAATTTTTAGTATGGCCTATCGGTTGAAGCCATATGTACATTCGATTTGCCCAATTTAGATAAAAACATATTCAGGTCAATCTATGGACTCGAGTTCTTGTGAGGACCATTCCTTCATTCATATTATTTGATTTTTTTTTAAACTCAATATATCTACTCAAAGTTCTTGTAATTATTAGTGCTTAGACTTAGGATCAAAGGTTTTACTCGTAAAGAATACATCGATCATGATGAGATATACTTTCTAATTTTTTAAATAAACTTATTAAGAATCAACATTATATTAATAATTTATTATCATTTTGAGTTAGGGATTAATAATCTTAGTAATTGATTTCTTAATAATTTATTAATAATTAGGAAGCAATTTATTATATTAATAATTTTATTATCATAATAATTTCTTAATCATATTAATAATTTATTAATTTATCATCATTAATAATATGAAAATAAAATTTTAATTAAGGATTCATAGAAAAAAATAAAAGAAATATAAAATTTGATATATAAATTTTAAAAATCTATTTACAATCTTAAATAAATCTCCAAGAATATATAAAGCAAGTACCACTTGTCCTAATTTTTCCCAATACATCTCCATCCGGCCGCCATCACTATCTGCGCTACTCCATCACCAAGCCTGAAAGCACACAAGCAAAATTGTCAAATGACGGTGATGACACCAACATAATCGATCCAGATCGATGAACACATCGATAAATCCAAAATTTCGACATCCATTTCGTTATTATTATTATTATTATTATTATTATTATTATTATTATTATTATTATTATTATTATTATTATTATTATTATTATTATTATTATTATTATTATTATTATTATTATTATTATTATTATTATTATTATTATTATTATTATTATTATTATTATTATTATTATTATTATTATTATTATTATTATTATTATTATTTGGGATCTGAGAGAGGAAACACGTGAGGTTTCTGAATGATGCAAGATGGTCTATCATATAAGCAGTAACCTATGTTTTGACGAGACAGATTGGAAGTTGAAATAATGGCATCAAGAGCGTAATGCAATTAACATTCTATAAGAAATAATGATATGATCTCATTGGTTGATAAGTTTGCGCTGGATTAGTTTGTTCAGTTTAATGCCATGCAGACCAAAAGATGGATGATGAAAAAGCAAACTGTTACTATATATATATATATATATATATATATATATATATATATATATATATATATACAGTCAAAAGTTTATAAATATGTCTATTTTGACTAATATTGGACACTTTACACCATCAGCTACAAGTATGATGAATGATGGATGGTCTCTGTTCCCATGCATCATCATGGTATCACTGAATACATGAGGGTTGTTAATGATCACAATTATTATACAAAAATAAACATTTGATGTGTGTTTTAGCATTAATGATGAGAACTTACATTTGACATATTTGAAAGCATATGTAAGACATCTTTCTCGTGTCAAAGTCAACCAAAAACAATTTTGATGAGATAGCTCAAGTCAACAAAATATTCGATATATATCCCTCGATCATGAGAGATCTATGATCTGATTTATCCAAAGCCAATAAAAGAAGGTTAGATCGGCTCCCAAAAACAGTGGCATAACACATGAAATCGGCTAAACTATAAATTCTGAGAAATCTTTCTTAGGCAAAATACCTCACGAGAAACCAGGCACCTCCTCTGGAACCGATGCGAAATAATTACATAGACGTAAGAACACAAAAGGCCACATCAAAATATAGATTTTGAAAAATAATGAATGAAAAAATAATTATCGGAACTTGCTCGGTTCAGCATGATAGTTGACATATAAATCCCTAAAGAGAGAGAGAGAGAGAGAGAGAGAGAGAGAGAGAGACATGCGGGGGCATCTCCTATTCACTCTCCCTTGTCACTCTCACCAATTCCGTCCAAAACAATGACTTATTATGCTGCTTCAAATCTCTCTTTATATATATACCTTTTTTTAATCAGGATATTAATGGATTGATCCTTTTCATGATCGGATCCCAACCCTTTTCTAGGAGCGCATCGCTACCTAACCTTGAACACGACTTAACGATGAGAGAGACGTTTCGAGAGCATCACGATGCAACATTAACAAGATATGAGTCGAGTTTATATATCGGTCCTACCACGTCTCCATCCGATACCTATAGGTGGTCCGTCACCTGAGACAACCTCGCCCAAACAAGATAAACGAGATAAACATAGATGATCTTGAGCAATGAACCGTTGATTTCATATCGAACGATGATGAGATCATCGTAACCTAATCGTTGGCCAATCATTGACATTATCTTGAATTTAACCATTCGACCCTTCATCAAACGAATTCATGAAAACAACTATCGTCACAGCAGAGGCACCTACCAGGGAACATTATCTTCTTATTGGTGGAAAGAGGTGGGACCTGATGGTACCACTATTGAGAGTCGATTGAAATGGGCTAGTTCGACCATGGCAATACACCCGAAACTACATGGTTCGCATCTGCCTATATCTTGCTATCATCATGATTATGTTTGTAGTTGATCAGGCGATGTGCACCCACCATCACCATGATTAATTGGGTGGTGCGTGACACATCTGCCCAATAATGATGATGATGATAATGATGTCCCATTACCCGCTACTTACCATCCACGGCTCCCATGTTGGGGCAAAGCTCGCATCTAGATTACATAATTTATGGTGTTATTCAGTCACATACCCTTCTCTTCATCCCTAATTAACGTATGTCTATGAACGTATAAATGCACATACACATCATTGTTGGGAAAAACTATTATAGCGTAATAATTTTTTTTCCTTTTTATGTAGATTTCTCATCAAAATATCAATTTATTATCAAAAAAATAAATAAAATCCAATACCAAAAAACCATAGTTCACTTCAAACTTTTAGTTCCACAGCTCGTTCCAGCCACTGACGGAACCGCGTACCTTACCCTTCCCATCTCGTTGACCCACCAGGGAAGGGAAAGGAAAGGGTTATAAATAGCCGGCCACCATCGCTGCCCTTCTTTTCATGCCATCCACTCTTTTCTGAAGGAAGAGAGAAGTTCCACTGCCATCACTTGCTTCCCTTACTTGGGAAAGACTACACACATACATATCAATCTGAAGACACAAGCTGCAACGGCGTGTTTCTGTTTGTTCTTCCTTACTTGCTGCATACTAACTGATCGAGCCTAGTGAGAGGACGGAGGGAGAAACTCTTGCATCATCCCTCACTTTCGCCACCGTCATAATTGGCCGCCATATAAGGATGGTGGAGTCTATGGCGGTCGTGGTGACCAAGGGGCAGCGGGACCGGGGGGGAGCGGAGGCGGTGGAGCGGATGTGCGAGGTGGGGCACCGCGGCGGCGCCATGTCCGTCTTCACCGACCTCCTCGGCGACCCCCCCTGCCGTCTCCGCCACTCCCCTTCCTTCCTCATCCTGGTCCGTATTCCTTCTCTCTCTCTCTCTCTCTCTCTCTCTCTCTCTCTCTCTCTCTCTCTCTCTCTCTCTCTCTCTCTTGTTGTTCCATTCTTTCCGATCATCCCCTGTTTCTGAGTGAACGCACTTTGGACATCCTTTTGTGATCTTATTCTCCTCACTAAGTAGGCGTATGCGAATAACCACAATCATAATGTTAATAAAGGTGGCGGAGATGGTTAACGGGCCGGAGAAGGAGATCGTTGGGCATGTCCGCGGGTGCATCAACATTATCGTGCTCATCGTCGGGAAACTAACGGCTAATACGCTACCAAACAAAGTGGTGCGGATGCCATACACAAACTGGAGTTTCTCGTTGAATCCGGGACCCTTCAACTTGAAAGAACATGTGGTGACCGCCATGCTGGCCGACACGGAAAGTGCTTCTGCCGGCTTCGACATATTATCCATGTCCAAGATCTTCTACCACAAGGATATCCCATTACTGCCGGCGATGCTGCTGGTGCTATCGATTCAGGTGAATATAAAAATATTATTATTATTATTATTTTTAAAGTAATAATATGGTGCTGAATTCTTCTTCGATGGTTTAGTTAGTTAATTCCAATTAATCTTTCCCTACTTCCGGTGACGAAGTAACGGCTTTAAATGCCTTATGGTTTGTAGTTTCTCGGATATGGGTTTGCTGGCATGTTCATAAAGTTGCTAGTGGACTCGCCCTATATGTGGTGGCCTTCCACTCTGGTAGACGTCTCCTTCTACAGGTGGTGTGCCTCTCCTCGTAAACAATGCAAACGACAGGAGACTCTTTATTTTTTTAATTAATTTATTTAACATGTCTTCGTTGTTTTCACTCGTAGAGCGTTACACGAGCCAGAGAAAAGAGCTAAGGGACAATTGTCACGATATCAGTTCTTTCTCATAGTCATCATTGTAATTTTCACCTACAGCATCGTTCCTGTTTACCTTTTTCCTTCTATCACGGCTCTATCGTTCGTTTGTTGGATTTGGAAAGACTCGATAACTGCGCAGCAAATTGGTTCTGGATTCCATGGATTGGGCATCGGGTCTTTTGCGCTAGATTGGATAACCATATCATCCTACGTGGGCAGTCCGCTGGCACTTCCTGCATTTGCGGTGATCAACATGACGGCTGGATTCATTCTCATTCTTTATGTTCTCCTGCCATTATTTTATTGGAATAATGTTTACGATGCCAAACGGTTTCCTATTTTTACGTCAAGTATTTTTGATGTCGATGGGCAATTTTACAATGTGTCCCGGGTTTTAGATGAGAACTCACTCACATTCAACGAAGAAGCATACAACAATTATTCGAAATTATACTTCAGCCCTTCTCTTATGCTTAGTTATGGTTTTACCTTGGCTGCTGTTACGTCAAGCATCTCTCATGTTGCTCTCTTCTATGGGAGGTACGAACCGTAACTTTTTTATCTTGCAAATAAGTATTCATTGTAATGTTTTCGGTACAATTAGTGTGCTTTACGGTTGAAATAATTACCTTAGTCCTGATTTAGTTGGCAGTGATAACTTTAGATAGATCTCTTCTGGTGTTAAGCAGAACGATATGGCTACAATTTGTCGATTCATATCGGCGTCCAGTGCAAGATGTTCACACGAGGTTGATGAAACAAAATTACGAGTCTATTCCCCGGTGGTGGTTCTACTCTATCCTCTTCTCCATGATGGGATTTTCGATCTTGGTATGTGAAATATTTAGCGATCAACTTCAGCTTCGCTACTGGGGAGTTCTATTAGCTTGTGCCTTGGTGGTTATATTTTTGCTTCCAGAAGGTGTCATGGAAGCTACTACCAGTTCGGTAAGATGAATCTTGAGTCAACGTTGTAATATTTTTCTTCTAATCCAGCTTAATATAATAATTATTATATTTCAGGGATTTTAAACTAAGCTTTTATTAGATAACATAATTGGGTACTTGCAATCGGGTAAACCTATTGCAAATATAGCATTCGCAACGTACGGTTCCACTGCACTTGATACGGCAAATTTTTTAATTGTACAACTGAAGCTAGCACATTACATGAAGATTCCTCCAAAAGTAATGTTCTTGATCCAGGTATTTTCTGGACCACTGTGTTATATCCTCATCTAGCTAGTATCTGAATATTAAAATACATCTTAACTTATGTATGAGGTATTCGTGTAAATCCAGATTTTGAATTCTATAATATTATTATATTATACTTACCATTCTATATGTTTTCTTTACGTGTAGATTCTAGGTAGTCTACTATCATGTGTGGTTAGCTTCAGTATTGGACGGTGATTCTTATACTCGATGAAAAATATATGTTATCCAGAATTATTGCCCAAGGGAAGTCCTTGGACATGCCCTTGGGAAAGAAATCATTCGCATTCAGAGTCACATGGGGTGTTATAGGCCCAACTAGAATGTTCTATCCTCATGACACATACTCTATCATCTTCATCTTTATTATTATTGGATTCCTTACACCGATAGGAGTGTAGATGTTATCATGTTTATACCCACAAAAACCATGGATAAAACTAATTAACTGGCCAGTCATATTCTGCGTTGGTATTATGGTGCCTCCCGCCACTTCGGTTAACATTTGGTCATGGTTCATAATTGGCTTAATATTTAATTATTTTATCTTCCGAAAGTTCAAAGGGTGGTGGGCACGTTATAATTATGTGTTATCAGTTGGACTGGATTTTGGAACAACTTTTTTGACCATTTTTGTTACTATTTCTCTTCAATCTTGGGATATATATGGACCAGATTGGTAGGATTTGGAGATGGATGACCATTGCCCCTTGGCTCATTGTCCAACAGCACCAGGAGTTATTGTAGAAGGTTGTCCCGTATTCAATTAAGATGACCACTAAATTTAATGAGCGGGTATATGACTACCATTAATTTGCCTGAAGGATGTTATTGTTTATGATTCAGTTGTTAAAACAATATAATTTGCCTTGTTTTAGTTGTTAAAATAGATACTTTTGCCCATTCAATCTTATTTTTGGGTATGGAGTAAAAAATAAAAGGAGCTCGAACAAATGAGGTGAAGTCTAAAGTTAACGTCGCACCCAAAATTTTCATATAAAAGATTTATGAGAAAGTAATTATTTTGCTAAAATGCTAAAGAAATTTTAGAATTTATTGTATCTTATTACTCTAATCCTACCTTTTTTTTATCTTAACTTATGAAATCTCAACAAAATAAACACCTTTATCAATGTGTCGTCAAGTGCCGAAGACGACGTTCATATTGTTCAATCGAGATTATCATTGTCATTTATTTAAATAATATAATAACATCAAAATAAAAGATTTAGATGAAAATTAGTATAAGAAGCTATTTATTTATCATTACAACTAAACCCACGGATGACATTTATTTATTACTATAAGTAAGCCCACAGACTATGCGCTTATTAATCTTGAATTACTTTTTTTTTAATATTGAATTATCGTGAAGATTAACAATACAAATCTAAAAGACTGTAAATTACTAATGTCATCAAGTTTAACAATACAACGGTTCACCCATCGCATATATATAAGGGTTAAATTAGAAATGCATATTTATAAATCTCATCAACTTTAGTCAATTCAACTTTTCACCACACAACACTCTTTAACACTCGGTATTATCCTCCGAGTTACCTACAAAATTTGTGTTCAGAGCACCACTTAAATGAAAAATATTAGTTCAATTTATTCTCTTGTAGTGAAGTGAATATGTAGAAACGTGAACATGAGTATCTACGTAAGAAGGGATAAAATTAAACTTACATATTTATTGATATAAATTAGTGCACAACATGTACATAAGAAGGGGTCCTTTGAACATCCTATCATGACCCTTCTTTCATATTTTCTTTCTTGATCCATTGCTTTCTCACTTTTACTTGTGAATTGAATCCTATATGTGTCACTTGAGAGTTCAGCTTCTTCAATTAGTAGCTTCGACCACTTGAACGGAGTGCTACACAAACTCTGTGAGGAAACAAGGGATTATATATATAAGAAGCATAGTTTCTTTCTAAGATTGATAATTAACAAGCATGATGATAAGCATTGGATATTAGCCTTTGCAGGTGGAGAAGGGTACTTGGATGTGATCTTAACATGTTGCTCAGTCAAAGATGCTAGCTTGTAAAAGCTTGATACATATATCACGTTACATGTATCATCCTAGTGATGTGGAGATGCAACAAAACCAATATAAGAGATTTGGTTGAGAGTATACCTTTCTATATCTAGCAAGAACACATCTCAAAACCTAAAGAAATGAATAAACAAATGTCTCTAAAAGACAATGTCTTCCTTATCTCTTTGAGTTCAATGGCTTTCTGAACGTCTAAATTCCCAAAAGAATATGTACCTCAAGACTTACCTTATCTACAATAAGAATTAAGTGTAGTTTACTATGAAGAAAAGATATATTAAGATTCAAATATCGGTATCATGGTAAGATTGTTCTCTTATGACTTTATCTGAATAAAATTTAAGTATAATCTATCGATTGAAATCATATATACATCCGATTTGCACAATTTAGATAGTAACATCTAACTCAATCTATGGACTCAAGTTCTTGTGTATTGGGCGGATGGCCCAATTCAGTCCATAGTGGGCTTTAACAGCCCATAACTTATTTCCTTTTTAACATAAACCTTAAGTCTAATTAGGAGAGTGTGGTGGCTGCTAAAAATAGGGAGAAAAATTACAATAAAAGGATAGAAAACTGTAACAGCAATGTAATTCAAAAAGATGAGAAAATGGTAGAAAAAAAAAAGAAAAAAAGGAAATGAATAAGATAAGGACAATATAAAGACTGTTTTCATCCATCCAAAGAATATTCTCATCCCAAGTTAGATCAGATCTGTAGTGAATTCTTACTGTGATTGCTTGGAGAGGTTTTAGATATTGTGCACATTGACTTAATCCTTATATCTCAGTTATTCTCTTATAATTGTTATTTGAGTTTTGGGCAAGAGACTTTATATTCATTATTTTTATAGTGAATTTTCTCTGTTTTGCCCCATAGGTTTTAGAAGGATTTTTCACGTAAATCTTGATGTCCTATTTGATTATGATTTTCATTTAATTTTGTTATGTTACGACCTACTAATATTTGTTGGCATATAAAGTTTCCTCTTTTTATCTCATCAGCTAGTATCAGAGCTTGGTTTTGATGGCATTTAAGTTTTTTTATGTTCGAACATGGAGGCCAATAGTGTTTCTTATTTTGATAGCATTTGTTTGTATACAAAGTATACGTTTGAACCCTTATATTGATTGTTTGGCTGATAAATAATATAGAGTTTCTTTTGCTAGTCCTACATATCGAAAAATACATGCATTTGATCGTGCTTATACTGATGTATGTGTTCCTTTGAGGACAAAAACTCCTGGTGAATCTATTAATATTCTTGACATCAATTGTGCACTTTATTTTGTTACTTTTATATATGATTTTTTTTAGAAAAGTTTGGGCATATACTATGAAGACTAAAGATCAGGTTATTAATGTCTTCAAAGAGTTTCATGCCAGAGTTGAAAGGGAGACAAAAAGACAACTGAAATGCATAAGATCATATAATGATAGTGAGTACACAGGATTATTTAATGATTATTGCATGTCATATAACATCCAACATGAGATGACAATTCCTAGTACAGCTCAGCATAATGCAATTATAGAGAGGATAAATCGTACTATTATGGAAAAGATTAAATGTATGCTTTCACAGGCCAAGCTACCCAAAAAGTTTTGGGATGAGGCTTTGAGGATGACAATTGATGTGATCAACTTATCTCCTTATACAGTCTTAGATGGTGATGTTACAGAGCATGTATGGTCAGAGAAAGATATTTCCAATAAGCATTTGAGAGTGTTTGGTCATCTTGCATTTGTATATGTTCTAGACAATAAAAGATCCAAGTTGGATGGTAGGACAAAAGAATATATTTTTCTTAGCTACTCATATGATCAATTTGGTTACAAGCTTTGAGATCTAAAAAAGCATAAGGTGTTTAGAAGCAGAGATGTGATCTTCTTTGAGGATCAACCCCTTGAGGATTTATAGAAGGAGACATTAGCCAAGACTTCCGTAGAAAGATTAGCTGATTATGACCTAGTTACACCTCCAGTATATTAGGGTGATGGGAGATATATGTAGGAAGATAGTGTAGAGCCCGATGTTGATCTACCTGTAGGAAATATTGAGTAAGAAAGTTGGAGAGTAGCTTCTTGCAGAACCTTAATTGAGAAGATCTTTTAGACAACGTCAACCTTCCAAAAGATATTCTACATATGAGTATGTGATGCTTACTGATGCAAGTGAATCAAAGAGTTACTAGGAAGCAATTGAAAATGAGTAGATAAAGAAATGGTTAGTTGCTTTGGAGGAAGAGATGGATATTCTATAGAAGAACCACATATATGATTTGGTGCAACTACCAAAGAGAATGAAAGCCTTGAAGAACAAGTGGGTTTCAGGTTGAAGACTCAAGAATATTATTTTTAACCAAAGTACAAAGTTAGATTGGTTATGAAAGGCTTTGGTCAAAAGAAATGTATTAACTTTGAAGAGATTTTCTTTTCTGTTGTTAAAATATCTTCTATTCGTGTTATTCTTGGTATTACTGTTTGCTAGGACTTAGAGGTTGAGTAGTTAGATGTGAAGACTATTTTTCTTCATGGTAATTTGGATGAGGAAATTTATATAGAGCAACTAGAAGGCTTCAAAGTCAATGGTAAAGAAAATTTTGTTTGTAAGTTAAGGAAGAGCTTGTATAGGCTGAAGTAATCTCCAAGATAGTGATACAGAAAATTTGATTTATTTATGACTAAAAATGGATACAAAAGAATGACTTCAGATCATTATGTATACATTAAATAGTTTGGTAAGGATTTCATTATTCTTCTACTTTATGTCGATTATATGCTTATCCTTGAAAAAGATGTGTATAATTGATAGGTTGAAAAAAGAATTGAGTGAATCATTTACAGTGAAGGACATGGGGCCAATAAAATAAATACTGGGCATGAAGATTTTTTGTGATAGAAAAAATAAGAAGAGTTAGTTATCACATGAGAAATACATCGAGAAGATATTAGAAAGGTTTAGTATGAGCAATGTAAAAAGCTAGTTGATTCTCCTCTTTCAGGTCACTTCAAGTTATGCTCAAAGCAGAGTCCGTCAAGTGATGAGAAGAAGGAGAAGATGCAAAATGTTCCTTATGTTTCAGTAGTTGAAAATTTAATGTATGCGATGGTATGTACGAAGTTGGATATCACATATGCAGTGGGTGTTACTAGCATATTTCTTGTAAATCCAAGCAAAGAGCATTGGGCAGTAGTGAAGTGGGTTTTGAGATATCTCAAAGAAAGCTCTGAGGTTTGTTTAAGCTTTGAAGGTAGACCACCTATATTGACAAGTTACACAGATGCATATATGTCAAGAGATATTGATACGCAAAAATCCACATCAAGTTTTGAACTTACTTTTGCAGGGGAGCTATGTCATAGCAATCTAATTTGCAAAAGTATATTACTCTCTCCACCAAAGAGGCAGAATATATTGCTGCTATAAAAGTTTGCAAAGAAATATTATGGATGAAAGAATTCTTAAAAGAATTAGGGTTGAAACATAAAATTTATATGGTATATTATGACAGCCAAAGCGTCATCCATCTATATAAGAATCTAACTTTTTCTTCCAAGTCGAAGCGTATAGATGTCAGATACCACTGAATTCAAAATGTACTTGAAGAGAAGCACTTGCAACTTCAGAAAATTCATACATATGATAATGGAGCAGACATGTTGCCAAAGAAAAGAAAGGCAAAAGATCTGTCGACAATTATCGACATGGTTTCATACTGAAGAGTTATGAGACAGTCTCCCTTATGAGCTAAAAGAGGAGGTTGTTTGGTAGATGACTCAATTCAGCCCACAACCAATTTCCTCTTTAATCTAAACCCTAAGTATAATTAGGAGGTGTGGTGGCTAGGAAAAATAGGAAAAAAACTACAATAAAAGGGCAGAAAATTACAATAGCAACGTGATACAAAAAAAGGAGAAAAAGATAAAAAAAAAATAAGAGAAAAAGGAAGGGAAGAAGACAAGGACAATGCAAAGACTCTTCTTATTCATCCAAACAGTATTCTCATCTTAGGTTAGATCAGATCTATAGTGAATTCTTACTGTGATTGATTGGGGAGATTTTGAATATTATGCATAGTGACATAATCCTTGTATCCAAATTATTCTTTTATGATTGTTTTTTGGATTTTGGGCAAGAGACTTTGAAAATTATATATTCACTATATTTATAGTAGATTTTCTATAATTTACCACGTGATTTTTAACCCTACATATTAGAGGGGTCTTCCACGTAAATCTTGATATCCTATTTGATTATGATTTTCGTTTAATTCCATTGTGTTACGGTCTATTAGTATTTGTTCACATATAAAATATTCTCTTTTTATCTCATCATTACGATGAGCATCCCTTAATTCACATTATTTGATTTTTTTTAAACCTAATATATCTACTCAAGTTCATATAATTATGCTTCAAGAATTAGGTGAGCTATATATGGTTTAGCAATTCCACCCCTCATCATAATGATTTTGATTTTTTCTTGAGTTATGATATGATATAAAACCAAAATAATTTAATTGATTTCTCCAGAAATCTCAATCAAGAAAACCAAAATAGGACCGATGAGACCAACCAATGATTGTGTAGATGTTGTCATGTGTATACCCTAAAAAAATATAGGTAAGATTAATTAATTAACTAATTATATTCAGTGTTGGTTTAGTTGTGCCGCTTGTCACTCCAATTAACGTTTGGTCAAGGTTCATTGTTGGTATAATATTTAATTGCTTCATCTTCTGAAGATCAAAGAATGATGGTGACATTATAGTTGTATTATCAATCCGATGAAATTATACTCTTATTAATATGATTAAGAGATTATTCTTTTATATCCGATTCAATGTGATGAGAAGCTTTAGGCATAATTATGTATATTTTGAATAGGATTCTTAGTAAATCAATTATATTAATTTTTTAAAGTTATGGATCATAACAAACCTAACTTCCGACACGACATATTGTTCTAAAAAGTTACAGATCTTTAATTCACATGAAAAAAATTTAGATTTAATACTTATTTTTAAATATTTTATTATTTATCTAAAAAATTAAAACCTACGCTAACCTCTGCTCATCCCTGATTAACGTATCTCTGTATACGTAACGCACGTATTTACGTAGATACACGTCATATCCTTCGAATATGCTATTATGGACATGGGAACCGAATAGCTATGGCATTTCCATTATGGACACAGGAAGTCAGCAGAGGGACCGCCCAGCCATTTCCATTTGGATGTTCAACCCCACTTTCCTGTGCTTCTTTTACAGCCATGTATACGCATGCTGCTCTCTCTCTCTCTCTCTCTCTCTCTCACACACACACAATCTGGTCTTTTTCTGTTCTCTCTCTGTGACTGATGAGCTGCTCCTCTATAAAAAAAAGAGGGCGGGAGAGAGTAACCGCACCTCGACACCTCGTCCCAGCTACTGACGGAACCCCATGCCTTACCCTTCCCATCTCGTTTCTCTCGACCCACCAGGGAAGGGAAAGGAAAGGGTTATAAATAGCAGCCCGCCACCATCGCTGCCCTTCACTTCATGCCAACCACTCTTTTCTGAAGAAAGAGAGAAGTTCCACTGCCATCACTTGCATCCCCTACTTGGGAAAGGCTAGACACATACATATCTATCTGAAGACACAAGCTGCAGCGGCGTGTTTCTGTTTGTTCTTCCTTGCTTGCTGCTTACCAACTGATCGAGCCTAGTTGGGGAAGCGGATGTGCGAGGTGGGGTACAGTGGCGCTGCCAATGTCTCACTTCACCGACCTCCTCGGGGACCCCCTCTGCCGTGTCCGCCACTCCCCTTCCTTCCTCCTGCTGGTCCGTATTCTCTCTCTCTCTCTCTCTCTCTCTCTCTCTCTCTCTCTCTCTCTCTCTCTCTCTCTCTCTCTTTTTGTTGTTCCATTCTTTCCGATCATCTCCTGTTTCTGAGTTAACGCACTTTGGACATGCTTTTGTGATCTTATTCTCCTCACTAAGTAGGCGTATGCGAATAAGCACAATCATAATGTTAATAAAGGTCGCGGAGATGGTTAGCGGGCCGCAGAAGGGGATCGTTGGGCTTGTCCGCGGGCGCATCAAGACCGTGGCCTGCGGCACCCCTCGCTTTGTTATTACCCTCACCGACGACGCACCACATCGCCCCCATCTATGCGAAGATGGACCTCCGCGGCTGCCCCCGTTGCCGGTGACTCTCACCACCCGTTAATCTCCCTCATCACACTAATCACTGTCATTAATACTAATTTAATCGAGTGGCTTCCTTAGGCGAAGGGGGCTCGCACTGACGCTGGTGCAGAGGATGGAGGAGTGGTCTAAGGAGAAGGGGGCGGGGTAAGGGTACATGGCGACGGAGAAGCACAACGACGTGCGGTTAGTCCCAGTTCCATACCCCCGCCATCCTGGTGCACCCCGTGTTAGCCCATCGCCTTCCCCTCCCCCCACGCGTCGCCATCCTCCGCTTCACCCCCGCCGAGGCCCTGTACCGCCGCCGCTCCGCCGCCACCGAGTTCTTCCACCGCAGATCCCGTGATCCCTCCCACCCCTGAACGACCGCGCGTGGGCCCTGTCCCGCAGATCCCGTGATCCCTCCCACCCGTGAACTCCGTAACAGGGCGTGGATGATTGCACCTTCGGCTAATCTAATCCAATCTAATCTAATCTAATCGAGTGGCATCCTTCGGCTAAGGAGGATTGCTCCGAAGCTGGTACAGCGGATGGAGGCTTGATCCAAGGAGACGGGCCGGAGAACGCGTACATGGCGACGGAGAAGGACAACGTGACGTCGACGCCGTCCCTCCTTCGCCCGTGCTCCTGTGAACACCCACCCGTGAAGACGGCTTGTGGGCCCGGCCCCGCAGGTCCCGTGATCCCGTGAACACCCACCCGTGAACGACCGCGTGTGGGTCCTGTCCCGCAGGTCCCGTGATCCCGTGAACACCCCACCCGTGAACTCGGCAACAGGGCGTGGGGGACCGCGGCTGCCGAGCGGTGGCGGCGTGCGAGTCGCTCCCATCGCACTAATCACTGTCTTGAGTGCTAATCTAATCGAATGGTATCCTTATGCGAAAGGGGATTGCACCGAAGCTAGTGCAGAGGATGAAGAAGTAATCTAAAGAGGAGGCGGAGTACGCGTACATGGCGACGGAGGACGCCGTGACATGGCTGGCACGGGTGAGCCGCACGCAGTGTTGTGCACGTGACGGAGTTCACGGGTGGGAGTTCAGAGGGGTGCGAGGGATCACGGGACCTGCAGGGCAGGCGCACTCGTCCTACTTGCGCCTGCGCCTTCGCCTGCTCCTCCTGCGCCTGCGCCTGCGCCTGCGCCTGCGCCTGCTCTTGCTCCTGCTCCTGCTGCGCGTGCGCCTGCTGCGGCTGCGCGTCTGATGGCGACGGCAACGTCGGCAGACGACGGAGACTTGTCCTCTTCGGAGACGCGGGACCCATAGGAACAATATGTGGATCCCATCAACGCTGTCTTAAGGTATTTAATTGGGTGAGCCCTTACGCGTCGCACGAAGTAGTATGCTGGCTTTATTCACGTCACGGATTGTCTATAAAATATGATTCAATGATACAAGATCGAATACTAGCGAGTGGTTTTCATAGTACACACCAAGTACAACCGAGTGATTGTGTGGGAGATATGGCTAAGGGGAAGGGTGTCATGCTATTATTTTATATACTGCTGATAATATTTATTTTACTTATGACAGTTACTGGAGAACGCGAGAGTGGAGAACGCGAGAAAGAATGCTGCTATCGCCACTTGAGATGCTGCCCCTCACAGACAGCATCTCCTGGAGTTATCAAGACTTAGTTTGTAGTTTTAAATTAGTCTTTTTTATTTATGTGTGAATGTGTCATTAACTGTTAGCGTATGTTTTATTATTGTAATATGTATGAGTATGTTCTTATTTTGTATGAATGAATGATGCTATGTTAAATTTATGAATGTAACGAGGAGTTTAAATCTTTGTTCTCCTGTGTCATGGTAATACTTTTGCTATTTGCACAATATTTTTTTTTCTTTTTTTTTTCTCAGGTTTGAGAGGGGATGATATTCTCCCTCCGATCCAAGCGCTTCGATCACCTGCCGGCAAAGGAGGAGTGCTTGGCGCTCTGCCTCCTCGTGCTCGCCCGCGCACAAGGCCAGCCACCAGAAGCCTAGCAACGGTGTCGAGGAAGCCTCGGTCTCGGGCTCTTCCACGACTAGCGCAAGCGCCTCCACGGCGGCCTCCGGTGGCGGCAGGGTGCACCGGTGCTCGGTGTGCCTGAAGTCGTTTCCCTTGGGGCAAGCGCTGGGGGGAACAAGAGGTGCCACAACGACGGGAGTGTCGGCAGCGGCACTGCCGCGGCGGCGACGACGTAGTCGGAGGGGGCGACCTCGAGGCACAGGGCGTTCTATCTAAACGCGCCAGCGTCGCCGGACCCGGAGTTCGACGACGTCAAGCGTTGGGTGGCGGCGGCCGGCTTTCAAGAAACCGAGACCTGTCAAGCCGGCATGAGCGAGTCAACTCCAGTGCGTGGAATATTACTCATTCGTCATGTACAGAAAATATAGCATTAATTAGCTACTGAGAGCGGAGTTTTGATGACATGCATCCTTCAATATAAATATATATATATATATATAATTTGATGATTTGTGGAATTATTTTCATTAATTGAGATTTTAATATTTTAATATATAGAAAGAGGCACATAATAATACAAATTTGGAAGAGGATCAATATTATATTATTATCAAGGAATTCCCTTTTTAAGTATCCTTTTCTCTACAGGCCTAATTAACCGTGTGTAAAACAAAAAAAAAATGTTAAAAAGAAAAAAAGAAACCTCGCTGCGCTCCCCATCGCCTCACACCTTTCCGGGGAATGAAATATTGGCTTGCATGAACCATTATCTTCTCCCACCCCAATCCGAATCCCTTCCTTCCCACACCTCGTTTCCTTTCCTTTTCTTCATCGTCATCCATGCCGGCCATGCCGGTGTTCACGTTGCCATCAATAACCAGGTGAAATTTATAAAAAAAAAGATTTTAAAAGCCATAATATTCCCACCATCCACCAGTTCACGATTTTACCATATTTTTTTGGATCACTGACAGATTTAATTCCTTAGCTATCACAGCCACACCGACACCTTTAAAACTAATAAAAGTATATTTGGCAACGGAATCAAAACTGTTTCTTTCTGTTAATGGTCGGACAATTAATCCTTTCCACTATATTTAGAGATGCTTTCATCCTTTATGTCTCTGCTCAATACACAGCTTATTCTCTAATCGGAGTCCTACCACATGGCCGACGAAGAAGGTGATATGCCCTGACATCTTTCGTTTTGAGTTCTTACCGTCATCCTTATTCAAAAGATTCTTTTTCATTTTCTTCCTCCCTCTCCTCTTCTTTCAGGTTCGATTCTGGATGACTCTCCGATCGAGCAAGTTCGGTTGACAGTCCCACCAACAGACGATAACACATTGCAGGTCGTGACGTTCCGAACATGGTTGATCGGGCTCCCCATTTGCATCCTCGGGTCCGTAATTGCAGCATTATCTTCTTACCGACAGCAACTGTTCTATTTACCACAAGTCTGCGTCAACATCATCGTGCTCATCGTCGGGAAACTAATGGCTAATACGCTACCAAACAAAGTGGTGCGGATGCCATACACAAACTGGAGTTTCTCGTTGAATCCGGGACCCTTCAACTTGAAAGAACATGTGGTGACCACCATACTGGCCGGCACGGAAGGTGCTTCTGCCGGCCTCGACATAATATCCATGTCCAAGATCTTCTACCACAAGGATATCCCATTACTGCCGGCCATGCTGCTGGTGCTATCGATTCAGGTGATTTCTTCTAGTATCGAGAAATTGGTATTAAAAAAAATCATTATTTATTCTTTTTTTTTTGTTAAAAAAAGGGTAATAATATGTTGCTGAATTCTTCTTCGATGGTTTGTAGTTTCTCGGATATGGGTTTGCTGGCATATTCATGAAGTTGCTAGTGGACTCGCCCTATATGTGGTGGCCTTCCACTCTAGTAGACGTCTCCTTCTATAGGTGGTGTGCCTCTCCTCGTAAATAATGCAAACGACAAGAGATTTTTTATTTTTTTAATTAATTTATTTAACATGTCTTCGTTGTTTTCACTCGTAGAGCGTTACACGAGCCAGAGAAAAGAGCTAAGGGAAAATTGTCACGATATCAGTTCTTTATCATAGTCATCATTGTAATTTTTACCTACAGCATCGTTCCTGTTTACCTTTTTCCATCTATCACGGCTCTATCGTTCGTTTGTTGGATATGGAAAGACTCGATAACTGCGCAGCAAATTGGTTCTGGATTCAATGGATTAGGCATCGGGTCCTTTGCGCTGGATTGGGTAACCATGGCATCCTACTTGGGCAGTCCGCTGGCACTTCCTGCATTTGTGGTGATCAACATGATGGCTGGATTCATTCTCATTCTTTATGTTCTGCTACCATTATTTTATTGGAATAATGTTTACGAAGCCAAACGGTTTCCTATTTTTACTTCAAGTATTTTTGATGTCCATGGGCAATTTTACAATGTGTCCCGGTTTTAGATGAGAAGTCACTCACATTCAACGAAGAAGCATACAACAATTATTCGAAATTATACTTCAGCCCTTCTCTTATGCTTAGTTATGGTTTTACCTTGGCTGCTTTTACGTCAAGCATCTCTCATGTTGCTCTCTTCTATGGGAGGTAGGAACTGTAACTTTTTATCTTGTAAATAAATATTCGTTGTAATGTTTTTGGTGCAATTAGTGTGCTTTACGGTTGAAATAATTACCTTAGTCCTTATTTAGTTGGCATGTTATAATCTTGTTGGCAGTGATAACTTTAGATAGTTCTCTTCTTGTGTTAAGCAGATCGATATGGCTACAATTTGTCGATTCATATCGGCGTCCAGTGCAAGATGTTCACACGAGGTTGATGAAACAAAATTACGAGTCTATTCCCCGGTGGTGGTTCTACTCTCTCCTCTTCTCCATGATGGGATTTTCGATCTTGGTATGTGAAATATTTAGCGATCAACTTCAGCTTCGCTATTGGGGAGTTCTATTAGCTTGTGCCTTGGTGTTTATATTTTTTCTTCCAGAAGGCGTCATGCAAGCTACGACCGGTCAGGTAAGATGAATCTTGAGTCAACGTTGTAAATATTTTTCTTCTAATCCAACTTAATATAATAATTATTATATTGCAGGGATTTTCACCTAAGCTTTTATTAGAGATCATAATTGGGTACTTGCAATCGGGTAAACCTATTGCAAATATAGCATTCGCAACATACGGCTCTACCGCATTTTATACGGCATTATATTTCATTGTACAACTGAAGCTAGCACATTACATGAAGATTCCTCCAAAAGTAATGTTCTTGATCCAGGTATTTTTCTGGATCACTGTGTTATATACTCATGTAGCTAGTATCTGAATAGATTTGAAAATTAAGATGCATCACAATTTACTTAACCATATATTGACATATTCTTGCAAATCCATATTTTGAATTTTATATTGTTATTGTATTGTACTTACCATCCTATATGTTTTCTTTATATGTAGATTCCGTAGTCTACTAGCATGCATGATTAGCTTTAGTGTCCAATGGTGGACCTTACAATCAGTGAAGAATATATGTTATCCAGAATTATTGCCCAAGGGAAGTCCTTGGACATGCCCTTTCGAAAGAAGATCATTCTCATTAGGAGTCACATGGGGTGTTATAGGTCCAACTAGAATGTTTTTTCCTCATGGCACGTACTCCATCATCTTCATCTTCATTATTATTGGACTCCTTGCACCGATGGGAGTGTGGATGTTGTCACGTGTATACCCAGAAAAAACATGGATAAGACTAATTAACGGCCACATATTTAGTGTTGGTACCATTGTGCCCCGGCACGCTGCGGTTAACGTTTGGTCATGGTTTATAATTGGTTTGATATTTAATTACTTTATCTTCCGAAGGTTCAAAGAATGGTGGGCACGTTATAATTATTTGTTATCAGTTGGATTGGATTCTGGAGCATCTATTTTGACCATTTTTGTTATTCTTTTTCTTCAATCTCGGGGTATATATGGACCAGATTGGTGGGGTTTGGAGTTGGATGACCATTGCCCCTTGGCTCATTGTCCAACAGCAACGGGAATTATTGTAGAAGGTTGTCCTGTATTCAATTAAGATGATCACTAAATTTGATGAGTGGGAATATGACTATCATTAATTTATCAAAAGGATATTATCGCTTATGGTTCATAAAAACAACATAATTTGCCTTGTTTCAGTTGTTAAAATAGATACTTTTGCTCGTTCAATCTCATTTTTGGGTATGGAGTAAAAAATAAAAGGGACTCGAACAAATGAGGTGAGGTCTAAAGTTAACGCCACACCCAAAATTTTCATATAAAAGGTTTATGAGAAAGTAATTGTTTTGCTAAAATCCTAATGAAAATTTAGAAATTATTGTATCTTATTCCTCTAATCCTGCCTTTTTTTTTATCTTAACTTATGAAATATCAACAAAAAAAAACACCTTCATCTATGTGTCGTCAAGTCCCGAAGACGACGTTCATATTGTTCAATCGAGATTATCATTGTCATTTATTTAAACCATATAATAGTATCAAAATAGAAGATTTAGATGAAAATTACTTATACAAGAAGCTATTTATTTATTTATCATTACAACTAAACCCATGGATGACATTTATTTATCATTATAATTAAGCCCACAGACTATGCGCTTATTAATCATGAATTACTATTTTTTAAAATGTTGAATTATCGTGGAGATTAACAATACAAGTCTAAAAGACTGTAAATTACTAATGTCATCAAGTTTAACAATACAACGGTTCACCTATCGCATATATATATATATATATAAGGGTTAAATTAGAAACGCATATTTATAAATCTCATCAACTTTTGCCAATGCACCTTTTCATCGCACAACACTCTTAACACTCGGTATTACCCTCCGAGGTACCTACAACATTAGTGTTCTCAGCACCACTTAAATGAAAAATATTAGCTCAATTTATTCTCTTGTAGTGAAGTGAATATGTAGAAACGTGAACATGAGTATCTACGTAAGAAGGGATAAAATTAGACTTACATATTTATTGATGTAAATTAGTGCACAACATGTACATAAGAAGGGGTCCTTTGAACATCCTATCATGACCCTTCTTTCATATTTTCTTTCTTGATCCATTGCTTTCTCACTTTTACTTGTGAATTGAATCCTATGTGTGTCACTTGAGAGTTCAGCTTCTTCAATTAGTAGCTTCGACCACTTGAACGGAGTGCTACACAAACTCTGTGAGGAAACAAGGGATTATATATATAAGAAGCATAGTTTCTTTCTAAGATTGATAATTAACAAGCATGATGATAAGCATTGGATATTAGCCTTTGCAGGTGGAGATGGGTACTTGGATGTGATCTTAACATGTTGCTCAGTCAAAGATGCTAGCTTGTAAAAGCTTGATACATATATCATATCATCCTAGTGATGTGGAGATGCAACAAAACCAATATAAGAGATTTGGTTGAGAGTATATCTTTCTATATCTAGCAAGAACACATCTCAAAACCTAAAGAAATGAATAAACAAATGTCTCTAAAAGACAATGTCTTCCTTATCTCTTTGAGTTCAATGGCTTTCTGAACGTCTAAATTCCTGAAAGAATATGTACCTCAAGACTTACCTTATCTACAATAAGAATTAAGTGTAGTTTACTATGAAGAAAAGATATATTAAGATTCAAATATCGGTATCATGGTAAGATTGTTCTCTTATGACTTTATCTGAATAAAATTTAAGTATAATCTATCGATTGAAATCATATATACATCCGATTTGCACAATTTAGATAGTAACATCTAACTCAATCTATGGACTCAAGTTCTTGTGTGTTGGGCGGATGGCCCAATTCAGTCCATAGTGGGCTTTAACAGTCCATAACTCATTTTCTTTTTAACCTAAACCTTAAGTCTAATTAGGAGAGTGTGGTGGCTACTAAAAATAGGAGAGAAAATTACAATAAAAGGATAGAAAACTGTAACAGCAATGTAATTCAAAAAGATGAGAAAATGATAGGAAAAAAAAGAAAAAAAGGAAATGAATAAGACAAGGACAACATAAAGACTGTTTTCATCCATCTAAAGAATATTCTCATCTCAAGTTAGATCGGATCTGTAGTGAATTCTTACTGTGATTGCTTGGAGAGATTTTAGATATTGTGCACATTGACTTAATCCTTATATCTCAGTTATTCTCTTATGATTATTGTTTGAGTTTTGGGCAAGAGACTTTATATTCATTATTTTTATAGTGAATTTTTTCTGTTTTGCCCCATAGGTTTTAGAGGGATTTTTCACGTAAATCTTGATGTCCTATTTGATTATGATTTTCGTTTAATTTTATTATGTTACGACCTACTAATATTTGTTCACATATAAAGTTTCCTCTTTTTATCCTATCAACTATCAAAGCTTGGTTTTGATGGCATTTAAATTTTTATGTTCGAACTTAGAGACCAATAGTGTTTCTTATTTTGATATCATTTGTTCACATACAAAGTATACGTTTGAACCCTTATATTGATTGTTTGGCTGGTAAATAATATAGAGTTTCTTTTGCTAGTCCTACTTATAGAAAAATACATGCATTGGATCGTGCTTATACAGGTGTATGTGTTCCTTTGAGCACAAAAACTCCTAGTGAATCTATTAATGTTCTTGGCATCAATTGTGTATTTTATTTTATCACTTTTATATATGATTTTTCTAGAAAAGCTTGGGCATATTCTATGAAGACCAAAGATCAAGTTATTAATGTCTTTAAAGAGTTTCATGCCATAGTTGAAAGGGAGACAAAAAGACAATTGAAATGCATAAGATCAAATAATGGTAGTGAGTACACAGATTGTTTAATAATTATTGCAGTCACATGACATCCAATATGAGATGATAATTCCTAGTACATCTCAAAGATAATGCAATTGCAGAGAGGTTGAATCGTATAATCATGGAAAAGATCGATGTATGCTTTCACAGGCCAAGCTACCCAAAAGTTTTGAGATGAGGCTTTGAGGATGACAATTGATGTGATCAACTTATCTCCTATACTGATCCTAGATGGTGATGTTGCAGAGCATATATGGTCGAGAAAGATATTTTCAAAAACATTTGAGAGTATTTGGTCATCGTGCATTTGTATATGTTCTAGACAATAAAAGATCTAAGTTTGATGGTAAGATAAAAGAATGTATTTTTCTTAGCTACTCATATGATCAATTTAGTTACAAGCTTTGGGATCTAAAAAGCATAAGGTGTTTAGAAACAGAGAGATGTGATCTTCTTTGATGATCAAACCTTTGAGGATTTATAGAAGGAGACACCAGCCAAGACTTTCATAGAAGGATTAGCTGATCGTGACCTAATTACACCTCCAGTATATTAGGGTGATAGGAGATATATGTAGGAAGATAGTGTAAAGCCCGATGTTGATCTACCTGTAGGAAATATTGAGCAAGAAAGTTGGAGAGTAGCTTCTCGTAGAACCTTAATTGAGAAGATATTCTAGACAATGTCAACCTTCCAAAGGATATTCTACATATAAGTATGTGATGCTTACTGATGCAGGTGAACCAAAGAGTTACTAGAAAACAATTGAAAATGAGTAGATAAAGAAATGGTTAGTTGCTATGGAGGAAGAGATGGATATTCTATAGAAGAACCACATATATGATTTGGTGCAACTACCAAAGAGAATGAAAGCCTTGAAGAACAAGTGGGTTTCAGGTTAAAGACTCAAGAATATTGTTCTTAACCAAAGTACAAAGTTAGATTGGTTATGAAAGGCTTTGGTCAAAAGAAATGTATTGACTTTGAAGAGATTTTCTCTTCTGTTGTTAAAATATCTTCTATTCGTGTTATTCTTGGTATTGCTGTTTGCTAGGACTTGGAGGTTGAGTAATTAGATGTGAAGACTATTTTTTTTCATGGTAATTTGGATGAGGAAATTTATATAGAGCAACCAGAAGGCTTCAAAGTCAATGGTAAAGAAAATTTTGTTTGTAAGTTAAGGAAGAGCTTGTATAGGCTGAAGTAATCTTCAAGATAGTGATACATAAAATTTGATTTATTTATGACTAAAAATGGATACAAAAGAATGGCTTCATATCATTATGTATACATTAAATAGTTTGGTAAGGATTTCATTATTCTTCTACTTTATGTCGATTATATGTTTATCCTTGAAAAAGATGTGTACAATTGATAAGTTGAAAAAGGAATTGAGTGAATCATTTGCAGTGAAGGACTTGGGGCCAATAAAATAAATACTGGGCATGAAGATTTTTCGTGACAGAAAAAATAAGAAGAGTTGGTTGTCACATGAGAAATACATCGAGAAGATATTAGAAAGGTTTAGTATGAGCAATGTAAAGCCAATTGATTCTCCTCTTTCAGGTCACTTCAAGTTATGCTCAGAGCAGAATCCGTCAAGTGATGAGAAGAAGGAGAAGATGCAAAATGTTCCTTATGTTTCAGTAGTTAAAAATTTAATGTATGCGATGGTATGTACGAAGTTGGATATCACATATACAGTGGGTGTTACTAGCATATTTCTTGCAAATCCAAGCAAAGAGCATTGGGAAACAGTGGTTTTAAGATATCTCAAAGAAAGCTCTGAGGTTTGTTTAAGCTTTGAAGGTAGACCACATACATTGACAAGTTACACAGATGTATATATGTCAAGAGATATTGATACGAGAAAATCCACATTAAGTTTTGTACTTACTTTTGCAGGGGAGCTATGTCATAGCAATCCAAATTGTAAAAGTATTTTGCTCTCTCCACCACAGAGGCAGAATATATTGCTGCTATAAAAGTTTGCAAAAAAATATTATGGATGAAAGAATTCTTAAAAGAATTAGGGTTGAAACAGAAAGTTTATATGGTATATTATGACAGCCAAAGCGTCATCCATCTATATAAGAATCCAACTTTTTCTTCGGAGTCGAAGCATATAGATGTCAGATACCACTGAATTCAAAATGTACTTGCAACTTCAGAAAATTCATACATATGATAATGGAGCAGACATGTTGGCAAAGAAAAGAAAGGCAGAAGATCTGTCGACAATTGGTCGACATAGCTTCATACTGAAGAGTTATGAGACAACCTCCCTTATGAGCTAAAAGAGGAGGTTGTTTAGCAGATGACTCAATTTAGCCCACAACCAATTTCCTCTTTAATCTAAACCCTAAGTCTAATTAGGAGGTGTGGTGGCTAGGAAAAATAGGAAAAAAACTACAATAAAAGGGCAGAAAATTACAATAGCAACGTGATTCAAAAAAAGGAGAAAAAGATAAAAAAAAATAAGAAAAAAAGGAAGGGAAGAAGACAAGGACAATGCAAAGACTCTTCTTATTCATCCAAACAGTATTCTCATCTCAGGTTAGATCAGATCTATAGTGAATTCTTACTATGATTGCTTGGGGAGGTTTTGAATATTACGCACAGTGACATAATCCTTGTATCCAAATTATTCTTTTATGATTATTTTTTAGATTTTGGGTTAGAGACTTTGAAAATTATATATTCACTATATTTATAGTAGATTTTCTATAGTTTACCACGTGATTTTTAACCCTACATATTAAAGGGGTCTTCCACGTAAATCTTGATGTCCTATTTGATTATGATTTTCGTTTAATTCTGTTGTGTTACGGTCTACTAGTATTTGTTCACATATAAAATATTCTCTTTTTATCTCATCATTAAGATGAGCATCCCTTAATTCACATTATTTGATTTTTTTAAACCCAATATATCTACTCAAGTTCATGTAATTATGCTTCAAGAATTAGGTGAGCTATATATGGTTTAGCAATTCCACCTCTCATCATAATGATTTTGATTTTTTCTTGAGTTATGATATGATATAAAACCAAAATAATTTAATTGATTTCTCCAGAAATCTCAATCAAGAAAACCAAATAGGACCCATGAGACCAACCAATGATTGTGTAGATGTTGTCATGTGTATACCCTAAAAAAATATATGTAAGATTAATTAATTAACTAATTATGTTTAGTGTTAGTTTAGTTGTGTCGCTTGTCACTCCAATTAACGTTTGGTCAAGGTTCATTGTTGGTATAATATTTAATTGCTTCATCTTCTGAAGATCCAAAGGATGATGGTGACATTATAGTTGTATTATCAATCGGATGAAATTTTACTCTTATTAATATGATTAAGAGATTATTCTTTTATATCTGATTCAATCTGATGAGAAGCTTTAGGCATAATTATGTATATTTTGAATAGGTAAATCAATTATATTAATTTTTTTTAAGTTATGGATCATAACAAACCTAACTTCAAACACAACATATTATTCTAAAAAGTTATAGATCTTTAATTCACATGAAAAAAAAGTAGATTTAATACTTATTTTTAAATATTTTATTATTTATCTAAAAAAATAAAAACCTACGCTAACCTCTGCTCATCCCTGATTAACGTATCTCTGTATACGTAACGCACGCATTTACGTAGACACATGTCATATCCTTCGAATATGTTATTGTGGACATGGGAACCGAATAGCTATCGCATTTCCATTATGGACACAGGAAGTCAGCAGAGGGACCGCCCAGCCATTTCCATTTGGATGTTCAACCCCACTTCCTGTGCTTCTTTTACAGCCATGTATACGCATGCTGCACTCTTTCTCTCTCTCTCTCTCTCTCTCTCTCTCTCTCTGGATGTTCAACCCCACTTCCTGTGCTTCTTTTACAGCCATGTATACGCATGCTGCACTCTCTCTCTCTCTCTCTCTCTCTCTCTCTCACAATCTGGTCTTTTTCTGTTCTCTCTCTGTGACTGATGAGCTGCTCCTCTATATAAAAAGAGGGCGGGAGAGAGTAACCGCACCTCGACACCTCGTCCCAGCTACTGACGGAACCCCATGCCTTACCCTTCCCATCTCGTTTCTCTCGACCCACCAGGGAAGGGAAAGGAAAGGGTTATAAATAGCAGCCCGCCACCATCGCTGCCCTTCACTTCATGCCAACCCCTCTTTTCTGAAGAAAGAGAGAAGTTCCACTGCCATCACTTCTTCCCCTACTTGGGAAAGACTAGACGCATAGATATCTATCTGAAGACACGAGCTGCAGCGGCGTGTTTCTGTTTGTTCTTCCTTGCTTGCTGCATGCCAACTGATCGAGCCTAGTTGGGGGAGCGGATGTGCGAGGTGGGGTACAGCGGCGCTGCCATGTCTCACTTCACCGACCTCTTCGGGGACCCCTCTGCCGTGTCCGCCACTCCCTTCCTTCCTCGTGCTGGTCCGTATTCCTTCTCTCTCTCTCTTTTTTGTTGTTCCATTCTTTCCGATCATCTCCTGTTTCTGAGTTAACGCACTTTGGACATGCTTTTGTGATCTTATTCTCCTCACTAAGTAGGCGTATGCGAATAAGCACAATCATAATGTTAATAAAGGTCGCGGAGATGGTTAGCGGGCCGCAGAAGGGGATCGTTGGGCTTGTCCGCGGGCGCATCAAGACCGTGGCCTGCGGCACCCCTCGCTTTGTTATTACCCTCACCGACGACGCACCACATCGCCCCCATCTATGCGAAGATGGACCTCCGCGGCTGCCCCCGTTGCCGGTGACTCTCACCACCCGTTAATCTCCCTCATCACACTAATCACTGTCATTAATACTAATTTAATCGAGTGGCTTCCTTAGGCGAAGGGGCTCGCACTGACGCTGGTGCAGAGGATGGAGGAGTGGTCTAAGGAGAAGGGGCGGGGTAAGGGTACATGGCGACGGAGAAGCACAACGACGTGCGGTTAGTCCCAGTTCCATACCCCCGCCATCCTGGTGCACCCCGTGTTAGCCCATCGCCTTCCCCCCCCCACGCGTCGCCATCCTCCGCTTCACCCCGCCGAGGCCCTGTACCGCCGCCGCTCCGCCGCCACCGAGTTCTTCCACCGCAGATCCCGTGATCCCTCCCACCCCTGAACGACCGCGCGTGGGCCCTGTCCCGCAGATCCCGTGATCCCTCCCACCCGTGAACTCCGTAACAGGGCGTGGATGATTGCACCTTCGGCTAATCTAATCCAATCTAATCTAATCTAATCGAGTGGCATCCTTCGGCTAAGGAGGATTGCTCCGAAGCTGGTACAGCGGATGGAGGCTTGATCCAAGGAGACGGGCCGGAGAACGCGTACATGGCGACGGAGAAGGACAACGTGACGTCGACGCCGTCCCTCCTTCGCCCGTGCTCCTGTGAACACCCACCCGTGAAGACGGCTTGTGGGCCCGGCCCCGCAGGTCCCGTGATCCCGTGAACACCCACCCGTGAACGACCGCGTGTGGGTCCTGTCCCGCAGGTCCCGTGATCCCGTGAACACCCCACCCGTGAACTCGGCAACAGGGCGTGGGGGACCGCGGCTGCCGAGCGGTGGCGGCGTGCGAGTCGCTCCCATCGCACTAATCACTGTCTTGAGTGCTAATCTAATCGAATGGTATCCTTATGCGAAAGGGGATTGCACCGAAGCTAGTGCAGAGGATGAAGAAGTAATCTAAAGAGGAGGCGGAGTACGCGTACATGGCGACGGAGGACGCCGTGACATGGCTGGCACGGGTGAGCCGCACGCAGTGTTGTGCACGTGACGGAGTTCACGGGTGGGAGTTCAGAGGGGTGCGAGGGATCACGGGACCTGCAGGGCAGGCGCACTCGTCCTACTTGCGCCTGCGCCTTCGCCTGCTCCTCCTGCGCCTGCGCCTGCGCCTGCGCCTGCTCTTGCTCCTGCTCCTGCTGCGCGTGCGCCTGCTGCGGCTGCGCGTCTGATGGCGACGGCAACGTCGGCAGACGACGGAGACTTGTCCTCTTCGGAGACGCGGGACCCATAGGAACAATATGTGGATCCCATCAACGCTGTCTTAAGGTATTTAATTGGGTGAGCCCTTACGCGTCGCACGAAGTAGTATGCTGGCTTTATTCACGTCACGGATTGTCTATAAAATATGATTCAATGATACAAGATCGAATACTAGCGAGTGGTTTTCATAGTACACACCAAGTACAACCGAGTGATTGTGTGGGAGATATGGCTAAGGGGAAGGGTGTCATGCTATTATTTTATATACTGCTGATAATATTTATTTTACTTATGACAGTTACTGGAGAACGCGAGAGTGGAGAACGCGAGAAAGAATGCTGCTATCGCCACTTGAGATGCTGCCCCTCACAGACAGCATCTCCTGGAGTTATCAAGACTTAGTTTGTAGTTTTAAATTAGTCTTTTTTATTTATGTGTGAATGTGTCATTAACTGTTATCGTATGTTTTATTATTGTAATATGTATGAGTATGTTCTTATTTTGTATGAATGAATGATGCTATGTTAAATTTATGAATGTAACGAGGAGTTTAAATCTTTGTTCTCCTGTGTCATGGTAATACTTTTGCTATTTGCACAATATTTTTTTTTTTTTTTTCTCAGGTTTGAGAGGGGATGATATTCTCCCTCCGATCCAAGCGCTTCGATCACCTGCCGGCAAAGGAGGAGTGCTTGGCGCTCTGCCTCCTCGTGCTCGCCCGCGCACAAGGCCAGCCACCAGAAGCCTAGCAACGGTGTCGAGGAAGCCTCGGTCTCGGGCTCTTCCACGACTAGCGCAAGCGCCTCCACGGCGGCCTCCGGTGGCGGCAGGGTGCACCGGTGCTCGGTGTGCCTGAAGTCGTTTCCCTTGGGGCAAGCGCTGGGGGGAACAAGAGGTGCCACAACGACGGGAGTGTCGGCAGCGGCACTGCCGCGGCGGCGACGACGTAGTCGGAGGGGGCGACCTCGAGGCACAGGGCGTTCTATCTAAACGCGCCAGCGTCGCCGGACCCGGAGTTCGACGACGTCAAGCGTTGGGTGGCGGCGGCCGGCTTTCAAGAAACCGAGACCTGTCAAGCCGGCATGAGCGAGTCAACTCCAGTGCGTGGAATATTACTCATTCGTCATGTACAGAAAATATAGCATTAATTAGCTACTGAGAGCGGAGTTTTGATGACATGCATCCTTCAATATAAATATATATATATATATATATAATTTGATGATTTGTGGAATTATTTTCATTAATTGAGATTTTAATATTTTAATATATAGAAAGAGGCACATAATAATACAAATTTGGAAGAGGATCAATATTATATTATTATCAAGGAATTCCCTTTTTAAGTATCCTTTTCTCTACAGGCCTAATTAACCGTGTGTAAAACAAAAAAAAAATGTTAAAAAGAAAAAAAGAAACCTCGCTGCGCTCCCCATCGCCTCACACCTTTCCGGGGAATGAAATATTGGCTTGCATGAACCATTATCTTCTCCCACCCCAATCCGAATCCCTTCCTTCCCACACCTCGTTTCCTTTCCTTTTCTTCATCGTCATCCATGCCGGTGTTCACGTTGCCATCAATAACCAGGTGAAATTTATAAAAAAAAAGATTTTAAAAGCCATAATATTCCCACCATCCACCAGTTCACGATTTTACCATATTTTTTTGGATCACTGACAGATTTAATTCCTTAGCTATCACAGCCACACCGACACCTTTAAAACTAATAAAAGTATATTTGGCAACGGAATCAAAACTGTTTCTTTCTGTTAATGGTCGGACAATTAATCCTTTCCACTATATTTAGAGATGCTTTCATCCTTTATTTCTCTGCTCAATACACAGCTTATTCTCTAATCGGAGTCCTACCACATGGCCGACGAAGAAGGTGATATGCCCTGACATCTTTCGTTTTGAGTTCTTACCGTCATCCTTATTCAAAAGATTCTTTTTCATTTTCTTCCTCCCTCTCCTCTTCTTTCAGGTTCGATTCTGGATGACTCTCCGATCGAGCAAGTTCGGTTGACAGTCCCACCAACAGACGATAACACATTGCAGGTCGTGACGTTCCGAACATGGTTGATCGGGCTCCCCATTTGCATCCTCGGGTCCGTAATTGCAGCATTATCTTCTTACCGACAGCAACTGTTCTATTTACCACAAGTCTGCGTCAACATCATCGTGCTCATCGTCGGGAAACTAATGGCTAATACGCTACCAAACAAAGTGGTGCGGATGCCATACACAAACTGGAGTTTCTCGTTGAATCCGGGACCCTTCAACTTGAAAGAACATGTGGTGACCACCATACTGGCCGGCACGGAAGGTGCTTCTGCCGGCCTCGACATAATATCCATGTCCAAGATCTTCTACCACAAGGATATCCCATTACTGCCGGCCATGCTGCTGGTGCTATCGATTCAGGTGATTTCTTCTAGTATCGAGAAATTGGTATTAAAAAAAATCATTATTTATTCTTTTTTTTTTGTTAAAAAAAGGGTAATAATATGTTGCTGAATTCTTCTTCGATGGTTTGTAGTTTCTCGGATATGGGTTTGCTGGCATATTCATGAAGTTGCTAGTGGACTCGCCCTATATGTGGTGGCCTTCCACTCTAGTAGACGTCTCCTTCTATAGGTGGTGTGCCTCTCCTCGTAAATAATGCAAACGACAAGAGATTTTTTATTTTTTTAATTAATTTATTTAACATGTCTTCGTTGTTTTCACTCGTAGAGCGTTACACGAGCCAGAGAAAAGAGCTAAGGGAAAATTGTCACGATATCAGTTCTTTATCATAGTCATCATTGTAATTTTTACCTACAGCATCGTTCCTGTTTACCTTTTTCCATCTATCACGGCTCTATCGTTCGTTTGTTGGATATGGAAAGACTCGATAACTGCGCAGCAAATTGGTTCTGGATTCAATGGATTAGGCATCGGGTCCTTTGCGCTGGATTGGGTAACCATGGCA
Source organism: Musa beccarii (assembly GCA_024322285.1). NCBI lineage: Eukaryota > Viridiplantae > Streptophyta > Magnoliopsida > Zingiberales > Musaceae > Musa > Musa beccarii. The sequence continues at coordinate 51,414,954 of CM044395.1, read as the reverse complement.
TCCTACTTGGGCAGTCCGCTGGCACTTCCTGCATTTGTGGTGATCAACATGATGGCTGGATTCATTCTCATTCTTTATGTTCTGCTACCATTATTTTATTGGAATAATGTTTACGAAGCCAAACGGTTTCCTATTTTTACTTCAAGTATTTTTGATGTCCATGGGCAATTTTACAATGTGTCCTGGTTTTAGATGAGAAGTCACTCACATTCAACGAAGAAGCATACAACAATTATTCGAAATTATACTTCAGCCCTTCTCTTATGCTTAGTTATGGTTTTACCTTGGCTGCTTTTACGTCAAGCATCTCTCATGTTGCTCTCTTCTATGGGAGGTAGGAACTGTAACTTTTTATCTTGTAAATAAATATTCGTTGTAATGTTTTTGGTGCAATTAGTGTGCTTTACGGTTGAAATAATTACCTTAGTCCTTATTTAGTTGGCATGTTATAATCTTGTTGGCAGTGATAACTTTAGATAGTTCTCTTCTTGTGTTAAGCAGATCGATATGGCTACAATTTGTCGATTCATATCGGCGTCCAGTGCAAGATGTTCACACGAGGTTGATGAAACAAAATTACGAGTCTATTCCCCGGTGGTGGTTCTACTCTCTCCTCTTCTCCATGATGGGATTTTCGATCTTGGTATGTGAAATATTTAGCGATCAACTTCAGCTTCGCTATTGGGGAGTTCTATTAGCTTGTGCCTTGGTGTTTATATTTTTTCTTCCAGAAGGCGTCATGCAAGCTACGACCGGTCAGGTAAGATGAATCTTGAGTCAACGTTGTAAATATTTTTCTTCTAATCCAACTTAATATAATAATTATTATATTGCAGGGATTTTCACCTAAGCTTTTATTAGAGATCATAATTGGGTACTTGCAATCGGGTAAACCTATTGCAAATATAGCATTCGCAACATACGGCTCTACCGCATTTTATACGGCATTATATTTCATTGTACAACTGAAGCTAGCACATTACATGAAGATTCCTCCAAAAGTAATGTTCTTGATCCAGGTATTTTTCTGGATCACTGTGTTATATACTCATGTAGCTAGTATCTGAATAGATTTGAAAATTAAGATGCATCACAATTTACGAACCATATATTGACATATTCTTGCAAATCCATATTTTGAATTTTATATTGTTATTGTATTGTACTTACCATCCTATATGTTTTCTTTATATGTAGATTCCAGGTAGTCTACTAGCATGCATGATTAGCTTTAGTGTCCAATGGTGGACCTTACAATCAGTGAAGAATATATGTTATCCAGAATTATTGCCCAAGGGAAGTCCTTGGACATGCCCTTTCGAAAGAAGATCATTCTCATTAGGAGTCACATGGGGTGTTATAGGTCCAACTAGAATGTTTTTTCCTCATGGCACGTACTCCATCATCTTCATCTTCATTATTATTGGACTCCTTGCACCGATGGGAGTGTGGATGTTGTCACGTGTATACCCAGAAAAAACATGGATAAGACTAATTAATCGGCGATCATATTTAGTGTTGGTACCATTGTGCCCCTGCACGCTGCGGTTAACGTTTGGTCATGGTTTATAATTGGTTTGATATTTAATTACTTTATCTTCCAAGGTTCAAAGAATGGTGGGCACGTTATAATTATTTGTTATCGGTTGGATTGGATTCGGAGCATCTATTTTGACCATTTTTGTTATTCTTTTCTTCAATCTCGGGTATATATGGACCGATTGGTGGGGTTTGAGTTGGATGACCATTGCCCCTTGGCTCATTGTCCAACAAAGAACGGAATTATTGTAGAAGGTTGTCCTGTATTCAATTAAGATGATCACTAAATTTGATGAGTGGGAATATGACTATCATTAATTTATCAAAAGGATATTATCGCTTATGGTTCATAAAAACAACATAATTTGCCTTGTTTCAGTTGTTAAAATAGATACTTTTGCTCGTTCAATCTCATTTTTGGGTATGGAGTAAAAAATAAAAGGGACTCGAACAAATGAGGTGAGGTCTAAAGTTAACGCCACACCCAAAATTTTCATATAAAAGGTTTATGAGAAAGTAATTGTTTTGCTAAAATCCTAATGAAAATTTAGAAATTATTGTATCTTATTCCTCTAATCCTGCCTTTTTTTTTATCTTAACTTATGAAATATCAACAAAAAAAAACACCTTCATCTATGTGTCGTCAAGTCCCGAAGACGACGTTCATATTGTTCAATCGAGATTATCATTGTCATTTATTTAAACCATATAATAGTATCAAAATAGAAGATTTAGATGAAAATTACTTATACAAGAAGCTATTTATTTATTTATCATTACAACTAAACCCATGGATGACATTTATTTATCATTATAATTAAGCCCACAAACTATGCGCTTATTAATCATGAATTACTATTTTTTTAAAATGTTGAATTATCGTGGAGATTAACAATACAAGTCTAAAAGACTGTAAATTACTAATGTCATCAAGTTTAACAATACAACGGTTCACCTATCGCATATATATATATATAAGGGTTAAATTAGAAACGCATATTTATAAATCTCATCAACTTTTGCCAATGCACCTTTTCATCGCACAACACTCTTAACACTCGGTATTACCCTCCGAGGTACCTACAACATTAGTGTTCTCAGCACCACTTAAATGAAAAATATTAGCTCAATTTATTCTCTTGTAGTGAAGTGAATATGTAGAAACGTGAACATGAGTATCTACGTAAGAAGGGATAAAATTAGACTTACATATTTATTGATGTAAATTAGTGCACAACATGTACATAAGAAGGGGTCCTTTGAACATCCTATCATGACCCTTCTTTCATATTTTCTTTCTTGATCCATTGCTTTCTCACTTTTACTTGTGAATTGAATCCTATGTGTGTCACTTGAGAGTTCAGCTTCTTCAATTAGTAGCCGACCACTTGAACGAGTGCTACACAAACTCGTGAGGAAACAAGGGATTATATATATAAGAAGCATAGTTTCTTTCTAAGATTGATAATTAACAAGCATGATGATAAGCATTGGATATTAGCCTTTGCAGTGGAGATGGGTACTTGGATGTGATCTTAACATGTTGCTCACCAAAGATGCTAGCTTGTAAAAGCTTGATACATATATCATATCATCCTAGTGATGTGGAGATGCAACAAAACCAATATAAGAGATTTGGTTGAGAGTATATCTTTCTATATCTAGCAAGAACACATCTCAAAACCTAAAGAAATGAATAAACAAATGTCTCTAAAAGACAATGTCTTCCTTATCTCTTTGAGTTCAATGGCTTTCGAACGTCTAAATTCTGAAAGAATATGTACCTCAAGACTTACCTTATCTACAATAAGAATTAAGTGTAGTTTACTATGAAGAAAAGATATATTAAGATTCAAATATCTAGTATCATGGTAAGATTGTTCTCTTATGACTTTATCTGAATAAAATTTAAGTATAATCTATCGATTGAAATCATATATACATCCGATTTGCACAATTTAGATAGTAACATCTAACTCAATCTATGGACTCAAGTTCTTGTGTGTTGGGCGGATGGCCCAATTCAGTCCATAGTGGGCTTTAACAGTCCATAACTCATTTTCTTTTTAACCTAAACCTTAAGTCTAATTAGGAGAGTGTGGTGGCTACTAAAAATAGGGAGAAAAATTACAATAAAAGGATAGAAAACTGTAACAGCAATGTAATTCAAAAAGATGAGAAAATGATAGGAAAAAAAAGAAAAAAAGGAAATGAATAAGACAAGGACAACATAAAGACTGTTTTCATCCATCTAAAGAATATTCTCATCTCAAGTTAGATCGGATCTGTAGTGAATTCTTACTGTGATTGCTTGGAGAGATTTTAGATATTGTGCACATTGACTTAATCCTTATATCTCAGTTATTCTCTTATGATTATTGTTTGAGTTTTGGGCAAGAGACTTTATATTCATTATTTTTATAGTGAATTTTTTCTGTTTTGCCCCATAGGTTTTAGAGGGATTTTTCACGTAAATCTTGATGTCCTATTTGATTATGATTTTCGTTTAATTTTATTATGTTACGACCTACTAATATTTGTTCACATATAAAGTTTCCTCTTTTTATCCTATCAACTATCAAAGCTTGGTTTTGATGGCATTTAAATTTTTTTATGTTCGAACTTAGAGACCAATAGTGTTTCTTATTTTGATATCATTTGTTCACATACAAAGTATACGTTTGAACCCTTATATTGATTGTTTGGCTGGTAAATAATATAGAGTTTCTTTTGCTAGTCCTACTTATAGAAAAATACATGCATTGGATCGTGCTTATACAGGTGTATGTGTTCCTTTGAGCACAAAAACTCCTAGTGAATCTATTAATGTTCTTGGCATCAATTGTGTATTTTATTTTATCACTTTTATATATGATTTTTCTAGAAAAGCTTGGGCATATGCTATGAAGACCAAAGATCAAGTTATTAATGTCTTTAAAGAGTTTCATGCCATAGTTGAAAGGGAGACAAAAAGACAATTGAAATGCATAAGATCAAATAATGGTAGTGAGTACACAGGATTGTTTAATAATTATTGCAGGTCACATGACATCCAATATGAGATGATAATTCCTAGTACATCTCAGCATAATGCAATTGCAGAGAGGTTGAATCGTATAATCATGGAAAAGATCAGATGTATGCTTTCACAGGCCAAGCTACCCAAAAAGTTTTGAGATGAGGCTTTGAGGATGACAATTGATGTGATCAACTTATCTCCCTATACAGTCCTAGATGGTGATGTTGCAGAGCATATATGGTCAGAGAAAGATATTTTCAAAAAACATTTGAGAGTATTTGGTCATCGTGCATTTGTATATGTTCTAGACAATAAAAGATCTAAGTTTGATGGTAAGATAAAAGAATGTATTTTTCTTAGCTACTCATATGATCAATTTAGTTACAAGCTTTGGGATCTAAAAAAGCATAAGGTGTTTAGAAACAGAGATGTGATCTTCTTTGATGATCAAACCTTTGAGGATTTATAGAAGGAGACACCAGCCAAGACTTTCATAGAAGGATTAGCTGATCGTGACCTAATTACACCTCCAGTATATTAGGGTGATAGGAGATATATGTAGGAAGATAGTGTAAAGCCCGATGTTGATCTACCTGTAGGAAATATTGAGCAAGAAAGTTGGAGAGTAGCTTCTCGTAGAACCTTAATTGAGAAGATATTCTAGACAATGTCAACCTTCCAAAGGATATTCTACATATAAGTATGTGATGCTTACTGATGCAGGTGAACCAAAGAGTTACTAGAAAACAATTGAAAATGAGTAGATAAAGAAATGGTTAGTTGCTATGGAGGAAGAGATGGATATTCTATAGAAGAACCACATATATGATTTGGTGCAACTACCAAAGAGAATGAAAGCCTTGAAGAACAAGTGGGTTTCAGGTTAAAGACTCAAGAATATTGTTCTTAACCAAAGTACAAAGTTAGATTGGTTATGAAAGGCTTTGGTCAAAAGAAATGTATTGACTTTGAAGAGATTTTCTCTTACATTTGTTAAAATATCTTCTATTCGTGTTATTCTTGGTATTCTTTGTTTGCTAGGACTTGGAGGTTGAGTAATTAGATGTGAAGACTATTTTTTTCATGGTAATTTGGATGAGGAAATTTATATAGAGCAACTGTAAGGCTTCAAAGTCAATGGTAAAGAAAATTTTGTTTGTAAGTTAAGGAAGAGCTTGTATAGGTGAAGTAATCTTCAAGATAGTGATACATAAAATTTGATTTATTTATGACTAAAAATGGATACAAAAGAATGGCTTCATATCATTATGTATACATTAAATAGTTTGGTAAGGATTTCATTATTCTTCTACTTTATGTCGATTATATGTTTATCCTTGAAAAAGATGTGTACAATTGATAAGTTGAAAAAGGAATTGAGTGAATCATTTGCAGTGAAGGACTTGGGGCCAATAAAATAAATCTCGGGCATGAAGATTTTTCGTGACAGAAAAAATAAGAAGAGTTGGTTGTCACATGAGAAATACATCGAGAAGATATTAGAAAGGTTTAGTATGAGCAATGTAAAGCCAATTGATTCTCCTCTTTCAGGTCACTTCAAGTTATGCTCAGAGCAGAATCCGTCAAGTGATGAGAAGAAGGAGAAGATGCAAAATGTTCCTTATGTTTCAAAGAGTTAAAAATTTAATGTATGCGATGGTATGCACGAAGTTGGATATCACATATACAGTGGGTGTTACTAGCATATTTCTTGCAAATCCAAGCAAAGAGCATTGGGAAACAGTGGTTTTAAGATATCTCAAAGAAAGCTCTGAGGTTTGTTTAAGCTTTGAAGGTAGACCACATACATTGACAAGTTACACAGATGTATATATGTCAAGAGATATTGATACGAGAAAATCCACATTAAGTTTTGTACTTACTTTTGCGGGAGCTATGTCATAGCAATCCAAATTGTAAAAGTATTTTGCTCTCTCCACCACAGAGGCAGAATATATTGCTGCTATAAAAGTTTGCAAAAAAATATTATGGATGAAAGAATTCTTAAAAGAATTAGGGTTGAAACAGAAAGTTTATATGGTATATTATGACAAATGACAAAGCGTCATCCATCTATATAAGAATCCAACTTTTTCTTCGGAGTCGAAGCATATAGATGTCAGATACCACTGAATTCAAAATGTACTTGCAACTTCAGAAAATTCATACATATGATAATGGAGCAGACATGTTGGCAAAGAAAAGAAAGGCAGAAGATCTGTCGACAATTGGTCGACATAGCTTCATACTGAAGAGTTATGAGACAACCTCCTTATGAGCTAAAAGAGGAGGTTGTTTAGCGGATGACTCAATTTAGCCCACAACCAATTTCCTCTTTAATCTAAACCCTAAGTCTAATTAGGAGGTGTGGTGGCTAGGAAAAATAGGAAAAAAACTACAATAAAAGGGCAGAAAATTACAATAGCAACGTGATTCAAAAAAAGGAGAAAAAGATAAAAAAAATAAGAAAAAAAGGAAGGGAAGAAGACAAGGACAATGCAAAGACTCTTCTTATTCATCCAAACTGTATTCTCATCTCAGGTTAGATCAGATCTATAGTGAATTCTTACTATGATTGCTTGGGGAGGTTTTGAATATTACGCACAAATGACATAATCCTTGTATCCAAATTATTCTTTTATGATTATTTTTTAGATTTTGGGTTAGAGACTTTGAAAATTATATATTCACTATATTTATAGTAGATTTTCTATAGTTTACCACGTGATTTTTAACCCTACATATTAAAGGGGTCTTCCACGTAAATCTTGATGTCCTATTTGATTATGATTTTCGTTTAATTCTGTTGTGTTACGGTCTACTAGTATTTGTTCACATATAAAATATTCTCTTTTTATCTCATCATTAAGATGAGCATCCCTTAATTCACATTATTTGATTTTTTTAAACCCAATATATCTTCTCAAGTTCATGTAATTATGCTTCAAGAATTAGGTGAGCTATATATGGTTTAGCAATTCCACCTCTCATCATAATGATTTTGATTTTTTCTTGAGTTATGATATGATATAAAACCAAAATAATTTAATTGATTTCTCCAGAAATCTCAATCAAGAAAACCAAATAGGACCCATGAGACCAACCAATGATTGTGTAGATGTTGTCATGTGTATACCCTAAAAAAATATATGTAAGATTAATTAATTAACTAATTATGTTTAGTGTTAGTTTAGTTGTGTCGCTTGTCACTCCAATTAACGTTTGGTCAAGGTTCATTGTTGGTATAATATTTAATTGCTTCATCTTCTGAAGATCCAAAGGATGATGGTGACATTATAGTTGTATTATCAATCGGATGAAATTTTACTCTTATTAATATGATTAAGAGATTATTCTTTTATATCTGATTCAATCTGATGAGAAGCTTTAGGCATAATTATGTATATTTTGAATAGGTAAATCAATTATATTAATTTTTTTTAAGTTATGGATCATAACAAACCTAACTTCAAACACAACATATTATTCTAAAAAGTTATAGATCTTTAATTCACATGAAAAAAAAGTAGATTTAATACTTATTTTTAAATATTTTATTATTTATCTAAAAAAATAAAAACCTACGCTAACCTCTGCTCATCCCTGATTAACGTATCTCTGTATACGTAACGCACGCATTTACGTAGACACATGTCATATCCTTCGAATATGTTATTGTGGACATGGGAACCGAATAGCTATCGCATTTCCATTATGGACACAGGAAGTCAGCAGAGGGACCGCCCAGCCATTTCCATTTGGATGTTCAACCCCACTTCCTGTGCTTCTTTTACAGCCATGTATACGCATGCTGCACTCTTTCTCTCTCTCTCTCTATCTCTCTCTCTCTCTGGATGTTCAACCCCACTTCCTGTGCTTCTTTTACAGCCATGTATACGCATGCTGCACTCTCTCTCTCTCTCTCTCTCTCTCTCACAATCTGGTCTTTTTCTGTTCTCTCTCTGTGACTGATGAGCTGCTCCTCTATATAAAAAGAGGGCGGGAGAGAGTAACCGCACCTCGACACCTCGTCCCAGCTACTGACGGAACCCCATGCCTTACCCTTCCCATCTCGTTTCTCTCGACCCACCAGGGAAGGGAAAGGAAAGGGTTATAAATAGCAGCCCGCCACCATCGCTGCCCTTCACTTCATGCCAACCCCTCTTTTCTGAAGAAAGAGAGAAGTTCCACTGCCATCACTTCTTCCCCTACTTGGGAAAGACTAGACGCATAGATATCTATCTGAAGACACGAGCTGCAGCGGCGTGTTTCTGTTTGTTCTTCCTTGCTTGCTGCATGCCAACTGATCGAGCCTAGTTGGGGGAGCGGATGTGCGAGGTGGGGTACAGCGGCGCTGCCATGTCTCACTTCACCGACCTCTTCGGGGACCCCCTCTGCCGTGTCCGCCACTCCCCTTCCTTCCTCGTGCTGGTCCGTATTCCTTCTCTCTCTCTCTCTTTTTGTTGTTCCATTCTTTCCGATCATCTCCTGTTTCTGAGTTAACGCACTTTGGACATGCTTTTGTGATCTTATTCTCCTCACTAAGTAGGCGTATGCGAATAAGCACAATCATAATGTTAATAAAGGTCGCGGAGATGGTTAGCGGGCCGCAGAAGGGGATCGTTGGGCTTGTCCGCGGGCGCATCAAGACCGTGGCCTGCGGCACCCCTCGCTTTGTTATTACCCTCACCGACGACGCACCACATCGCCCCCATCTATGCGAAGATGGACCTCCGCGGCTGCCCCCGTTGCCGGTGACTCTCACCACCCGTTAATCTCCCTCATCACACTAATCACTGTCATTAATACTAATTTAATCGAGTGGCTTCCTTAGGCGAAGGGGCTCGCACTGACGCTGGTGCAGAGGATGGAGGAGTGGTCTAAGGAGAAGGGGCGGGGTAAGGGTACATGGCGACGGAGAAGCACAACGACGTGCGGTTAGTCCCAGTTCCATACCCCCGCCATCCTGGTGCACCCCGTGTTAGCCCATCGCCTTCCCTCCCCCACGCGTCGCCATCCTCCGCTTCACCCCGCCGAGGCCCTGTACCGCCGCCGCTCCGCCGCCACCGAGTTCTTCCACCGCAGATCCCGTGATCCCTCCCACCCCTGAACGACCGCGCGTGGGCCCTGTCCCGCAGATCCCGTGATCCCTCCCACCCGTGAACTCCGTAACAGGGCGTGGATGATTGCACCTTCGGCTAATCTAATCCAATCTAATCTAATCTAATCGAGTGGCATCCTTCGGCTAAGGAGGATTGCTCCGAAGCTGGTACAGCGGATGGAGGCTTGATCCAAGGAGACGGGCCGGAGAACGCGTACATGGCGACGGAGAAGGACAACGTGACGTCGACGCCGTCCCTCCTTCGCCCGTGCTCCTGTGAACACCCACCCGTGAAGACGGCTTGTGGGCCCGGCCCCGCAGGTCCCGTGATCCCGTGAACACCCACCCGTGAACGACCGCGTGTGGGTCCTGTCCCGCAGGTCCCGTGATCCCGTGAACACCCCACCCGTGAACTCGGCAACAGGGCGTGGGGGACCGCGGCTGCCGAGCGGTGGCGGCGTGCGAGTCGCTCCCATCGCACTAATCACTGTCTTGAGTGCTAATCTAATCGAATGGTATCCTTATGCGAAAGGGGATTGCACCGAAGCTAGTGCAGAGGATGAAGAAGTAATCTAAAGAGGAGGCGGAGTACGCGTACATGGCGACGGAGGACGCCGTGACATGGCTGGCACGGGTGAGCCGCACGCAGTGTTGTGCACGTGACGGAGTTCACGGGTGGGAGTTCAGAGGGGTGCGAGGGATCACGGACCTGCAGGGCAGGCGCACTCGTCCTACTTGCGCCTGCGCCTTCGCCTGCTCCTCCTGCGCCTGCGCCTGCGCCTGCGCCTGCTCTTGCTCCTGCTCCTGCTGCGCGTGCGCCTGCTGCGGCTGCGCGTCTGATGGCGACGGCAACGTCGGCAGACGACGGAGACTTGTCCTCTTCGGAGACGCGGGACCCATAGGAACAATATGTGGATCCCATCAACGCTGTCTTAAGGTATTTAATTGGGTGAGCCCTTACGCGTCGCACGAAGTAGTATGCTGGCTTTATTCACGTCACGGATTGTCTATAAAATATGATTCAATGATACAAGATCGAATACTAGCGAGTGGTTTTCATAGTACACACCAAGTACAACCGAGTGATTGTGTGGGAGATATGGCTAAGGGGAAGGGTGTCATGCTATTATTTTATATACTGCTGATAATATTTATTTTACTTATGACAGTTACTGGAGAACGCGAGAGTGGAGAACGCGAGAAAGAATGCTGCTATCGCCACTTGAGATGCTGCCCCTCACAGACAGCATCTCCTGGAGTTATCAAGACTTAGTTTGTAGTTTTAAATTAGTCTTTTTATTTATGTGTGAATGTGTCATTAACTGTTAGCGTATGTTTTATTATTGTAATATGTATGAGTATGTTCTTATTTTGTATGAATGAATGATGCTATGTTAAATTTATGAATGTAACGAGGAGTTTAAATCTTTGTTCTCCTGTGTCATGGTAATACTTTTGCTATTTGCACAATATTTTTTTTTCTTTTTTTTTTCTCAGGTTTGAGAGGGGATGATATTCTCCCTCCGATCCAAGCGCTTCGATCACCTGCCGGCAAAGGAGGAGTGCTTGGCGCTCTGCCTCCTCGTGCTCGCCCGCGCACAAGGCCAGCCACCAGAAGCCTAGCAACGGTGTCGAGGAAGCCTCGGTCTCGGGCTCTTCCACGACTAGCGCAAGCGCCTCCACGGCGGCCTCCGGTGGCGGCAGGGTGCACCGGTGCTCGGTGTGCCTGAAGTCGTTTCCCTTGGGGCAAGCGCTGGGGGGAACAAGAGGTGCCACAACGACGGGAGTGTCGGCAGCGGCACTGCCGCGGCGGCGACGACGTAGTCGGAGGGGGCGACCTCGAGGCACAGGGCGTTCTATCTAAACGCGCCAGCGTCGCCGGACCCGGAGTTCGACGACGTCAAGCGTTGGGTGGCGGCGGCCGGCTTTCAAGAAACCGAGACCTGTCAAGCCGGCATGAGCGAGTCAACTCCAGTGCGTGGAATATTACTCATTCGTCATGTACAGAAAATATAGCATTAATTAGCTACTGAGAGCGGAGTTTTGATGACATGCATCCTTCAATATAAATATATATATATATATAATTTGATGATTTGTGGAATTATTTTCATTAATTGAGATTTTAATATTTTAATATATAGAAAGAGGCACATAATAATACAAATTTGGAAGAGGATCAATATTATATTATTATCAAGGAATTCCCTTTTTAAGTATCCTTTTCTCTACAGGCCTAATTAACCGTGTGTAAAACAAAAAAATGTTAAAAGAAAAAGAAACCTCGCTGCGCTCCCCATCGCCTCACACCTTTCCGGGGAATGAAATATTGGCTTGCATGAACCATTATCTTCTCCCACCCCAATCCGAATCCCTTCCTTCCCACACCTCGTTTCCTTTCCTTTTCTTCATCGTCATCCATGCCGGTGTTCACGTTGCCATCAATAACCAGGTGAAATTTATAAAAAAAAAGATTTTAAAAGCCATAATATTCCCACCATCCACCAGTTCACGATTTTACCATATTTTTTTGGATCACTGACAGATTTAATTCCTTAGCTATCACAGCCACACCGACACCTTTAAAACTAATAAAAGTATATTTGGCAACGGAATCAAAACTGTTTCTTTCTGTTAATGGTCGGACAATTAATCCTTTCCACTATATTTAGAGATGCTTTCATCCTTTATTTCTCTGCTCAATACACAGCTTATTCTCTAATCGGAGTCCTACCACATGGCCGACGAAGAAGGTGATATGCCCTGACATCTTTCGTTTTGAGTTCTTACCGTCATCCTTATTCAAAAGATTCTTTTTCATTTTCTTCCTCCCTCTCCTCTTCTTTCAGGTTCGATTCTGGATGACTCTCCGATCGAGCAAGTTCGGTTGACAGTCCCACCAACAGACGATAACACATTGCAGGTCGTGACGTTCCGAACATGGTTGATCGGGCTCCCCATTTGCATCCTCGGGTCCGTAATTGCAGCATTATCTTCTTACCGACAGCAACTGTTCTATTTACCACAAGTCTGCGTCAACATCATCGTGCTCATCGTCGGGAAACTAATGGCTAATACGCTACCAAACAAAGTGGTGCGGATGCCATACACAAACTGGAGTTTCTCGTTGAATCCGGGACCCTTCAACTTGAAAGAACATGTGGTGACCACCATACTGGCCGGCACGGAAGGTGCTTCTGCCGGCCTCGACATAATATCCATGTCCAAGATCTTCTACCACAAGGATATCCCATTACTGCCGGCCATGCTGCTGGTGCTATCGATTCAGGTGATTTCTTCTAGTATCGAGAAATTGGTATTAAAAAAAATCATTATTTATTCTTTTTTTTTTGTTAAAAAAAGGGTAATAATATGTTGCTGAATTCTTCTTCGATGGTTTGTAGTTTCTCGGATATGGGTTTGCTGGCATATTCATGAAGTTGCTAGTGGACTCGCCCTATATGTGGTGGCCTTCCACTCTAGTAGACGTCTCCTTCTATAGGTGGTGTGCCTCTCCTCGTAAATAATGCAAACGACAAGAGATTTTTTATTTTTTTAATTAATTTATTTAACATGTCTTCGTTGTTTTCACTCGTAGAGCGTTACACGAGCCAGAGAAAAGAGCTAAGGGAAAATTGTCACGATATCAGTTCTTTATCATAGTCATCATTGTAATTTTTACCTACAGCATCGTTCCTGTTTACCTTTTTCCATCTATCACGGCTCTATCGTTCGTTTGTTGGATATGGAAAGACTCGATAACTGCGCAGCAAATTGGTTCTGGATTCAATGGATTAGGCATCGGGTCCTTTGCGCTGGATTGGGTAACCATGGCATCCTACTTGGGCAGTCCGCTGGCACTTCCTGCATTTGTGGTGATCAACATGATGGCTGGATTCATTCTCATTCTTTATGTTCTGCTACCATTATTTTATTGGAATAATGTTTACGAAGCCAAACGGTTTCCTATTTTTACTTCAAGTATTTTTGATGTCCATGGGCAATTTTACAATGTGTCCCGGGTTTTAGATGAGAAGTCACTCACATTCAACGAAGAAGCATACAACAATTATTCGAAATTATACTTCAGCCCTTCTCTTATGCTTAGTTATGGTTTTACCTTGGCTGCTTTTACGTCAAGCATCTCTCATGTTGCTCTCTTCTATGGGAGGTAGGAACTGTAACTTTTTATCTTGTAAATAAATATTCGTTGTAATGTTTTTGGTGCAATTAGTGTGCTTTACGGTTGAAATAATTACCTTAGTCCTTATTTAGTTGGCATGTTATAATCTTGTTGGCAGTGATAACTTTAGATAGTTCTCTTCTTGTGTTAAGCAGATCGATATGGCTACAATTTGTCGATTCATATCGGCGTCCAGTGCAAGATGTTCACACGAGGTTGATGAAACAAAATTACGAGTCTATTCCCCGGTGGTGGTTCTACTCTCTCCTCTTCTCCATGATGGGATTTTCGATCTTGGTATGTGAAATATTTAGCGATCAACTTCAGCTTCGCTATTGGGGAGTTCTATTAGCTTGTGCCTTGGTGTTTATATTTTTCTTCCAGAAGGCGTCATGCAAGCTACGACCGGTCAGGTAAGATGAATCTTGAGTCAACGTTGTAAATATTTTTCTTCTAATCCAACTTAATATAATAATTATTATATTGCAGGGATTTTCACCTAAGCTTTTATTAGAGATCATAATTGGGTACTTGCAATCGGGTAAACCTATTGCAAATATAGCATTCGCAACATACGGCTCTACCGCATTTTATACGGCATTATATTTCATTGTACAACTGAAGCTAGCACATTACATGAAGATTCCTCCAAAAGTAATGTTCTTGATCCAGGTATTTTTCTGGATCACTGTGTTATATACTCATGTAGCTAGTATCTGAATAGATTTGAAAATTAAGATGCATCACAATTTACGAACCATATATTGACATATTCTTGCAAATCCATATTTTGAATTTTATATTGTTATTGTATTGTACTTACCATCCTATATGTTTTCTTTATATGTAGATTCCAGGTAGTCTACTAGCATGCATGATTAGCTTTAGTGTCCAATGGTGGACCTTACAATCAGTGAAGAATATATGTTATCCAGAATTATTGCCCAAGGGAAGTCCTTGGACATGCCCTTTCGAAAGAAGATCATTCTCATTAGGAGTCACATGGGGTGTTATAGGTCCAACTAGAATGTTTTTTCCTCATGGCACGTACTCCATCATCTTCATCTTCATTATTATTGGACTCCTTGCACCGATGGGAGTGTGGATGTTGTCACGTGTATACCCAGAAAAAACATGGATAAGACTAATTAACTGGCCAGTCATATTTAGTGTTGGTACCATTGTGCCCCCTGGCACTGCGGTTAACGTTTGGTCATGGTTTATAATTGGTTTGATATTTAATTACTTTATCTTCCGAAGGTTCAAAGAATGGTGGGCACGTTATAATTATTTGTTATCAGTTGGATTGGATTCTGGAGCATCTATTTTGACCATTTTTGTTATTCTTTTTCTTCAATCTCGGGGTATATATGGACCAGATTGGTGGGGTTTGGAGTTGGATGACCATTGCCCCTTGGCTCATTGTCCAACAGCAACGGGAATTATTGTAGAAGGTTGTCCTGTATTCAATTAAGATGATCACTAAATTTGATGAGTGGGAATATGACTATCATTAATTTATCAAAAGGATATTATCGCTTATGGTTCATAAAAACAACATAATTTGCCTTGTTTCAGTTGTTAAAATAGATACTTTTGCTCGTTCAATCTCATTTTTGGGTATGGAGTAAAAAATAAAAGGGACTCGAACAAATGAGGTGAGGTCTAAAGTTAACGCCACACCCAAAATTTTCATATAAAAGGTTTATGAGAAAGTAATTGTTTTGCTAAAATCCTAATGAAAATTTAGAAATTATTGTATCTTATTCCTCTAATCCTGCCTTTTTTTTTATCTTAACTTATGAAATATCAACAAAAAAAAACACCTTCATCTATGTGTCGTCAAGTCCCGAAGACGACGTTCATATTGTTCAATCGAGATTATCATTGTCATTTATTTAAACCATATAATAGTATCAAAATAGAAGATTTAGATGAAAATTACTTATACAAGAAGCTATTTATTTATTTATCATTACAACTAAACCCATGGATGACATTTATTTATCATTATAATTAAGCCCACAAACTATGCGCTTATTAATCATGAATTACTATTTTTTTAAAATGTTGAATTATCGTGGAGATTAACAATACAAGTCTAAAAGACTGTAAATTACTAATGTCATCAAGTTTAACAATACAACGGTTCACCTATCGCATATATATATATAAGGGTTAAATTAGAAACGCATATTTATAAATCTCATCAACTTTTGCCAATGCACCTTTTCATCGCACAACACTCTTAACACTCGGGTATTACCCTCAGAGGTACCTACAACATTAGTGTTCTCAAAGACCACTTAAATGAAAAATATTAGCTCAATTTATTCTCTTGTAGTGAAGTGAATATGTAGAAACGTGAACATGAGTATCTACGTAAGAAGGGATAAAATTAGACTTACATATTTATTGATGTAAATTAGTGCACAACATGTACATAAGAAGGGGTCCTTTGAACATCCTATCATGACCCTTCTTTCATATTTTCTTTCTTGATCCATTGCTTTCTCACTTTTACTTGTGAATTGAATCCTATGTGTGTCACTTGAGAGTTCAGCTTCTTCAATTAGTAGCTTCGACCACTTGAACGGAGTGCTACACAAACTCTGTGAGGAAACAAGGGATTATATATATAAGAAGCATAGTTTCTTTCTAAGATTGATAATTAACAAGCATGATGATAAGCATTGGATATTAGCCTTTGCAGGTGGAGATGGGTACTTGGATGTGATCTTAACATGTTGCTCAGTCAAAGATGCTAGCTTGTAAAAGCTTGATACATATATCATATCATCCTAGTGATGTGGAGATGCAACAAAACCAATATAAGAGATTTGGTTGAGAGTATATCTTTCTATATCTAGCAAGAACACATCTCAAAACCTAAAGAAATGAATAAACAAATGTCTCTAAAAGACAATGTCTTCCTTATCTCTTTGAGTTCAATGGCTTTCTGAACGTCTAAATTCCTGAAAGAATATGTACCTCAAGACTTACCTTATCTACAATAAGAATTAAGTGTAGTTTACTATGAAGAAAAGATATATTAAGATTCAAATATCGGTATCATGGTAAGATTGTTCTCTTATGACTTTATCTGAATAAAATTTAAGTATAATCTATCGATTGAAATCATATATACATCCGATTTGCACAATTTAGATAGTAACATCTAACTCAATCTATGGACTCAAGTTCTTGTGTGTTGGGCGGATGGCCCAATTCAGTCCATAGTGGGCTTTAACAGTCCATAACTCATTTTCTTTTTAACCTAAACCTTAAGTCTAATTAGGAGAGTGTGGTGGCTACTAAAAATAGGGAGAAAAATTACAATAAAAGGATAGAAAACTGTAACAGCAATGTAATTCAAAAAGATGAGAAAATGATAGGAAAAAAAAGAAAAAAAGGAAATGAATAAGACAAGGACAACATAAAGACTGTTTTCATCCATCTAAAGAATATTCTCATCTCAAGTTAGATCGGATCTGTAGTGAATTCTTACTGTGATTGCTTGGAGAGATTTTAGATATTGTGCACATTGACTTAATCCTTATATCTCAGTTATTCTCTTATGATTATTGTTTGAGTTTTGGGCAAGAGACTTTATATTCATTATTTTTATAGTGAATTTTTTCTGTTTTGCCCCATAGGTTTTAGAGGGATTTTTCACGTAAATCTTGATGTCCTATTTGATTATGATTTTCGTTTAATTTTATTATGTTACGACCTACTAATATTTGTTCACATATAAAGTTTCCTCTTTTTATCCTATCAACTATCAAAGCTTGGTTTTGATGGCATTTAAATTTTTTTATGTTCGAACTTAGAGACCAATAGTGTTTCTTATTTTGATATCATTTGTTCACATACAAAGTATACGTTTGAACCCTTATATTGATTGTTTGGCTGGTAAATAATATAGAGTTTCTTTTGCTAGTCCTACTTATAGAAAAATACATGCATTGGATCGTGCTTATACAGTGTGTATGTTCCTTTGAGCACAAAAACTCCTAGTGAATCTATTAATGTTCTTGGCATCAATTGTGTATTTTATTTTATCACTTTTATATATGATTTTTCTAGAAAAGCTTGGGCATATGCTATGAAGACCAAAGATCAGGTTATTAATGTCTTTAAAGAGTTTCATGCCATAGTTGAAAGGGAGACAAAAAGACAATTGAAATGCATAAGATCAAATAATGGTAGTGAGTACACAGGATTGTTTAATAATTATTGCAGGTCACATGACATCCAATATGAGATGATAATTCCTAGTACATCTCAGCATAATGCAATTGCAGAGAGGTTGAATCGTATAATCATGGAAAAGATCGGATGTATGCTTTCACAGCCAAGCTACCCAAAAGTTTTGAGATGAGGCTTTGAGGATGACAATTGATGTGATCAACTTATCTCCCTATACAGTCCTAGATGGTGATGTTGCAGAGCATATATGGTCAGAGAAAGATATTTTCAAAAAATATTTGAGAGTATTTGGTCATCGTGCATTTGTATATGTTCTAGACAATAAAAGATCTAAGTTTGATGGTAAGATAAAAGAATGTATTTTTCTTAGCTACTCATATGATCAATTTAGTTACAAGCTTTGGGATCTAAAAAAGCATAAGGTGTTTAGAAACAGAGATGTGATCTTCTTTGATGATCAAACCTTTGAGGATTTATAGAAGGAGACACCAGCCAAGACTTTCATAGAAGGATTAGCTGATCGTGACCTAATTACACCTCCAGTATATTAGGGTGATAGGAGATATATGTAGGAAGATAGTGTAAAGCCCGATGTTGATCTACCTGTAGGAAATATTGAGCAAGAAAGTTGGAGAGTAGCTTCTCGTAGAACCTTAATTGAGAAGATATTCTAGACAATGTCAACCTTCCAAAGGATATTCTACATATAAGTATGTGATGCTTACTGATGCAGGTGAACCAAAGAGTTACTAGAAAACAATTGAAAATGAGTAGATAAAGAAATGGTTAGTTGCTATGGAGGAAGAGATGGATATTCTATAGAAGAACCACATATATGATTTGGTGCAACTACCAAAGAGAATGAAAGTCTTGAAGAACAAGTGGGTTTCAGGTTAAAGACTCAAGAATATTGTTCTTAACCAAAGTACAAAGTTAGATTAGTTATGAAAGGCTTTGGTCAAAAGAAATGTATTGACTTTGAAGAGATTTTCTCTTCTGTTGTTAAAATATCTTCTATTCGTGTTATTCTTGGTATTGTTGTTTGCTAGGACTTGGAGGTTGAGTAATTAGATGTGAAGACTATTTTTCTTCATGGTAATTTGGATGAGGAAATTTATATAGAGCAACCAGAAGGCTTCAAAGTCAATGGTAAAGAAAATTTTGTTTGTAAGTTAAGGAAGAGCTTGTATAGGCTGAAGTAATCTTCAAGATAGTGATACATAAAATTTGATTTATTTATGACTAAAAATGGATACAAAAGAATGGCTTCATATCATTATGTATACATTAAATAGTTTGGTAAGGATTTCATTATTCTTTTACTTTATGTCGATTATATGTTTATCCTTGAAAAAGATGTGTACAATTGATAAGTTGAAAAAGGAATTGAGTGAATCATTTGCAGTGAAGGACATGGGGCCAATAAAATAAATACTGGGCATGAAGATTTTTCGTGACAGAAAAAATAAGAAGAGTTGGTTGTCACATGAGAAATACATCGAGAAGATATTATAAAGGTTTAGTATGAGCAATGTAAAGCCAATTGATTCTCCTCTTTCAGGTCACTTCAAGTTATGCTCAGAGCAGAATCCGTCAAGTGATGAGAAGAAGGAGAAGATGCAAAATGTTCCTTATGTTTCAGTAGTTAAAAATTTAATGTATGCGATGGTATGTACGAAGTTGGATATCACATATACAGTGGGTGTTACTAGCATATTTCTTGCAAATCCAAGCAAAGAGCATTGGGCAGCAGTGGTTTTAAGATATCTCAAAGAAAGCTCTGAGGTTTGTTTAAGCTTTGAAGGTAGACCACCTACATTGACAAGTTACACAGATGTATATATGTCAAGAGATATTGATACGAGAAAATCCACATTAAGTTTTGTACTTACTTTTGCAAGGGAGCTATGTCATAGCAATCCAAATTGTAAAAGTATTTTGCTCTCTCCACCACAGAGGCAGAATATATTGCTGCTATAAAAGTTTGCAAAAAAATATTATGGATGAAAGAATTCTTAAAAGAATTAGGGTTGAAACAGAAAGTTTATATGGTATATTATGACAGCCAAAGCGTCATCCATCTATATAAGAATCCAACTTTTTCTTCGGAGTCGAAGCATATAGATGTCAGATACCACTGAATTCAAAATGTACTTGCAACTTCAGAAAATTCATACATATGATAATGGAGCAGACATGTTGGCAAAGAAAAGAAAGGCAGAAGATCTGTCGACAATTGGTCGACATAGCTTCATACTGAAGAGTTATGAGACAACCTCCCTTATGAGCTAAAAGAGGAGGTTGTTTAGCAGATGACTCAATTTAGCCCACAACCAATTTCCTCTTTAATCTAAACCCTAAGTCTAATTAGGAGGTGTGGTGGCTAGGAAAAATAGGAAAAAAACTACAATAAAAGGGCAGAAAATTACAATAGCAACGTGATTCAAAAAAAGGAGAAAAAGATAAAAAAAATAAGAAAAAAAGGAAGGGAAGAAGACAAGGACAATGCAAAGACTCTTCTTATTCATCCAAACAGTATTCTCATCTCAGGTTAGATCAGATCTATAGTGAATTCTTACTATGATTGCTTGGGGAGGTTTTGAATATTACGCACAGTGACATAATCCTTGTATCCAAATTATTCTTTTATGATTATTTTTTAGATTTTGGGTAAGAGACTTTGAAAATTATATATTCACTATATTTATAGTAGATTTTCTATAGTTTACCACATGATTTTTAACCCTACATATTAGAGGGGTCTTCCACGTAAATCTTGATGTCCTATTTGATTATGATTTTCGTTTAATTCTGTTGTGTTACGATCTACTAGTATTTGTTCACATATAAAATATTCTCTTTTTATCTCATCATTAAGATGAGCATCCCTTAATTCACATTATTTGATTTTTTTAAACCCAATATATCTACTAAAGTTCATGTAATTATGCTTCAAGAATTAGGTGAGCTATATATGGTTTAGCAATTCCACCTCTCATCATAATGATTTTGATTTTTTCTTGAGTTATGATATGATATAAAACCAAAATAATTTAATTGATTTCTCCAGAAATCTCAATCAAGAAAACCAAATAGGACCCATGAGACCAACCAATGATTGTGTAGATGTTGTCATGTGTATACCCTAAAAAAATATATGTAAGATTAATTAATTAACTAATTATGTTTAGTGTTAGTTTAGTTGTGCCGCTTGTCACTCCAATTAACGTTTGGTCAAGGTTCATTGTTGGTATAATATTTAATTGCTTCATCTTCTGAAGATCCAAAGGATGATGGTGACATTATAGTTGTATTATCAATCGGATGAAATTATACTCTTATTAATATGATTAAGAGATTATTCTTTTATATCCGATTCAATCCGATGAGAAGCTTTAGGCATAATTATATATATTTTGAATAGGATTCTTAGTAAATCAATTATATTAAAAAATTTTAAGTTATGGATCATAAAAAACCTAACTTCAGACAACATATTGTTCTAAAAAGATATAGATCTTTAATTCACATGAAAAAATTTAGATTTAATACTTATTTATAAATATTTTATTATTTATCTAAAAAAATTAAAACCTACGCTAACCTCTGCTCATCCCTGATTAACGTATCTCTGTATACGTAATGCACGTATTTACGTAGATACACGTCATATCCTTCGAATATGCTATTATGGACATGGGAACCGAATAGCTATGGCATTTCCATTATGGACACAGGAAGTCAGCAGAGGGACCGCCCAGCCATTTCCATTTGGCTGTTCAACCCCACTTTCCTGTGTTTCTTTTACAGCCATGTATACGCATGCTGCTCTCTCTCTCTCTCTCTCTCTCTCTCTCTCTCTCTCTCTCTCTCTCAATCTAGTCTTTTTCTGTTCTCTCTCTGTGACTGATGAGCTGCTCCTCTATATAAAAAGAGGGCGGGAGGGAGTAACCGCACCTCGACACCTCGTCCCAGCTACTGACGGAACCCCATGCCTTACCCTTCCCATCTCGTTTCTCTCGACCCACCAGGGAAGGGAAAGGAAAGGGTTATAAATAGCAGCCCGCCACCATCGCTGCCCTTCACTTCATGCCAACCCCTCTTTTCTGAAGAAAGAGAGAAGTTCCACTGCCATCACTTCTTCCCCTACTTGGGAAAGACTAGACGCATAGATATCTATCTGAAGACACGAGCTGCAGCGGCGTGTTTCTGTTTGTTCTTCCTTGCTTGCTGCATGCCAACTGATCGAGCCTAGTTGGGGGAGCGGATGTGCGAGGTGGGGTACAGCGGCGCTGCCATGTCTCACTTCACCGACCTCCTCGGGGACCCCCTCTGCCGTGTCCGCCACTCCCCTTCCTTCCTCCTGCTGGTCCGTATTCCTTCTCTCTCTCTCTCTTTTTGTTGTTCCATTCTTTCCGATCATCTCCTGTTTCTGAGTTAACGCACTTTGGACATCCTTTTGTGATCTTGTTCTCCTCACTAAGTTTGCGTATGCGAAGAAGCACAATCATAATGTTAATAAAGGTGGCGGAGATGGTTAGCGGGCCGGAGGAGATCGTTGGGCTTGTACGTGGGTGCATCAAGACCGTGGCCTGCGGCACCCCCTCGCCTTGTGATAACCCTCACCGTCAAAGCACCACACCGCCCCCATCTATTGGAAGGTGGACCTCCGAGGCTCCCCCGAGGCAGGTGACTCTCACCACCCGTTAATCTCCCTCATCACACTAATCACTATCATTAATAGTAATCTAATCGAGTGGCAGGCGCACTCGTCCTACCTGCGCGTGCGCCTGCTGCTGCGCGTGCGCCTGCAGCGCCTGCTGCGCGTGCTGCTGCGCCTGCTGCTGCGCGTGCTGGTACGCGTGCTGCTGCTGCTGCTGCTGCACGCACGCGCACGCGCACGTCTGCGAATCTGTCTCGATTATCATGCGAATGGGTTGAATTCTCTATAAAATGATTGTACAATACCGAGAGCACCGATCGAGTGAGCACCGATTGAGTGAGATAGATAATATTTTGATGACGAAGTGGGCGATATTACTATTTATTTTTATTTTGTTACTTATAATATTTTCTTTCGTCATGGCAGAGAGTATTCCATCGAGAAAAGAATGTTGTAGGTTTCGTCTGTCATGTTGTCCAGATTAATAGGGTTTTATTATTATATCCTTCTCATGTTTTTAGGTTAATATTAAAAATATCTATCGTATGGATGCAGTGTGATTAAGTATTAGGAATGTTGTATTTTAATTTTGTAATATATATGGTTGTGATTGTACTATGGATATTAAAACATAACACAATCATAGTACAATCACAACCATATATATTACAAAATTAAAATATAACATTCCTAATACTTAATCACATCCACTACATCCATACGATAGATATTTTTAATATTAACCTAAAAACATGAGGAGGATACAATAATAAAACCCTATTAATCTGGACAGCATGACAGACGAAGCCTGCAGCATTCTCTTCTCGGTGGAGTACTCTCTGTCATGACGAAAGAAAATATTATAAGTAATAAAATAAAAATAAATAGTAATATCGCTCACTTCGTCATCAAAATATTATCTATCTCACTCAATCGGTGCTCACTCGATCGGTGCTCTCGGTGCTGTACAATCATTTTATAGAGAATTCAACCCATTCACGCGACAACCGAGACAGATTCACAGGCGCAGGCGTAGGTAGGACGAGTGCGCCTACCACTCGATTAGATTACTATTAATGATAATGATTAGTGTGATGAGGGAGATTAACGGGTGGTGAGAGTCACCTGCATCGGGGGGAGCCTCGGAGGTCCAACTTCCAATACATCGTAACTTATGTATCAGGTATTCGTGTAAATCCAGATTTTGAATTCTATAACATTATTATATTATACTTACCATTCTATATGTTTTCTTTACGTGTAGATTCTAGGTAGTCTACTACCATGTGTGGTTAGCTTCAATGTTGGATGGTGGTTCTTATACTCAGTGAAGAATATATGTTATCCAGAATTATTGCTCAAGGGAAGTCCTTGGACATGCCCTTGGGAAAAAAGATCATTCGCATTAGGAGTCACATGGGGTGTTATAGGCCCAACTAGAATGTTCTATCCTCATGGCACATACTCCATCATCTTCATCTTTATTATTATTGAATTCCTTGCACCGGTAGGAGTGTGGATGTTATCACATTTATACCCACAAAAAACATGGATAAAACTAATTAACTGGCCAGTCATATTCAGCGTTGGTACTATGGTGTCTCCTGCCAATTCGGTTAACATTTGGTCATGGTTCATAATTGGCTTAATATTTAACTATTTTGTCTTTCGAAAGTTCAAAGGGTGGTGGGCATGTTATAATTATTTGTTATCAGCTGGACTGGATTTCGGAACAACTTTTTTGACCATTTTTGTTACTATTTCTCTTCAATCTCGAGGCATATATGGACCAGATTGGTGGGGTTTGGAGATGGACGGCCATTGCCCCTTGGCTCATTGTCCAACAGCACCAGGAGTTATTGTAGAAGGTTGTCTCGTATTCAATTAAGATGATCACTAAATTTGATGAGCGGGTATATTACTACCATTAATTTGTCGGAAGGATGTTATTGTTTATGATTCAGTTGTTAAAACAATATAATTTGTCTTGTTTCAGTTGTTAAAATAGATACTTTTGTCCGTTCAATCTCATTTTTGTGTATGGAGTAAAACATAAAAGGAGCTCGAACAAATGAGGTGAGGTCTAAAGTTAACGTCGCACCCGAAATTTTCATATAAAAGGTTTATGAGAAAGTAATTGTTTTGCTAAAATGCTAAAGAAATTTTAAAAATTATTGTATCTTATTCCCCTAATCCTGCTTTTTTTTTTTTAATCTTAACCTATGAAATGTCAGAAAAAAAACACCTTCATTCATCTATGTTATTCAACCAAAAATATCATTGTCATTTAATAAAACAATATAATAACATCAAAAATAAGAGATTTAGATGAAAATTACCCATTTAAGAAGCCATTTATTGATCATTACAACTAAACCCATGGAAGGCATTTATTTATCATTATAAGTAAGCCCACAAACTACATGCTTATTAATCTTGAATTACTATTATTTTTAAATGTTGAATTATCATGGAGATTAACAATACAAGTCTAAATGGACTAATCTCATCAAGTTTAACGAGACAATGTTTTACCCATCCCATATATGCGAGGGTTAAATTGGAAATGCATATTTATAAATCTCATCAAGTTTAGCTTTCCACCACACGACACTCAACTTTATTGATCATACTCTTTTCCTTTAATCATGGGGTATGTACATGGATCAGATTAGTGGGGATCGAAGATGGACGACACCAGGAGTTGTTGCAGAAGGTTGTCTCGTGATCAATCGAAGCGATCACTAATGCGAGATGCTTTTGCTTCTGGAAAGCAGCAAAAGATGAGATGATTAGCCGTCGCTTGTGAATTCTTGTTCTTACGAGCTGCGCGTTCCGTTTTCAAGTATGCTTGGGTGTACAAAGAGAGACCATTTTGTCTCCTTCTTTATGACTTTAACGATCACTGGGGAGATGAGATGAGATGATTTGCATGTTTATTGCTCGTCTCTGCTGTAATGAAAGAGGTGCTCATGCTTGATTAGCAATGGATGGATCTTATCATCGTATGCATTACTCTGTCGGTGTCCGAGCCAAGCCAAGCATGCATATAGTTTGGTGTTGTAGTATGGAATATATGCACACTGCTTGAGAATACTACATACCAAAGCTTTCTTATTGTATTGCTTCCAATAATACAACAGGACAATCTTCTATAGCTTCCAGAAAACCAACTAAGAAAGAAAGGATAGGAAAGAGATGAGAAATCTGACTGCTGAGAGATTCGAACTGTTTTGTTGCTAACAGTAAAGAACTAAACCAGAAGATGCAAAGAACTCAGATATCAGGAAAACTAATTTATTAATCTTAAACATGTCAGTGATCGACAAAAAGAAACATTATTACGTCACATCACTCCACAGCCTAAATTTTATTTTTCGGGTTTGCTTGAATGCTAATGATCAGCAAGATTTCAGCAGAAACTGATCTCAATGGCTGATCCTCTCTCAGCGTCATGCAAGACCTGCTGTCGGTGATCTTACTGCTTGTAGCAAGAACCAGGGCCTAATGGAGCAGTTCTACCAGGTCCTGCTACCGGCGCAGCAGCAACCCCCCTTTGGTTGAGCAAACACCTGAATCTAGCCAATCTTCCTGTGGCTTGTCTTGGGTCCTTCGCTAGTTTGTCAAGAGGAGTCCACAACCTCTCTTTGGAAAAAACAAACCGATTGCAGAATTCAGTAGATTTGCGAAAGATGATCAGAAACACAAACAGTTTGCACAAGTATTGATCTTTATCTCTGCTTTTGAAATTACACAATACATTTTTCAGATATGAGTAGCATGTTGAAGAAGACAACTTGATGGTCGGCTAATATGATGCTGTTGATTTAAAGAGTTGAAGAAAGGAGACAGCAGAGATAGCACTCAGCTGGTTTGGTGCAGGTTGTTCTTGAGTCTTTTATATGAAAAAAAATTAACTAGAATTATTTACCTCTATATCATAAATCTTGCATTGGCAAGTTTGATATTCTATACTACCAACAGTACTTTGGATGCACAAGAAGATGTCACTTGTTCTACAAACATGCAAGTTCAGATGTATAAAAGAAGGTGGACTCATGCAAAGTTTGTGAATTTGTCAATGCACATCTAGTATCAGACCAATAAAGATATTGCCATTTTGAAATGTTCAATTGATCTGTATGCGAATAAGCATGGACTGATGTTTGCTGTCTCACTGAATACCGATGTTGGAACATATAGTTCGATAGCGATACAATACCATTACTTCTTTTTTTTTCCATTTTATTCAATTATATATATACTGGTCTTATATTGGTTGGGTTGGGTAGGTTATGGAAACTGATATCTAACCGAGATTTTAATGCTTAGTTTTCACCAGTATTACCTGCAGCAGCCGCAGCACGAGGCCAGATGGTTTGCTCAATATCAGATGCATCAATATGTTCTCCCCACATGCACACCTCACCACCGATTACCAATTTCTGCTGCTCAGGCATGGAGATGTTTGTGAGGGGCTCATTCATGTAGAACTTCTGCCATGGGACATCCAAGTGATCCAAGTACCACTTGTCCTGGTTGCTGACAATGCATCTCAGTCCGGCTGCCACCACCTTCTGCGCTACTCCACCACCAAGCCTGCATGTACACAAGGAAAATTGCCTTATGACAGTGATGACACCAACACAATCGATCCAGATCAGTGTACACATAAATAAATCCAAATTTTCAACATGCATTCTGATTTTTGTTTTTCTTTTTATTTTTCTTTTTTTTGGTGAGGATCTGGGAGAGGAAACACATGAGGTTTCTGAATGATGTAAGATTGTGTATCATCATAACTTTTGTTTTGACCAGACAGATTGGACGAAGAAAAAATGGGCATCAAGAGCATAATGCAATTAACATTCTATAAGAAATAATGATCTGATCTCATTGGATGATAAGTTTGTGCTGCATTAGTTTGTTCAGTGTGCCATGCTGACCAAAAGATGGATGCTGAAAAAGCAAACTGTTGCTATATATATACATAGTCAAAGTTTATAAATTTGTTTATTTTGACTAATATTGGACATTTTACAACATCAACTACAAGGATGATGAATGATGGATGGTCTCTGTTCCCACGTAACATCATGGTATCACCGATTACATGAGGGTTGTTGATGACCACATTTATTATCCAAAAAAATCAACATTTGATGTGTGTTTTATCATTAATGATGAGAACTTACATTTGACATATTTGAAAGCATATGTGTTGCTTGATACCAATTAGAATAAACATGGCAGATCAAGAAAAAAATACCAGTTATGAACCACAGTTTTTGGGCTGAGTTGACTCCCAAAGTTGTTGAAAGTCTCTTCCCTGTTCATCAAGGAACACAAGTTTTAGAGCAGAAACAACCAAGGCCGAACAATTCATCCATATGTACAATTCATACCAATTGATGACTTCGTATCCATGTGATAATGCTATTTTTTGTGCACGCAAAACAAAATACTTGTAGCCCTGAGATTCATTCATTCCATGTTTATTCAACCTGTAAAAGAAATTACATAATGTTGGAAGATAATCTAAAGTTTATCTGAGTTAGTGTTAAAAGGTGGATTAAGAGTCATACTAAATCAAGTCAGGGTATGATCTTCATATTTGAGTTATGACTTTGTAAGCTAGATTAGGAGAGCAGTGATGGATAAACCTCTATGAATCATAGAAGTTTACCAAAATTCTTTGCAATTTTCAGACAGATACACCTTTGCAATTTTTATGCATGTCAGACAACGAAAGTTACTGAAGGATTAAGGAACAAGAGATGAAATATAATTGAAAGTTGTTGGAGGAATGCAAATTTATATGAGAAACAGAATCTAATGATTTTTTGGATAGAGTGAAACTGAGGTTACATTTTTTATAATAGGACTCAAAAATAGTCCGATCCTATTTAAAAATATTGTAATTCGAGTATCCAATTTTTTAATTAAAACTTATAAAGAAATTTTCTAATAATTTACAAGTGGTTTTTGGCCTAAGTGATTGTAAATTCTTTTTAAATTAGTCAAAACTAAAAAATTGACACAAATTTTTTCAGGACTAAAATCAGCGAAAATATCTATTTTAAAAGTTTGAAATAGAAAAAGTGATTGTTCAAGCCTTTATAAATTGTTTTTAAGGATTTATTAAATCCTGGATCGTTTTACAATAGTTGAACCGAATTGGCACTATTTTTTAATGAAGAAATATTGTATGTAAATGAGAACCTAAAACAATGGAACTCAACTCCTTTGGAAAACATAATATTCACTAGTTTTTGGCCTAAAGTAATTGTAAATTCACTTTAAATATCAAAATTGAAAAAAGGTACAGATTGAGTTTTTCAAAGGTTTAAAAAATTAATAAACATATGTTTTAAAAAAATCATTACATTAAACAATGTATGAGACACTCAAACATGTAGTCGATCCTTACATCAATTAATATTGCACCAATACGCTATCCATTAGGTTGTCTCAACAATGACATGAAAATTCTTATTTTAAAAGATTAAAAACGAAAAATGAACATTTGGTTCTTATATATTATTTCCAAGGTTTTGTGAAATTTTAGATATTTCTAAAATAGTTAGACCTAAGTTACACTATTTTTGAATAAAAACCTAAAAATTTGAAAACAGTGTAACTTTGTCTCCAAAAAAAATTATTTCAAAACTTTAGAAAACATTCTTTAATAACATATAAGTGATTTTAGTACAAAATAGTTGTAAATTCATGTTAAATTGGTCAAAATTGAAAAAATGACTTTTGGCCCTTTTAAACCTTAAAAATATGTGAAATACTTATTTGATGATTTAGGATTTTGTAAATAGTTTTTTATGTTTTTAAAAATTAGAAAATAAAAAAGAGTTAGACCTGACTTTTACTCTTTTTGAATGAGGTTATCCTATATTTAAATAGAACCAAAAAATAGTGTGACCATATTTAAAAATAGTTGATCTAAAAAAATAATTTTCCCTCAAAAATTTAAAAATACTTGCATACTAATAATCGGGGTCTTGAGTTTTATGTTGAGGTCTTTTGAATTTCAGATTTTAATGATGAAGTCAATTATAGATTATTTGATCTTAATCCATATTATTGATAAAAGTGTGCAGGATTAACTATGATAGCAATGAAGACATAAAGCAAAGTGTCGGAGTCAAGTACAATCAAATCGTTGAGAGTTCGAGAGTCCGTCGGAAGTTTGAAAGTTCATTGGAAGTGCTGTCGGAATTGGTCGAGAATGAATCGAGGGCTTGCCAAAGGGTTATCGGAAATTCGTCGGAACATTCGTGGAAGTTCCCGGAGCTCACCGAGAAAGATCAGAGCTTGCCAAAGAGCACTAATCGGAACCCGCGAAGGTTATCGTAAAGTCCGGGAGCCTACCAGAAGTCCGTCGAAAGATGTCTGAGGGTTTGTCGGAAGTTCGTCGGAAGATCGCTGGAAAAAAACTTGATGTTCCGGATTATGTTTTTGCTTTGTATATGTCTTTAATTTTATAATTAACACGTAATTAGGATTAGGATTAAGTGTTAATTCTAATTTGTTAAGATCGGAGCGGCACTAAGAGGGGGTGAATTAGTACAACGGATTAAAACTCAAAACTTTGAGACCGATTTCACAAAATAGTTGATTCGTATAGAAACTTTGATTCGACGAAAGAAGTTTTAACTTAAAAGGATTTGAGTGAATGCAAAAGGGAGTTGGGAGAAGAAAACCGAACTATTGCAGCTAAGGAAATGAACGATGCAGAATTTTAAACACTCACACATCCAAAGTACGCAGCGATGTATAGTGGTTCAGTCCAAAGACCTATGTCCACTTCCGAAGCCTCCTCCAATGAGGCACCCAACTTCCACTATCAAATCTTTTGAAGGGGAAGGACCAAACACCCCTTTACAAGTGGTTCATACTCTTACAGATTTTTAACAAAAAGAAAAAGAGAAGTAAACACTTAAGCTATTGAAAACTAGAACTTGCTATAGCTTAGACTCAGTTTTTTAACTTCTCCAAGGGTGTATTCTCAGCTGAGAAAAAAGGGATATTTATAGGCCCCAAATGGATTCAAATTTTGGAGCCCAAAATTTGAATCACCTCGGATTTCGGGGTACTAGCGATACCACCGCCAGTCTGACACTTACACTGTCAGTGTACTGAGTGGTGCCACCACCTAGGCTCTCGGCCCAAGGGCAGTACCATCGCCTAGACAACCTGGGTTTCTGGACCTGGGCGATGCCACTGCCCTAGTTTGACGGTGCCACTTCTAGATAGGTTCCAGCTCACTGGTTAAGAAAACTTGCAATGCTCATGATAAGCTTGAGAACTCCCGTCCAAAGAACAGGAAGGATATGGCATTGAGAACACAAGAAAACCACTTGAAAGAAACTTCAAGTGATGAGGACTATGATAACGAATTTGCACTCTTGACTCGAAAATTCAAAAAATTTATAAGAAGAAATAAAGCTAAAAATGACTTAAAAATAAACTTAAACCCAAAAAAGAACAAAGTGATATACTATGAATGCAAGAAGCCGAGCATTTCAAAAGCGAATGCCCCAAGTAAAGAAGAAGCAACCGAAGAAGAAGGCATTGAAAGCAACGTGGGATGATTCAAGCAGCTCCGAAGACGAAAAACCAAGCAACAAGAAGGTCGCCAACCACAGTCTATAATTTCGAATGGTATTGCTCGGTACGGGCGGTATGTACCGGTCCAACAGGATACTGATACGCGGACCGCCCGCCATCGGGCAGTATTTTTTATTTTTAATAGAAAAAATTATTTTTTACTTTTTTTAATATGTGAGCGACGTCGTCGAGGCTCGAGCGACGTTGCCGAGGTGACGTCGCCAATTTTTTTTATTTTTTTAATATGCAGACGATGTCGCCAAGGCTCAGGTGATGTTGTCGAGGCGACGTCGCCCGGGTGACGTTTCCCTCGGCGATGTAGCTCGAGAAGGGAGGCAACGTCTCCCGAGGTGAAGTCGCACAGGCGATGTCGCTTTTTTCCTTTTTTTTATTTACGATGTCGTCGACGCCTCGACGACGTCGCCACATTATTTTTTTTAATTTTGGTATATCGAAATGTACCGTTCGGTATACCGTATTGTACCATACCAGAGAAATATCAAAACTGTCAGACCTTATCGCCAACTATGCTCTAATGGCTATCGGAGAAGAGGTACGTAATTTAATTGATGAAAGTTTAACTTTCGACGAGCTTTCAAACACTTTTCATGAATTATTTGATGAGTATAGAGTAATTAGTAAAAAGTTTAATTTGTTGAAAAGGAGCATGCTCTTTTAATTGATAAATTTGAAAATCTTAAACACAACACTCCTTTACCTCTATGCTCTAAGTGTGAACACTTAGAGGCACTTGAGAAGGAGAACTTGTTACTTAAAAAAACCTTAGATAAATTTATAATTTGTAGTAAGTCTTTGGACATGAACCTTACAAATAAGAGTTACGTTCGTAAAAGAAGTGGAATCATATTTGTGAGTGAATCTCACTGAAATCCAACCACTTTCGTTAAAAGACATACATTGCATGTATCACCTCACACAAAATGCAACTTTTGTTGTAAACCCGGACATGTTGCTTACAAATGTCCGTTTAAGAAACTTAAACCACATAAGTTGATATAGG
Source organism: Musa beccarii (assembly GCA_024322285.1). NCBI lineage: Eukaryota > Viridiplantae > Streptophyta > Magnoliopsida > Zingiberales > Musaceae > Musa > Musa beccarii. The sequence goes on along the minus strand of CM044395.1, from coordinate 51,382,594 downwards.
TTCCTAAAAGAACCATAAGGAATTCAATGCAAAATAACAAAACAAGTAGATCAATTTTTGAGACACCCAAGATCAAATGGGTATCTAAAAATCATCCTCTTTTGTAGACACATTCACCATCACAAGCTAAAAGCAAGAGATGGTACCTTGATAGTGGATGCTCAAAGTATATGACCGGATATCCATCTCAATTCTCTAAGCTCACTAGCAAAGACGAAGGGTATGTCACCTTCAGAGACAACAACAAGGGTAAAATCATTGGCAAGGGATCTATAGGTAACAAATCAAACTTTTTAATTAATGATCTGTTGTTAGTAGATGGCTTAAAACATAATCTGTTGAGTATTAGTCAATTGTGTGATAAAGGATACGAAATAAGATTTGAATCTAATGCTTGCATCATTGAAAAATCACAAAAGAACACATATATGATTGCCCTAAAACAGAATAATATCGATACTATTAACATTGATGAACTTAGTAATGAAATGTGCTTTTCGGTTTTGAATGACGATATTTGGTTTTGGCATAAGAGATTAGTCCATGCAAGCATGAAACTAATCTCTAAAATCTCATTTAGAGAACTAATAAGAGGCATTCCTAATATTAAGTTTATCAAAGACAAAGTGTGTGATGCTTATTAACTAGAAAAATAAATAAAAAGTAATTTCAAATCTAAGAATCAAATAAGCACATTTAGACCATTACAATTGATCCATATGGACTTATTTGGACCAATTGATACAACAAAGCTATGAGGTAGCAAATACGCCCTTGTAATCGTAGATGACTATAGGAGATACACTTGGACATATTTCTTGGCACACAAAAGTGATTGTTTTAAGTGTTTTTCGAAGTTTTGCAAACTTGATCAAAACGAAAAAGGTTTTATGATTTCATTGATTCGGAGTGATCACGGTGGGGAATTCCAAAACCGTGATTTCCAAAACTTTTGTGAATCTAATGGTTACAACCATAATTTCTCTACTCCGAGGAATCCTCAACAAAATGGAATAGTAGAAAAAAAGAATAAAAATTTATAAGAAATAACAAGAACCATATTAAATGAACATAGTTTACCCAAATACTTTTAGGCCGAATCCGTTAATACGACTTGCTATGTCATGAATAGAGTTCGAGTAAGATCATCTCTCTCCAAAACTCCTTTTGAATTATGGAATAACAAAACCCAAACATTTTGTATTTTAAAGTTTTCGGTTGTAAATGTTTTATATTGAATGAAAAAGAAAAAATTTTAAGTCCCAAAGACATGGGCATTCTAATGAATGTAGATAAACAATGAAGTTGTCTTGATAAAAACTATTAAAGGTAGAAGAAACTTTGATCTATGTCATGAATAAATTCTATAAAGGTGGAAATTTGGGTTTGGAAGGATACATACCATTCACTTATATGAGGAGTGTTGGTCCAGCAGCCTGAAATCCACAACAAAAGCTGTATATTATGAAGAAAAAAAAAAACACTTGCATACTTAAAAATATTAAGTTAAATTAAAGTTAAAAATATCATCTGGTTGGCATGGTATGAGCGGTATTCACCAATTCCATAACCTACTAACATGTGGACCAAAGTAAACTGGATGGTATGTGTGGTACATGGCTTGTACTACCCAATATAGCTGGCATAGGATGACAATAACTTTTTTTTTATTTTTCAGATATTTTTTCGAAACTCGATATGTCTGGGTCCAGTAACCAAAATTAAAACCTTGATTTGAAGTATCTAAACTTCTAAAACAATTGTTTCTTAAAGCCATCTTTTGCTATTGTACGAAACATCAAATGAAACATGAATGGTAGAAAAAGAAAGACCAAAAGGAAAACATGAAAAGTGACTTTGTAAAGATCAAATGTCAAGAAATGACCCAAAAAGACAGTTAAATCAGTGAAGTAGTATTTGATAGTTTCTGTTGTCTCTAGAAGTTTCAAGTTTGCCCCACCACTGACCATGATGACTAGAAAGAACATGTTGAGGCATAAACAAATGAGGTGTTATTACAAGTAACAGGAAATGTATGAGCTTACTTGTGTTAACTTCATCACCCCCCAAGTGGACAAACCTGAACTTGAAAACCTTAGTGAAATCTGAAACATTAAACAGGAATTAGTCATTCATCTAACAACCACCATCATGAAAGATAATCTAACTTTGCTTTTCTAAACTAAAGATAACATGAACTTTGAGAATAAATTCTTAGAAAAGAAGTCACATCAAAAGTATCAATTCACTGTATTGTATTCATCCAATATTATCAATTGCAGATATGAACAAACTCTGCTGTTAATCTTGTAGAAGGTTCTGGCTTTATTTGTCAGGTGCCTCTGGGAACCTGATTATTATGTGTGGCTAGTCTTGTTAACATCTAAATCACTGAAACTGTATTGCATTAGATGCAAACAGTAAGAAGAAGAAAATTTACCAGAAAGAATTCCATCAATTACTTTGAATGTGAATTCTTTACTGACATCAAGTGGTTCTTGGCATTCAGCTGAGGGCCACAAATCAGGATAGCCCACACCCCTGCAAAAGATAATTTATAGAGTTTTATCTGGGTTGTGTAATCACTCCCAATTCAGAGAGAAAAATCAAATAAATTGAAAAAGAATATTGCATTGCAGAAAACAAGACATCTTTGGAGATGCAGGCTATGATCACCAAGAGCAGCATGAGTTAATATAATAACAGCATGATTTCTTTTAGCTAAAAATTCAAGATTTTTTAAATCCATGCAACAAAATAAGAGCTAAAAGGCCTTTGGACTTTATCTACCATGAGAGAGCATGGCCAGGCACATCAATCTCAGCCAACACATTTACTCCCCTTCTTTCTGCATACCTGAAAATATTCATGTTTAGAAGTACAAAAAGATTCAGTCATGAAGAAACTAAGAAATACCATAAAACTCATACTGATATATAAATTACAGGTATACATATATGAACCATTTAAAAACATACACAAGTGCAGATGATAATTTATGCATGTGAGGCATCATACAGGAGCTTGTCCCAATTCTTGTCACCGGAATGTATATTCTTAGGGGTTTGTTCAATGTTCATCAGAGCAGAGGGTCATATGTGCCATTAATATATGTGCATGACCAAAGAGAAGTAGGCCTGCTTAGCATGTAATTAAAACTTTAAGTATCTTTTAAGAAGCCTAATCATATGTGCCACTGATAAATGTGCATGACGGGATGATGCAGAGACACTGACAACAGTAGTGTGACAGAGATTATATGGGTCATACATTGCAAGAAAAAATATTTCAACTGACGCAAGGAAACTAGACATCACACAAGAAAAATAATTACTTTCTTCTTAGGTCAGATGTCTGTTACACTCAAATATATCTGTATGCAAACTCATATGCCTGTAATGATCTAGGTATAACCCTAGCATATTCACCATCTCTTGTTGAGAGCTAGGTACAGATGGCTGGTAAATGATCAGAGCTAGGCCAGTGTGACAATCTCCAAGAACAAACATATCACAACCTTGAAAAGGATGCTTAAGTAGCCATTCATTGCTTACTGTACGATTTCAAGAGCATCAGCCTTAGTATATCGCTCGGAGTAGGAGTATGCACCAGACCACAGTCTTGGATATGATGGTATCTCTAAGGGGAAGGATTGCTTATCCACGATATGCCAGTGAAGCACATTCTGTATGACAGTAAGCTAGAATTGATGAAACAAACACATAAAAAAGACAAAAGATACTGGGAATTTGAAATCATTATTAAAGAGACATGACAATCTGCACTATGAAAATTTGAGGATGAGCTGCAACACAGATAGAAGGATTATAAAAAGAAAGTGTATGATAAAAGGATGAAAAGATGAACATACCAACTTACTATAGGCCATTGAATCTATAACACCTTTTATTATTGGGAGGGGTAGGTAATGCCGCGATGTATCTGCATCATAGACAGCCGCAGGTAGTGACAGATCTTTTTTGCTCATGCATGAAGTTTGTCACGAACAATCATATTGAGGTAAGAAAATTTCAATAAAGTCATGAAGTTCTCAATTGTTAACTATTTATCAGAATTTTTTTAAGATAGCTAATAGGATATTATATACAAGGCCGCGGTGTCTGCAACATACACAGTAATAGGTTGTAACAGATACTTTTTCACTCATGCATGAAGGCTATCATGAATCATCACATGGAGTTAGGAAAATTTCCATAAAGTTATTAATTTCTCCATTGTTAGATAATCATCAGAAATTGTCAAAAATAGCCAAGAGAATATCATATACAAATAACAAGTAGTTTATTTAAAAGTTTCTAATGCAAGCTTAGTTCATTTATGTGTTTGTATGCAACTTGGATAGAAGAAGCCTATGTAGACACTTTTGTATCCTTTCAGGTTGATCTAAAAATTTACCCTAAAAAAGAAAATCTCTAAGGAATAGTATTTACCAATCAGAAGTCCCCGATATGGGAATCTTGGTTGATCTAAAATATACCAAGGAGCCAACTGTAATTCAACAATTCTCTTATAGATATTAAAATGACACAGTTGGCTGAAAGTCTGCAAAATCAAACAAAATCAAATTGTTGGTTAGATCTACTGCAGTATATTTTACAAATGAAATCCATTTTCGCAATGCCTAACTTACCTGCAAAGCATGAAGTGCTCCGTAAACAGTTTGTGCCTGCAAAAGTTATGATGGCGAATTGATTAAGAATAATAAGTAACTGAGATGAGAAATCTTTTTGCATTAGATTATGACAACATGGTTGATTGGCATTTATTTAGAACTATAAAAGAACCAAATGAGGTAATGAACTTGTGGCATCCTTGTAAGCTTATAAGTGCATCATCTTATGACTCCCTTCCTCTTGCAGACCAATGTTTTGTCTTGAAATTGGCCAATCCTGATCTTGATCAGCAGGAACAGAGGCATTTTTCCTTATTGAAGTGCATTTCAGTAGAGGATTTTAATATTTCAATTGCCAATCCTTTAGCCAATATGTACATTTTGTAGATATCTGTAACTAAAAGATTACCAATCCCATTGAAACTTGACAAATGCAGAAAAGACTCCACTGAGATCAAAATCAAAAGTGAAACAACTAAAATTTTTGTGTCAGACCTACTAATTTCTGCTAAATTTTGCAACCACACCAATTTTTCCAGAAGATGATCTCTATTTTCTTGTTATGCTCAACAAATTTATTATGGACTGAAATAAATTTCCCACAGTGACAAAACGGAATTTAAGTGTAGTTCAGAGGACAAAATGGAATTTAAGAAGAACCATTCAAAATTCCAGATAACTACGCTAAAAACTAACTCAAATTTAACATCGAACATGAAAATTGGAATATGCACTTCTGAAGATATGATGTTCCTGGAAAACACATGGATTGTTTCGACTCTTTAGTGACTATTTCAAGAAGTTATTGCTTCATCTACCTCAATACGTGCATATGCATGTTTCCCAGCAGCAGGAACATCCAATTTATAGGACTCATCAATACCAAAATTCAGCTGCAAAATCAAAAAAACTGTATCAGTAGACCATCAAAGTAATGCTTCTACAGGATTAACTTTTTACTCAAGAAATCTATGTTCGAATCAGACATATGAAGAGATACTAATTATATCAAGGATGAATTTTGGCAGCATGTCACAAGTTTTTGCATCCATTAAATTGTCACTACTTCACATATATGTACTAATCAGTGAAGGATAATAATATAAAGAGTCATAATTCATGTAATTCGAAACACACAACAACAACAATATCTGACTAATCGAAAGCTAATCATGATAATCCAGCAATTATTTTCTCCAAATTTATGGCGACAATAAATAGTCTCCCTAAAGATGGTCAATCCATTAAGTAAAGGCCAAATTATGGATAATGAAGAACAATTACCTGATCTTGAGGTGACAAGATCACCACATTTAAGCCAGCAAGCACCGAAGAGGTCGGCGTGCGGCCATCAACGATATGATTCACTTCAACCACGTCAATCATCCTGTCAAATGCTGCCTTCAGCAGCCCGGAACCGTCTCCATACTTGCTTCCCTGCGTCGACAGCACGAAATCCTTGCTCAAGAACAGCGTCTGCAAGCCATGGCTCGCCGACTTGGGCATCGGCCAGATGTTAACGCCGTCATGCTCTCCACCAAATGCCAACACAAACAACCAAGCAAGGAACCCAACGCAGAGGAGGACTTCTCGAGCCCAGCTTCCAACCGCCAGCGGCATTATGAGAAGAAAGGAGCGATTTTTATAGCACTCCGAGCAATGCAGATGCCAGGACGCGAAGAGGTGGAACCAAGATCTGGGTTCGATGCAAGAAACAGATAATTTCAGAAATGCAAGGAAAAAGAGCGCCATTCTGAGAAGAAGAAGAATAACAAGTACAAAAACAACCTGAAGCTGATAGCTTTGCTGTTCCAGCAGCAGGGATGTTATGAAGGGATTGAGAGACCAGGGGAAGGGAGGAGATGCAGAGACAAGAAGGGTGTCAATGAAGGAAAGGAATCTCTTTAAGAAGGGATGGAGACAAAAACGCAGCAATGAAGATATGAATGTAAAAAAGGATAAAGTTACAGATATCAGAGAGGGAGGGAGGGAGAGAGAGAGAGAGAGAGAGAGAGAGAAGAATTGAGGGGCAGTTCTGGGATGGCAGAGCTTCTTGCTCGTGGATCTCTGCGTGGGCAATGCAGTAGTGATGGTTGTGTTGGATGCTTCTTTCACTTCCTTGGATTGGTGGCCAGGCATAATGCCTGCATGAGAGAGAGAGAGAGAGAGAGAGAGAGAGAGAGAGAGCGAGAGCAGATTACCTGCTCGTCTGCTACAGCGCAGTCACGCCTTTTTACTGTCATGCCTTATTTAGCCGACATATATAACACCAAATCTCTTTTTTTATCACGTTACAAATACTTATATAATATACACACAAATACACATGCAATACATATATATACATACATATACATGTGTATTTTTTTCCAAAAGAATATTTAAAAAATTATTAGTGAGATAAATAGGAAACAATCACATTGGCCTCCGAGTCAATCAAAAAAATCCAAATCCCAAGGATAAAAATTTTTGCTAAAAACTAGAGATAATATAATTAATTTAATAGACGAAATAATATGGACTTTAGTCTTTTTCTATATATTTTTCCATTATGATTTTGATATAATTATTTTAAAAAAAATAGAGTGTCAAGTAATTATTTAAACGTATATATATAGAGGCATCACTACCCTAATACAAAAAATAACATACAAATATTTTTATGATACCCACAAATACACACATGATATATATACATATATATATATATATACATGTATGTAGATACAAAATGGGAATAAAAAATATTTTTTCAAAATCAAACTAATATGTTCCAAAAAAACTGATATTAGATTGCATTCATATTTTGTCTAAATTAGGATGAAAATTGTTGACCATTAATAGACAAGATAATGTGGATTTTATTTTTTTTCATGATAATTGCATTTTCCCATTAAAATTTTGCTTTAATTATTTTAGAAACTACAGTTCAAGTATTTATTTTATGTTTTTGAAAACATATAAGCATATAAGAACATACAGAAGCAATTCTATTTATCATATGGTATACATACATATATTCAAATATATACCTACTACCCCAAATACTAAAAGAAAAATAACATATAAAAATACTTTTGCTGCTCCAAAATCTTATGTACTAATTAATATAACCCTCCAAAATTTTCATCTTATATATATATATATATATATATATATATATATATATATATATATATATATATATATATATATATATATATATCTTTAAATATTTGAATCTTTCATATATGTCACTCCCAATGGTACCTATCCAATAAACTCAGGCTAATTCAGTATTGGTCATTGTTACTAATGAGTTTAACAAATATTAAAATTCAAAATACCTAAAATACCCTTCAAAATACTTCATTATAAACTTGAATTTAAAGTAGTAAGTAGAAAACTTACTAAATTGTAGGAGTATATCTCCTGAAGGTATTAATGCCACTTGGATCTTCAACTAAATAAATTGATTATAATAAATTTTTTTTAGTTTTTAAGTTCTTTAGACATAAATAAATATATTTATTTGTATATATATATATATATTGTTTGTTTATATATGCTTTGTGGTAATTGAAGATGATGACTTCTTACCTAACAAGTTGTCCCAATTATTAGTAAATCATTAAAAAAATTGATTACCTTTATGCCCAAAGAAAAGAAACATTAAGATACTGCATGTTATCATAATGAAGGCAAAAGGTTTGCTTTCCAAAATTTTAAGGGAATGGTAAAGATCATAATTAAGTCTGAGAGGGACACTTTACTATGTGATGTTTTGGGTTGCCACAGTACTGCTCTCACTCTCTCTCTCTCTCTCTCTCTCTCTCTCTCTCTGACTGAGGAAAGGACTTGTGGGGCTTGACTGCATGCAAAAGAATGGGTAGTGATGAATCAGTCATCCTTTACATAATTATATAATCCATTGGATTTTAGGCAATTATTAATTTGATGGATAGGTTGGACCACTTATATGAATCACACACTCTGCATGAGTGGCCAAACAATGCATCAAACAGCTGAAGAATTGGCAAGGGTAAATTAGTAACTTTGTTTACTATATCACTTAGGTAAAATTCCATCTGGAAGATTAGGTTTTGGCATTTATTAGATTGGAACAAAAGTAGGACCAATAACACCAAACATATAATTTGTGTGATAGGCCAAGATAATATTTTTAAAATCAGATCGATCGGGTAAATCAATTTTCGACCCGACCAATGGGTGAAAAATATAAAAAAAATTTGATAAAATATATATCAAATATATGTAAAACTGCTAACATTATTTTCAGATCTTAAATCCTTTGTAATTATCATAATGAAAATATTCAATATAAAAGTTATATTTTTAGATCTTTTCTTACTGTTGAACTCCTTGTAAAAAAAACAAAAACAAAAAAAGAGGGGGGGGGAGTGTGTTGGAGATGGGGATGGGGACCCTAGTTGAATTATTTTGTTAAGAGGGGTGGGGGGTGTTGTGTGTTGGGGATGGGGATGGGGGACCCTAGTTGAATTATTTTGTTAAAATAAAAAATTGATTTTTATTTTTTTGCTATATTAAGTGTTTATCCTATTGCCAAATGTATGTGTGTCCTCAATAGAACTTTTTGAAGGCATAGGTCACTTCTTGAAGAGGTTAACTTCAGAGGTATTGCACATCATGCTCATGCATGGCCATATCATAAATAAGCTGGAAACCCTAGAAGGAGGAACTTGGTGGGGAATCATCCCAGCCCAAGTTGGTGACAAGAAGAAGTTGGTCCCATTCCTTTGTTTTAGGTTTCATACTATATATGAGCTCCTCATATTAATTTTTGTTTCACCAATGCCCACATAATTACTTCTAATGATTGATGCTTAATTTCCTCAAGTTATTGAAGACTTGGGGTATCACTATTTGTTTTTAAATGGCATTATCATAAACAAATAAAAATCCAGAAGTTACTTGTTGAAATAGAAAAGATAAAACAACTTTCATTACCCATATTATCTCTTCGCACCAACATAATTATACTTATAATTTCCTCAACTCATTCACTTCTTCTTCAGGTATCACTCTTTGTTTTAAAATGAAAAATTAGGAAATTTTTTTAATCATTTTCATATATGACATCATAGTGAAAACTATGAACAAGGATCGTTTCTGAATAGGATTACACTATTTATTTATTTCACGAGAGAATCTAAAATACAAATTTTTTATTAAAAAAAGACTATTTAACTTGACTAAACCATCCTCCAATTTTTCTTTTTTCAAGTGATGTGATCTCTCTTGGTCCTGATAGGCTTACAATGGACAGATCAACCTAAAAAAAGCACAATTTTTTGCTAATTATAAGCTAATAAAATAGCCTCTCCTTTTTTTTTTTCTTTTTTTTGGGCTGAGGATTGAGATAGGAAGACAAAGAGTTTAGTAATAGCATGTGGCATGTCCTGGGAAACTGATGAACCCAGTCCCACATAGCATCTCCATGGCTGGCCGTGGCTGTTGCATCCTCCTTTTCCTGCTCCTTTTTGACTCAATTATTTCCCTACCTTTACTCCAAAAACCATGTGTAGTACAACACCAGACAAATTTAATGTCTCAGTGAAACGTATTTACTTAGCCATTTCACCAGCTGAGTGTGCCTCGATGCTTATTGTTGCTTGAGCATCTTCTTCCTCGTTGCTATAGAAGAAGCTTTCAGCCTGTTCTATGCTTCAGCTTCTTTCTTCCACAGTTGGCAGTAAGAATTTGAAGGCACATGTTTCATCTCATCAATGCTGATTCCAGAGATATGCTAATGACCTTTTCTGATCAGATATAAATGTACATGGATGACACATATTTCCATGCAAATTCCTCTAAAAATGTTATATAGTAGTGTGATTCCATCTTTAAACATCGAAGATGAACATGCATCACATTCTATGGAGGATACCCTTTACTGACATCTCGAGCTCGAGGCAACTTCAGTGGATCATTCATGTCCTACAAGTTGCAGTGCCTGAAGTGTAAAGCATATCCATCCTAAAGGGCATACATCTTCTTGTATTCACTATTTAGCATCTCTGAGTCGGAACCGACTGATACAGACAACGAACAGGACCTGCTCCCTGAGTTCCTCCTTATGTTCCTCATATTCTTTTCTTCTATTCGGTGAACAATTATGCAGTAGCACATTGATCCTAAGGTGGTCAGCATGATTGTGGCACCTATAGCCATGGTTGACCAAGCCAGCCACAAGTCGTGGTGGCCTACAACGATATATGTCAGGGAAATGAAGGCCACTGATATGAAGAGGCAAGCCAGCCACATCAACTTGTTCATCACAAAGACCATCCTCCTCTTGGCTTTCTGCTCGACGACTATCAAGGAAGTTTGGACGACCACCACCGCTAATGAGATGAATAGAGCCAAAGAATCGAAAACCAAAAAGATGATGAATGCTGCATTTTTCGCGATATAGGCTTGTCCAAGAGTAAATCCATCTTCAGCGTCCGGAACAAACTGGCCGGGCAATTGGAATATGGCCGCAAAGGCCACCGTGGCGATGAGAACTGCAACCACAGTGTTGGAATTGATGGCGTTATTGAGACCTCCCAGGTGGAGCTTTTGAAGCCTCTTCTTTATCTTCTGGACCTTCATTTCGGTTTGACGTGTTTGTCTGAGTTGGGACTGAACATCATGTTTTATGTCACTGACGGTTTGCTTCAGTTGCTTAGCAGCAGTCACTGTATTTGCTGGTTCTTTTGCAACAACCGCACCAAATTCTCTTAGAATGGCAGCAATCTCTTCATTTTCACATTTCTCCGCAATGGTGAGGGCTGTTTCACCTGCTCTATTCACTGCATTGATGTCGATTCCTTCAACTGATATCAAAGCCAGTACAATCTGCAGTACCATAAAGCAGAATTTTTATTCGTTGCTAGCAAATTGACATGAATTACATAGATGATAAGGGATGATAAGGCAGTCCAGCACATGAGTGTCCTGCCACTGCAAAGTCTCGAATGAAATATACAATGCTTTCAAGATAAATATTAAAGGTCAACAGTCAAGGAGATCGTACCAAAGCATGTGGTGCTTTGGCCAACTGATCTCTCTTGCAGACAGCAAATACTCCCCGTGTGCTAAAGAATAAATAAAAATATAAGTACTGCCTGTATAAACATCTCTCTTAGCTTTTCAGTATGACCGCTAAGGTAAATTTACTAGCAACATATCACAGACAGGTGGTTCCAAACAGTAATTCACAAATAACTTTCAATAAACAACCAGATATCATGACCCGACCTGATTGGTGCCCTGGCATAGTGACTCAATAGACTGAGCCTATAACCAGATGACCCGAAATGCTTAAGCCTGCCTTGTTAATATTGAACACATCTAGTTTTATATATCATCAAAATCCTCCTAATACTGAACACATCTAGTTTTGGGACAAATAGATTGTCACAGTAATTTCTTGTTAGAAAGGTCAGTTAAGGGATAACATAAGAGTTATTGGTGATCAAGCAAGCAAAAGGATAATTAAAACAAATCAGGCATGCATAGCTACCTTAGACCAAACAAACCCACACATGCAAACAACGAGATCTAGCACTTAAATCTTAAAAGTTGAAGGAACAGAAGGGTATGCCATAGATGGCAGAAGACAAAAACACAGAAAAACAAACATGCAACCTGTAGAGCTTGGAAACAACTAATACCAAGTTAAATTTTAACTTGCCTTTGGATTGCCCTTCCTTGTAGCAATATGCAATGGTTTATTCCCCTTATTATCTTCTAAATTGATTATTGATGGATCAGGCTTCAGCAATTCCATCACCATCTCAACATTTTGGCCCTTCACAGCCATGTGTAATGCTGTCTGTCCCTTCTTATCAGTCCTTAAACCAATGCTTGGATCCTTATCTAATAGAGATTTCACCACGTTCACATGACCCATTCTTGCTGCTGAATGTAAGACGGTCTTTCCATTATTCCTTGCAATCTTAGCAAGGCTTGCATCAGTTTCTAGCAGTAGATTGACAACATCAACATGACCTTGAGTTGCAGCAGTGTCCAAGGCTGTTGAATTCAATGAATTTGTCGTCATGGCCAGTGCAGGGAAAGAATGGAAGAGTTCCTTCAACACTTCTGCATATCCAAAGATACAAGTAAAGACAGATTAATTATCCAACAATCAAATCATATAAGGAACTCGATAAGAATAGTTTCAACGAGCGATCAGATAGGAAGTGGAACAAACAAATAGATTTATTATTGTGAGAAAAATCCATGGGATTTTACACTATTCTTAGGAAGCAAAAAAATTATAGTGAAAAAAGATTACCATCCTTGGGTCAACAAGGCTGCCGAATATTCCATCAAACTATTACATCTTTCCTATATGTGGCTATTTAGCATCATCATAAATTACCAAAAATAAGCAGAATTTGAGTGAAGGCTGTTTAAAGTAAATGCCAGAAAAGAAAATTCCAGATAATTAACAAGGCAAAAAGTGTCAATTGTATATGTAACTTTGAAAACCTTTACCAACTCTATGAATTCATCTTTTTAGGTTTCAAAAGTTAAACAATGTGATTGATAAAAAGGAATCAGGAGATCCTGACGTCAGATAGAGGAAAGGAAAAAGTCTATTTTATTTTATCATCAAACATATTTATTGTGACAACCTAGAAATCACCACATTATTTCACTAATCTTCACATCCAACATGAGTCTCATGATTGCAGTGACACCAATAGACAAGCCAACAGTAATCAAAACAGCAAAATTCTTCTTTGAAAGTACTAATAACACCATATCGACCACAATAGAAGTAAACAATTGATGTCATCTATGGGTAGTTGTTTCATGAGGTATGTACTTATCTATTCGTCTACCATCGTTGATATTTTACACCCATGGAATAACAAAAAAAAAAAAGGTTGTGACCGGGATTAATGGCTTACCAAGATGGCCCTGCTTAGCAGCAATATGAAATGAATCATAGTTGTTATTGGCCTTGATGCCAGCTGATTGAATGTCTGAAACTTTTAATATCTCCCGAACGGCCTCCACATGACCCTTTTCTGCAGCAATATACAACGCCGTCTCCCCATCCTGATTCTGCTTGAAAAGCAAATCTTTCAACTGGGTCTCACTGCACTCGGAGAGTATCTTGTGTACATGCACTGCATTGCCAGCCCTAGCAGCAAGATGGAGCTCCAAATCCCCACGCTTGCCAGGGCTCTCCTTGTTCTTCCTTTCTTTGAAACTTTGCTGTCTATCTCCCAATCGGAAACTCCTTTGTTTGTCCATCCGAAAGCTCTTCTGTTTCTCCATCACCCCGAGTCGAAAGCTCTGCAATTTCTCCAAGGCTCCAATTCGAAGGCTCGACTGCTTCTCCATCTCCAAAGCCAAAAGGATTCTGCAGAAAAGAATTTGCCTTCCACCCTCCTTCTTCTATCTCACAACCAAGAACATCACAGACGAAAAACTGTGGCCACAAAAGCTAGTTTGGCAATGATTCTTCTTTCCTCTCAAGAATCCGAATCAGATGTCAGAACAAGAAGAAATCTCACCAATCACTCAGCTCAAACTTCGGTTACCAGAAATCTATAAATTCACCTCAGACCTCAGCTATCATCACATCAGATGTCCGGATCAATCGCTTACACACATTTCCCAATTATGAAAAAGGAAAACCCTATTATCCCGCATCAAAAGCCCCAAACCAAACAAAAATACCTCCTTGCTTCCGTCCCAGGAGGAACAAAGAAAAGAGACGAATTTGAAGAGACTCCACTCGTCCACAGGAAAAAAAGAACCCTTACAATCTCAGGAACACCACCAAAAAAAGAACCCCCCCGCCCGAAATTATAAAAAAAAAAATCCCGATAAGCTAGAAGAGGTTCCTCAGGTAAAAGGAATACAATCCAGACACCCAAAACACCCAGAATAAAGCTAGAAATCCAACCATTATCGGATTTCTAGCAGAAAAATCACGGTCACGTCCTTCTGGCGACCAGAAATTTCACCAAGTAGCCGAGAAGAAGACTCGGAGTGGGCAACCAAGAACCCTTCTTTTTCGCTTTACCCTCCTTTTCACCTTCGTGCTTCCAGAACAGAACCTAAAGCAGCTAAAGAAGCACCGAGACGCCTGCCCATCGATCATTCACCCTTGTGTTCAACGAGCAAAACGATTGCTTGACGCGTAGTAATGGTGCGCGTTGGCCTCAGCGTTCGTGCCACCACTTCGCCAAACCAGAATTTGGTTGGCCCGGGCCTGTAGGCAGAAAGAGAGTGGGAATGATGGCGGCTATTGCCATCAACATCCAACAAGGGGAGGCGGGGACACTGCAGGCGCAAGACTCCAAAGCAAAACCAGTGACAGATAAGATTCCGGCGAGAGCAAGGAAAGGTGGCCACTGCAGTGTGAAGGCCAACAGAATTGACTGCTTTAATATGTGTGTGTGTGTGTGTGTGTTTGTCTTTGCAAATATTTTTTTCTTTTTTTTTCGGTTTTTTTTTTCTTTATGTTTAAGTACATTTATGGAAAGATAAATACTTTTAAAGACCCATCTAATCAAACAATCAGTCAAATATTTGATCTTTTTAATACATTCAAATTCATTTCTTTTGTGTGTGTTAGTGCAAGTAGTTCTCTTCTTATTCTTCTTTTTTTTTCCTGTATGTAATTTAAGTATATTTATGGAAAGATAAATACTTTTTAGGGCCCATTTAATAAGATATGCAGTTAAATATACGTAGATGTAATGGCACTAATTAAAATTTCAAGATGCTATTAGAGATCCTAAATTAAATTAAATGCTTTATAGACATAGACATATATATATATATATATGTATGTATATGGATATGTCTATAGATAGATAGATAGATATAGAGAGAGAGATTCATGAATTTTCTTGTTTTCATAATGAACAACAAAATGATTATAAGAAACACTGTAATTTTTGGAAATGCTTTTACAATATTTCACTCAATTAACTTCTACCACATAAATATGTTTATGCTTACAAGAATTCTTTTTGTATTTTTTTGGTTTGACTAGTAAAATATGGCCATTGCCATCGTCAATTTCTATTGTTTAACACTTCCTAGTCATTGTAGGTAGGCGTGTTCTTCATCCATGGAGATCAATTCAATCGGAAAGGCGACATCCCAAAATGTAGTCTTATTCAAATGGATAATATCTAACAGTGGATTTTGCCTTTCTGATCTGCCGACAACAAATCCCTTTTGCATAAAACACAAATGTCGTTTAATAGGATGTGTTAAATTGCGGCTGTTGTTCTTATCCATTGCGATGGAAATCGAGTGCAATGTGTCTTCTTTTCTCGATATATAGTCGTCTAATTAGCTTAAGATCGACTCTTTGGCTTGTAGTTGCAAAGATGGCGATGATTCACTTTTTCAACTTAATTTTGTCATATTAACTGTGATTATGAAGCAATGCTCTAAGGAGATTTTTGTTATTACTAGGGGTGAAAGAAGATCTAAAAAATAATCATAAATTCAAAGAAAAATTCTAAATATTTTTATTTAACTATATTTATAGATTTCTTTGATACAAAAATAATTGAGATGTTATGATTTTTTTTATAAAAAAAATTGATGTTACGACTTGTTATTTTGCGCATGAAAAATCATTAATGTTTGACCACAAGCTTTTGACTTTTACACACGATCTCAAGTTGAAAAGGGTCGTACTTGAGATGTTGGGAGCCAAATGTTTCGGCTTTGTGCTCCTTATGACCTCTTACAACTATCAAGTCTTCTTGCATCACCAACCATCGTAATGTGCATGAGAAGCAAGGTTTTGACCAACCCAAACTGGCGACGTCATCGGAAGCATGACTTGACTTCCACCCCAGACTTGCATAAATCGTAATATTTTGACATTGTCCACGAGACAACAGTCGATGAATAAAAGAGCCCCCAATATGACATGACGTGACGTCTCAAACTTATCGTTCAATGACATATAAGTCAATGTCGCATATCGTAGAGTCGCTTTGAAAAGTTCGGATCGACATTGCTCGATGTAGGGTCGTACAGCTCGATCGACGCTCGTAGAAGCCAACCGCCCGAGGAGTCAACAATCGTTAATGAACTATGTACGATCAATCCTCGTCCACAGGTATAAAAGTCGATCTCCCAACCAACGCAATGGAATACTTTTGAACGCTCAGCTCCCTCTCACATAACGTTAACTTAAGCTTTGGAAGGGTCGAGTTAGGAAAACTCATCTTGACTCGACCTGTGTGCAGGGATCGGAGGTCGCACGATTGCCGATTAGCGGGAGGAAGAATCATGCCTGAGAGATGGTCGACCAGTTCCGCTCGACCCGACACCGACTTCTCACTCGAACACTTGTCAGGGTGACCTAGCACATCCTATGTCGGACCTACTCGTGCTGTGTAAAGGTATACCAACAATAGTCAATATAAAATATTAAAAATATAATTCCTTTTGAATTAAAACTATAATCTGATCAGTTCCATTCGACCCAACACCGATTTCTCGCTCGAACACCTGCCAGGGCGACTTAGCCAAATGTTTCAGCTTCGATCTTCATAGATTACAACCACGAAAAGCAATGCCATGATCGCGAGGTTTTGATGCGCTTATGATGCATTGCAGCCACCAAAATCTGCACTGCATCAGCGACCATTATGCATAATGTGCATCAAAAGCAACAGTTTGACCATCTTTTGTTTGCTTAGTCTAACCAGCTTGACTTGGCCACCGAGGCTCCTTTTAGCACATCATCATCCACCGTCATTTGAGTTGCAAACGAGAACGATCCCATTCGATCTTAGTTTGGCCTCAGATTGCCTGCAGAAGATACGATAAAGAAAGAGGTAAAAAGAACTCGAGGTCAAGCAAGTGGTCTTGGCTTGGATCGCAAGCATTTGAAGCTTTACTTGGATTTTAACTCCTGATGGTTCCGTACTTTCTTTTGTGGGTTTTCACATCTTTCCATATCCACTTATCACCATTAATAATTCTATTAAATCATTATAATAACCATGTTGAATTTATGTGAGATAGGATTCTTATCATATATTCAAACAATTTCCATCGATAGAGTTCATATACACGATATGGCATGTCAATATCTATCTCGGTTTTCATGTAGATGTCCACATTTTCATGGTTCATTTCTTGAACCAACCCACTCGACGATAAAAAGATATAATTTTTTTTCGATCAAATGATCGAACGCACTTCATCCTATACGAAATAGCGTATACGCATTTGAGTCAACCCCAACATCATAAGATCACACGATGACACACGATCATATTGAATATTTAGACCTTTTTTTTTTAATGTGCATGTGACCCACAATATGCTTGATCTTTGAGAGACAAAAGTGGGACATTCTTTCATATAATGTGCATGAACACATGGTTCCCATTGTTAAACCACAATATGAAGGAATCATTCAGGCCATGTACTTAGTAAATTATTGGTGGGTAAGCTTCAAAGTTCATTGCATTGCATGCTTCCTTTATCCATTCCACAGAACAATTTGGAAATATTGTCAAAAATATTATTGTGTCAATCAAATGTCTCCCGGTCTTTGTCATCGACCACTTGATCGAGATTCTTTGTATTGAGACCAAACATCCAAAAAATTATACTAATTCTATGTGTTTATTAAATAAAGAGAATCTTGTATGAATACCCTTTGAAGTTGGAAAAAGAAATTTAAACATAGCATATGTATGCTTCCAAATATTAAGATGCTCCACATGCCATTGCCATTAGCATTCATCTTTTTTTATGTTAGAGAAGTATATAAAAAATCTCATTCATCTAAAATACCCTACTGGTTTTAACATCATAATGAACTTTTAAAGTATATCAACATAAATTACACTTTCATCTAACAATTAATTAACAATAGCATTAATATTAGAATGACATGTATGGTTTGAATATATATATTTTTTTCAAACACACACATATATATATATATATATATATATATATATATATAAACTTATAGAACTTCATGTAATGACTACAAGCAACAATAATGATTTGGTTGGTGGAGTGGGATCCACTATCAAGCCATGTGTGATGGCAATTAGTGTGTCCAACAAATAACAAGGAATCTAAGTTGTTGATTTGTGGCAAGTATTTCTCAATGTTTCTCACTGTGACAGCTCTGGCTCCTTGTAATTTAGTCATGGAAGACTTGGCATATGGACAATGCAAAAGAGTATCTTGTTCCTTTGTCAACAAGAGCATGAAAATTATGATTCAATGTCATCATAAAATCTTGGACAAAAACAAAATTGTCTTCTTCACTAATTTCCTATTTTAGTTATTTATCTGTGAATAAGACATATAATTGATAAGATAATCTTCATGTAATATATATCGTGTTGGCTATTTGTCTTCTCGGTCATATGATCATATCAATGTGTGTATATATATATATGTATGTACGTATAATATGTGAAATACGTAAAAAAAAAAATTTTATGGCCATCCAATAATTGAAATTTGAGGTTCCCATCGACTATAACATGAGCCATATTGCTCAAATCGAGGAAATGGAAGTCCAAATCGAACCGAGTCAACAATGAAAGCTTGCTTGTGGTCAACGCGAAGTGCGGAAGACTTGTCTTAACCTTCCACATTTACTTTTTTTTTTTTGCTCTTTTTTCTTTTATTTTGAAAAAATACATACACTTGGCTATTTTGGGTACCAAATTCCCCGATACTAACTCAATCTTAAATCACTGATTGCCTAATATTATTAAGCATATTCTTCTCTCTCTCTCTCTCTCTCTCTCTCTCTCTCTCTCTCTCTCTCTCTCTCTCTCTCTAATTGTGATATGTTGATTTGAGTGCATCTTGAAATGAATTAAAATTAGGACAGGTTTGGAAAGGTTGTTCAACCAATCCCACCTAACGCATATTCTATGTGACCATCTTCTAGTAGAAGACAATGTATATAATATTTCATAATAATATACCAAATACATTTTATATACACTTTTATACGTATATGTGTCCATCATCCACTATACTTATCCATGTGACCATCTCTTTCTCTTGATTTCTTTTCTTCTTTCTTTCAGTAATAACAACTTAGTCCATCAAACACATCTATATGACCATCTTCTAGGAGAAGACACTATATATAGCATTGCACAATATTAATATACCTAGCACATTTATATACACATATACATAAAAAGTGACATCTCTCTCTCTCTCTCTCTCTCTCTCTCTCTCTCTCTCACCCAACTAAACTCTCTCTCTCTCTCTCTCTCTCTCTCTCTCTCATACACACAAATCAAACTCACCAAATACCATGGAATCTTGTAGTGCCACAACCTTGTCATTTCTAATTTATTTCATACCCATGGATGGTAGGCTCTCGCTACTGCCATAGTTTGGGCCGCAATGTATTCCATGTTGTCTTTGAGGACAAAAAACATAGTACATGAAAAGAATTAGAAGGTTTCAAAGTTTCTTCACGATCGAGACACTCCATCTGAAATCATCAGATCATAACCTGACATGTTTAGCCATACATAGCGTTTCATACCTCTTTGAACTGTTTCATGATTGAAAATATTAATGCTGAAAAGAAATATCGATTTCAGAATTAGTCGAATCAGATTACTTTCCTTTAAGCATCAAATACACATCTTATTTTAATTTGATAAACAGCAATAATTCTCATAAATGACCATTTTGTGTGTGATATTACTACGTTAAAGTTTACACTCATTATGTATTCCTTGAAATAGTACTCAATTTTTGTTTTAATAGGAAGGTGTCAACTATCTCAGTTGGTAAAGACCTTGATAGTATATCACAAAGTCTTGGGTTGAATCCTGTTTTTATCATTTATCCTTTGTGGAAAAAATAAAATTCAAGCTGGCCACACAAAATGTTTTAAGAGTATGTTCGTTTTGTTTGTAATGTTAAAAAAAAAGAGAGAGAGAGAGATGGAAGAAAGAGAAAAGAGAAAGGAGGTTCCATTTTCCATTTGTATAATTGAACTGGATTCTAAACCACAACACGTAGAAAGAATACTTTAGTCAACGAGAAAAGAGATGATGATGAACTTGTTTCCTTAAGTTGAGAATGTTAAGAAATAAAGAAAAAAGAAACCTTCCACTTGCTTTGTGACTTGTTTTCATTAGTTTATGTTGTTGCTTGCAAGTCATCATTACTTCAAATTGTAGTAGATGGGAAGTCGTATCCATTTCTTCAGGAAGAATCTTTTGACAAGCTCATTTCCTTCCTCGTCTACTAAACTTGCGGCGTGACAGCATGTGTTGATCCTCCAACAACAAGATTGCCGTCGTTTCGGCTTCCAAGTTAACCTTGTTCTCCATGTGTAAGACCTACGTCTGTCGATGGTCATGCGATATCAGACACAAAACCTGTGCATATGGCCTCGGCACAATATATATGCCTTATGTTTTATGTTTGTAGGCCCTGAGAATGATGGACATCAGTTTGTAGTTCCAGAATTCATGAAGTTGAGCGTGAACACTGCATGTAAAGTATGTAAAGTATACATTTGTTAGGGTTAACAAGTTTTTTTTGTTTAATTTGTTAGGGTGAGAGGTCGACCACATTGAAGTGTTACGTTATTATCCTTATATTACTTTCTAAGCAAAATAAAATTTTATAAATTAGAGTTTGATAATTTTGTAAACATCAATCATATGAATGAATCCATATGAAAATACTTGAATATTCCATGTATGAACCTTCCTTGTGCCATTATTTTTTTTTATCTATTATTAACCATAGAACGAGAAAGAAAGAAAGGGTCAATTCTTACAAAGTTCATTGTAAATTTAATGATTCTTGTTTAAAAAAATAATAATCTTAAAAATCCAAACATCTATCTAAATGTAGCAAAACATGATCTTTTTCACCTTTGACTTTTTCAACAAATAAAAAGAATATTGATATACATTGCCCTCAATCCAGTGTTATTTTACGTGCTCCAGCTCCCCAAATAGTACCCTGGATAAAAGTTAGATAGTTTAAAAAGATATGTTGTAATCACAAAAATTATTTAAAGTTTTTAAAGGGGATTTGGGCTCAAGTCCGGATGACCTGGAGGAAGCTTATAGTTTATTCTTTCGTAATGAATAATTTCTTTTTTTCTTCATGAATGCGAAGGTAAATGAGAAGTGTCAATCAAATTAAGTAAATCTTGTTTTCTTTATCTATATGTTATTGTTGATTCTTTGTGTTGTTGTTATTGGCATCAAGGTGTGTGTTCTCCCCTACATTATGTTAGGATACAAGAGGGATTAGTAGCTTCTCAGTTATGGCATACTCGCTTATGAGGGCTTGTTTGCCGAAGTATGTGCCACAAGAAATGGTCTTCTATAGAATTAATCCAATATTTAATTCTGTAGGATGAGGTCATGTTTGCTGCTCTATCTTCCTGCGTCCTCCACACTCCAGTCTCCAATTCCTGCTCGTGAAACTTATCTTCGACTTGTTCCAATGTTTTAGTCTGCAGGATGAGGTCATGGGTGTTACCCCATTTCACCATGCTCAGAGGCAGAAGAAACAAGCATGAACTTATCCGCAGCTGTTGTCAAGCTCAAACTCCCCATGTTACCCAAGACAAGCGCCATGAAACAAGCACCCTTGCATCCATGAACACAGCTGCTTCTCACACCTGGAGGGGCCACTGGTGCCAAAGATTAGAGTGCCACAGAGATGGATGCTTGGACAAGAATCAAGACCTTTAGTGCTATTTGCCATCATAAATAATATTTCCTCAGGTTGTAGATAGCGTATGTGCGATCAACGTAATCATGTCTAAACTATCGAATCCATCTTTTTTATGTGGTTAATTTAAACCCTTTTTTTTTTTGGCTTTCTTTTGTACTCTTTTTCACCTTTCTTTTAGCCTAAACTCAGTCTTTAGTATTTCTTTCTATTGGCTTTACCAAAAAGATGAAAGAATGCCATTGCCGATCCACCAACCCTTCTTGCAGTTTTCTATTGGTTGAAATCTCATTTTGGTGCTTTAGACATCCATTGTTCGTTGGTTTTTCTTAACGTCTTACATGGGTTTGATGCGCGATCAAAAGAAAAGGAAAAAAAGATAAAAGAGAAGAAGTATGACATGGTGGCCTTATAGCTAACTTGCAATGGTCAACATTCCATGTTGATGGAATGTTACTTGTACTTTTTGACTAAATATTGTCATAATAATCCAAATCAGTGCCGCTTTCTTCTCCGCTTTTAACTCCACTGATCGAGTTTGCCTACAGAACTTAACCATGCAACAGCAACTTTGATCTTGGGAACACAAACCCAATAGTCAAACTGCACGCCGGTTTCAGAGTGGGTTTGGCAGAAAGGTTGCATCCCTGGAACACAATCCTTGGTGCACAAGCAGTTGATGTCAAGATCTTGATTGCACAACCTGAAATGGATTCAACCTCTTCCTACCTCAATTGACTTCGGAGCATCTGCATGAAAACTTCCAGTTTCATGCATGCCATGCCCGTTTCCCTCCCTATGCTCGGGTCTCTGTGTGTCATCTCATCTCATCAATCTCGGCAGAGCTTGCTTTACTTCTCAGCCACCAACACTAAAACCCTCGCACAAACCCTATAAATACCGGCCAAAACAACCGGAGTGCCCTATGAGAAGCTTACATGGCTGAACTCAACAGCTCCATCGTCCCTCTCCTTGTCGTACTCATCTCCACCCACCTCTTGTCGTCTGCCAATGCAGTGTACAACATCGCCGAGTACGGCGCCAAGTCCGATGGCCGGACGGACTCGACCAAACCCTTGCTCGGTGCATGGCAGGCAGCATGCGGCTCGCCGGGGCCGTCGACCGTCCACGTGCCGGCTGGATCCTTCTTGGTTCGCCAGGTCACCTTCAATGGCCCTTGCAAGAGCAGCAAGATCGTCATCCGGATCGACGGCACTCTCGTGGTGGCGACGGACATCGGCAGGGTCGGCGAGTGGATAGTGTTTGATCACGTCGAGGGGGTGTCGGTGTACGGCGGGACCATTGACGGCCGCGGAGCGTCCCTGTGGGCCTGCAAGGCGACCGGACGGAGGTGTCCCGGCGGCGCCACGGTGAGCTTTCTTTCAACCACAAAACGTGACTCTGATCTAACTGGAATTGCACTGATCGCTGTCTTCTTCGCGACGCGTGGATGCAGTCGCTGACGTTTAGGAACTCGAAGCGCATCATGATCAGTGGGCTGACGTCAATGAACAGCGCGCTGTACCACGTCGTGATCGACGACTGCGAGGGCGTCACGGTCCAGGGCGTCAGGATCATGGCGCCGGGCAACAGCCCCAACACGGACGGCATCCACGTCCAGGCGTCTACCTACGTGACCATCACGGGGGCCGTCATCAGGACCGGCGACGACTGCATCTCCATCGGCCCCGGCACCACCAACCTGTGGATCGAACAGGTCAACTGCGGCCCAGGGCACGGCATAAGGTAAGCACGTACATGCACAACCACCACGTAGCTTTGCACCCACTGAACCAGTTCGTGAGCGGTGGCAGCATAGGGAGCTTGGGAAAGGGATACGACGAGGAGGGGGTGGAGAACGTGACGGTGAAGACGACGGTGTTCACGGGGACGGAGAACGGGCTGAGAATAAAGACGTGGGGGAGGCCGAGCGAGGGGTTCGTCAAGGGAGTGGTGTTCGAGAACGCCGTGATGCAGAACGTTCGAAACCCCATCATCATCGACCAGAACTACTGCCCCGACAACAAGGGATGCCCCGACCAGGTACAGAGACTCATCCCTATCGCTTCCGCAGAAGCCATCAAGATCAGATCTAACCTCCTCTGCGGCTCGCATTCTCCGCAGAACTCCGGCGTAAAGATCAGTCAGGTGAGGTACAACGACATCCATGGATCGTCAGCCTCGCAGGTGGCGGTGAACTTCGATTGCAGCGCGAGCAACCCGTGCACGGGAATCGGGTTGCAAGACATCAAGCTCACGTATGGAAACAGGCCTGCAGAGTCGTCGTGCAAGCACGCCGATGGCACTACCTCGGGCTTCGTCGTGCCGCCGAGCTGCTTATGACGATGAACTTGAGCTGATCCACGTACCTACATA
Source organism: Musa beccarii (assembly GCA_024322285.1). Classification (NCBI taxonomy): domain Eukaryota; kingdom Viridiplantae; phylum Streptophyta; class Magnoliopsida; order Zingiberales; family Musaceae; genus Musa; species Musa beccarii. The sequence continues at coordinate 51,357,864 of CM044395.1, read as the reverse complement.
TATATATATATATGTACGAGGAAAGTGAGGTTGAAGACTGCATGCGGACTCACGTAGTACTGATGTCTGCTTCAGATCGAATCGTAGTAAATGGAAATTAATGGTTTTCTATCATCATCGCAGTCAACCTAATGATGTGATTTCTATGGAACATGACTCGATAAGCATGGCATGTTTACTTCATATATATGAATCGTGTGAGTCAACGAGTGATGTGGGAAAAAAAGTCAGCGCTGTGAGATGGGAATGACGACATCAGATCTTCGTGCGTGTATTGAAATGTTGTTTTTTCATTCACACGTAACGATTGGAGCAATGACTGAGGTGGCTCCCACGTACCTTCCAATCAAAAGGCAGGTACGTGAATGCGTAAGCCATATGCGGGTGCCGATTTTGTGCACTATTTTTCAGCATAATTATATATATATGTATGTCTCAAAATTTGTAATTTAAGTATTTATCGCTCTAAATTCGAGTATATAAATCTCCACATCTAAGTAAATGCCATCATAGTTAATTTTGATCGTTAATATCATCATATTTAATTTCAAATGATATTAAAAATTATCAAAAATATTTTATATTCCTACGAATTATTTTTTTTACAACTATCCTTTCAAATTTAAGTTTTCAGTGAAAATACTAAAATTACATTTTTTATTTTTATTTTTATTTGTTTTTTAAAATAAATATCAGTAATTATGATATAAAGTTCTTAGCTTGATCTTATGACGCGAAAGGTTTAAATATTTAAATGATATATACGAAAGTGCATGATGGGAGATCTTTATGATTTAGTAACTAAAGAATGGTGCATAACATTAGATAAATATTTAATAGAAGAGAGAAACAATAGATAAAATTAAAAAATTCATTATTTATCATCACAAATCTACGCCATCGCGATGTATCGCAATCAAAATACTACAATCTCGTAGAGATGAATAGACATACGAAAACCATGAGAATTTGATGCTAAAGACATGACTTTGATTAGGTGTTATATTTTTTTGTTATCAATATAATATCAGATTTAAAGAAATAAACGTGTTATTTGTAGACTTGAAGTGATAAACATGATATATCATTTTTGTATTTGGATAGTTTTACTAGTATTTTTTTGTGCTTATATTCCCCTTTTTTTCCCTCTATTTCTTTCTTTTATTGGCCTATTGTCGCATACCTATTTCCGCCAACGGATCCCACAGTCTTTGTGCTTCACTGCTTCACGGCACCGCAACTTCCCATCCATTAATATCCAGTGGAGCTAAACCCCGTCCTGAAATGACCAAAACACCCTCCCGAGCTGACCCCTGTCCGTAGCACCCTCGCCGCGTTGGTCGTCGTATCGCGATAAATTCGTCAACTCCAGATCCAACGGTCAATATTACACCTTCGCAGCGTCGAAGCCACTTTCGAACCGTTCGATCCGGCGCTTCAGGCTTCGGAACGCCCCGATGTTTTAGAGGGGCAAGCGGACGCCACGCCAAATTCCAACCCCCTCTTCGGGTGTCTCTCCTTTTCCTGCCTTCCCAGTCCTCAGCTTCGTTCGTGCTCGATTCCGACCCTCTCAGGCGTCGAGTGGGTGCGGATCTCTCGTCCACCTTCTTCGCCCGCTCAAAATCCCACCCTTTCGAGGGCTTGTTCCTGTATTTGGTTCGGGATTGGGGCTCTACAGCTCGGAGTTGCGGCGTGATCTCTGGAGGATGCTTCTCCCCTGAGGATTTCGTTGCTGGAGCTGGAGATCGAGTAATTGGATGAGGGTTCGAGTGCTTGGTGGCGGTTTGGTGAGCTGGGTTTTGGAAATTTCGGATCTCGAGGCTCGTTTCAGTGGGGAATTTGGTGCTTAGGGTTTGGGGAGTGTTTTGTGTTTGATGGGGTTCTAGGATCTTCGTGGCAGCTGAGAAATACTGGAAAATGTTCTATTCTCAGTTTATTTTGGCCAAGAAGGGGCCGCTTGGAACTATATGGATCGCGGCGCATTTGGAGAGGAAGCTGCGGAAGAATCAGGTGGCGGATACTGATATTGGCGTCTCTGTAGGTCGGTATCTCGTAATTCATCGCCTACCCAAACATTTTCTCGTTTTTTTTTTCTCTTCTATGATTTTTGGCGTTAGCATCTTGTGGATGCGGTAGCTACCTTTTGGTTTATATTACTGGCTTTTTGCTTCGTCAATATGCTGAAGTGTTCAATAACTACATCTAGTTTAAATAACTTGTGCTAATGTGTTGAGGCGTCCGCGTGATTGGGCGTCCCATTTGATGATTCTGTATCCTCGGTGGTTAATTTCTTTCTCATGGGTGTATGAGAAGTAGACAGGGAATCAAGTTACTTCTCAGCTATGGCTATAGTGGATTCATGTATTATTTCTGAATCATCTTCGGTATAGTTCTGCAAAGAAGTTCTTTGGTGTTTTTTCCACTGTGGAACTACTATTTAATGAAATGTAGGAGTAAATTCACTAACAAAATGCTTAGAAAAGGCACATAGGTCCAGTGGTGTGTATGCTCTTCTACTTGACTATTAATTTTAGGGGCATAAGGAATATTTACCTCAGTCATATTGATACATCTTAGTCTTGAACATCTCTTTGGTTGACAACCACTATATTGCCTCATCTGCATGGTATGAAGTGCATCTTCTATTTATCCAACCATGATGCATATATATACTATTGAGCATGAGATTTTAAAGCTGAATGAAACAGTTTTCAGTGAGGTTCTCTTTGAAGGTGGAGATAGCAATAAATATATGTTTGATGAGGAGCATATTATAAGCAATCTTTTTCCCTTCATGTTTTATTTAGTAGTTTTCTCTTATTTCTTAGAGAAATAAGATTCATAAACCAATGCTTATTTTCTCTTATTTCTGAGAGGGTTAAAAGTTGTTAGATTCATAAATCAATGCTTAAATCATTAGTTGTTTATAATAAACTTACAATGCTTTGTTGGGGAGAGACAAGATAACCGAAAAACCAAAGAATACCCAAAGATTAACAAATAAGTAACATACCATAAAGTTGACGTAAGATTTAACATGATTCTACAGCTCTTTGCCTAGTTTCACGGAGAAAACCAAATTCTTGACAACAACAATGACAACAAAGCATAAAGTTTTGGCTATTTAGGGTCGGCTATATGGATCTTTATCCGCTATTGAGATATGTAAAAAATCATATGATTAGTTAAGTTCAGAGTACTTAAATCTTTATTTATAGTTTCATTAAAATATTTTTAGGTCTTTCTTTACCTCTCCTCGTACCACTAACATTAATTATTTCACATTTTCTGATTGCTACATCCAGAGGACTCCTTAGCATATGTCCATGCCATCTTAAAGGATTTTCTTTCATCTTATCCTCTATCAAAGCAATACCTAGTTGTTCACGAATAAAAGTATTTTTTTATATTTTTTCTAGTAACTCCATACATCTATATCAACATTTTCATCTCGACAACATAAATTTTTTGTGTATGTTTTTTCTTAACTATACAACACTCAAATCCATAAAGCATTATTTGTCTTACAACTATTATATATATATATATATATTTATCTCAAAGGTATCCGATGATCACACAAGACTTAAGATGTCCATCGTCATTTTAACCATCATGTTTTACTCCATGAATAATATTTTCATCGATCTCTTCATCTTGTCGAATAGTTGATATAAGATACCTAAAGCTTTTACTTAAAGGGATTTTTTTGTCCTTCCAATTTAACTATATTTTCTTGTCTATTTCTAGAATCACTAAAATTACATTTTATATTCAATTTTAGTCCTACTTAATATAGAACCTTTAGCTTACAAGGCTTGCCTTCATAGCTCAAGCTTATAATTAATTTCACTTAGGCTCTCATCAACTAGGACAATATCATCATCAAATAATATACATCAAGAAGGTCCATCATGTAGGTGACTAATAAAATCATCCATTATCAATGTGAAAAGGTCAGGACTGAATGTAGATCCTTGGTGTAATCTTATGTTAATAGGAACACTACGCATACTCCCTATAGTTCTAACATTAGTAGCTATATTATCATATATATCTTTAATAACGACAACATAATTAATGGATACACCTTTCTTTTCAAAAATCCACCATAATAAATCTCTAAGAATCCTATCATAGGCTTTCTTTAAGTCAATAAAAACCCATATGCAAATCTTTTTTTTTCTTTCTATACTTTTTTATTAGTTGTCTTAATAGATAAATAGCTTTTATAATTGATCTTCTAGGCATAAAACCAAATTGATTTTCAGAGAGATTTGTTTCAAGTCTTAACCTACTTTTGATAACTCTTTTCCAAAGTTTCATAATGTGACTCATGATTTTGATTCCTCTATAATTTGAACAATTTTATATGTTAATCTTATTTTTATAAATTGGCACTAAAAACTATTTCTCCATTTATCAAATATTTTTTGAATCTCATGATTTTGTTAAATAATCTAGTTAATCAAGTTACTCTCTTGTTCCTAAAACTTTTCTAGAACTCAATAGGGATACCATTAGGCCCTACACTCTTAGCTATTTTCATCGTCTTTAATATGCATCTTTTACTTCATTAACTCTAATTTTATGAATAAATTTATTATTATTAAATCTATCATTATTATTTATCATTAAATCTAAGCCTTGTGTTTAATATTCATTAAATAATTTGTAAAAATAATTCTACATGAATCTCTAATCTAAATCCTAATCCGTCAAAGAATTTGAATTTAATTAAAACTCATCCTGAGTAGTTGAAACCTAATTATGACTTAAAATATTTACAAACCCTAACATGCTTAAGTTATTAATTGTTTATAATGAATTTACTGGAACAATGACTTTTGTCAAAATTAGAGTAATTTGACACATAAAGACAAGTAAAGTTGTGGCATAAGGTTGGACTTCAATATTTACCAGAAAGCAACAGGTAACACTAACTTGCTATCTGTAATCTTAATTTTATCGAGTCAAGTTTAAAAGTTGCATTGGCTTTGTGAGATTGATAATTGGCCCTATAAATAGTTCTTATTTCATATATTTAATTAGAATGTATGGATGCACCATGTAGTTTTAATTAGCCTAACAATGACGACAAGATATATCTTAAGCTAATTGATGGCTTTATAAACTCATTTATAAGAAGAATGTTGATCAAGTATTAGATTGAGTATTTATGTAAAAAAGTACAGGAATTACCTCTAAAGTTGTTGAAAATCAACATAACGATAGTCAATTTGAAGATCTTTGCGGAGACGTTTGATTACCTGTCTTAGGAAAGCACATACAACCAAGAGAAGTATGTTGATCAACCATGATACCAATTTATTGTGTAAAAATACAGACTTGCACCTCTTTGGTATTAAACATGAAAATAAGATCCTTATGCTGACTTCCAAATCAGCCTCTGGAGGAATGTGTTTCTAGCATGTGTTATGGTATGAATATCAAAGAATTCAATTTCAGTTACAATAACCTTGCTGGTTCATGGCCAGACCACTATAGGTCTGATCTGTGCTAGTGCATTGTGTATCGGTAAATTAGAACATACCATGATATTGTAAGGGGAGGGACAAGGAAGAAGAGGAGGGGTAGCTGTATCAGAGTGAGCATGTATAGTGACGAGCATGCGGGCAGTGGGCAGGCAGCAGGATTGCATGTGGGCAGATGGCATGCCGGTGGCGACAAGAAGACTTGCAACTCCTTGCAAGGAGTCATGTCAGGAGCCCTAGTGCAGGGTAAAGAAAAGAAATATATTATATACAGAGAGAAAACTTGGCCGCTGGCACATGGCAGATTGCTCGATTTTAAGCAGATGCCTAAACTTGTAAGGGCTGCATTTTGATATTGCACTATGCCCTTTCTGCAACCTTATTGCCCACCTTGCACATCTTTCTGTTTCTGCTTGCACAACCTCATCTGCTATCATTTTTCTCTCTGATCAACAATAAGGGGGATGTAGCTGACAAAATGAGAAGTTAGAAGAGGAAGTTGATTCTATTGGGTATTAGGTCCATCTTGCAACAAACGTTAACTGTATATCTAGACAAGATAAATGACAGAAGTAAAGCATTTGCTACTTCTTGACACCTGTTCTCCTGATTTGATTTTGAAAAATATCAGAGAAGTTTCTACTCCAGAAGTCATGACACTCTTGGGAATTTCTTCAGATAACTTCCTCTAGCAGTAAAGTCCAAAGAGGGAAACTGTCTCATTAGATGTCTTTAGTTACTCTACCAACTGTATAAGATAAATGGTCAGCATGGATAGTGAATAGGAACTGAATAAATAAGTTACCATTATAAATCAGTCCATTAAGAGAGCCAACTTATTTCATCTTGAATAACAACTTGTCTGTATGTTATATTTTTAAACCAGAATTAGAAAGTAAATATGTGATACTCTTAGTTGGAATTTTGAAGTAAACTAACTCTATCAGAAAATCTACCATAGGTTAAATTGCAGTGTCTTCTGTACAGAAGGGGTGGGCCAAATATCATTTGATGTGCAATTGCCATTTTGTCTACCAATATAGTAAAGGTTACCATGGTAGGACATGGTCCTTACGCTGCCCGTTAAAGACCAATTACATTGCTGTGGTTGTGTTGCTACCCCGTTGGTTGAGCATGAAATCTTGCATTGGTACATAAAACAAGGCATATCGATTCGTATATTTCAGTAAGGCCAGTATGAAAATTCTTTGTACAAATTTCTGGATGTTTCCGTTTATTTTTTTTTCTGTTCATTTTGCACTCTGAACTTTTAGCTTTGCTTGTATTTGATGCAAATTCAATTCTTTATGTATAGTTATCTGAGATGGATCAGGTTAAGGGATTGATAGTCTGATTTACTCCTAGAAGTTGCACATGGAAATGCCTTGAGGAGCACAAACATCATCGCGATGGAAGTTTTTTCTTTTAATTTTCTCAACTATCTGCTATCAGATGACTTTTTAGAATGTAATATTAATTGATATGCATACTTTACTGATTTTAAGAAACTGATTTTGAGCATCGTTTACAACTTACATTTACTTTGGCTATGTATTTTATTGAGTTATCCTTCTTTAATTAGAGAACTGATACATCAAGAAATTTATGCTTGCTTTACTGTTTTTAAGAAATTGATTTTGAGCAGCCTTAAACAACTTACACTTACTAATATTGACTACAATAAACTGATATCCCTTTTTTCTCCCCAATCTCGTTCTTAAAAATCCTTAATGCAGATTCAATACTTTTCCCTGAAGCTCCAATAGCACTTCGGTTATCAAGTCATCTACTCCTAGGTGTTGTGAGAATATACTCTCGGAAGGTGAACTATCTCTTCCATGACTGCAGTGAGGCTTTGCTTAAGATAAAACAGGCTTTCAGATCGACTGCTGTGGATCTTCCTCCTGAAGAATCTACTGCACCTTATCATTCCATCACTTTGCCAGAGACTTTTCACCTTGATGATTTTGAACTGCCTGATAGTGCAACTCAAGGGTTGGTATTGGCTTCCTGTATTCTTGTTGCATTTATCTTTCAACACCAAAATAGTGCCTACTATTGCATAATTATTTTCCTGTGCATTCTTCTATCCCCACTTTATCCTAGTCGTGGTGTTAATGTAAGTTTTACTTTGATGATTTGGCAGTGACTTTGTTGATCACCATGTCAGTACAAAAGAGCAGATCACACTTCAAGATACTGTGGATGGCACGGGATATTCAACATTGCAATTTGGATTGGATGGTTTGCATCTGAATCATCTCAATAGATTGGGTTGTACAATTTGACTTAATATTTCCTGTTAAACTAAATGAAGTTGTATTGTTTTTTCTTCAAACAGAAAGATTTGGTGATGGTAATGCTTCCCAGATTCGTTTAGACCTTGATGAGGTAAATTTCATGTTTTGAATGTCTGTCTATGCTTGCACAAACACCCATCCATCTTGGTTATACTGTGATGAAAAAAAGTAGGTCTTTCCCCTGTCACTGCCAGTTATGTAGTGCCATTACTCTCATCTAAAGTAAAACATGATTCCATATGGTTATAGAGCTAGATGTTATAATAGAAAGAGGACCCTAGTGGATGCAAATAGTTTCTGTAAATTGTAAAGATTTAATGGTTGTTAGTACATGTAAACACTTACAAGCAAAATCTATGTAAATATATCTATTGACAACTCAAATTTTCATATATTCTATGGTTCAAATCTGGCATAGAGGTTGCAGTCTTCTTGAGCACATCATGTGATGTGATGATTACTATTGGTAAAGTTTGAGGGAAGTTGGAAGATTCTATGGATTTATGTTCAATTCTTTGGAGAACCTACTCAAACCAAAAATTTAGATTTATCAAGATGTAATATAGGTCAAAAGAACTACGAATATTGGTTATCTCATTGCTTGGTATACCAACCAAGGTTTGCGATTTCGAATCGTACCGCCCGTACCAATCCGCCCGTGAATCGGTACACGGACCATTTGCTACTGAGCGGTCCGCTTGATATAGCTGCTTGGCTGTGGCCTGACTAAGGGAGAAGCGTCGAAGAAGGAAGAAGAATGAGAGGGCATTCGAAGAAGAGGGAGAATCGGGAGAATCTCGGTGCAAACTTGTTTCTACACCCTTTCTTGATCTCGATTCGGCACTGCCCTCCCTCGATAATCCCGATCTAGGAGGTAACGACAAGGAGAGTCGTAAAGAGGAGGATCTGGGGCCGCGGGGATCAGGGGAGGTGATGGCTAGAGTAATGGAAGAGGCGGTCTCCTTCATTGCCTCGTCTATGACTTTGCAGCCTTCTTTATTGTGTTCTTCGTCGAAGGCTGGAGATGTTTGCGGCCTTCGTCGCGTTCTTCGCTGAAGGGTAGAGACATTTGCGGCCTTCGATGTTTTCGCTGCCTTCTTCGACGAATGCTACAGAGGAGGCGACGAGAAGAGGAGGAAGCAACGTCATCGAGGCTATTTATGACTTTTTTTAATTTTTTTATATTTTTATATTGTTTTTTATTATATATATAATATATATTTATATTAACTATATATATTTATTTAGGCATATCGCTTGGTACGACATACTTTACCGTACCAAGCAAAGTTCAATACACCGGTATGGTATGAAATTTCAAACCTTGTTACCAACAAGAAATTCCTCTCATCTTGTCATCTATATAATGGCTGGTACTAGCTGGGGTTGAGATCTGATCCGTATTCTTTGTTCTTTTATAGTAGTGCTTACAATGGCTGGGTTTGATTGGTCAAGGTCAAGTAGTAAGACCACCTACGGTCAACGTTGAGGGAAGTGCCACCATGTCAATCTTCACAAATGGAGAATTGGCCTATACAATGAACTGATCAGATTGGTCAGCCCTGGTGGAATTTGCTGGTTGAGGTGGATTCTCTTATTCTGGAGAATAAGCCTATTAGCTTCTGTAATTCAGAAATTTTGTTTTAATTTAAATATGATTGACCTACTAATAGTTCTAGATTGACAAGCACTTATACCAATGGTTGATATGTTGACTTGTGTCCAACTTGAATTGGTTAGAAATGTGCTGAGTTGGTTTGACTTGATCGGTTGGCTACAACCTAATAAAGCAATGGGGATAGACAGTCATGACATGGATCAACATGATGCAATATAAAAGATCCAATAGGATAAGTCTGAATACATTTACCTTCCCGAACCTCCACATGACCAATCACCTCGAGCACTGACCAGCCTTTTTTTTGCCATTGTTTTACATGTGAAGTTATGGCCAATTTGAATATTTATAATTATGACGTGTAAATTAGGATAAGCACAATGGCTGTTCTCATAAATAACAATCAATCATAGTTATTTTAAATGCATATGTAAAACTCTAAGGAAATTACTTACATTGGAATAAGTAAAGAGTTCAAGCCAAATACAGAATATATATGAACTAAAAGGTGTATATGATATGCCATGTCCTATATTTTTTGAGACATCTGAACAAATTGTGACACAGGACAGATGCAGCTAATTCTTGAAGTGATTTATGCTTCATAATCATAGTTTGGAAATATTTCCCTTTAAATTATAGAGTTATTGTGTATGTATATACTTTTCATGCAAAATCAGGTCTGTTGCTTCCATGGTTCACCTTATGCCAATTGGATGCCTTGTGGAAAATATGTTGTTTCCAACATATTACCTTGTTAATATCAAGGTGCTTGCATTTCTAGTGCTTTAGTATTTGGAATATGGATAAATAAGATGGCCTTCACTCTTTTTATGCTTCAATCTAATCACTCTTGTTCGATATGTTTCTTCGATATTAACTTGGAAGTACAAGATTATTGTACGTTGCCAAGTTCATTTAAAGGATTTCAATAGGCTCTTGCCTGTGTTTGTGTTTTGTCAACTATAGCATTTGAAATTCCTAAATCCTAAACACAAGAAATTATGTAATTTGAGGACCTTCTGCATTTTATTTAGTCTATCACAAAACGGACTGCAGAAAAAGCACTTGGATAATGAAACTTTTATGTGTTTGATGTGCTTTTTGGTGCATGCATACAAAAGTTCAACAAATTGATGCTTTTGTATGATTAATCATATCAAAATATGTTTTCAGTGTGTCAAAACTGCTTTTGTTCTCATTTAAAGTTGCACAAATTAGAAGCACAAAAAACATATGAATCATATTCTTGGTATCTTTTTTTTAAAAAAATAAAAATTGGAAGAAAATTCTATTATATTAAACAGCATACAAGATGTTCAATCATATTGTTGCAATCTTTTTGCTGGCAGGACTTGTTCTTGGAGGATAGTCATCCTTCTTCTCAGCTTGCTTCAAGTAATGTTGCACCTGGTGAATGGTAAATTCTACTGCTGAAGCCTTTAGTACTTAACCTATTAATCTATTTTTTTTAGTTTCATCTTCTATTTTGCTCTTTTTTGATGAATCATCCAGTTTACATATTTTTGCCTTCTTTAGGTCCATGATAGTGTTATCATAATATCGGTTGGCATCTGTTTGTTCTGTCCTATCCTACTTACGCTACTATATGTTGATTCATCTGTCAAATTTGAAGCCTTTATAGGTGCATTTAAATCTTCTGGTTGATTGTAAGATAATAGATTATATTATTGAGATATACATTTGTTAATTAGCTAAAGTTATACAATATACTCTTACTGAATAATTTGTTCAAAATGGTAATTTGTTTTCGTCTTCATGTTATTTTCATGTGTTCAGATTTTCCTTTAATGGTTTACTGGAAGTTAATGTATACAGTACTTGTTTACTTGAGATTTGAGAAGATGTTTTCCTTAGATACTGGTCTAGTGGAAATGTGACTGCTATTGAATTTTGCTTAATGTTTAAGGTTGATATTCTTCATGTGGCTTGACCTTGAAAATGTTTAATCATGTTTTTTATTATTGTATATATGTCTTGCTTCAGTGCTGTGCACCAGGGTCAATCTTCATCCTCTATTCCTCTAACTCAGATGGATATTGATCATGACCAAAATGGTTTAGTTGAAGATATTGATACCGAAGCTACAAAAGAACTTTCTAATTCGCATGAGAGGCATACTCATCCAAGTATACTATATATGAAAAAGAATGACATATACAACATTCAGACTCCTGATCTCAATGAAGTCTTTTCCCCAAATGATCATGTTGAAGGGCCTTCTGCAGCACCAAGTCAAAGTTTTGTTGGATCAATTGCTGATGGTGTCCCAACACCAGATCTGGCTGAATGTCCTCATGCTCCTCCAACTCCTGGTTTGATGGAAGAGATGTTCTTGGGTAACATGCATGAAGGTCCTGCTTTCAGTCCCCAGACGAAACCTTCATCATCTATTGATGAAGCCCTCAAGCATGGAAATTCTAACTTGCAGAATGGACATCCAGATTCAGTGACTGACAGTGGTGTCACGCCTGAGGTAACTGTGGCCCCTGATTCAGCAAATATTGTGCAAGTAGTAGTTTCCCCTACTTCAGAACTGGCTGAACATAAAGAACAGATAACTGCAACTGTTGAAACTGAAATGGAATGTGAACAGAAGAATTCCGGTGATTTGCAGAATGGATATGTTTGTAGCGAAACAAAAGACCTAACAGTTGATGAACAAATACAAGATAATGGAGAGGCCATGCCTTCTGAAGTAGCTCAGATTGAAGGTTTAGTATCTTCCAATGCCTCACATGAAGAATCAAATTCAAAAGCTCATCTGGACAGATCTCAAGTTGATACTGAAGTAGCCACTAGCAATTCATGTGGGGTTGAAGGTCAGCCATCAGGTTGTTGCAGTACAGAACATGTAGAAGATGTGAACCCTTGCCTCAATGGAGATGCTTCTGCAGTTAGCTCAGATTTGCATTTGAGATCCTGTACCTCAGAAATCAATCAAGTCAAAATACTCTCTGCACAAGATAGGACTTCAGCACAAAACATTCGTGGAGTTTCGATTGAAGAACCAAGTGTTCCTTTGCAAACACCAGGGCAAGAGAATAAGCTGCATGGTAGTGAATCTTCATTTGAGTTGCAAGTTCTGTCGTCAGATGTAGACTTCTTTCTTACATGCTATATTCTGATTTTGTTAAGAATGGATGTCTAAGCTGTTTCTTTTTATTTTTCAGGCAAAGATTCTAATGGTGCTAATACTACAGATGCTGATTTGGAGGTAAGGGAAAACCCCCAAGATGTACTGACAGGATCTGCTGTAGACGTTAGCAACACAAATGAGTTATTGACTGATCCATCTCAAAAAGACACACAAAAGAATCAGTTGAACTGTTATTTGAGTTCTGAATTCCCCGAACCTGAAAAGATGCTCTTAGCTTCTACTGGAGATGTTGACCATGCAAATGAATTAAGCCAGGTAACTGAAGAAAAGGGAGTCATAGAGTCTGATGGTAGTGTTAACAGGATCACAAGTCTCTCTGGGAAAAAGCGCCGTCCAATGGAGACTATATCAGTGTTGCAAAATGGTAGCTCAGGGAAAATATATGGAAGGTCACGATTGAGAAAAAACACTGAATATGTTCCCGATGATGATGATTTGTTGGCATCTATATTAGGTACAACAATGATTTTTTGTTTTGCCTGGATTATGTTTCCATTTTTATGTTTATGTACGTACAAAAGATCGAACATGGTGCTGAAATTCCATCTGAATTACTACATATCCTCATTATTGAAGTCTTAAGCAATATTATGTTTATGTCAGTTGGAAAAAAGACTCCACTTTTGAGGATAGGGACTACACCTCCCCATAAGGCAACTTCTCCAAAACGTCCTAGATTGGCACCAAGATTGTGCATGCCAAAGAGGAAGGTGCTGTTGGATGATACTACAGTCTTGCATGCTGAGTATGTTATCTTACTTTATGTTGCTTTGTCTATATTATCCTTTTCTGTGTTGCTTCAACCATACTAAAGGTATTTTTTACAGAATGTTTTGTTAAAGATCGATGTATGTTCATACATGAAAATCTAAAAGAACTGAATCATCATAAAGTTGTTATTAGATTTTTTGGTAATACATGTTCTGGTTTTTGCTGGCTTGTTATAAAATACATATCTTATTCTTTTTCCATAACTTTGTAGGTATTAGTTGAAAATGTGCTTCCAAAAGGACACTGGGGAAAGAGTCGAAAGATGACCTTAGTTACTATGAGATTTTTAGTAAACAAATGCCTTGGATTTTATTGTGTTGTCATGAGTTGATGTCTGACATTTTCCATTGTGGATTTATTTTAAAAATGCACTTCCCAGCTAAGAGACGGGAGCTGCAGGGGAATGTGAAAGGAGATAAGTGAGAAGGTTATACTAATAATATTGACACAGTTGACGCAATGTTGAGAAACCATTTGAGAGCCATACTTGACTAGATCTTTTATTGGAAGCTTTGTCTACTTTAGATTTCTGACTCACCTTTTAAAATCAAGGTCTCAAGTATTATCTTCAATCCGTAACCGTACTTTTGAGACAAACAAGCTTAATAACATTAAAACAATTAACAGTTTTTTTTTGTTAGAGTTTTTTTTGCTTATTTTGCATGATACTATTTAGAAAGAACAATAAAAGAAAATTAAAAAAAAAACAGTAGAAAAATGCAACATAGTGGCATTCTGTGCAGTGACTCATATTTTCTGTGTCATTCTCTACATTTGTAATTTGTTTGGAAGTTGCACAATTAATTGGCAAACAGCCAGGTAACCTTGGAATTGAACAACGGATGGATCAATATGTCACTGGCATGGGGTGGCATGTTAACACTTGGAGGGGAGGAGTAGGAGGAAGTGAAAGGACAGGGAGGAAGATGAGTAGGAGTAGGAGGAGGAGCAGGTGGTGGAGCAGCAGGAAACGGACTAGTATGCGGCAGCCCAGGCTAGGAGGAGGCAATGGTGTCAATGTGATAGTGATGATGAGTAGGAGGGGTGGAGGAGGGAGAGAGAACCTGATACAAAAAGGGAAGAAGATGAAAAAAATTTTAAAAAGAAAAGACAATTTACAGCTGTCATAATTTGTAAAAGCCCAATTTTGGTTCTGATGGAAGGCTTACCACCAATACAGTTCAATACCGGTCTGTTCAATGTCCGAGTAGTCTGTTACAGGGAGTTCATGGCTGGAAGCTTGATTTCGGACTGTCGACAATTCAATTGGCTGTCAGACAATTAAGTACTGGCCCATACAGACTGCTACAAGCTGAGTTTTTAATCCATGCCTAGCCTAATAGCCAAGAGGTTGAATAGATGCCTAGGAAATAGTTCAAATGATGTAATTAATATGAAGTTGCTTCTATCTTTTTAAGAACTATATATGTTTCTAGACTTTGACATCCATTAGAAAATTGACTGCGTATAACCATTTTGGACACGTGGTGGATGAATGATAATTTGTACATTGATGTTGGGTCTTACATGAAAAGAGTAGAATGATACATACCATTATTGACTTAAGCGATCAATAGCTATATATGTGTCTCTTACACATTGTTTATGTCATTGATATATGTTTTACATTAAGCTATATGTAAAATCAAAGTGCATATGTTTAGGCTAAATATTCTTCTATGGTCATTTACAGCCTGCCAACGTCCGGCCAGAATAATTCTTTTATATACTGATATTTGTTCCAGTAACATATATATATATATATATATATATGTATATGTATATATATATGTATATATATATATATATGTGTGTGTGTGTGTGTGTGTGTGTGTGTGTGTGTGTGTCTATATATATATATATGTATGTATGTATGTATGTATGTATCTTTTTGAGTAGTTCATAGATACTATCAGGAACCGTGATAAAGTTAGACAAAGCTAGTATATGCAACTAGCATGAATGAGAGAGCTAACATGTAGATCAGTCATCAGTACTCATTTAGATATATATGCTATTGTGTGCACGAACTTAGACAAGACAAAAATTTCATGTTTCAATTGATTTATACATGGGGTACTAAATTGTTGGTGATCACCTTATTATCTATAAAAATTGGATTGATCCTGAAGTTGGTACAAAAGGTTGGAGTAGTATGCAACATGTGGTACAAATTAAGAACATTTCAATGAAGAATGCATAACCATAAAAAATCTCCAAATCAGAAAAAATAGAGATTTTTTTCAGCTGTATTGATTTCAAGTTAGCTAATTAATAGTTTTGGTGCAATTGAAACAATCTATTCTTTCTTCCTTTTGCAGTGCAATAAGGCAGCAGCTAATGAATACTGAAGACATACGACGCATGCGCAAGAAGGCACCATGTACACGTCCTGAAATTTGGATGATTCAGAAAAGTTCACTAGAAGATGAAATTTTCAATGAACCTATAATGACTGGTAAACACTTTCTGCAGCTTTTATTAAGATCTTAATTATCTTATACACTTCATTTTCCTGTTGTTGATGTTTGATGTTGATTTAAACATTGCTGAAAGGTGTAAAGCTGTTAACTGGAAGCATCTTCTTTTAGTTGTGATATAGACCTATTATTCAAATTTGGTTATTACTATCTTTCCAGTGTTTTTGTGAAAAATTGAAACCTAAACTGAATAATATAATCGAAACTAACCTGCATTCTGAGTAAACAAATCAATCAAAGATTGGTAGAAGTGGAATATGATGTTTTCCTGCATTGCAACGGCTGTTTGAGATGCTACTTTTCTGGAGAATTCCAATTGCATTGTCTGGTTTCATCTGTTATGAAGATTTAAGCTATAATTTTAGGTCTTGAAATGCTATGTTACACTCCATAACATGTGGTTGATCCACACAACGGCCTTAAAGTATGTTAGTCTGATTTTTGGTTCACATTACAATTTGAAATTCTAACTAAAACCTATGAGATAATTCATCATGGAAATCTAATGTTTATTTTGTAAAATGCAGGGCAACTACTGCCAAGTGTGCCTTTTCTGTTATACACAAATGATAGAACCAGAAGATGCACCTTTAAGATGACAAGAAATGTTTTTTAGTGGTTCCTACCTGATATCACAACCTTTGAAAATTTTCATACCTTTCTATATCCATCCACAACCAATCCTTTCTGTTACATAGCTGATGGAGAACATGAGCAGCTTACTCATCGTATATGTGATTTCAGTCAGACATCTATATTTTCTTTTTTTTTTCCCCTTGTATTGTACTTGTGTCCCGTCTTTTTCATGCCATATGTGCAATGTTTTATGTGTTTTGATGAGAGACCTATGAGCATCTCGATATATCTTCTCTCTTGGGGTTGGCCTCATCATGATTTAGGAATAATAGTTGACACATTCTTTTACATGAAATTTAAACTATAATAACTTTAAATTTTATTGTTAATTAGAGTTGGCATATAAGTTGCTAGTTTAGTTTAGACTTGGGAGTGTTGATTGCCAAAGTGGCACCAAGAGAATAGTTGAATAGTATAAAATACGAATAGAGCATGTCAAGAAGGTGAGGCCTGGGATTACATGGGTAGAAAGGTCTTGGACATATTATTCTGGGCCATTGTAGAAATTGAAATAGGTGAAAATTAAGCTCAAACACTGAAATGGTTGGTACAGTCACAAGCATCACAGAGATACATATTTAAGGAGCTTTGACCAAAAAGGGCGAGTGAGACACTGTTGAATTCTACTTGGTTGCTAGTCAATATAAACCTGGTTTATTAATGTAAAACTTGCTTGGGTTTGGGTAGTTTTAGACTTTAGGCACCATGTGCTTACAGGAAATGCGAAAGAATATATATTTAATTTAACATAAAGCTACTGGGTTCTAACTTTAAATGTTCTGCTCTTGTCTTGAGTTCCATTTCATTCTGACTATTCTTCAGATTACCAGAACCTTTACTATTTCAGAGTTCCTCTCAATTTGTGTTGCTAGTAAAACTTCATGTCTTTGTTGAAGATGATAATATGATCTGTAATACTTCTTTAATGACTTCTGGCATCCTCAAACCAGTGTTTATGTAATCTGCTTGTGTTTCTACTTTCAGGTATATCATCCGTAATGAACTACTTGCACACCCGAAGATATGATCCTGAAACTAACCGAAATTACTCCTGTGGTAAGCAACTAAAGAATTTGACCTCTGAAAACTTGAAATTTGTTAGGAAAACTAATAACATAGTAATTGCTCAGCTAAGTTAAACTCAATCATGCCAGAAAATGTTGATGGTGAAATGCAAGGACCATCTCATGTTTCTTTAACAGCTGAGGTGCAGAGCAGCACGGGCAAGAACGGATGTGATGATCAAAAGCATTCTGTACCTTTCCTGCCTCGGCTGGAGCACTCAGGTAATGATGGATCATGTATGATGTTGCCGACAGAAATCAATAATTGTAAAGATGCTGGAGTTGGTACTCCCATGCCTTCAGCTGCACCTTCTAGTGAATATGAGGTAATGGCCATTGATTCTACGACTGGTGAGATTTCTTTTAATAGTACCAGGCCACCAGCAACGTTGCTTTATTCTCTGGAAGAATGACAATACACATGTATCCTTTGCAGCAACCGAGAGACGGTTCTTCTGTGATGAACGATGGGGCAAAACATTTCACTGAAAATGATTCTACAATAGATTTAGCTTCTGCTGGTGGTGATTCCAAGGACAGGATGGTTGATAACAATTCACTTGCAATTGCGGATGATGATCATATAATGCATGTTGAAGAAGCTCATGCCTCCAATGATGCATCCACTATGGACAGAGGAATGGGGCCGCCAGATGCTATAACCTCAAGTGACCCACAAGATATGTGTGCTGTTGCAGAGGCTAATGGTGAGGCATTGATCTCTGAGCTCGATAATGTTAACCGTGAATCGGAGGGACATTTGGTAACTGATCCGGTTCCTGGAACTGATGATCGTATTATAGATGAAGAAATAGTGGGTGCTAAGGTGGAGAATGAAGAGAAATTGATGCATAATGAGGGAAACCTTATCAGTGACGTTATATGTTCTGAAAGGCTTGAAACGGTTTCTTTATCCCCGAGTCAGACAAACAATGAGAGTGGAAATGTTCCATCAGCCATAAGAGAAAACTCTAGCTTTCAGGAATTTATCCCAGATGGTGGTATAATTGTTGAAAGCACTCCCATGGACTTGGTTACAGGAAAAGAGTGTAGTGTAAGACCCTGACTCATTTACTAGTTTTATGTACTGATGCAATAGTTATCTGTGATTGTAAACTTTTTTTTTACAATTTAGTGACAACAAAATGTGCCGTCAATAGTGCTACCAAATCTTCTTTTTATTTTTTTTTCTGTTAATTGATTTTCTACTTTTGTGCAGGACTTTTGCAGCACAATTGATGGCAATGACACAGGTAGTTTTCTATTTAATTTCTGTAAGTGCAACATCTGTCAGTTTTGGATACTGTGATTTTGAATATTATATTGGTTAATGTTAAATCCTCTGCTCCATTTATAAGAGCTACACTTGATAAATGCAGAATCAGTCCTTTTTGTTTTGCTTAACCGTAATCACAGATGACCAAGTCTTGCAGTTATTTTGGATTTTCCCTTAAAACTGATTGCCTTATTTGGTTGATCTATATTCTTTAAAGTCTCCTGCTTGGATCGAGATATGATCCAATGTAGTTTTAGAATTTTGTTCTGATGAGATGATGATACTGAAGCCTACTGACTTTGGTATGCAAGCATCCTATTGCATGCAACCTGCAAGTGGTCCTCCAGCCTTTTCACTGGTCTTTGATCATGACTTTATGTCTATTCCCCTTAGTAACATCCCATGATATCATGAAATACTGTATGCTTCAGGTTTAAGGATCCATAAATTTATTAAGTTTTGTAGTGGCTGATATAGAAATAAGTCTTTTACATTTTTTGGAAGTTACAGACTTGAAGCAGTAGCAATCAGCTTTTTTGAACTTGAAATGTGTCTGTATGACCAATGAGAGGTATAGATGTCTGACACACTTTGATGATACACATCCTTGGCTTGAGAGTAGGTGAATTGTGTAGGAGATTACCTATCATGTATATTGCATTATAAACAAGTATTTCCAGCAATGTGACAGCTACAGTGACTTTCGATTCATCTGAAACATAGGCATGAACTTTGAAAATTGCATTTTTCTTTCATAATTTATGTTGTGTGAGTTTTATGGTCTACAAAGAGCTGGATTGACATCTTTTATACAGTGTACTGATTCACTATTCAAATTTGTGCACATATATCTAAGAAGATAATTAATTGTGGCCAAGCTGAGTACAGTGGAGATTATTCATAAATTTATCTGCATCTATCTAACCTTATTTTATCTACCTTTGTGTTAGAGTTTCTTAATGTAGATGACGAAATCGATTACCATGAAGGAGATGATGATGTGCCCAACGCTGAAGGTGGATCACTCGAAAACCGTGGTTGGTCTTCAAGGACAAGGTAAATCTTTGGTCAACATTTTTTTGTGTTGAGTTACGATGGCAGTGATTTTCTAAACGGAGAAAATTATCGGTGTGGATGTCACAGAGGTGTAGCACGGTACCTGAAAATTTTGTTTGATGAAGAATTTGGGCGTGGGAGAAAATCTGTTGCTATGGACCAGCTTATAGCAGGCAAAACTCGCAAAGAAGCATCAAGAATGTTCTTTGAAACCTTGGTATGCTAATCCCCTCTCCTCTTCTTTCTGACATTTTGAATGCAAATTGGCATATTCTGTTTGAATGATTTTTTGCCATATTATCTGTCATCATGAAGCAAGCCTTACCACTTTAATGGTTACTCGGGTTAAATTACATAGGATTACAGACTTTAAGACATCAATGTTTCTTAATTATGGATGATTAATCAGAAGAAATAATGAGAAGGCTGAAACATCACGAAACATAAGGGCTGGTCCGGCAATGATACATGCAAGCTAGTTACAGTAACAATGCAACTATGAGCTTCCAGTTAATCATGCCAAGATTCATGAAATGAGACCATCCTTCTAATAAGTTAACTAAAACTATTCTCTCTCTTCATTTGTCTCTTTTCTTTGATATGAATGTCCATCTTTGCAGGTCCTGAAAACAAAGGATTTTATTCAAGTTGAACAAGAGAGGTCTTCTGATTACATCACCATTAGACCTAGATCAAAGCTTCTGAAGGCAGAGTTCTAATCAAGGATGAGGGGTTGCATGACATTTGAATGTACTTTGAGCTTTATGCTTCTTCCAGATGCTTACTCCACCCTTATTTGTTGTCAAGTTACCTCATTTATAAAATAATGTTTTTGTTATTTCCCTCTTTTCTCTTTTATGATCTCTTAGATGGGGTGGAGTTTGTTGCTGTATCAGTACACTAAATATATCTTTGTATTTATATGTGTAAATTAAATCATCTCATGTTGGTATTTGGGTGTATAGCATTTGCAGCCAGCGAAGGTTACTAGTAATGTTGATAGACCATCTACTTATAACACATACAAAGAACTACAAGAAAGTTTGAGATTTGAAACATTAGCTCATCCCACATGTAAAAGCACAGATTGCAGTGAATCATTTTGTGATCCAATTGATGGTTAGGTCAACTTGGATTAGATTTTGTCAAGTTGCAATGTGGATTATTTGGAAACTTTTAAATGTTAATTAAAGATACTAAGCCATAATTGTTCATGTAATAGTAAGTCAGGCAAAAGTTATAGTGATAACGATTTATAGTTTTTTAATCATGTTAGTATTTACATATCCTTATTTATTTGGGTATTTATATATACCTAAATATTTATAATGTTCCTAAGAGGTCTAGAGTAAAGGATTTAAGATAAATAAATATGAGAGTATATTGTCGTCTCCTAAGAAATTTTATCATAATTAAATTGTTTTTATTAGTCAATAATCATATCATATCCATAATATATCTTGTTAGGGATCGAGCGGCACTAAGAGTGGGAGTGGGTTGAATTAGTGTAGCGATAAAGAACGATAAACTTTTGATGATTTAAACCAACTTCGGAAACTTCATACGATAGAAATCAATGTTTCGTTTGAAACCGTTTCGATTGTGTATAAACTTAAAATGATTCGTAAGAAAGTGAGGAGGAAGTCGAGTAAATAAGGCAGCAAAGTAAAGATGGTTTACAGTATAGTAAGTTGCAAGAAAGTAAATGTAAATCGATTTATAGTGGTTCGATCATCCGATTTACATCCACTCCCGATTCCACTTCGCTTGAGGCCACCGGTTTTTCCACTAGCTATCCTCCTTCCAACGGGCGAGGATAGACTCCCTTACAACTCCTCTCCTTTTAACGGGCTTAGGAGGAAACCCTTACAAGCATTCTCTCCTTTCTTTCGGTGGAATACAAGTGAAAAACTAAGGATGATTTTTTAGAAAGATTTGAACAAAGATTTCTTGCTTTCAAAGTGTTGTGTTTACTGTGTTTCTTGCCGGAATACTTGAGGTATTTATAGACCCCAAGAGGATTCAAGTTTGGAGTCCAAATTTGAATTGCCTCGGTTTTCTCAATTCTGGCGGTACAAGATGGTACCACCGCCCATCCAACGGTGCCACTGCTGGTGTTCTCGGGTGTTGGGCGGTGCCACCGCCTAGGTCATTTCAGCACACTGGTTTGGGTCAAAAACTTGACCCAAACTAGTCCAAATGAAGTCCGAATTGGCCCAAATTTGGTTTATAAGATTAACACCTAATCCTAAACCAAATTACGTGCTAACTACGAATTTTAAAGACATTTTCTAAGCTATTACAAAGTCCACAAGACAATACTTCTTTCGGTGAGCTTCCGGCGAACTTCCGGCGGTCTTCCGACGAACCCTCGAAAACCATTCTTCGGACTCCCGGCAAGCTCTTGGACTACACGATGATCTTAGCGAGTTCCAACGAGCTTTATTGGCAAGCTCCGATCTTTCTTGGCAAGCTCCGGGTACTTCCGACAAACCTTCCGGCGAACTTCCGAAAACCCTTCGGCAAGCTCCCTACTCGTTCTCGGCTGGTTTCAGCAATACTCCCAATGAATCTTCGGACTTCCGTCGAACTCTTGAACTCCCAACGATCCATCACACTTGTCTTCCGGCACTTTATTTCGCTTTATGTCTTCATCGTCATCGTAGTTAATCCTGCACACATAAAAACAAAACTCTACTTCGATCTAGACAATTATTATAACGCGAATTGACATTCAGTTGCCCGGCATGTCATTGGCTTATCGGCGCTTCGTCCGATTCTTCGGCACATCGTCCTCTCTAGCGATCCGTTGCCTAATCGACGGTTGACCTCCGTAACCCCGATATCCTTGGTGCAACATGCTCTTCTTGGCCCAATGCCCGACGCACGAATCCTTCCGCCGATTATCGACCGAACCTCTGACTCGACATCCAATATCCAAACGTGATCACCCGATGCAACGTCAATTCTTCAAGCGTCAACTATCTAATCCTGATCAATAGTAGACCCGCGTAACTCAAAACGCAGTTAGACCACAAAACATAATCAATTAGTTTCATCATCAAAATTCGAGATTCAACAATCTCCCTCTTTTTTATGATGATAACTAATTGATAACTAATGGAGTTAACCATAACTCCCCGGAGTTTAACCAAACTCCCCGGAGTTTAACCAAACTCCCCCTATCAATATGTCATTGATAGAACACTTAGATTATCCCAAATCCAAGCAACATTCATCACAATATATGAGAATTATCAAATCATCATGTAAATATATAAGATATTCAATTCAATGCATGAAGTCATCAATCTACTTCTCTCCCTATGTCATCAACAAAAAGGAGAAGTAATCATTATAGCTAGTTTAAAAGATATGCAAGTTTTACAATCATACTAGCTATCAAGTTATACAACATTCAATCATAGCAAATTTCAAATTCTCTCTAAAGATAAGCAAGATTTAAGTTCAAGCATGATAAGTTTTACTTGCTTCTTTTACAATTTTGTACTTTCTTGCCTTTGCGATATGCATGCAATTTTGTAATTTCTTTCTTCTCTTTTGAGAAGAACAAGCTGGCAAGTTTTGCTTTTTTTGCATGCTACGAATTTTATCAATGTCAAAGCTAGCAAAGGCCTTCTTCCTCTTTATCAATGTCAAAAAGAAAGGGAGGATCAAATACTTCAAATAATCTTGCATGAGATTCAACAATAATTTGTAACAAAAATACAAGCAATTTTGTTGAAAAAGTGAAGTTGAGCATGATTTTTGCATCTCTTGAGATAGCAACTTTTTGCTTCTCAATATTCAAGCTAGCAAATTTTTCTCTCTTGATGCACTAGCAATTTAACTCCCCCTTTATCATTATCGAAAAGAAGGGAGGAACCAATGATCAATTATAAATTTACATCAATCAATATATTAATCATCACATGATGCATACAAACCATAGATGCAAAGAATTCATGAGAGCAAGCTAAAGTAATCATGTCATGATATCAAGAAAAATTTAAGAAGGACATGATTCATTTGACTAATCCGTTTAATAGAGTAAAAGAATTATACAATCAAGGATCATGATAAAAGTATATCAATATCATAGATCAAGTCATGATTCATGATTCATCATAAAGAAAATTAATTTTCAATCATCACACAAGGCAAAGAAATCATATCATTTCTAGGATATGATATCAAGGCTCAAGAAGAACATGATTTAATTGAGAATGAATAGCACAAAGAGCACCTTGATTCATGCATAAGATTTTTCAACAAGATCACATTTCATAAGAATCAAGATATCAAGATTACAAATTCATAAAAATTCAAGTATTGAATACCGAGAAATCAAAAGACGAGATACAAACGATCTTGATTTATAAAGAACTTCAAGTTATAATTTGCAAGATCATGATTTCACTAAAGTATTTTCTTTAGCAAAGAATCACATGAGCACTTGATTGTTGCATAAACAATTTTATTGCATCATGATTTATAAAATTTTACAACATGAATCATAGGAGGTAAAATAACAATAATATCAATCATGATTCATTGGATAGCAAATAGCAAAGAGAATAATTTGTTTCATACATCTTGATTCACACAAGTCAAGTTATGATTCCAAGCGTTTAAGAGATGAATCAAGAATCTTTAACAAGTCTTATTCAAATTCATAAAAGATATCAAGAAGAGCAAAATTTCTCTTACATCGATATTCAAACCATGACAAGTGATATATCAAACGTTTGCATTAATATTTCAATCATCAAAGTACATTTTCTCAAGTTGAGTATCGAAAAGTCAAGAGAAAATAATTTATGATTCATTTGCATTTTTCTTCAATAACATGGGAGAATCATAAAAGAGTATGGAGCAAGAGATCTTGAAGAACTCAAGTTATCAAGATCATGATACAGATAAGACTCATTCTAGTTCAAATCATTAACTCTGAACTCATAAACAAATCATTAAAATCACTTTTATAATTTACGAGATTAATAAGATATCGTAAAATCATTAATCTCAATAATATAGTAAATACAATTTCTTTATGTTTCATTATATAAGTATGTATTTTGCCTTTATATGCCAAATCAAAATATTCAAAATCGAAAGATAAACTTCATTATAAAAATTGTCAAGACAACAATATAACATATTATGAGATTCAATTTATCATGATAATGTGTTTCATTTTGTTTCAAACAAATGTGCTCATGTTTCAAAAGATGAGTATCAAATTTAATACTGAGTTTGTTATCAAGATATGATATCACAAAGTCATTAAGCATGATAACAAACTTTTAATATTTTCATTTCAATGATGATTTCATAATGTATGTTCAAACATTTATATGGAACCCATCATTGTATAAATTCAAAATACAAGTTTGTCATTAAATGCATTAAGATCAAATGCATCAGAATCTTTCACTCGAAAATTTTAATAAGAGCAACATAAATTGATTACATGTGAGCATGTATCAACTTTTCAAAGCAAGACGTAAGTTTCGTCATAAAGATCGTTAAGACCAAACACATCAAAAATAAAACATCGTGATTAAAATATTTTTAACTTTTGTGTTTTATTTTATATGGTTGATCTTATTTAAACATGTTCAAATTTTCATGTAAAAACGAAATCATCAATATGCTTGCTTCTATCTTTTAATCGTATTTGGTGTGCAAGCATTATCTTAAAACATGCTATTAATTTTTTGTGTCAAAAATCATGCATCTTGTTTGAAATCAAAAGTAATGTAAAATCATCAAGATTCATGAATTTATCATGATAATACATATGGAGCATTTTCATTTATCAAGTAAGATTTCACATAAGCATGCCCAAAAACTTTTTGCATGAAAGATATGTATCAAGTTTAAAGCCAAAAAGTGATACGAAAATCATCAAGATTCATGGATTCATTATGAATATATTATTTCAAAATATAAGATTTCAAGTTATCAAGTATGATACAATCATTAAGCATATTTTCATAATGCATCATCAAAATCATTTTAATTCTTCCTTTCATTTGTAATAACAAAATGATCAATGCTCAAATTTTTGCTAAAATCATGCATCATTTTATAAATGTGAAAAATAATTTCGTCATGAAAACCATCAAGTCCGAATATACATTATTCCAAAATGATTTTAATCTTCATCATTTCAATTCCTCATTAAGCATAATACAAAAATTTAAAGATCAAGCATCATGTTTAGAAATGAAACATAAAAGATCAAGATACACATGCATGGATTAATCCTAGGCAATATCACAAATCATGCAAGTATTATTCATAATTTTTACTTTTCTAAAATACTAGAAAGAAAAAGCATAGTATAATTTTAAAATAATTTTTTTAATTTCCAAATACACAAGAAAAGCATGAAAAAATTCATACTAAGTTAAGCATTCATGGAAAGCATCACGTAATTTCAAAATAATTCAAAGGAGTTTAGTTACTTATCTTGTAGTCGAAGCCCGTCAAAGCTCAATTCACCGTTTCATCATTTGATTTTTCTTTGCGCTTCTTCATCTTTAGCAACTTTCTCCGTTCAAGTTCATTATTTATTTTAGATTTTTGTTTAATGAACTTATTAAGATTTAGTATTCGAAGTTCAAAGTTTTCATTGTCCTCATTACTTAAGTCATCACTCAAGTGACATTTCATAGTTTGGAGTTCCAAATCCTTCCTGTTCTTTGGAAGGTGGTTCAAGTGTTCATCAAATTCAAAATGTTCTAGGAGGCTCATTTCATATGTCATTAGTAAGCCAATTAGTTCTTCAATAGGTAAATTATTTAAATCTTTAGCCTCTTGTATTGCGGTTAATTTAGGATCCCACCTTTTTGGAAGGGATCTTAAAATCTTGCTTACGAGTTCAAAATTCGAAAAACATTTACCAAGAGCTTTTAGACTATTGATGACATCCGAGAAACGGGAGAACATGTCATTGATAGTCTCACTTGGTGTCATTCGAAAAACCTCAAAATTGTGCATCAAAATATTAACTTTTGAGTCTTTGACTCTACTCGTTCCTTCGTGTGTGATTTCGGCGAACTTCCAAAGAAAATACAAAGTCCACAAGAAAATACTTCTTTCGGCGAGCTTCCGGCGAACTTCCGACGAACCCTCGGAAACCATTTTATGGACTCCCGGCAAGCTCCCGGACTACACGATGATCTTGGCGAGTTCCAACGAGCTTCATTGGCAAGCTCCGATCTTTCTTGGCAAGCTCCGCGAACTTCCGACAAACCTTCCGGCGAACTTTCGAAAACCCTTCGGCAAGCTCCCTACTCGTTCTCGGTCGGTTCCGGCAATACTCCCAATGAATCTTCGGACTTCCGTCGAACTCTTGAACTCCTAACGATCCATCACACTTGTCTTCCGGCACTTTGTTTCGCTTTATGTCTTCATCGTCATCGTAGTTAATCATGCACACACAAAAAATAAAACTCTACTTCGATCTAGACAATTATTATAACGCGAATTGACATTCAGTTGCCCGGCACGTCATTGGCTTATCGACGCTTCGTTCGATTCTTCGGCACATTGTCCTCTCTAGCGATCCGTTGCCTAATCAGCAGTTGACCTCCGCAACCCCGATATCCTTGGCGCAACATGCTCTTCTTGGCCCGATGCCCGAAGTACAATGCCTTCCGCCAATTGTCGATCGAACCTCCGGCTCAACATCCAATATCCAGACGTGATCACCCGGCGCAACGTCAATTCCTCCAGCATCAACTATCAAATCCTGATCGATAGTAGACCTGCGTAACTTAAAACGCAGTTAGACCACAAAACACAATCAATTAATTTCATCGTCAAAATCCGAGATTCAGCATATCTTACCTAATTAGATAGGGTTACATAATTTAATATTTTTTACTTGGTCAATTAATTAGCAAGATATAAAAGGGTTCAAAATCAAAAATAAATAAAATAAAATTTATTTGAAAATATTTTTACGTAATTGGATTTTGAATTTTGAGAATCATTTATACATGTATGAATTAAAAAAAGGTTAATTAGTAATATGAGTCAATATCATCAAGTTCATACTTCCTTCTATGTA
Organism: Musa beccarii; assembly: GCA_024322285.1. Classification (NCBI taxonomy): domain Eukaryota; kingdom Viridiplantae; phylum Streptophyta; class Magnoliopsida; order Zingiberales; family Musaceae; genus Musa; species Musa beccarii. Next base: position 51,329,904 of record CM044395.1, on the reverse strand, counting down.
CTATAATACTGTTAGTCATTCCTAATATAATCCAAAATAACCCATTTAATTTAGATTGTCAAGACAATCTTATTATTACATTCAACCATAATATGTATATACATAAATATGAATAGGATAACATAAATAAATAATTTTAAATATATAATTAAGAATGTCAATTATAATATTTATTTAAATATGTATCACTATATCTTATATGGTTTGCTTACAAACCCAACATAAATGGATCTGCAATCAATACAATGGAACTTAAATTCTTAATTGACATTAATTATTTCTAGACCCTTTTTCTCTAACTGTCAAATACGTTATACCGAGCTACAATAGTCTTTGTCATTTTTAGAGAAGCAAGCTATTATAATATGTCACAAAGTATTTTCAAAGATTTGATAATTGAGTTTAACCATACCAAATCTTGAGATAAAATTTCACAATCATAAATGCTTAAGTAGTGGCCTCAGAACATGTCACAAAATCAGCTTCTATTGTTAATAATATAATAATATATTATTTTATTTTTTTTAAATTTTTCCCTCCAACTGATATAGAATATAAATCGTATAGTAAACTTTCTATTATCAAGGTAATTTACATAATTAACACCTAAAAATACTATTATTTTAAGCTAATCTAATTATATATATATGAGCATATAATCCTTTATCTATTTCAAATATCTTATTAAATTCTTAATAAAGTTTTAGTATTTTTATTATTAGGTAACTCTAATATCTATCCAGTATCTCAACTACAAAATAATACTTGATCAGGCATGGGCTTAAGAATATAATAGACTTTCAACTATGCATATATAAAGAATTTTTTTTATTTGATTCTTTTCTAAGTTATTTTTAAAAATATCTATTTTATTGAAATTTTTTATTTTCATCATTTGTTGAATAAGGTTGTATACTAAATCTTTCTAAGACTCGATCAATATATCATTTCTGAGATAATATTAATAATTCTTAAGATTTATCCTTGAATATGTTAATGCTAATAACATAATATGTCTCATTCATATTAATCATCTTAAAATTCTTAGTGAAATTTTTTTTAGTTCAGTATAATAAACCAATATCATTGTTGGTAAGTAAAATATTATTAATATATAAGACCAATATAATAAACTTACTCCCTATGATATTTGGATATAAATATGTTAAATATGAAGGAAGTAATAATATTAAGAAATTTTCTATATCATTGTTTAATAGCTTATTTAAGATCATAAATATATTTTTTAAATATGCATATCAAAATTTATATTTCTTTTATTTTCTGTACGAATCGTTTAGGTTAACTTATATAAATCTAGATCCTCAATCAGAAAACTTATTTTTACATTCTTATAATATAACTCAAAATCATAATGTCACTAATGTTATAATAATTCTTAATGAGTTTATTTAAGAAAACTAAAGAAATCTTATTATAATCGATGTATTTTTTTTATCAATAAAATATTTGACCATAAGTCTAATCATTATGCTGTTCGATATTATCTTTTGAGTAATATTTATATAATAGACTATTTTACAGTTATTAGGCAATTCGATGAGTTCTAAAATACTATATTGATCATTGATTTTAACTCTTCTTTTATTACATCATATTACTTTTCATAATCATTACTGTTAATAACTTATAAAAATAATGAGAGATTTTTTATTCCTATATCATTCTTATAAATATACTACATAATAATAAAAATTGATAAGTCCTTTTTTCCTTTGAGATATTCTCAGAACTATTGATCATGGTTGTTCTATTAAATTATTAGTAATGATATCAATATTATATGAGAGTTCACTAATGTTATTTTATTATTTACCTTTATCAAATTATTTAATGATTTGAGTAATAATAATATTTCAAATGATAAAGGATTATTAACCTATACCTTCTCAATGTCAAAATTAAAATTAATATTTTCACTCCCATTAGTTCACTATTTTCTAATAATATAGTATTATCAAATTTAACTATCCACATACTACAATTAGGACAATAAAATATATATCCCTTTAAATTTTTTGGATAAATTATAAAATATTTAGAAATAATCCTTAAATCTAATTTCTTTTTATGTAAATTAAAGGCCCTTATCTTTGTAGAATAATCCTAAATATATAAATATCTTAGGTTGGATTTTTTAGTACTCCATGACTCAAAAGAAGTGGGTAAAATTGACTTATTAGAAACTTTATTCAATATATATTTAAAGCTTCTCCTCGTATTTATTCGAGTACAGAAAAATAATCTATCAAACTCTTAACTATGTTTATGAGAGTACGATTTTATCTTTCCTATTCAGTTATGACACATTTGATAAATTATATTGAGTATAAATATCTTATTTTTTTAAAAAAATATAGTAGAAAAACTAGAATTATGGTTGGATTTATCATAACTATCATAAAATTTATCTCTCCTATCAGATCTAATAATTTTGACTTTTCTTATCTAATTGTCTTTCAACTTTATTTATATACACCTGAAGGTATCAATAGTTTGAGATCTTACATGAATTAAATATAAATAATCATATCTTAATAGATTATCTATAAAGATAATAAAATATCTTTCTTCACAAAAATAAAAACATGGAGTGACTCACATATATAAGTATATATAATCTCAAGGAGTTTTAATGGATAACTAGACTTGTTTTCTCCTCTCTTCTTATCATTCACAGAATTACTATGAATTATAGATATAGGGATAAAAAAAAAGATCTATAATGTCTCATTAACTAATTCATGTAACTAAAGAGAAATAAGAGAATATTATTAATCTCTTAATTATATCACATATTCACTTAATTAGAAGAATCTCACTATCAACATTATCTCCTAAGGAATACTATTATAATTAGATTTTCATCCAATTCATCGTTAACCATAATCAAAAGTTAATTATATTTATAATATATCTATTAGATAAGATCTATGTAAGAAGATTATGAAAAGAAATAACATTAGTAATATGAAAACTAAGATGTGTATCAGCACTTCTCTATGAAGCAAAAATAGTTAAAGCAGAAAAATGAATTCATACCTTCCTCGGTCCAACCGGAGAAATGTCATGTCGCCCCATGGTATATATATATATATATATATATATATATATATATATATATATATATATATATATATATATATATATATATATATATATATATATATATATATATATATATATATACCAGCTGTATATATGTATATGTATATATATATATATATATGTATGTATATATATACATACCTATGTATATATGTATATATACATACATATATATACATATATATATATACATATATATATATATGTGAAATATTGCCAAATATTTTTAATCCAAAATCCAACGGCGCTCCACGTGATCAGCCATGGCTTTTTCTTCTTTCTCGGTGTTAAACGGCTAGTAGTCCCTGCAACGCTCTTCGCTGGCTCCCAACGTTCGAATTTTCAGCTCCTTCAAAATGCCACCACCACCTCCTTCTCCCCCCATCCATCTGCTCTCTCTCACATCTCATCAGCAATATGGGTGGACTCTCCGCCGCTTCTTCTCACTACTGCCACACCCACAAGGCCTTCCTCTTCTGCAACTACACCCTCCTGGGCGCCGCCACCAGCTGCGTCTTCCTCACCCTCTCCCTCCGCCTCCTCCCCTCCCCCTGCGGCCTCCTCCTCGTCGCCCTCCACGCCCTCACCGCCGTCGCCGCCGCCTCCGCCTGCGCCACCACCCCCGCCTCCACCCCCGGCTGGCACGCCGCCCACATGGCCTCCACCGTCCTCGCCGCCATCTTCCAGGGCGCCGTCGCCCTCCTCGCCCTCACCCGCGCCCCCGACTTCCTCGCCGAGCTCCGCTCCTACGTCCGCGAGGAGGACGGCGAGGTCATCCTCAAGATGGTCGGCAGCCTCGGCCTCGCCGTCTTCTGCCTCGAGTGGGTCGCACTCGCCCTCGCCTTCGCGCTGCGGTACCACGCGCACGTCGAGAGTGGCGACCCTGCGAGGCGTAGCTCCAAGGTCAGCGGCGAGGAGGAGCTCAAGAACTGGCCATGGCCATTTCAAGTATAAGGAAAGGGAGAATGGTTCCCATTCTACCACACCACACCATACCATATATGCTCTACTCTACTCTTTTACTTCTGGAACTATATGCTCATAGTGCTTATCTATTGAAGTCGGGCCGGGTCAAAAAGAAGGCCGTAACTCGGCCCGGTTGGGCCGAGTCAGAGGCCATTAAAGCTCCTCGATGGACAGTAAAACATTTTGGTGTCAATTCAATATTGAATATATACCATTGGCATAATAAATTTTTGTTGGATGCAAAACATTTTGTTCAAAAGATTACAAATGTCCACACACCAAACATGAAATAATATATCAAGAGAGAAGATCGTGACTGAGGTAGATGCTGAGATAGTTGTCAAGATTCTCGAGAGAGAACAAAAAGGCCCCTGGTTTTTGACTAATTTATTCTATATCAATGTTCGAATAATATATAATTTATCATGCTTTCTGAGAAGCTAGTCGATGTGCTCATTGCATAGCTAATCATGGAAAAAGCATAGGTTATTATAGACATTTGAAGTAATTTTCTTTTTCCTTTCGAGCTAAAAAAAGTTTTTTGCTGAACTATCTGGAGAAGTTACCAGAACAAGTTTTTTTGACACACAAACCCAGGTATTAAACAGGTGGAAACAGGCCGGACTCATCATATCTGCTCAAACTGAAATATCAGATTGTTGCAGAAAAATATAAAACCAAAGCATTTGCTATATATGCTCTTTATATCAAGTTTAAACAAAAAAAAAGGGGCAACTTTCAAACCCCAGAATAAAGGAGCAATATGCTGTCAATTGAACAGATGACAAGAAATCAGGAGTATTATACTAGATAGATGACACAACAGTATCACCAAAATCTAGGATGCCTGGCATGAGGTTTACTGTTGCAAATGATGCACCCAATAGGAAAAGGAAAGAACACTATGGCAGGGTCTTAGATGCTATGATGATGAGAAACAAGTACAAAAGACAGACTACTTAAAAGGAATCACTGTCATAGTCTACAAATAGGTTAGATTCTTTCAGCTTAAACTTTTGAGAAATAAACCGAATGAAGGTTTTATATGTAATCCTATTTTTATTCCCCTTTTCTGGCAAAACACCCAGGGTTTTGCCTTTGTAAAAAAAGGCCCAAATAGAAGATATGCACTTCTTGTTGGTTTAAGCTGGTGGTAGTCCAACTCATTGTTTTATCTTATAGTAGAGACAAAATGAGAAAACAAAGGAAAACCACCCAGGAGTGATTAAAATCCAATTAGGTTATGTACAAATCATCCATGCAAGCAATGAAAATGAGAGCCTTCTTGATCATAGCAGTTAGCTAGTACATTGCTATCAATAACCCAGTCAGTGCAGGTAATTGTGTAGAGACTATGCTTTCTTCATAGTGCACATGCTTACCTAAGTATTCCAGACTGAAGGCTATGAATTCTTTGGGAAAGCCAAACAAAAAAAAGTTTTAGCAAAAAAGAAGAAAATAACCTGAATAATCTTAGCAGTAAATGAAGCAAAGATTATAAGATGAATTATACTGTGATCAAACATTAGTAACAATCATTTTTTTGAATCATTCTGTGAGACTCCGTCGATATTTAAAGGGATCTTATAGCTAGTAGAGAACTAATCAGGCGTGATTTAGCCATTTAAGCCGCCTCTAATATGCTTCTATGAAATTTTCTGGAACTAAGCTATGTTTTTGTTCTCCAGATCCAACACAGCAAGTTATTCAAACGTGCATAGTTCATTATCATGCCACCGCATGCTAAAGAAAATACTTACATTGTAATTTCTCCTTTTCAAGCTCAAGACCCGTTTGCTTTTCTTCCTTTTCCACAGCCTGCTTACTTTTCTTAATTTACTTCATGAATTCCAGCTAACAGCACCTTTCAGCAACCTGGCTTCTTTCTCAGTCCTTACATTACAAAAAATGATAATGTTCTAGGTTAGTGTCGATTTGAAAGAATTGTCAAAATATTTGAAATGCTTAGAAATAAATTTGGACAGAAAGCATACCTATTAGCACAACTCTTCTAAGTTAACTTTTCAGCAAATGAAGAAATCCCTTGCTTATTTAGCACTTTCCCAAGCTTCATTGATGTTTTTATCATATCATATCCATGGTATTTGTATGTGTAGGACTCATCAGCACAGATAAAGAAATAAGAACTGTTAGCAGATTCTATTCCTTCAGAAAAAAAGGCACACAAAGCATATTACAGCATTTCCCAAGATCATGTGATTCCTTTTGTTAGATGATGAAGAATGCAATAAAAAATTCAAGGGTACACATAAGGTAATTAATACCATAAATGAAGAAAGAAAGAAGACAACCATATAATGCATAATGAAGGTACTCAGAATAGGGCAATCACAGAAAAGGGAAAGATTGGCAGTTATCTAAATATTAACTCATTTAAAGGATTAAAAACATTATAAGAAAGTGCAGACACTAAGAAGCCATCATAGAGAAGACATCTTTTTGGCACTGAATGAGAGGACCTTGAATGACTGAGTAGGTTAGATTTTCAAATTGAAAAGCACTACCTTGTGCCTACCACAGCATAATGTTATAGCCTATGACTAAACCATTTACACACAAGGGGTAAAAATCTAAAATACAATAAATGTTGAAAAAATAAAAGTAAAGAATCCTGGTCGACTATAAGTGAAATTATGTGCACTTCATATTTAAGCTAAAATAAAATAGACAATAAAAAATATTAAAATATTTTTATATATTTTAAAAAGATACATTAAGTAGTTAAAACTTAAAATCTATTTTATCTATTATAGTAGCTTTTTTACATCTTATGGCACCGGCAAACAAAATATTATTTTACAATAATTTTTGTTTACCATAATACCCATTTATATCTTATTACACAGAACAAAAAAATAATATTCGTTCTATATTTTAAGTTCAAATATAATTAAATGATTTTAAAAAACAAAAACAATCATAATTATGGCCCATGCAGGTCTCGAACCTGCGACCTTCGCGTTATTAGCACGACGCTCTAACCAACTGAGCTAATAGGCCAATTTAATAATTTATCGGCCTATATCAACAAGAATAATAAGTAGTGGATGTCAAGAATTTCATTAAATTCTCAATTTAAAAAAAATCGAAAATGCAAAACACAAGACTATCTTTATAAAAAAAAAAATTTTTTTTTTGACTCATCTTCTTCCATGGCACCGGACTTACCATACACCATTCTCTGTCCAACAAAACAAACATAGGAATGGCATCAAAAGATACTCATCACTAATTCCTTGGTATCATAGCTCAAACTCCCATCAATAGATACTCTCTTTCTTTATAACATCTACTTTCATCACTTCTCCTCATCTCTCACTTCAGTGTTGCACTTTCCACAGGCATATTTGAGCTTACTGCTGCTGCAACAGCACAAAGGCCTCTTATTGCGGTTCTGCAGTAAGCTCCTTCATGGCCCTCAATTACTTGCTTTCATGTAGCTGTGTCAGCAGGGGTTCTACCAAGAGCCCATCAAATCTCCATCATAATCTTTTAATTATTCATTCTAAATATTGGGAGAAACAGCTCCAGAAGAATTTATGCTTGAAATATTGAGGGTTTTTTTTTGTTATAATTAGCACCAATTTGTCACACTAAATCCCAGCATTCAAGAGAAGATTTTTGCCAAAACTCCTTTCAAGATTGCTCATTTCGATCGATTCTTTGCCCCAAAAAAGATCCAATCAAGGTTCATTAACATAGAAAAATAAACCCTATGAAATCTCCACAAAAATCAACCGTAATACCAAGCAGCAAATCCATCAATTCCTTCATTTCTCCATATAAAAATGAAAACCATGAAGATGGGAAGATGACTGACCGTAATTCTTCATACTAAATCTCACACACAATAACTACAGAAAGATGATCTAATATTTGAAATCTTGAGGATTCGTCACATTCAATCGCCATTCAAGAGACGAAATTTGAAGGTTTTGGAGACCCAAACACTGCATGTTCGACTCTAAACCCCTTTCAAGATTGCTCGTTTCAACCACCTCTTACCTTTTTCGTTCGACAATACGATGATCTATGTTCATTAACATAGAAAACAGACGTCACCGTTCAAAAGCAACAAAGCCATCAATTCCTCCGTTTCTGTAAATAAACGAAGACAACAAAGACAAATACCACTCAGAAATGGGAAGCATTACCTTCGAATCCACAACAGTCTGGAGGATGATCCATCGGTTCACCCCTTTCGCTTTGGGACGGTGATGGAATGGGAGGAGAGAGGGGACAAGAAAGCCATCCGGATGTCGGTGGCGCGCGTGTGGAACGCTTGCCAATAATTATTCCTGGTCGAGTTAGACCAGTTCGAGAGGGTAGCGCGGGCCAGAAACTAGACCTGGTTGGGCCGGGTCGAGGGCCTATCACGCATGAGTAATTGGAGATCATATTAATAGATAAAACATCAAAGTAATATTAGCTAAAATTCAATATTTAATGAAAAAGAAATAAATACAAATAAAACTAATAATTTGAGAATATTTTTAAAATTCACCAAAAATAATATTTCTTATGCAACTGTAAGAAACAAAATGAATTTTTATATGTTTTAAGCTAAAAAACAATAAACAGTGAAAAGAAATACTAAAACATATTTCATTAAAGAGTATATTATTTATATAACTTTACTTATTATTATCATAATTTAAACGAAAATACAATAAATAATCAATTAAAAGTATTCTTCATACATCTTCAGCAAACAAAACAGGTTTTTGTATATCCAGGGCTCAAATACAATAAATGTTAAATATATATAGCGAACAAAATAATATAAGTTGATTTATCTAGAAAATACTCATGTTTTAAATATTTCTCAATCGATACCCTCGTATTATTTTTCTCAAGCAATACCTTTAATTTAAAAAAAGACTTAAATTATCCCTTGAAAACTTTTCTATCTATTACCCTACTTTGATCTGCTATAATATTTTTGATCTATTATGGCATTCCAACTAATTTAAACAAATTTTTAATATCAACCAAAGTATTATGAGCTTAAAAATATAATATTATAAAGATCAATAAACAATGACAATCAAAGAGGCACATACATTAATAAAATATTATTAAAAAATATTATATGCAAGCCAAATAAAACTATCATAATAATTAAAAACTGACAACATCAAACCAATAACAAAGGCAGGCATTCCCTCAACACAACCATCAAATCCAATATTTCTTCCCTAAAAAGGAACGCGGCAAAGCCAGAAAAGCATTATCTTCGAATCAACAAAAGAATGGAGGATGGCCGATTCAAGATCGTTCGACTTGACTTCACGGGTTCGGCCATCGGTTCTCCCGCTTCGCTTCGGGACGATAATAGGATGGGCAGGGAGAAGAAAGCTCGTCTATATCATCAATTGATTTTGTTGTTTGGTGGATAGAGAATGGTGTGTGGTTTTGGTAGTGAGAGGTAATACCATTTTTAATTGATTTTTTTTTTATCTAGCTTATATATTTAATTTTCTTAAATAAAAAAAGGAGTAAATGTATTTGTCCACCAATTTTTTCACTCGAGTAATTTTGGACCCAATCAATTTTCCATCGGCCTATTAGCTCAGTTGGTTAGAGCGTCGTGCTAATAACGCGAAGGTCGCAGGTTCGAGACCTGCATGGGCCATTATTTAATTTATTATTAACATTTTATTAGCTAAAATTTTGTAAAAATCTTATTGTTTAATGGAAATTATTTTTAATATTTATTCTTCATTTCTTTTATATAAAATACATGATAAATATTATTGTGTTCAAAGTGCACCTAACTTCACAAATATTATTTTTATTGAAAAATTAATTTAAATATTTTTAGTAAGTTAAATACATACATCGAAATATATAAATTATGTTTTAGCTTTATATCTATTAAATGTTACTTTATTTCCTAAAGTTGTATAAATGATATTATCATTATTGTAATTTTATTTTACTTTTTTTTATTTTTCATCATTTATTGTAGATAAAATATATAATAAATATTATGTTGTTCATTGAAGGGCACCTAATTTCATAAATAGTTCATAAGGATTCATTGATTTATTATTGTTTTGCTATTTTATTTTCTATTTTAATCATTTATCGTATTAAACCTTCTTATCTCTTATGTAGTCACAAATTGCATCATTATGTTATAGTAGAAAGTGTAAGTATAAAAATTATAAGTATGTTATTATATAAAATTTTAATCTCAGAAACTAAAATGAAATATGGATGGATGAAAGATTATGATTGGGTATCTTTTGATACTATTTGAAAATTTTTGTTTTATCAATAAGCGCACTATCGTTAAATTCGAAGAAAACAGTGATGTCAATTTCTAAATAGAATCATATTCATATTTTCCTTTCTTTCTACTCTTCACAAGACAACTATAAGCAATGAAATAAAAATTTTATGAGAGGATTTATACTAAGTCTTAGGAAATCTTATCTGTTTATTGACGAGAGAAAATGATATAGGATAAATAATTATGAGAGTTTAATAAATATAATAATACCATATTAACTATGAGTATCAATACGAGTCATAACGATTGTATGTTATCAATGTCATATTTTCTTTTATATATCGTAATACTATTAATCTTTTCTAATATAGCCTAAAACGATCTTTATAATTTATCTAATTATGATAGTCTTATCATCACAATTAATCATAATAAAACCTTCTCTCGTAGAAGTTGTTACATTCCACTATGCCCACAAGAGCAGGTCCTCGCTAGTAGTGCATTGGTTGTCCATCGTCTACGGTTGCTGCAACGATAGTTCCACCATCGTCTTGCTGTACATGTCGCTTGTCCTTCGGCGTCAGCACGAAGAAACCCCACAATCGCTGTGATGCATGGCTGTGCTCGCCCGCCGACCAACCTTCATCGGCGTTCCACCATGCCCACGAGTAATGGTTCTCACAGGCATGGTTATCATCCCTGCATGAGCCTCATTGGTCATGCATCTTCTTCGCAATCAACAAACGAGCCTTATGGTCATCGTGCAATACTTGGGTGGCTCGTAGTGATAGCATGCATGTCTACAATCGATTAGATGTCGTTTCATGTAGTCAAACATAACGCAATCATGAGTCATGCGACACAGGCTGCCATCGACGGTATCATATCGATTGTCGTTCATAGCTGCACCATAGTCGATGTTGTCGTGGCCACATTTATCGTCCTTATCGATAATGGTCAAGGGGCAGCATTGCCTTCCAGTGCTACTACATGCATCCGACGTTGCTACGATGCTGCTACGTGTGCAGCACCACCTATGGCCAAATCCTAACGTTGTAGGCAGTAGCAATGCTACTGCCTACAACAATAGTAAGCTATCAACAATAGCCCATTGAACAAATACAAGTAGCTTAATTTTGTCGTGGTTTCACCCACTTTGAAAACAGGTAACGAACATAGAGGAATAGATTTGAGATTGGAAAGCGGATCAACAACACATATGAATCATTCAAGCATAGTATAATCAAAATCAAATAACACTTTTTTTTACAAATGAAAGGCGCTAATAAGTAGGTCTAAATACAAAATAGATCGGACATATTTTTATAATCTAGGTCATTTGATTTCAAAACATGGCTCTAATGATAATCATAAGTATAAAAACTATAATTATGTTATTATACAAAAAGTTTATGATTCTATATATTTTGATGCTATTTAGAAAATATTTATCTAATCTGCAAGTGTGCCATCGTTAAATCCAAAAAAAACAGTGATGTTAATCTGTAATAATAACTAAAACAGTGATGGAATAAGGACTAAGAAGAAATGAAACTAAGAAAAAATAAGAGAGAATATATAATCTCCCAACGTATAATATAACATTACATATTGAGTCCCTATGAGGTCTTATCTATTTATAAACGATATAAGAGGTTCTAGAATAAATAATTATGAGTATCTCTTGAACAATCATAACTATAATTAGAATATAATTATATTTATAATATATTTTATCTAATTAAATCCTATCGTTACAATACGAGTGCTTGGATGATCTCTCCGAGCACGATATTTGACACACCACTAGCGTAACCAGCAGGAAGCACATCTCAACGTCACACCAATTGTCTGAGGATCGAGTCATGATGGTTTACCAGTTCATATGCTTGGAAGGGAAGTTTAGCTGGTCAACACCTCATCTGTGATTGACTTCAATCCATACTTTGACTGCTAATAAAAACTGCAGAGAGAGAGAGAGCGTGTGTGTGTGTGTGCGCACGTCTATTGCATCATTGACTACTTCTACATCTTGACCGCTTGAAACAAGAACTAGTAAGTGCACACGTCTTTGACCTCCCACCAACCCCAACAAGTGGGGACATTTGCTTTCATCGACCATCTTCATCTCATCCAAATCAAAGTTAATGGTTATACTCTCATCAATCCTTCAAATCAAGTCGTTGCTCATTTTTTATTTGCTTAAATCAAAACTTTACCCCTGTGAGACTAAATCAAGGGGTTGCATGGTCAATTCCTTCGATAGATCTAATGGCTAATTTAATCTGCTGCTTGTAGCTGCAGACGGATTCAACGCAGCCGTCACGACCATCGCACCAGCTCTTGCAGAGGAAGAGCAACTCCGCAGTCAATTCTGCGCGGTCAACGCCAACAATACCTCATTGCTTACCAAGCCTTGGATGCGGTGAGACTTTATTTCGCCGGTACGTGTCTATATATACTCCTCGATCCCATTCCCATGCATCCAACTCGTGCTCGACCGATAGCCTCACAGCGTTAGGAAGAGCCGAAGGTTGTGCTTCCATGGGGTGTCGGAGGACCTGCGCGATGCTGCTGGTGATCGTCGTCTCGATCGTGGCCGTCGTCATGACCGGTGCCGGGGGAGGAGTCGCTGCGGCGAGGCCGGCGCCGGACTGCTTCGACGGAGAGAACTACTTGGCGCACCCGAGCGTGTACGAGAAGGCGAGAGCGGCTGTGGCGGCGTGGATGGCGAGGCTGCCGTCGGGGCCGAGCCCCGGAGGTCCCGGCCACTAGCCGTGCTCCCGCGGAAACAACAACAGCGACAATTCTCTCGCTCTGTCTCTCCCCCCACAAAATTCATGTTTGGGAAGATTGACACACTCATAGATCAAAATAATGTGAAGAGATCGATATTCAATTTATCATATTATTTGCACAAAACACATGTTATTTTTTGGGGTGTTCTTCTTTTTTTTTTCTGCTTCTTTTCCGAAGCATCCCTCGTGTATTCAGAATTCTCCAGCAAAATCCAGTCTTTTTTTTTTTTTAACTTCAGTTGGTTGATAGGAAAATTAATAGCATCATCAGTGACGAGAACATAATAAATAAAATACTCTTTCTAAGGCAGCAGAAAAATGTACTGTGCTTTTTTTTTGTTGTCCTCATTGCGAGGCCCTGGAAGCGGGTGGGGCTGGCTTCTTCGAGGGCTCCGACTTCTTTTGTTTCTTCTCCGGCTCGGCGGTCTTCTTCTTATCCTTGCGCTCCCTTTTCTTCAGAGCATTCATGTGGGCTTTGAGGACGGTGGCATAAGATGCTTGGAATTTCTGGTAATCCCTCGCAGAGAGCTGGCACAACACACATGCATGTACCATCATTGTCATGCAGGAAATTCTTCGATAACCAAAGGAAGAGATGATCGAGTACCATTAAAGAACATAAAAAAGAGTACCGAAGCGCCATCGATTCAAAAAGATCATTTTGCCAAACAAACAAGAAAAAACCATGACAATCAAAAGGGGTTATATGCATGGCCAATTAATTACCTTTATCATTGTCCTCTTGGACACACAACACACACTCTAGTATGTCACTGACAAAAATAAAAAATAAAAAAAACACATTAAGGTGTTGGAACACATCGGTAATGTCTTGGCATGCTGCATGTCAATGGTCAGACTGGTCCGAGAGAATATTAGAGGCTTAGATTCAAGCTACCAGGCCGACTAAAAGACAATATTTTTGGGGGCCTCAACAATGTCCTTCTACCAAAGCCATCAATTTTACAACTTGGCACCCCTAGACAATCTCATTAATTTTGCATACGTTGATCCTCTCCGAACCCTGCATTGACAGAAATATGTTGACCCTCTCCCCATGTCCCATCTTGACGACGGTAATCTCATCCACTAGATTTGCCCTTTCTACGACAATGGAAGCCGTCATACTAATCGAGTGAAAATCCATCAACTCTCTATGCCTAAAAGAAGATTTTGATGGAAGCACACTGCACATCAGAAAGTTCAAAACTTTTCCCTGTGATTCTTTATGATCTAATGGTTCATGGTCTCTCATTACCATTCCCATTTATCTTAAAAGTTTGCCACCTTATGCACCTGGGTTGGTACTCCTCCGCAACCCCTCCTTTTCTTTTCCCCCTCTTTGCCACATCAGATCAAATCCTTGGAATGTGCGCTTTACCTATTTGATGCAAATCTAGGATATACAGAATGTCAATATTTTCAACAAGTCATTTATTGGTAAATGTATAATACTTTTAATCCCTTTAAATTCAGATCAGAATTACAAAGTTTATGGTAAAAAAAGGTAATCCATCTGAATGCTATTTTGAAATCATGCATACAGTTACCGCTAGGTAAGATACTCTTCATAAATACACTTTCCGAAAGAAGAACACCATCGTCGTCGATGCCAACTTGAAGACTGGTGACTTCATTTTGTCAAGCATTCAAGTTGATGTGAACATAATTGTCACTATATTAAGCGTTCAAGTCAATCTTAGTTAGGATAAGCTAGTCCCAACCCAATCTGTGCAGTTCATCAAATCCCATCTTGTTGATACCTTGTCTGAAATCAGCCATCAAAACATGGGAAATACAACAATAACAGGAGAATAAACAGAAAACAGAAGAAAGATAGGAGCAAAGAGGGGGAAACACCATATGATCAAATGCCTAGTATCACTTGGTATTGCTACTGTCATTCAGATCATTGATGTGCAGTGTGGATCAAGAAAGGAAAAAAATGTAATTTCAGAAAGAAACACCATATGATCAAACTACCACCACAGTGAGAGTGTTCCACAGGTTCACAGAAAGGGGGGGAAAAAAAAAAGGGAGGGTGGGTGTCAAGATGTAATGTGGATCAAGCTGTCCATAACAAGCTTCAGCACTACTCGTAGCCCAATCTATGATTGTGCAGGTCCAGATATCTACATCCCATACTAGTGGGAACTTCTATAGGGAATTTCCCATACTAGTTGAAGGCCTTCACTGTGAACCTTACAACATGGATAACCAAGGAGCAACTTGTCAAGTGACAATTTTATTTAGTCAACAATTATGTAACATGGTTATGCCTGCTAGGTTACTTCACAAGTGATTCAACTACGACTAAGATTCCTTTCTTGTTAAGCAGAATATATGACTGATTTGCCAATACACAAAATGAATTAAGATGAGAGTTGCAATTAACTGGAGAAGGCAGTTCACAATGACATTTGATGGTGGTCCGTACAAGAAGAAAAATCATATGCTATTATTATAAATGGCATGGCCTAAAAAACCATTACAATTGCTACATTCAACTCTTCCGCTGATGAGATTATTGAAAAGGTCTTTCTAGTTGACATATTGACTCGCCACATAGCTTAGATGGTGAATATTTTGGTCAAAATATCAGACAGCATAGTTCATGCCAATGGACCTACTGCTTCTGATGCAAGTAAGATGAGACAGTAGTCATAATTTTTAAATTACTTAAGTATCAATATAGCATAGTTAAAAAATGTGGGGCCACATTGACGTTGTGGCAGACATGCCTTTATCTAATGCATCAAAACCCATCCCATCACTTACCTTTTGCACAAGGGAAAACTTCACGAGCTTCAAGCTTCTAGAGAGATTTTGGCCAAAGTAGATAATTTTTAGGCCTTCTCTAGGACATATGTCATTTTTTATCATAATCCTTCACATATATTTACAGTTTTCCTTGAAATCACTGTATCTACAAACTTCATTGAGACCCGTTCATCGATATTGAAACAGCTATAACATGCTCGATGAAGGTCATTGTTAGTAGATTAATCATTTGCTCAAATGGAGCTCCGAGGCGGCACCATGTTAATGGCTGTCCAGAACGCAAATTATTTACAGATTGCAGAAAAAGAAAAAAAAATGAAAGAGAAGAAACATGACGTAAAGAAATTGAAGCATAAATAAAAGATGATGAGAAAAGTAATAGGAGGACAAAAAGGCACCAAGGATGATTGTTAAGGAGCAAAAATAAGATTTCAGGTGGATATATAAGGGATGAGCAACAACAAAAAAAAGATCAAGAGTAAAAAAAAAAAAAAAAGAAACTCCAAATAAATAGACAGTGACATTACTCATAATCTCCATTTTGAGTTCAGTAAAAACAAGCATAATTAAGCCAGAACATACGAATATAAGCCTATAAGAAAATGATAGATGTTAAGAAAGAACCGATATAATTACCACACACACATTGTACTACCATATAAGGTTATAAGAAAATGGAAGATGTTAAGAAAGAACAGATATAATTACCTCACGCTAATTGTACCCTTAAACAATCATGAATACCTGCGGCCCAAACCAACATCAACAGCCTTCTGACTCACTAGCAACTTTGATATCATAATTACAAATTCTAACTCAATACCTAACTAGAACTAGGTTGCAACTAAAATATTCTAGTAGCTTACCATGACTCATGAACTTCTGTAACACTAAACGTCAAAAGGTGTAATGCACATTGACATGCATCTTGATCACATTCACATGAAAAATCACACAAGATTCCTACTGCTCATTGCATAAGCAACAACTCGACCAACATATATCACAGAGATATCACTACAATAACAGCCTATTTATTTATTTATTCCAGTAAAATATGCTTTTTCAAATTCTTAACGCCGCATGAGGTTTATCTCCCAGGTGTACTTAAAACTGAATCGATTATTATATTCCTGAAGAGCAAAGAATATAGAAGACAATGTTGACATGGTTAAAAATGGTTGCCCTAATTCGCTCAGGGAGAATCTAAATAACTTTACTTCCATAGCAATACACTAACATAAAATGTTACAAGGTGAAGAAAACAACGTAAGTTAGCCGAGAGCTTACCGAAGTAGAGATGGTCTTCTTGGCATCAGTTGCACGAACAAGGCATCTATATTCAATTGTTTCCCCAGCAGTCTCCATTTTCTTCCTGGTCGCCTTGCATTTCATAGATGCTATTTACAAAAACCACATCAAGTTTTCACAAGAATCAGTACAATACATTCTCTTCTAACAGCAACAACAAAAGAACTAGAGTAGCAGATGAACAAAAAGGGAGTCTACTAACTTACAGCGCTTGAGGGTGACCCAGACGGATCCTTTCTCCGTCGAGCGCTCAAACATACTCGTAAGCTCATTGAGAAACGGGTCGGGCTGCAGAAGAACCTGAAATAAAAAAGAATCGTAACCCATTATTACGCAGCCAATATATCTCAATAGAAGAAACAACTTCAGGCAAAATATTTCACTAGCCATAAAACCGAAAAGTCCAAGACGTGTGAAGATCTTCTTACACCTGAAAGCAGTAAGCAGGATATGCAAATCTTTGAACACAGATATATGCACAGAAGAGAAAAAGAAGTGCTAATCGAAGGAGAAGGATAAAGAAACAGAATAAAACGGAGAGATCTTGATGAAAGAAACATCGTTGATTCAACGCAGACAATTGAAAGAACAACAGCAAGTAAGAAAGAAACGGCGTTCGATTCCGAAACAAATCTGCTCCACCCAAAACCTAATCGCGACGCCACCGCACGACCGGCAACTCCGATTAGAACAAGGAGGATGTGAAACCCACCAAAAACGAGGCAACTGAGCGCAACAACAGGAGATCAAGAAGACCAACGGGATCGGAAAAGAAAAACCCTAAAACCGGACGATGAAGCGCGAGATGCGACCCAATCGATCCACGATTGCAGAGACTACGAGGTATCGGAGGAGGAGGAAGAGGAGATGCCCACCATAGCGAGCGCTTCCGATGGAGCAGATCGGCGCGGCCGTCGCCGTGTCGACCCTTGAAGTATCCCCGAACAGGGCTCGAAGTCGATCGAGAGAATTCAGTTAGGGCGAGCCGGAGCCCGAGCCCTGTTTAGATCAAGCGAGATCTTTGGATCGCGACCGTTGGTTTCGAATCAAGTCACATCGTCACTCCGATTTAATCGTATATTAATATTAATGTAACGCTCCGATTTAATCATGCATTATATATAAATAATTTAATCTAAACATTATGATCACATATTTAAATAATATTAATTATTAAATATTATTAAGAGAATGAATACAATTAAACATTAAGATCTAACTCTCCTAAGAATCGATGGTATCACACTTCAAAACCTCCCATGAAAGTAAGCATATTGTTTTTGTTGCTAAAAACTCATCACACAGGATAGGTGTGATTATTTGATAAGACCTTTTAAGATTTTATTGTAAAAAAAACGGAAGAGAAGTAAAAAAAAGTGAAAAAAAAAAAATATGATGATCACTTCGAGACGATCGACCACTTTGATCGCTTCGAATTGATCGACTTCCTTAATCACTTCGATAGGATCGACTTTCTAGGATTTGTCAAATGATAACTTTATCATTATTTGATAAAAATAAATAAATACATCCTTATTTATATAATTTCACCTAGATTTTATTATTTTTATTAATAAATAAGTATTAAATAAATCATTATCCGACTCCCTAATAATAATAATACAAGAACATAAAATTCAACATGATATAGTTGTAGTTGTTGTTCCAATGTCCTTCCACTTTGCATCTCAAATGGCATGTCCTTTTCACTAATAATTGCACCATTTGGTGGGGCCGGAATGAGCAACTCGTTGGTGCACCTAACAAGGACAATGTGGGGCCTTCCATGCTGTCACTGACCTAACTTTGCAATGATGCCACGGCGACCTTTTCTTTTTCTCAATATTTTTGGGCTTTTTCTTGGAACAGATAAAGAAATTATTATTCACTATTTGTAATTATTTTTAAAATTTACAAACAAAGATAAGGTTATCCAACTTTTTTTTTGGACAAGTAATTAATTGTCTTTTTACGTTTTCTAACAGTAGTAGTAGTAGTAAACACAAGACTTATTTCTAAAATATGATTTTAATGTGATTGGGGGGATCTTACTCATAACCATATAAAAATGATTTCCTTGTCTTATTGCTACCAAACTCACAACCACTTTCTTTTATCCAACTTGTCCTCTCTTGCAAGAGCTACAATTGGATACACAACAACTATATATATACATGGGGAGATCACTTTTATACTGTGGATGACACTTTGAGTTCCTTGTTGCAAAGAATAGTTTGTAACATTTATATCTTGATATAAATCTTCTCATGTTGATTTAACAGAGTTATAATTGATTTTACCAAATGGATATTCCTATTCTGTTGATGTGGTAATTATAAAACATAAAATGAATTAACATTAGTGATACGATAAAAGAAAAAGAAGATTAAAAATATCTTAATCAATTGTAAATAAAAATTTAAATATTTTTAATTAAATGCATAACTTTTTATTCATAATAAATTTATCATCACCATAGAGTTCTTTCTTGAGTTTTTTTTTTCAATCGGTATTCTTATTTTGCTATTTTTTTTTTCAAATGAGTTCTCCTAATTTAAATAATACCTAAATTATCTCTCAATTTTTTTTTGTACATAGTATTTTGGCTACCATGATGAAAGTACAGTAAAATCTATTTAAAAAAAATAGTAAATGAGTTTACTGAAATCAAAACACACTAAACACATATTATGATTCAGATATGCATTTATGATATTTTAGAAACAGCATCACCAAAATAAAAAAAAAATAAAACACCTTAAAACCTATTTAAAAAACACTATAAATGATTCAAATCAATTACAAGTTTAATTTATGAGTAATGACAACTAAAGAAGTACAATGTGTTGTCACTTAATATGTTTCTTAATAGTATTTATAGTATTCTTAATATCTTAATGAAAATATTTTAAATGCTATTAAAAAAATATTGTAAACGAGTTAAATAAAAATACCATAACAATTTAAAACCAATGAATTTTTTTATAGAAATATCTAAAATATAAATATTATTTAGAAAAATTACCCTATACATAATGCAAATAAATTAGTGCAGGATGTCTCTACAAATGATATCCTGAAAACATTTGAGTTTATGCAAATATTTTTGTTCATTTATTTATATAAGCGAAAGCAATTTGACCTTTTAATAGATTCCGGACTTTCAATAGATGTCTCTACAAATGATATCCTGAAAACATTTGAGTTTATGCAAATATTTTTGTTCATTTATTTATATAAGCGAAAGCAATTTGACCTTTTACATACATAGACTAAATTATATATATATATATATATATATATATATATATATATATATATATATATATATATATATATATGGCACAAATATGCTTAAAGGGTTTCTGTGAACTTATCAAGTATAGATAATTAAGGGGTTGTGAGGAAAAATAAATAAAGCGGATAATATTAAAGCTATAAATAGTAAAAATATTATTATTATTATTTTAAAAATATTAATAAATAAAAATAATATAAATATAAAAATTCAGGTGAAATGGAATGAACTGTAGACAGAAGGCTACTTCTGAACGACATAATGTCACAAAAATATTATGTTGTTGATGTATTGTATTAAAATTGAGAGGGCAAAATGGTCAAATCAATTTAAGGCGGAGGCAGTGGGTGGAGGGGTAGTTTTGGTGTTTCACTTGGCTTGATACGGTTTCTAATTCAAGTTTAATTTCTTGCTCTTCTCATCCTTGTCGTCCCTTTCTCTGTCCGAAACAGAGTACTGAGAGAGTGAGAGAGATAGATGGTGGGGGATTTTATGGTGTGCGTCGACAGGATCATCGGTACGGCGGCGTGCTTCGAGCCAGGGAATGGCATCGTGTCTCCGGCAGGGGACGGCGGGTTGGTGGAGGAGGGTTGCTCGGTGAGCAGGATGGCCAATGCCGATAATAATAAGCAGAAGAAGAAGGAGAACAAGGGAGGTGAAATGATAGAGTGCAGGATATGCCAAGAGGAAGGGGATGAGTGCGACATGGAAGCCCCTTGCGCTTGTAATGGCACCCTCAAGGTCTCTCTCTCTCTCTCTCTCCCCATTCCCCCCTCTTGGTTGTTCTTTGTCCTTTCCCCATTCTCGCAATCCTTTTCCAGAATTTATCCTTATTTTTATGATTTTTAGTATAATAAAGTTGAGTTTTTTTTTAAAGGGGAAGGTTTCTTCTTCTTCTTTTTTTTTTTCCAAAGGAATACTTTGCTTTTTTTTCTTATAAAAATTGAAACATTTTTTTGTGGGGTTTGTACATTCTGATTTATAATTTCCATTTTCTATAATATAGTTTTACGTAATTTTTCATATGCTTTTTTTTCTTGTGGATATTGGCATTCAATTCCTCGTTTAAGGTCTCCAAATGAGTAGAGCTTTTTGGTTGACTGTAGTACTTGTCATTACGGTCAATGCTACAACAATTACTGCTACAGCAACAATAACAAGCGGTAATGTCCCTGTTAGTTGCAGTTGGCTGCATGAATCTTTTCTTGCCATTGTACCCTAGTGAGGAAAAATATTTCTAGTGCAAGCATAGCCAAGAAATTTGGGGAGGATAATTGACAATAAATATGGAATTAACATGGTGTTACTGAGGATAATTCACTATGGAATGTAGTTCTATAAATAAATATTTGATTATTCTAAATTTAACTAAACATATGACTTTTTACGCATCCCAATAGCAGTAAAAAGTTTCATGTAGCCGACCTCTGATGGTTAGGACTTATGGCTTTGTTGTTGTTGTTATTGTGGTCGTATAGATTCTCAATGAAGTAATTTCATGCCATGTTTTAACTTGAGACAAAATTTCCCTTTCTTTTGTATTGTTTCTGTAAACTATATATTAGAATCTTTCTCCTCACTCACTCTCTCTCTCTCTCTCATCATTTCTCTTATAGCTTCTTGTATCTACCTATGAATGACATGTTTCTAAAGATAGGTCAATATTTGGTCTTCATTCAAGCATGTGATCTTCTAGGAATTAGGGTTTGTGTGGTCACAAATCATCTTTTGTTTCATTTTATGTCAAATAATACTGGGAATCATTTGAGCTATTACTTTGGCCTTTGTATGCAGTTTGCCCACAGGAAATGTATCCAGAAATGGTGCAACAAGAAAGGGAACATCACTTGTGAAATCTGCAACCAGGTCGTGCTTCAAGATGCTGATATCTGCACATATGTTGTGGGCAAAAGGGGGATGCATAAACTTAGATGCAGCCTTGTATTCCTAATGTTTATTCTTTTAGGAAAAAACATAAGAAGAGCTTGGATGCAGCTGCATTTCTCCCTTTATTATGCATGCAAAATGCCTCCTACTTAATTTCTTCTGACATATACTTGTGCAAACTTAACATATGTTGACGATCTTCCAGATCTAGCCCTACGTAGATCACCTCAAGGGCTTAGACTTTGTAAAATTGGCCTGATCCTTCCAATAGTTATTTTAAAAGATGGCCTTCCTGATTGTGTTAAACGGGGCATACTAAATCAACTGCTAGATTTATGGGTTGTCTCAAGATATTGTGGTCATACATCCTTATCTTTTAAGTCGCAGCTTGGACAAGTATCTGAATATACTCTGAAATCACTCGAACGGAAATTTCTGTGTTAGGATTTTATGTTGATTATACTACAAAATTTTATCTGCTATTTTTCATTTTTGACAGGTAAGTAAAACATTTTATTTTCAAACTCAGAAAGAAAACGTAGACATCCTATCTTACAGGATAAACAATTATGGATCTACCGATTCACATTGTGTAACTGGTTTTCTTAGAGTTCAGAGCACAAGATTATTTGCAAATTGCACTGCTTAGTATCTCTTTAATATTAATGCTATCTTCAATAGAACCTTCTGCAACAAGTCTACAAGTAATCACATCCTCTTAGTGAGAAAATCCACTATAACCATCTTCTCTCTAAACCATCTGCCAATTTTCAATCCATGTGTTATAAACAACATCTGCCAGATATCCTTTCCCTCAATCCTAGATTCCTACTAACCTGACACAATTTCAGGTTCTGTTCCTTGAGCATTGGTAATTCGCATTGAATAAATAGGTGATTGATACTTTCAGGTTCAATTTAATTATTACTTTTGGGTTGCTGCAGAACTTCTCTCTGTGCCCGGTTATCATGTGTCAAAATTTTACCTTTCACACAAGCCACTGAGTAAGGGAACTGTCATGTACTATTTCCCATGAATATGCAAGGAATTCTCAAAGAAGACCTTACCGTAAATATTAGTTTTCTGTGTACAAGATGAAGTAAGTTTAGCACTAAACCAAACTAGGAGAAGGCAAATGACTTTAGAAGTGTATGCCCGTATACTTGATGACTAGTGACTCATGTCAGGCAAATGGCCTGATGTCAATTATAACACTCCTCTTCTAGGTTAAAAAAATATCTGAGTGTTCATATAGGAGGAGCATGCCCCAAATTATGTTGGTAACCTATGACACTAGAAACTTCTTTTAGATTTATTATTCTCACCTTTAGCTGGTAAAGCACTTACTGGAGTATTTCTGCAATAACAGGTTTTTGCCCCAAATTATGCTGCCCCATATAGACCCAGTCCTGATGTAATGGCTGTCGATATCAGGTACTTCTTGACTGTATTTTTTTTTTCTAAAGTAATCATGTTAATTCAGTTTATGAATTTTGAAATCACCAATCAATTTTAAGGTGAATTGTGGGATTAATGTCTTTCAGTAGCTACAAGGAATTTTTTGTGTGAACAAAGAGCAACTTTAAAGAAACTATTTTGGAACTGTCATGAACAGACAACTCAATATTCCCATCGCTGGAAATGTTTACAATGTTTATTTGACCATATTAATATTTGCAGTCACCCAGCCAGGAACTACAGGAGGTTTTCTTGCCAAGATTTCACAACAAAGTAGATGCAAGAACTTAGGATTAAAGAAATTTTTTAACCAAACCTTTTATATGGCGTTTACCATTACTGTCAATGTTGTTTTACTCTGTCATGCAGCATTGCTTGCATCGCTTCCTGAATAGTTACTGACAATTTGCATAAAAGTTTCTACATAATTCTAGTGAACCACATGTTATAGTTTTGAATCTAGTCACAAGATATGCTCGATAACCCTGGATTTTGGCTTTTAGACTTTTTTACATTTAAGTGTGTTGTCTATTTGATCTTGTGTCCATGATTTTTTTATGTACCATTCGGTGTTCTTTTTTTTCTACAGAAGTAGGTTATCTGTGAGAGATTATGATTTCCATTTTATTTTGTTGTATTCTGCATTTTCATTTTCTGTTATTAGCATTTAGGATGGTAATGATTAGGGCATATATGTCATAAGCTTAAGGACATCATTGTCATGTTTTAGAGAAGAGGGAAGACTATTAAGTTCTCCCAATTGTAACTAACCGAAGCACCAAACTGTATCATCCTAAAAAAACTACTACTCGCCATGTTTGATTTGAAAAACATGGTTCTGTGATTTTGGAGTCTATTTCATCTGTCATCCTAGCTATTGTTTGAATGATTTGGTCACCAATAGAGAGAGTTCCAAGGGCATTTTGGAGAATACTCATGAACTGTGTCTACTATGTTAATTTCATATTTCATGGGATTCCATTAAGAGAATTGCATTTGTGCCAATTTAGTTTCTTGATACTAATTGTACTAACTTTACTTATATTAGTGATGTGTTCTTCTTCTTCATATTCATCAGTCATTACCTATTTATTCACTTGCTTTTTTGTCAGGCAAAGTTGGGGTTCACGGTTTGATCTTCATGATTCCCATTTCCTTGCCATTGCTGCTGCAGAGCAGGAGTTACTAAATGCAGAATATGAAGATTATGCAGCCGCAAGTGCCCGTGGAGTTGCTTGTTGCCATACTGTTGCTCTAATTGTATGCTCTATCATTATATTTTCAACAAGTGCTATTTAACTTGTATCTATGAAGTATGGTAGTCAAAATGGTTTGTGATCTTTTGCAGTTGATGCTGCTATTGTTTGTTCGCCAAATTCTTAGTGCTATGAAGGAAGTTGGAATGATGCAGGACATATCAGCATTATTCAATGTAAGATGATTTACTGTATGTTCTAAAATATGAGTGTTAAATTATGCTGATTCTTATAACTAAAAGACACTTCCTATGAATCAGTTCAAACAATAGAAAGAATCACATTTCTCACTCTTTTTTTTTTTTTGTCCAACCAAACAAGACAGTTCCAATTAGGACACAAACAAGTACAGGTTTTCATCATGATAATATCACAGTGCAAAATTAGGTAGTTGCTGGCACTTTGGTGGAAATCCTAAAGAAACCATTTCCTCTTTAATTAGGTAGTTTCTGTTATGATTTGACTTGATAAGTTGACCCAATAGTTTGGATAATTTGACCTTATGTGTGTGATCACCAAAATGCCTTAGCTTAAGTTGCTAATAGTATATCTACTTAAACTTTTATCAGTCCAACCTAACATCTCCTGATATTAGACTAATCATGGTGTCACAATAGTGATGTATGCATTGGATTCTCTGTAAAATTGAAGTATACTTGTTTTGATGGATGATTGCTTTCTCTTGATTTAGTTGATTTTAAAAGCTTTTATGCAAAAGTTGGAATGAGCATTGGTAGGATTAAATCCAAACGTTAGAATGCAGATTGACTAATAGTTGATTTTTCATGAAAGAATAATTGCATACTTATGTTGCTTGGTCTCAGATATGTTCTGTCAATGTGATTTCAGTCCTATGATCTTCTCGTACATATATCTTTTTTTGAAAAAGGAGCATAGTTTGAAAACAATTAGTACATTTCTTTTGCTTTCATTAGAGGTGCAAATCATGGTACCTTGAAATGTCATTTAGGTGGTTAGAATGCTGAAGGTTCTTCTGTTTGCAGTACGAAAAAGGTTATAGTTCTATTAGTGTCCCAAACATTAGCAAGATGCTTGTAATATAAGTGAAAAGATGAAAATTTTAGATTGAGCTCTGTGATTATGCAAAGTCTGGTGCCATCGAGATAATGATGTGTTATTGGTGCAAACCTGTGTCATAATGAATGCAATTCAAACATTTGTCAGTGCTCTTGCTGTTTCACAACTGTTGGAAATCCATAATATTTGGCTATTTGTTTTCAGGTAACTCTCCAGTTTGCTGGCTTTCTCATACCATGTTATGTGATAGCACGTTCCTGCTACTTTATACAAAGCCGTTGGAGGCGGCAGGTATGCTATAATTATGAAAATGATATCTTTTTCTGCATGGATTTTTAATGGATGACATACTGTGCTGGCCGGTGAATACCTGTTTGCCCGAGAACTAATATGAATGTTATGATACTGGTGCATGAAAATGTGATCTCGGATATCCTACATAAACATGTACCCCATGACATATCTATATTTATGTAGATAGACCTCTAAAGTTGGAATTTGTACCAAGACCACCTAGGATCCACCATTTACCATATAACAATCATGCGCCTTAACAAAAACATTAGATGAAATTGCCTCTTGTTTAGCATTAGAGGACACTGTTAAAGAGTCTTTAGCAGATACTTTCAGTTAATACTCGATGCAAGATCTCAATATGATGATTGTCCTTGGTTACTGAAAATTCTAATGTTTGAGGAATGAATGGAGTAAAACAAAATGTGCTAGTGGTATTTCACTTTGAAGAAATGGCACATTAATTAGATGTTCCGAATAGATTAGTCATCAACTATGCAGTAATCACAAATTCATTGACTTTCTCAAACTAGCAGACTGCCCTCCTGCAATGCAAGATTCAAAACCAAGTTTCCAAGCAAGTTTCTATCTAAAAACCGATCATCAACTGTCAGGGTAACATATCTATGCCTCACATATATCATAATCATATCCATACGTGGAGAGGAGGTGAGCAAATTGGTTCAAGACTGCAATTTTTGCAGTGTTTAACATATTACTTCTGGAATCTGGGTCTACTAATTCTGTTTGTTTGCTGATTCTTCAAGACAGTTGACATCCCATTTCAACATTCTTTTGCAGGTGTAGGAGTTCAAATGATGAGTTTCCGAAGAACAGAGAGCGTTCCCAGTTTCATTTCTAAATCATTTCAAATGATGAGTTATGCTATGCAGGTGGAAATGAACGAGGGTTCGATCTCCGTAAGAGTGCATCGTCTGTGTTAAGCCATCGAACAAGTCCCGATTTCACGAAAATTGTACATATGGAAGCTTTGTATATTATGTGTGTCATGTATCAGCCCTGCAAGAAGAGTAGGAACAAGGCAGCCTGTGTTTGCTCTGCCATTGTTGAGTGTGTCCTGAACCAATCTCAGAATCAAATGTTAGCATATTTCCTTGGTATGTGATGTGATACTCCAGGCTTGATAAATGTATTTGATCCAACTAATCCAGTGGTGGATTCTTGATCTTGATAAATGCTTGATCCCTGTCTGTTCTAATCAATGATATAGATGGATGTCTACGAATGAAAACAAAAACGTTTCTTTTCCGATTGTTCATGATAAACTTCATCGTGAATCTTCCAAAACAACATATAAATCATTTACTTCCATTAAGCTTCTAATGCTTTGTTTGAGAAGATAAGAGATGAAGAAAAAAGATCATCATCAATGCAGTCTAATGAGATTAATGACGAGAACGTCACAGCAGAAACAAATTGCGGCCACCAGATTAGAGCCGGTGGAAGAAACAATAACACAGTGAAGGCAAAAACACAGAGAGAGAGCTCTCGTATCAAAACACAGCAATCGAAGCATGCCTTATGCCCCCTCCATCAGTTGCATGGCTTCCGATATGTTTGGCAGAGCGGGGATGGCGCCCTTCTTGGTGGTGGTGATCGCCCCACAGGCGTTGGCGAACCTCAGCAGCTCCCTCAGCGTCTTCTCGTCCTGCAACACAACACATGAATCAGCCTCTTTCCATCGCCCTACCAATGGCAGGCAAGCTTGCGTCGAAGAAAATGAAGCATGGCATGCTTGACCTGCAAAGCCGACTGGTCTTCGATGATCTTCCCCAGCAGTGCACCCACGAAGGCGTCGCCGGCGCCGGTGGTGTCCACCTGCTTGACGGTGAAGGACTCGACGCTGCCATGGAAGTCCTGGATCCAAGAACTAAATTTTAGATATAAATTCTCATGAGTTAATTCAAACTCAATCTTAAATCTCATATAAGAATTTTGGTTTTCAATCATTTCATACTTCAATTCTTTATTATGCACATTCTCCCTCCACCAATTTATAGAAATATACAAGGTATTTACAAAACAATTAAACAGTAATGTAACTTACAATAAAAATTCAGAGAAACTTTATATTTCTAGAAAAAAGATCCATTTTATTTTTTGAGATCTCCAAGAACAAAGCATGCAATCTTAGAAGAAATGTAGCTGCCGTTCCTACAGAGATTATAAGATCTTAGGCACAATTTATCTGTAAAATTTAATTAATCATGTGGAATTTATCTGCTCGAATTAGACCGAAAAGATCGTATGAATTTTATGAAACCATCCTACAGTGAAGGAGTGAAGAAGAAGCAGAGATAGGCTTTACCTTGGTGTAGTACTTGCAACCCTTCTCCCCGAGGGTGACGAGGAGGAGCTTGAGGCTGGGCCGCCACAGCCGCATCGCCACCTCGTCTTCCACCGAGTCTGTGCCGGTGAGGAACTCCAGCTCGACGTCGCTCACCTTGATGATGTCGGCCGCATCCCATATGCTCAGGATCTGCTCCCTGGCCTCCGCCGCCGACGGCCACAGCGGCAGCCGCAGGTTGGGGTCGTAGGACAGCAGCGCTCCCGCCTCCTTCGCCACCTCCATGGCCTTCAGGTGAGCAGATCTACACGGCTCCGTGATCAGACTTATAGATCCGTAGTGGAACACCTTCGCCTGTGGGGAGACACAGATCCGAGCTCAGTCGAAGCTAAGGTTAACAAGATCTAGCCAAGGTTCGGTCGTCTGCGGAACACCTTTCGGATGAGATCGAGGTTGAGCTCGGCCTCGGTGAGGAGCATGTCGGCGCTGGGGTTGCGGTAGAACATGAACTCGCGCTCGCCGTCGGCGCGGAGGGTGACGAAGGCGAGGGCGGTGCGGGCGCCGGCGTCGAAGGTGACGCCGGAGTCGTCGACGCCGTTGTCGCGCAGGATGGCGGCCAGCATGCGCCCAAACTCGTCGTCGCCGAGCTTTCCGAGGAAGGCGCAGCGACCGCCGAGGCGGGCCACGGCGATCGCGACGTTGGCCGGCGCTCCCCCCGGCGCCTTCAGGAACCCCGGCGCCTCCGCCAGCGACACCCCCGACACCGTCGGCACGAAGTCGATCAGCATCTCCCCGAAGCTCACCACCAGCCCGGCCGCGTCCCCGTTCACTGTCACCATCTTGGCGGTGCTTGATATGACTCGGGAACAGCCAGAGCAGGAAGAGGAGAGGTAGCTCAATGAGCGATTGGCGGTGTATATAGCCAAGAAGAGAGAGAGAGAGAGAGAGAGAGAGAGAGAGAGAGAGAGAGAGAGAGAGAGAGAGAGAGAGAGTCGGTGGGAGAAATGATCACGTTGAGTAAAAGTAGGTGCAATGTTAATTAAGCGCTACAATTAAAACAGAAGAACAAATTAGTTTAATTTTTTTAAAAATAAATATCTAAGTATAATTACTTTAATTTAAAAACTTGATGATACCAAATTATTTATGCCATCAACATACATTATAATTTTTTCTGCAGTTATAATTTTTTGATATTGTAGAGTTTAGCAAAAGTAGGATATTTCAGGTTTTTTCTTTTTAAAATTTTTAGTATAATTAGTTTAAAGCTGAATAATTAATTGGAATAATTAAATCAGGTTAGATCTCCACCAACCTCACCAAATATCTTTCTCTTTTTTTCCTCCCCCTCTAAAATAGCATTAGTTGTTGGAATGATCTAATCAATCATCCATCGATGCAACCGACGGCCGACAAGATGTCTAATTCAATTATATTAAATAAAAAGGAGATTAAAAATTAATGCAGTCCACTCTGTGAAAGCTTCACATTTGTTGCCGTGTTGAATGAGCCATCGCCACCTCGGATGCCGCGGGAGCTCCTTGATCCCTTACCTGTGTTGTGATTGGAAATGAACCCGCTGTTGCGGTGGTTCCCACGGGACCCGCGTTTTTCTCCTGTGAACAAAGCGGTACACGATCCGGGTAGCGTGTTTGAATTGGAGGAGTGGGTCTTCGTTAGACCCGTTGCGCACCATCGTTACCTCCGACGGCCAAGGCGGGCACGTGGTTAACAGCGAGTGATAATTATTTGTGCTAAGATGCTTAATGTACCAAAACAGTCTACCTGTTTTGTGATTGGCGGATGCGACCCGAAATCTTCGACGACAAAGCGGGTGCGTAAGCGGGTATTTCGTTGGAGTAGAGAAGGGCTTGGTATTGTTCAGGAGCGCGTATCAATTATTTATTTTAATCTTCGATCACACTCCCATCTTTTACCTATGGCCTTATTGGAGGAGTCGACCTGGGCCCCACGTGCCTCCTAAGAAGGCGGGTCTTTTAGCGGCCATGTCGATGTCTAAATAGAGGAGGTGTCGCTATCTTTTTCCACCGTCACTGGGGCCTTTTACCTGTGCCGTTATTGGAGGGGTCAATGGGTCCCAAAGTTTCCGTGATATCGGGTAAGGGGTGCACCGGTTGTTTAGGACGCGTTACAGATCACGAGGCCGCGTCACGTGCGTGGCTGCCATCTCAGTGGACCTTCAGTCTAATAAGATTAATCAATCACCGGTTATGTCGCCTAATCACTACATATGCTTACAGTTCGGGTCGGGCTAATAGACATGATCCGACCCGACTCTCGTTGGGCCTCGACTCCCCGTCACGGGCTATGCGCAAATATTACAGTGGCCCTAATCAAGTTAATCTCAAAAAAAAAATCCGACCCGCTATCATCCGTTCTTGAATCCAAGAAAACACAAGAGCCATCTCATGGATCGGGCTCGATGCGGTGAACCCGAACCCGGATCAACATGAAGTGCTCTCTATCGATATCGATTGATCATCGATCGATCTCCACCGGCGCCTTTGAGCAATCCTTCCCTCTCGTCTCCTCTCCTCTCGTCGCGTCTCTTCTCTCTCTCGGTGGTTCTCTTCCGGCTTATCCCTACGGTCATCGCGAGCGCACAGCAGATGAACGGAGCTCTGGAGACCCCCCGTGTCGAAGAGGTACCGAGCTAGCCCCACCTATCCCAAACCCTAGCCCGCCCTTTCTTTCCGCTGCTTAGATTCCAGGCCTTGCAAGTCTGGTTCGATCTTTGATGATCGATTCTGAGCTGCTTCTGTTTGATTTTCCATGGATTTCTTCTTTAATTGGTAGCTGCTTCGATATATAGCTGTCTTTTTTACTCGATTTGCGAGTTGCGATTCGGAGTTAGGTTCAAAACTTGCATCTTCTTCCGCTTGCGGCCGTCTGTAGGACAGCGTGCAGTTGTGTTTGCATGTCGTTTGTCAATTAGAAGATGTCATACATACTCAACTTTGTTTTCTTTTCTTATCTACTATGGAACTGAGTGGCTGTGTTGGTTTGGCCGCAAAGTGGTACGAACGGTGCCCTTGAAGGAACACCTATTTTGGAGTATAGAGCAATTCCAGTCCTGAGAATTAACATAAATAGGTAGCCCAGTCCACATTGCTCTCTCACCAATTCGACCTCTTGGGAGGGTCAATGCATGACTGAAACCCTGGTTACCCAGGTCACAAAGGAATAATAACCTCATCCTGATGCCAGACTCGCCTTTTCATTCTTAAGCATGCTGTCAATTACTCAAATTTACCAGTTTATGCACGCCTGCTTGGTTTCTGCTTTCACTTTATATTTATTCCTTGGATCTAATACATTGAATGGAAGTATTGAACAGAAAATATTGTTGTGGTCAGCAAGTGCATCTCTATGTGAAAAACAATCTGTTTGCATCTTGAAATTATGTAAAGCCTTTCAAAGGACCATGAGAATCAAATAGAGATGCTAGATAGATTATCTTGTGTTCATCTATCTCCAGTTCTGTTGCTCAAACTGTTGAAATTCTACTCACTATCTGACAAGCAATCTTGTTCTGTTTTGTCAGTCGTTGTCTCACACACACACTGTGTGTGTCCATTTTCTCTTTCTTTTTGAAGTTATTAATATAACTGATGCAGTTTTGTTTCTGGTTATAACTTTTCTTGCAATTAATTGACTGAACATGCTTTCCTTGCTTTTGTTTCTCTCCTCCATGTTCTTTAGAAAATGGTGTTAATTTACTGCTTGGTTTTCTTGTTTTGGGTATACGGTTCCAGCTGTATACTAAAAAATTGTAACTATGCTGGTTTATTTTTTTCTCTCTTCAGTTTTATTGGGCATAAAAGTGGAATTATTGGGACTAGTTGTTTTGGAAGTGTAAAGCTGAGATGATGGATTATCAGAACTTAAACTTCTATCTCAAAAAGTCGAGAAAGGAACTTCAGAAATTGTGCAAGCAGCATGATCTTCCTGCAAATAGAAGCCATGCTCAACTAGCCAAGTCGCTGGTTTCACTGTTTAAGGTAGATTACCATATAGTTAATAAAATTCCTCCATAAATATATAAACTTGGTGGCAGTCTAGTTGCAATTTAAATTTGTTGAATGCATATCTAATGTTTTCGCAGAAAAGAAATGCCAGTTCAGCATCATCACTGGAGAAATCAACTAATTCTAAGGATGGAATTTCCAAAAAATCGTTTGTATCAGAAACAAAAGTCAAAGAAACATTCATTTCTCTGGACGAATCAGCCGGAGGTAAAGTTCATAAGTCATGAAATTTACAAATTTGCTATAGTCATGCCAAGGTGCCAAAGGAATTATTTTTAATCAACATCCAGAAATTTTTTTGTAGGACTGTTTGGAAGATCAAATTCTTCTATGGTTAATATACATGGACGGTCTTCTAGCATTAGTGAAATTCCAGGTGAAAGTAGATCACTCTGTCAGACTGGTAATCAAATGAAACTTATTGGCCATATGGTCAATCTAACTTCTGGAAAGGTATGTTTATATTTGGTTAACATTAATTGCATTGTGCATATTATTTAGGGCATATGTTTTTTAATGCAGCCACAAACATGGCCTGCTAATAATAAAGGTACAGAAGGTTTTGGATCTTCTTCTGAGCATGGTAACATGGGAACAATATCTTGTGTTGCTGCTGATATCCAAGAAATTGCAACAAATCGACTTCATGGTCTGGAATGCAAGGAAGCGAGTTTCAGAAGCGCATCTGGAAAATTGTTGGATCATAGAAATCCAGAGGAGAAATTAACCCAGGATGCTATTACAAACAGTAGAACTTGTAATACCGTTCCTGTACCATGTGAACATAACAAACCTCAGGAATACTCCATGGAAAGTGGGTTTGTATCTGCTGATGAAATTTCTACAAGAACCCCTTCACTTCAATTCTTTGTGATGTCAGAGGAGGGAATTAATTTATATGTTGATTTGAATTCTAGTCCATTGGAATGGATCAATAGCTTAAAGGATGAAGTGTGTGTCCATCAAAATGCAGAACATCATGAGTCGAGGACTCTTTCAAAGGATATTAGTGGTTCACCAGAAGATGATCATATGAAAATTTCACCATCTGTTGACAGTGGGATGCACCTTCAGTGTGTTGGAGTTGATCGGAACACTGGTTGCACTAATTCATCATTGAGTTCAGTTGTCAGTGAGAATTGCAATTCTGAGGCTTACCCACCTGACACAACTGTGGTGACATCTGGATCTTCTGTTTTGACATCAGGCAGTGTTCCTGCTGGCTTATCAGGTTGTTTGGAGGAGAATCAAGTGGTTTCATCTTCTTGTGCAGCTTACTCAGTTCAAAACAACGTGGCACCTGATATTGCATCTTGTCCTCAAGAAGGTATACTGTTAACTCAAGAGTCTATTGATGCTTCCTTTGCAATGGTCAAGAGCAATGCATCACCTCCTGATGCTTCTACAAAATCTATTGATAACAAGGATGTTGGTGCCATTACTCCTGTCACAACTGATGGCTTCATTTCTAAGACTGCATGCATTGATTTTGTTGGTGTTGAAGATAATGCTTTATCTAATACATTGAGTGACGCTCCTGATAAAAGTAACCTTCCTATGTCCAAGGATATACAGAATAGTACAGACGCTAATCATTATGGCCATCTTAATAATTATAGTAGAGCATGTGAAGACTCAATTATGCATGCCACCGATGAGCTGCCAGATAATGCCAGTCCACACGAAGGGTTGCCAAATTCTGTTCATCTTATTGGACCGATGGTACCAGATGGTCCAATGGCCGATGCACAGTCAGAGGTGGGGGCGGCAGATGGCCTTCTCTATCAACCAGTATGTATTAACTCTGGAACGGTGAATCCTGAGGATCAAACTTCAACGTTTCAAGATGAATCAGTAATTGTTTTTTTCTTACACTAAATTCTCGATACCTTTTAAGATGTTAGGCTTTTAGAGGAAGGTTATCAATTTTTATCACATTAAAGCTATTACATTTTAGTGGAGAACCATGTATGCACAGATGCTATTTATCAATAACTACATAGCATTTGTTCAGAGAACCCTATTTGCCTTCTCATCTAAGCTGAAAAGACTCTGACTTCTTTTAGAAGTCCATGTTCTTTTTAATAGCATTGGATTATGTCTTTTCTTTTGTAACCATAATAATTGTGGGACATTGAAAGTGTGCTCTATTTGCTATTTTAGAATTTACAACTGATGCCGCCTTTATGTTTGATAACCAACCAACTGTGCCTTTTGATGCAGGGTCACCGCACACCATTGAGGGGAAAGGACACTTCAGAGTAAGTGACATTCGATCAAAGCTTAAGTTGCATTTAAATTCCTCACAGCATTTCAGCATTAAACATGGTTTATAATATGCAGATGTTCTGGAGTGCAGACTTCCCTAGACAATGGTTCTAAGAGGTCTAGCAATTTAGAGTTTCCTGAGGAGATCCATGTTAAGAGGCAGCACACTTGTGAAAATATGAGTGGGACAATCATGGACTTAAAAAGCACTAAAAGTTCAGCCAAGGAAGCAACCTCTGATGAGGTTGTTATACCTAGGCGTTCCACAAGGCTTGTCTCTAAGGTTCAGTCTGCTCCTCTTTAAGATTTGTCCTTAGACAATAGACATGGATTTACAGATGTTGAAAATTATTATTAGTGGGAGTTTCTTCAGTTATTATAATTGCATAAAGTAGTTTGGTTTGCTAAATGCTGTTAACTAGTAATTTTCACCATTTTGCAATTTGAGTCAGCAACCTATATCTTGACATACTTGGGATCTTCCTTAATCCAAGACTTTAGATTTACTGGACTTTTTTTGTAACTTCCAAATGTTGTCCGATACCCAATCTTCAATTATTTGTCGAGTTTACTTATTCATATATTCAGAGATAGTCTTACCTAACCTAAAACAGTATTATAAGTTTTCTAATCATGCCTTTAACTCAAACTTATTTCTACTCCAGTTTCATCTACTAGTAAAGGTTATCAGGTAATAGCTTATACCAGGGATCCGCTTTGAATGGTAAAGGCATTCATATCACATGCAAATACACAAAGGTATAGTGTTGACAGATAGTGCACATTTAGGATTGTTTGGGCACTCATCTTTTCTCAAGTTCTCATGTGTGCTCTTATTCTTTACAATAGGTACGGTTTTATGAAAAATATCCATAATCAAATCATGGTGAAGGCTCCTTTTTTTCCTTTCAGAACATGTTATTTTGGTTGGAACACAAATTCTTTTTTTAAGTCAGTGAAAAATTTCTCATGTCATATAGAGTAAATGACTTTTTTTCTTTGAGCTCCTTGAGATAGTTGATTAAATTTTCAGGAACACGGAACACCTTTAATGAGAACATGTCTACTTCATGTGGGCTCCTATATAGTCCCGCAGCTGAATAAAGCACCTTTCCCTTCTCGTCTCATCATGATGGAGATTTCTCCATTGTTATTTTTTCCTAATTATGACCCCAAAAGATACTGATTTTGTTTCGTGTCATTTGTTACCTTAATGTAATCACCTTCAGTTATTTGCCTTCACTGAAGAGCCATTTAGGTGAACTAATCAACTTATCTTTTGATCAGTAGTTCTTGCTAGCTAAAAATGTTGGTCCATGATATACTAGCACTTGTGGAATTAAGGGTAATGTTCCCCCATTCCTTGTTTTCTTGAACATTGTCATGTTCAGTAATTTAAAAAGCGTTAGACGTCAAAAGACACCAAAGTCAAAAAACGCTCGAGGCGCAAGGCGCTCGCCCAAGCGAAAAGAGATGCTAAAATATAAAAATATATAATATAATTAATAAATATAATTATTTAAATAAAACCTAATAATAATTTTAAATAAATAAAAATAATAGTATTAAAATCAAAATAATATATTATTAATCTAATAAATAAAAATACTATTAACAGTTAGTAGTATACTGTTAATAAAAAATCAAAATTAATAGTATCGAAAAGAGGGTAAAGGAAGACCGAGGGCGACTGAGAGTAGCGACAGCGGTAGCAGTGAGCAGCGGGAGCGGGAGTGGTGAGCGACGGCAGTGGCAATGGGACTGAGAGCGGCGACAGTGGCAGCGGCAGCGGTAGCAGCCAGCAGCGACAGCGGGAGCGATGACAGTGGCAGCGACAGCGGGAGCGATGAGCGACGATAGTGGCAGCTGCAGCAATGAGCAGTGGCAGCGGAAGCGGGAGCGGCGACAATGGTAGCGAGTAGCGGGAGCGGCGAGCAAGGTTAGGGTTGAGGAAGACGCGAGAGAAAGGTGCTTTAGTTGGTTCGATTGAACCAACTAAAGCAGACCGAACCGGTTCGGTCGCCTGCTTTAACCCGGGCGCTCACTCGAAATGCTCGACGCCTGGGCTCGGGCGAGCGCCCAGGCGGCGCCTCTTTGAAGCGTGCCGCCTGGAAATGAAGCGAGGCGCTCGGGCCTCGCCTCGCTCGAGCGCTTAGGCGAGCGCCCGAGCACTTACTGAAATCACTGGTCATGGTAGTTAACAAGTACCTTATTATTTAATCCTCCCTCCTTTGTTCTGACAGCATCTAAGGACACATGTAAATTTGTCTACTGTAAATTCAATAGGAACATATTAATGATGGTGTGCAACTCCTATTCATTATGTTATTCACCCCTAGTTGTTAGTACATCTTGGCATCTCTATTAATAGTGGTGCTTGAAATCTATATTTTCTAATGGGAAAAAATTGGGATCTCATTTTTTATCTATCGCTAGCTTTATTTGTTCTTATGCAGTCCTTTCTATAGGACATAGCAGATGATCAGTCGTTGAATTGGTTCAGAATTGTTTGATCTACATGAATTTGAGCCGATCAAATGGGTTTGCTTGTTCTTATGCATTCCTTTCTAAGGGACATAGCAGATGATCAGTAGTTGAATTGGCTCAGAATTGTTTGATCTACATGAATTTGAGCCCGATCAAACGGGTTTATCTTCTCCCATCTGATGGCTCTGCTATGTGCTAGGTATTGTGAGCAATCTTAGTGATGATGAAATTAAAGATACTTGAAAAAGAGTCATATGATGATTGTCAACTAGTTAGATAAGAATTTTGTCAATTTAAAATGCTAGTCTTCTTAAAAGACACAAAACAAATAGTCTTGTTGTTTTTGCTCAAAGATGCTAAATTTATTGAAACTTTAAGCAAATTGGGTGTAATATGTAGCAAAATGTTCTCATAGTTTAGCTCAAAAGATCATGATTGGCTTCCTTATCAGGATTAGAATCTGGAATCTTGGGATTGTACTAGATCAGCTGGGTCAGGTGAGTTATGCTCAAGTTGAAATCTGTCTCAACTGACCTTAGATCAGCTGAAAAGTTGTCAAGACAGATCAAAATTCACCATACTTAGCTTTGGATAAGTTGGAATTAGTCAGGATTTGGTGTCTAGGATCAGGTTGGATTGTGGAGATTGATTGAGACCAATTCTTGAGTTAGGTTACCATCCTTTGACAAATTAGAAGTAGTGAAATCAGTTGATATTGACTGGATTCACTAATTCTTGAGTTAGGATAGTCAACCATTGAAAAGTTGGAGGTGCCTGGGTTGGTTCAGCTTGCCCTGGATCAGGATTGGTTGATTTTGGAGAACTTTGTCCACAGTCATGAAATGTGAATGCTATTTCAGCTTTAGATTTTGCAAACTTGTGAAAGAAACTTAGATTTTGCAAACATGGAGCTGAATCCCTTCTGATCTGGCTTCCCTATTTACATTACAAAAGACTATTTTAATTCCATTTCAAGTAGGAATATGATTGCAGAATCTGAAGTACTCCAGCATGTTGACAGATACAATCTTTCTCATTAATCTTATGAAACTAAAATTCTATCTGCTTCCAATTGTCTTGGATGCACAGGTTGAGCTTATATTTGAGAAATTGCATTTTGTTTTCTTATTGATCCTTGATTAAGTTCAACAGATCTAGATTTAACAGTCTACTTAAAAGATACAAAGTGGATTAAACTTAAACCAAAGTAGATTTAACAGTCTACTTAAAAGATACAAAGTGGATTAACATTTTGTTAATTGTGGCATAAGCTTGTAATATTTGAGTTGTCTTTGATGTTCGATGGGCAAAAGGAGAGTGATTTAATTTAATGAATGAACATGCAGGAAAATAATTTCAGTAACATTTCTTTGACCTAAAAATAAAAAATAAAAAACTTGTGACATATAACTCGGTACTTGTATTTGTTAGTTGGTCCATAAGCATAACATTATTATAAAGATCTTTGAATGTTCCTTTGCCCTCTATAATTTTCTCTGCCAACTGTTTCTCTAATTTGGTACCGTCACCTTCTATTTCTTGCAACCCTCTATTGTATGTTATATAAAAATATTTGGATTTTGGACACAGTTAAAATGCCTTATCGTCACAAATTACTCCTTACAAAATGCACTTGTTTTTCATCTTGTCAAACAAAGAGTTTATTTATCCAACAATTGCATTTAGTGCTAGGTCTAAGCAAATGTCCAGGCTTCATCATGCTGCACCTGGTTGAACCTAGTGGTCAAAACTTTAAGCCATAAGGGCAAGAATGGTAATGTAGAGAGGGTTTATCAGTATAATATGAAGTTTAGTAGAATTAGATTTGAAATATATATATATATATATATTAATAACTAGTCTCACAAAATAAATTTTGAAATATTGAATTGAGCAATGGAAATATAATATATAAGAAAAAATGTATAAAGTGAGAGGGGCAAATATGAGAAATAAAAACTTAAAAAGACTTTCATATCTAACATCTGTTCTATGCTTCTGTGAAAAAATTTAGGAAGAGGAATAGGGGAAGCCAACATGTGACTCAACATTGAGCCAAGGTCCTGATTTATATCAGCTGACTAAGCTGGTCCGACTCATGAACGTGCTCTGCTTAGTGAGGAGTGTTAATACTCTGCTGTCTTGTTAGCTGTGGCACATGTATGATAGGTCTTAGATTCGATTGCTCTACATCTTTGGTTCAGTCTTTCTATATACCACATGCATTGTTGCATGTGGCTTGTGCACATGCATATAGAAAGAATGTAGAGTTGAATGCAGGACACTTGTTTTTCTGAAGGTCATACTGAATAAAGTAATTGTGATAAATTTCTTGGAAAACAAAGGAAGAACCTGTGATGGATCTGCAACTGACCATGCATTTGCTGCAACTTGATTAAATAGGGAAAAATAATCTGTTTAAAGAGGTCGAGAGATTTTGGATGTAAATGACCATTTTAGTTTTTGAACACTGGTTGGTGATCTGTATCATGCATCAAAATGATTCTTTCAGTACTTCCTTGATTATAAACTTCATGACCTACAAGTCGTCGACTGATTTGTTCTTTTTTTTTTGTCCGTGTGCAGTAAAATCCATTGCATGTCACAAACGACTGTTCCTGTACCGTGTTGCAGTTGCCATTTGTTGTTTGCTCCAGACACCAAGCTTTCTATTTGAACCCCAAAAAACAACTTTAAACACTGAACCAACTCCAGCGCGTCATCAAGAGGCTCGTAGGCCATGAGGGTGCCCATGTAGAATCTTGAAATAACACCCAGACGGCAACAGCATTGCATCGTGGAATTGGTTCGAGACCAGCATCCGAAATTCCATCCTATCCTTCCAAGTTCCTGGGAGCAAGTCCTCTCAAAATCAACTTTGTATTTATGTTTAATGTTGCTAGACATTCATACAGGTCGATCATTTTTCAACAACATAGAAGACTTTGTATTGTATGTGTTCATTACTTGTACACACTTCATTATAAGTTTCAGATCAGTTATTTAACTGATAGTTGATGTGCTAACGAAACACCGGTATGGACTTTGGTGGATTAAGTTTCCGATTAATGTTAATTCTATGTTACTAGACAGGAGGAGAAGCTACATGGAGAAACCGAGGTAAGAAATCCAACTCATTTCTCTTCCATGATGTTTGTCCTCTGTCACATAATACATGGTGTGATTATATTAATGTTGAAGATAGTTGTTGTGGGGATTGTTACATCTACTTGAAAAAGGCTTGTGAGCTTAATTTGGCACCCATGTTTCTCTGCATTTATTATGTGTCTGTGCTTGGCTGTTAAAAGGTTTTTGTAACTTGTTCCATGTTTACATGATATTGAGAAATGCATTGCACCAAACTTTGTCATTCATGTCATTCATGTTGGCACAACTGCATGCCTTCTTTCTAATAATGTTTAGAAGTGTGTCAGGCATAAGCTTACTATAATTCTCGAGGCAGGCAGTGATTCATTAGGCTATCACTATCCAATTAGTCACATTTGGTACCTTATTATATATATATATATATATATATATATATATATATATATATTATAATGCAAAAAAATATTAAAAAAAAAAGAAGAAGAAGAAGAAGGAAATCTACATCATCTCACCCACCAAAATCAAATTCAATTGTAGATGACATAGAATGCGGATCACCATCTCTCCCAACCAAATAGCTATCCTCACCAAACCATGTTGTTTTCTCCCTCCCAGCGACAAATCCCATCAATGATCAAATGAAGTCCAGGGAGGAGGTTGGAAAGCAAGGAAGAAAGTAAATGCTTCTAG
The DNA here is from genome assembly GCA_024322285.1 of Musa beccarii. Taxonomy (NCBI): domain Eukaryota; kingdom Viridiplantae; phylum Streptophyta; class Magnoliopsida; order Zingiberales; family Musaceae; genus Musa; species Musa beccarii. The sequence continues at coordinate 51,288,519 of CM044395.1, read as the reverse complement.
AGAGAGAGAGAGAGAGAGAGAGAGAGGCGTGAATGGATTAGAATAATGCAGCAGCATCAAAGTCATGGCGGCATCTGCATCGACTGAAGCTGATTGAAATAATGGCCACGTATTATATCTATCTTCCAAGGACAACAAGAGCAGGAGGGAGATTGGGATTTGATTGGAAGAACAGTAAGTTCCTGTGGATTCTCAATCTTCTGCTTCACCTGAGCCATATGGCTATTATGTATGAAAAATCTATTGTGATAAAAGGAGATCCAGTGAATTTTTAATATCCAATTTCATAAAAAATAAGAGATCCAGTGTATTCAAAAAAAAAAAAAAAATCTATTACCATTAGTTTGAGCTTATGTCTTTTAGGCCAATAGACCCGATCGTAGATTACGTAATATCTAGAATAAGCTCATGAGGATCAAAATAAATATCTTAATATTAATTTAGAATCAATCATTTTAGACTAGTGATTCATATTCAATAGTTTAATTAGTGAGTCATGTCATCAGATGGGACCTTAATAGTGTTTGTGGCTGTCATACAAAACAAGATTATATTTTATGGCTTTGTCTGACCATGGCAATGCAGACACATTGAACATGGAGAGGGAGATCCTTTTGCTGCCTTGCAGATTAGTAGTAGGAAGTATAGCTCAATGCATGTTCATAGGCATCAAATGCATATGTTCATCACTTATCTTGTATGAACAATATTTTGGTCAATAGAACTCAACCTTGCTAATTCTACCAAGTAAGTATGAGAACATTATGATGATACATTGTGAATAAAAATAAAACAAAGAATGACATCCATTTTAGAGTCATGGTAGAAATATATATATATATATATATATATATATATATATATATATATATATATATATATATATATATATAAACAACAACAATTACCTCTTATGTGCAGGAAAAAAAAAAGAAGGAAAAAAAAACACAGATTGCTGTTTCAATCAGGATAAAAAGTTTGTGGCTTAAACTTGTTAGAAGACTAATTATAAGGTTTAGACAATTTAGAGAGTGGATATTAAACTAATCTCCTGTTTTAAAGAGTAAAAGGGTGAAGATGTGATTTGACATTGACATCTTTCCATCATCAACAGCCAAAATCTTTACTAGTCAAGCTAGCTGACATCTTCAATAAAATTTATTTTTAATAAATATACTACTATGTTATCATAAAAGTACAATATTATTATCACTAAAAAATCACTTCTTAGAGGGAGCATTTGTAAGTTGTGGTGAAAAATCAACAACAACAATTACTGCTGTGGGGAAAGAAATGTACACAGATAACCATTTCTATCTTGATGGAGTAGAATGATGTAGATCATATGCACCAAAACAACAGATTCCAAGTGCTGACCAACATCAAACTGCAAATATACTTTTATTGCAGCCATTACAGCAATTGCCATTTATTTGTGGAGAGAAATGTATACAGATAGCCATTTCTATCAAAATAGAAGCTCATGAATAGATTGATGGAGGACCAAAATTGCATGAAGAATAAAGTATCTCATATGCATCAAAACAATAGTTTTTTTTTGGTAAGTAGAAACATCCAATGAGTCTGCTCAAATAAGCAACTCCAGTTATTGGTAGTCTTGAGCAGATTTTTTTTGTAGACTGCATTAAAGTCTGCCTTCCTACATGATTTGTATCTGCATTTGCTGCCTATCAAGCAATCAATAATGACAAGGACAAATTCCTTATGCTGATAAGACATGTCCCCATAGTTGATAGCAGGATGGAGCTATAAAAAATCTTACTGTCAGGACTTGAATCCAAAGGAATTAAATGTTGCTGATTGCCATAGAAAAAAAGCTGGCCATCAGCAAAAGAAATATCTTCCAGTGTGGCAAGCATCATTCAGAGAATGAATGATTTGTGAGAGTAATAATTTACCATGTAATAATAATAATTCAAAGATGAGTTCAAAGGATTAAATCACCCAAGCCTACCAAATTTCACCATGAGAGGATAAAATAGTTTAAGCTCATTCAGAATAAATGATTTCTTGAAACTTGGAGGATTCATAGACCAGTGTGAATCTTGTCAAATTATAAAACACCTTATGAAAGAGTAAAATTAGATCCATGTACTTACCAAATCTTGTTGTAGTAGAGTCCTACAGAGATTATTTTTTTGTTTGTTCTCAAGTGAAGATGGGAATAGCAACAAAAGTGCACTTCAATTCCTTATCCACTTGTTAGAATTAATACTGAAATAGATCAATGTTGTTCAGAAAAAGAATCAGTGGAGGTAGCTGATGGGCTCCTCAAGCATCAGAAGATGAAAGAGAGATTCCTGTTGCTTCAAAGAAGAGACATGAGAAGCCTCAGCCTCTCTCTCTCTCTCTCTCTCTCTCTCTCTCTCTCTCTCTCTCTCTTTCTCTCCCCAAAAGAGACAACATTAATAACATTAATGGCAGTATTGTGTCTGGTCCAGGGTGTGTCGGGCCTTCCAGGCCCCATCACATGCCATGATATGATGATCATGATGATGATCATGATGATGATGATGATGATGATCATCATCATCATCATCATCATCATTATCACATGAGCGGAAGCCATAAAAGCCCACCCACATCGCCCGTCGAAGAACACCACCGAGAGACCGAGAGAGAGAGAGAGAGAGAGAGAGAGAGTTCAGTGCTTCGATCTCCTCGGAGAGGATGGAGGAGGTGGAGGAAATGGTGGAGCCGGCAGTAGCAATGGATGAGGAGGAGGAGGCGGAGGTGGGGGTACAATGGAGGGGCGAGGCGCCGTGGCCGCGAAAGAGTGGCGGGGTGATGCTCGAGGGATACGTGGACGGCGCGGACGGCGGCGGGGGCCAGGGACCCGGCGGCGTGGCGAGGACGAAGAGCTTGAGAGACGAGGACCTGAAGGAGCTCAAGGGGTGTTTTGACCTCGGCTTCGGTTTCAGCTACGAGGAGATCCCCGAGCTCTGCAACACGCTCCCGGGTTTGGAGCTCTGCTACTCCATGACCCAGAAGTTCTTGGACGATCACCACCACCACCACCATCATCATCACCAGCGCTCGTTCGACCGCTCCTTCTCTGGCGAGTTCAAGGATCTGTGCGCGTCGCCGACGTACCCTCCCATCGCCAATTGGAGGATCTCCAGCCCAGGTACAAAAGTCCGTTCTTGCAGCCTCCCTTCTCCGAAGCCCTCGTTTCAAAGATTCCATTTTTGTTCCTCCATTTACCATTTGGAGCAGCCCTTGTTTGTGGGAACTACTTGGCATGTGAGGAAAAGATCTGATCTTTCGGTTTGACGAATTTGTTTTAGCTGCAATGACCTGACATCTGATTCAGCTTTTCACTTCTATTTCTACCACCAGGGGATCATCCAGATGAAGTTAAAGCAAGGCTGAGGTATTGGGCTCAAGCAGTGGCTTGTACTATTAGATTATGCAGCTGACAAGGGTTTCATCTTTTCTTGTGTTCTTCCGGAGACTGGAAGAATTAATAGAATTAATCCTCTGGTGTCATGGCATGCTGCAGCATTTTTTGATAGAGAGGGGACTTTCTTGTCAGAATCATATATCAGAGGTGCAAAACTGAGGCATAGAGGAAGAAGATAAAGATAGAGATATGCAAGAGAGGAAGTTACATGGATGGTCTGAGGTCTGAGATCAGATTGATATCATGTCTGACCTACAGTCTTGTAAAGCACATCTTTCTTGTCTTCTGTGTCTGATAGTATATTGTTCTAGTCTGTGAATATTGTTTAATGTAATATAAATGAAATTATAATCATAGATTTGCAGTCTTACAATGTTTTCAAGTTCACAGACATGCCACAAGATGCTTGTTAATGACAAGAGGGAGGTGATGCATTCACCACAGAGAGCAAAAGAATTTTTCTGATTGTAACTTGGCCAAAAACACCACAGATGAAGTGGAGACACAGAATGAGATGTGGCAAGTGAGGTGCCACTGGAACATATTGTTCTTGCATCATTTACTTGCAGAAAACTCTTTTTCTTTTCCATTTAATTGATTTCTGTTCATGGAGGTCTGTTTTATGATAGATTGATTTGATTTCTTGGAGTTGTTTGATGAGAGTTCTTTAGCATGCTCTTGTGGGTCCTCAACTCTATATGTGTCATCCACATTGATTAAATGAGTGCATGATTGATGCAGCAAATATCCATGGAAGATTGGGGTCTTGAGATTTGCCATATACCATTTGCTATATGATGGTACTGGCATTAATTGTTCTGATATATGATCATAGAATTGGAGTTGAATAGGTAAAATGTTGAGGAGCATCTTGATTTGTCATATAATTGTTGGGGGTGCCTTTTCTTGGGAGGTCCTCAACTCTGTATGTATCATCCACATTGATTAAATGAGTGCATGATTGATGCAGCAAATATCCATGAAAGATTGGGGTCTTGAGATTGCCATATACCATTTGCTATATGATGATACTGGCATTAATTGTTCTGATAAATGCTCATAGAATTGGTGTTGAATAGGTAAAATGTTGAGTAGCATCTTGATTTGTCAAATAATTTTTGGGGGTTCCTTTTCTTGAGGGTCCTCAACTCTAAATGTATCATTCACATTGATTAAATGAGTGCATGATTGATGCAGCAAATATCCATGGAAGATTGAGGTCTTGAGATTGCCATATACCAGTTACCATATGATGATACTGGCATTAATTGTTCTGATAAATGCTCAGAATTGGAGTTGAATAGGTAAAATGTTGAGGAGCATCTTGATTTGTCATATAGTTGTTGGGGTTGCCTTTTCTACTCAGGAGAAACTTCTAGTGTGGAAAGAGATGCACATTTCATGGAGCAAAATGCACATCTTCAAAGCATTTCTTCCAATTGCATTTGACATTTTTGTTCCCCAAAATTAGTCAAGAATGAGTGCAGGATTTGCCAGAAGCAATAGAACACTCACAGTGAACACAGAATGGTTCTCTCAATGGAGGTGGATGGAGAACAGGATTTGGGAGAGCAGTAGAAGATGAATGTTAGAAGAGATGGCACAACAAAAGGAATATAAATGGAGAGAGGAGAAATTGTTCCATGGTGAATCATATCTTAAAGATGGACAGACACAATGTGACCATAAATTCCTCATGTCAAATTTATCTAGTTGACCATGTGGATGTGGTCCAACCATGCAACACCTAACAATCTGCAACAACTGGTGTGGTGGCCACCAAGTATTCATTAATCTATTTGAAAAAGACAATCTAACTAGGAGACAGAAAAAAAAAAACAAAAAACAAAAATCATGGAAGAAATGGAAGGGAGAGGTGAAGAGAAGCAGACAAAAAGAAAAGAAATGAGAGAAAGAAGCTGAGGAGCAGACAAAAAGGTTTTGCTTGAGAGTTTAGTATGGGATGATAAAAAATGTTAAATCTATTGTTGGCAACTATATAGTTTACTGATAATGTTTCTCATGTTTACATAGTCTGGTTTAAATCATAAGCCATTTTGTGGTTAAATATTGCCTTCAAAAAAGATAAATAGAGAATATCAATGTACAATTTCTTTGATAGATGAAAGTGTACAATGAAAGAAAAGGCAAGAAAGACTAAAATAATTAATGATACTAATAAATATATTTTAAATATTTATTCCCTATAAATAGACCCTCCAACACTTATTCTCAGATGAGAATAGCTTTTGACTTGCTAGAACAAAGAGATGGCAAGGTAACACCATCATAAAGCATATACAATGGGCTCAGCTAATCCGATTTCCCTGTTTAACCACAGGTGCAAAAATGGTGTACCAGATAAAAATTGTATCACTATCAACTTTAACCTAGTTAGAGACAGCATCCTCGCATCTCTCTGGCTCAAGTGCTCCTTCTGCTTCCTCTTCTGCCCCGGAAAACCTCGGTGCCTTCGGATTCAAGCCAAGGATTTTAAACATCAGCTGGTCAGCGTCGAAGTCGTTGTTTGGAGTCGTCAGTAACTTCTCTCCGGTGAAGATGGAATTGGCCCCGGCCAAAAAACAGAGCGCCTGCTCAGGCATCGAGAACCGAACCCTGCCGGCGGATAGCCTCACCATTGCCTTTGGCATTACAATACGAGCTGTGGCGATCATCCGAATCATCTCCCAGATCTCAACAGGCTGAAGGGAAAGCATGAGTTAGCAGGTTTGGTGCTCGAAAGGCGTACTTCATGAAGCACAAGAGAACATTGCTGAGGAATCATTCATATACAGAGAATTAATGGCATGTCTACTTATAATAAGAGCAAAATAGGTAGGTTTTCAAAATGCCTCATAAAGGTTATAGAGTATAGACACACAAAATTGGGAATGAACAGCTACAGGGATACAACAGATTAATCCAAATGGAACTCTCAAGTGACCCAACTATGTGAAGTCCACTAAACCGAATATTTGGGAAAAGGGAGAATGGTTATGGTCAACATGGTGAGGTAAAGCTATCACCTTTTGATCTTGAAGTGGTGTACCCTTGACAGGAACCAGAGCATTAATGGGAACACTCTCAGGGTGTGTAGGGAGGGTTGCCAGTGTATGCAGCAATCCTACACGGTCCTCTTCTGCTTCGCCGAGACCGATGATTCCTCCTATAAAATTAAGAATAGCACTATTATGTGGTGAAAAGCTGAAAAAAATCCAATGACCCAGTGTGCATGCTACTACCATCTTTTTTTTATGAGGAAAAATTAGGAAGGATGCAAACTTAGGACATTCAGAGCATGGAAGCACAAAAATAGAAATATGATGTGATCATCTTGACAACAAGGTGATACATTTCCTACCGAGGTCATTCAAGTTTGGAAGCAGCAGGAATACAAAGTTTTTAGTAGCAGAGTCATGCTATAAATAACTTTACTAATGGCTACATGACCCAAAAAAAAGAAAATCAAATTTAGTAACATTAGTTACAACAATATCACAATAAGTCAGCAGAATTCATAAGTACCCTGATTGGGTCAGATCCTATGTTTGTCAGAGATGAGATCAGAGGATTGTGGATTAGTTGCTCAATGGAAATAGAGTTGCATTACCTGAACAAACACTGATTCCTGCCTCACGGACATACTGAAGAGTTTCCAGTCTTTCGTCATAAGATCGTGTTGTTATGATGTTGGGGTAGTACTCTCTGGACGTATCAAGATTATGATTGTAGGCTGTCAGGCCCGCTTTCTTAAGCTCCTCTGCTTGCTGCTTCTCTAACATGCCCAAGGTGCAGCACACCTCCATACCCATAGCCCTACGAGCAGCAATTAATGCGAGAAGCTACTCAGAGACAAGTTTTAAGAGAAATAAAGCATGTGGAGGAAAATCTACCCAAATTATTAGAATCAGAATATCAAAGTGACATCATCACCATGTGACAGAAATCTATGAATAGAAAATACATGTTCTTTAAAAGGCTTCAACATCCTACTGGAGAAGATTTTCCATTATACCGCAATGTGCAGCTTGTTCCAACTTATGTATATCTTCAAGAAAAATCTCCCAGAAAAACCATTGTACAATTGCCACCAATGAAATTGTTAATGCATTGAGTAACAGGAGTCAGTAGTAGAGTTACCAATGTAAAATGATGCTGATAATACTAATTGTGCAACATCCACATTTTTTAGAAAAGAAAGGCGTATCCACTAATTATATTGATGTTGTTAAAGATATGTATGAGAACATAACTACTAGTATTAGAACTATAGGGAGTGTGTCCAGTGAGTTTCCTATTAGCATAGGATTAAACCAAAGATCTGTATTAAAAACCTACATCATTTTCACATTGATAATGGATAAACTTACTAATCACTTACATGATAGACCTCCGTGGTGTATGTTATTTGTTAATGATATCAAGGTTCGCCGTACCGAGCTGTACCGCCCGATACAAGTGGTATGTACTGGTCCGATAAATAATCGATACACAAACAGCCCTATACTAGGTAGTACAGTTACATGACCCCATATCGGGCGATACGGGGTCTGTACTGATCGGTAACAATCGAAATTTGACTATTATGAACTTGTATCGATCGATGACGATCAAATTTCAACCATTACCGATCAAGGGTTGAGATTGGCCTGTTTCAAATGGTCAATTTGACCATTTGAACCATGGAAAAGAGTTTTGAAACCTTTTCCTTTCCTCTCTCTCATTTCATTTCACTCTCTCAATCTCTTCAACTTTCTCAAGCTCTTTCTCACTCACATCTCTCTTATTATCACATTTTCATTCTCCTAGGCTCAACGAAGCTGCAGTTTGTGCATTGGATCAAATTTGGGAGGATTCAAAGAACGAACACTCTAATCAACAGGTATGTATTCTCTTTCTTGATTTTTATTGATTTATGAGATCATTAAACTTATTCTATATGGTTAATAATTTAATGTCTAATATGTTGTTTGATATGTTTTTTTATGGTAAAATAGTGTTAATTAAAAAGTAATTAAGGCCTTTAATATTATGATTAGTGTGCTTAATGTTGACTTTTTTAAAATTAAACACTTATCTTTATATTTCATGCATATTAAGGTGATTTATATGTTTATGATAGTATAATAGGTTTATTTAGGTTTTAATTAAGTTTTTTTAATGTTATGATTAGTGATCTTAATGATGATTTAATTGAAATTTGATCAATATTGAGTCAATTCAATATCTGTAATACTTTGACATGTTTATAGTGGTGAAAGAGGACTAATTAGGGATTAAATAACTATGTTAATACTATGATTAGTGTATTTAATTACAATGATATCGAAATTTAACTCATATTGGGTCAATTAAATGTCTAATGCCTATTAGAGTGTTTGACATATTTATAATGATGAAAGAGAAATATGTAGGGGGTAATTAACTATGCTAATGGTGTGATTAATGTATTTAATAATGATTTTATCATAATTTGACTTATATTGGATCAAGTTTACATATTTAATGCTTCTTAGGGTGTTTGATATATTCGGTGGTAAAATATAGCTAATTAGGATTTAATTAAGTTTTTTATTGCTGTAATTAGTGCATTTAATGATACATTTAATGATATTGAGTCATTCTATTTAATGCCAAATAGGTTGATTGACATGTTTATAGTGACAAAGTAGGGTTCATTATGTATAATCGTACCTTGTTATTTTAAATTAGGGCTAATCGTAGCTTGTTTATTTGGTTCAATTTTGGTAAAAATATGATACAAAAGGAACAAGCATATGATGACACTTGGGATCATGCTCGAAAGACAGACAGGAACCGTCATCATTGACAATTCAATTATTGTGACTATATCGATAATGGTGGATGAATCACTCAAGTGAAGATACATTTGGCGAGCGGATATCCCGATGTTGCAAAATAAAAGAAGGTTTCGACGGAGGTCCGTAAATCATTTCAAGACAAGTTACGACAGGCAAGGGAAGATACAATGAAAAAGAAGACAAGAGATGAGGAAGAATACTATAAGGCTATGTAGGAATCAGTTTATGATGAATATGAGGGTCGCGAAGATGATATCGACCCGGATCTCACAGTTGGTATTCGTGCATCATTAGAGCATCAATACATGTACGAGGAAGCAATGAGACATCAACAACATGACTTATAATGGTGGCGTGGCGATGGCAGTGGGTCTACACTATAAGGAATCCAAAGGTCAACCAACATGAGACAGCCAATTGCCCTTCCTCAATTAAGTTGAATTAATAGCATGAGACAGGGTGAAATCTGTGATTTTATAAGAGGACTTAGCAGGAGGTCAACATTAGATATTATTGATATTGATCTACAAGTCTATCCTCCATAAATAGTGAAGCAGACATACATTGATGATGCATATACAAAAAAAAAAAGAAACGGATATTGGGAAGGCAATTGCAAAATGGTTCAACTTCCACAAGATTCCAATAAACATCCCAAGTATATTAATCAAAGCATGGTCTCCTCTATTTAAAAGTCTAGCACGATGATCCAACCTTCAACATTGAAGAAGATCTATGATGTGTACTTAGACAAGGAGGTAGCAGAACTGAAGAATTAGATCAAATCTTTCAAGAAGCAATGGGACGAATATAAGATGACATTGATGTGTGACATTTAGATAGGGCCAACAAGAATGAGTATCATTAATTTTCCTGTGTATTGCAATAAATGAGTGGTTTTTCATAAGTCTGTTAATGCTTCTAACAAGATTCAAGATGCAAACCATATTGAAAGCCTAATGGACACTGTAGTAGAGGAAATTAGACCACAGTACATTGTTTATGTAGTCATCAATAATAGGGCCAATTTCAAAAGAATCGATTTACAATTGATAGAAAAAATAATAATATTTTTTTGGATTCCATGTGCAACTTATTGCATGGATCTAATATTCAAGGATATTGACGAGCTATCATTAGTCAGCAAGTGTGTGGCTTAAGCACAGTCCATCACAAAGTTTACGTATAATCATCATTAGGTCCTATAACATTTGATGAAAAACTATATAAATGGTGAGATACTTGGACCTGGATGTCACTCAATTTGCTACAAAATTTATTGTCTTAAAGTCAATACAGCAAAAGAGGTAGGGCCTTAAGGCAATGGTCATCTTATAGGAATGATCCAATTTCATGTACTTGAGATAGAGCAATGGAAAAAAGATAAAAAAGACTATTATTCTTTCTTCTAGATTTTGGGATACCATAAATGAAATCACAACAGGAGTGGAATCATTTTACGTTGTCCTCCATAAGGTCGATATGGACAAGAGTCCTCAAATGCCTTATCTTAGATATATGTTGATACAACAAGAGAGGAGGTTAAGAAAACATTCAATAATGATTTTAAAGCAGAGAAATACTTACACATAATCGATCACAAGACTGAAGTTCATATGAACCAAGATATCCATAATGCAGATAAATTCATATTCAATATAATTTAATTTATAGTTTTTAATATTTAAAAATTATTACTAATAAAATTATTTATCTTGTAGCGTATTACATAAATCTGACCATTCAATTTCGATATAGCCTTGGAATGCAATCAAATTTATTATCAGCACTAAGAAATGTTATATATCAACTCTTGTCAAATACTATCAATACAACCGATACTATTATGGAGGGTTGATTATTCTAGAAAACAATTGATTCATTCTCTGATGTTATAGCTATATTATGCCATTATAATATGGATCCTAGTGAGAAAAAATTACACACATGTTGATTATAAACTATATTTGATATTAATTATTTGTTATGCTAATAAAGTTATATATATATATATACCTTTTTGCAGTCGAGTGGTAACTATAATTTGGAGGTTTGGAGGGGACAAACCAAATTTAAGAAAGGTTGTCGTTTGTGTACTTCATAGACAACAACATTTAGTGGTTGCGAACGTAATTGGTCAACATTCAGACTAATTCACACGAAGGTCCGCAATAAACTATTGTATAGATGGTTGGAGAAACTGATATATGTCCACTATAACATACGACTAAGGTTGCGGTGTGCCGAGTTGGACAAGAAGCTAGGGAAAACAAAGATTCATCCCATTAACTTCCAATTCTACAATGAAGATTTAGAGTTGATGTTAGAGTGGGTCGAAGCAACAGAGAACCAAGAGGATCCTCTGCTTATATGAGGTGAGAGATCCTCAACGTCCTTTGCATTTTATAATCGAGGCAATAAAAAAAAGGAAACACATCCCCAACAGGAGACAGATCCCCCTCGGTCAGTGATTAAAAAAGGCGCTCGGGCGAGGCGAGGCGAGGCCCGAGCGCCTCGCTTCACTTCCAGGCGGCTTCAAAGAGGCGCCGCTGGCGCTTCGCCGAGCCGAGCGTCGGGCGCTTGAGCGAGCGCCGGGTTAAACAGCGACGGCCGCCGCCGCTTCGCCACTCCGTCGCCGCTACGCCGCTGCCGCCGCTGCCGCCGCTGCCATTGCCGCTGCCAGCTTCCGTCGCCGCTTCCGTTATCACCGCCGCTTCGCTCGTCGCTTTCTTGCCATTGCTGCTGCCGCCGCGCTCGCCGCTCCGTCACTCTCGAACGTTGCCGAGAGATGTCGCGCGACGTCGCTTCGAGGAGCGACGTCGCCAAAAGTTAAAAAAATTTCCTATTAAAAAATGAGCCTCGGGGCGCCGTCGAGCCTCGGGGGCGTTCGAAAGCCTTCGCGACGCCGCCAACCCTGATGACGCCGCCTAGTCTTTAAAAATAAAAATTGATTTTTATTAAAAATTGATTTTTATTAAAAATTGATTTTTATTTAAAAATTGATTTTTATTTAAAAATTGATTTTTATTTAAAATTGATTTTTTTATTTAAAAATTATTTTTTATTTAAAAATTGATTTTTATTTAAAAATTTGATTTTTATGTTAACAAAGATATCTTGTTAACGCATATACTAATAACAAATTTTTATTTATTAAATTAATAATATATTATTTTAATTTTAATATTACTAATTTTTTAATTTAATAATATATTTTTATTTAAATAATTATATTTTTAATTATATTATATATTTTTATATTTTAGCGCCTCGCTTCGCTCGGGCTAGCGCCTAGCGCCTCGGGCGATTTTAGACCTTGGCGCCTTTTAGCGCCTAGCGCTTTTTAAATCACTGCCCTCGGTTAGAATGTGGCAAAAGGAGTCAGATAACATTGAGTCAAACTACTCTATGAACTAAGGACACCCAACTGTCATAGTCGTCCGCCTACCGTGCAAAGGCAAAGGCAGTAGAATTAGTAGTACCGTTGGAAAGAATCAAGTCGGGCGACGAAACACCTTCTCAATCGTATTTAACAACCTGTTTTACCCAGAGACATAGTAGCAATGTGGATAGCAGTGCCTCGACTGATGATGGCGGCAATGTCGGGGCGTTGATAGTCCCGTCTACATAATTTGAGAGTGGTGCATGGATCGAGTAATATTTTACACATATCACCTAAGATTCAAATCATGGAGCTAGAGTATTAGTCAAGTTTATACACGGAAGAGAAAGGAGAAGGAGAAGGGGAAGGGGAAGGTAATGGATGATTTTGAGCAGATGCAACAAAGCTTATACGACGTAGATACAGAGCGAAGCTCAACGTATTCACAACCATCGTATTATAGAGAATCTTACGATCAATAATAGTACGGTGATAGTTGGTCATACTTCCTCCGAGCAGTAATATAGTGATCGATCTTATAATACAAAGCAACAGATGAGTGGTGAAATTAGTTCTGGTATTCTCCATGCTCCGCACTAATACATGTCATAATCATCCTTGGCTTAGGAAATGCCTTAGGCGCATGTGGTTCATGATGATCAAACTATGACTATCACCACATTGATGCACCAATGACATATGGTGTATTAGTATAATATGTTATGAGATCAATTTCATGATTAGGTTTGATAAACATATCAAACTAATATACAAATAAACAGGATCGAGGACCTCGACCCACTGCCCGTGGAGTCTCGTCGCTCTTTTTGGTGGTAAAACTAGGTATATTCATCGATTGATTACTTTATTCATTTGAATCTTAAATTTTTTGTTATTTAAAAAATAATCTAATAATTCAAATCTGTTTTTTAAGGTAATCCAATATTAACAGAAAGGCGGTCCGAAACATACCACAAAGCTACTTCTTAAAGTTCAAAAAAGATATGGATCACTATTCTTTCTTAATTTAAATTATTTTTGCTAAAATTATACTAAATTTATATTTATTTCTAACTTAAAAACCCTAATCTAACTTTTTCCTATTTTTCAGATTTTTTAGAGCCATTTTTGGTGATTTTACCATACCGTTGATATGCCCCAACGTATCGACATACAATATGTCGATATGCCTTCGCACGTACCATTCCGACGGTTGGTCGATACACTAGTAAGGCAAACATTGGATGATATTGTCTTAGTTGATGAGAGCCTAAGTGGAATTAATTAAAAACTTAAGCTATGGAGGCAACCTTAAGAAACTAAAGGTTTTAGATTAAATAGGACTAAAACTGAATTTATAAAATATAATTTTAGTGATTCTAGAAATAGGCAAGAGAAAATAATTAAACTACATAGACAAGAAGTCCTTTAAGTAAAAGTTTTAGGTATATTGGATCGATTATTCAATAAGATGGAGAGATTCATGAAGATATTATTCATAGAGTAAAAGCAGAGTGATTAAAATGGCGATGGGTGTCGAAAGTCTTATGTGATCATCGGATACCTTGGAGACCAGAAAAAAAATTTTATAAGACGATTGTGAGACCAACAATGTTTTATGGATTTAAGTGTTAAGTAGTTAAGAATATATATATATATATATATATATATATATATGTATGTATATATAAAGTTTGTATTACCGAGATGACAATGTTGAGATAGATGTGTAGAGTTACTACAAAAGATAGAAAAAGAAATACTTTTAAACGTGAACAGCTAGGTGTCACTTCGATAAAAGATAAGATGAGAGAAGATCATTTAAGATGGTATGAGCATATGTTGAGAAGGCCTCCAAATGTGATAGTCAAAAGAGGTGAAATAATCAGTGGTATGATGAGAAGTAGAGGAAGACCCAAAAAGACTTTATAAAAACTATAAATAAAGATTGAAGTACTTTGAATTTAACTAACCATATGGCTTTTTACAGTTCTCAATGGCGACAAAAGATCCATGTAGCCGACCCCAAATAGTTGAGACTTACGGTTTTGTTGTTGTCGTTGTTGTAAACATAACCTTAAGATGATTACAAACATCAAGTGTCCTGTGTAAAGTCTGGTGACATGTACCTTATATCCTTCACATATTCAAGGATCTGGTTGAAATTTGTCTTCTTACCAATTGTATCCCTCCATGCAGCACCCATGCAAAAACGTGTGCTCCCAGCCTCTTTTGCCTGTGTGTAGCAATGGTAATTTTAAATTTTGCATAAAATATTTCAAATGTTGATAGCCCTTATAATGAGAAGATTGCAATCTCGATTAAAAAAGAATTGACTGACAAGTGAAAGCTTAAGAAATTTCAAGGCAATCTTAGAAAGTATATATGCATAATCACGCTAAGCAACTGATTTCTGGATCAATATGCATTGTGAATATGGTTCATCAAATTATCATGTAAAATTTGAAGGTTGCCAACAGAACTAAATCTACAATGTTACCACTTACCACTTGGGTTTATTAACATTATTTCAAGCTTGAAGACAATCCATTTGAAGAATCAAGAAAAAAATTATAGTTATAAATTGAATCATTTTGTTCATGGTATTTGACTATTTTCTGGCATGTCATGCTTTCACAAGTCACTTAATGGAATAAACAAAAGAAATTTTTTGTTAGTTGCCATCTTCCTACTCAATAGACCATCACACAGTGGATATTATGAAACTATAAGTCATTTGCAACAGACACTCAGATGTATATACACATATTAAATTGTATTATAATGGTCTTCTTATGCATCAGTTTTGCCATAAAAATGTCAAGGAAGAGATTCCTAAAACTGTGGATAGATATTTGTCAGAACGAAAAAAATGGATATAGAAAAATCAGCACTTGTTGATATCAGTTGTTTAAGAGTACAGATCCTTAGTGATTATATAGTTTTAAACAATGACATTATCATATAAGCAAAGTTATTTTTGTTAAGTTACATCAGCAGTTCATAAAAGTGCTTAATAAGCCACATATTTTGTTACCAGCAACAAATTTTAAACAAACTTTTGGATGAGAATATAAATCCTGAAAATAGATTGATTATTTCAAAATTCGGGCATCATATTTGACTCTTCCATAAAACTGTCCAAATCGTAACACTCCCAAAATAAGTCAACAATGAAAAATTCTGAAAACTTGGACAGAAGAAGATCATGATTATGCACTAGTGGATGCAGATATTCAAGCCTATTGTTCAAATTTGCATAGAAGAGTGGGAAAAATATATCAAAGCCAGGACATCATTCCATGTAGAATGTCCTGCAAATAATTAATTTTAAAAAAAAATAACCAAAGCAGAGTTCGCTAGTAAGTGTATCCTAAAAATTTAGCAAAACTTAAATATAATCTTGTTGCTACAACATTTCTAGCACTTTGTAGAACATTGATGCATACAAGAACATTTTACCACCAAACATCAACATGTCATGGTGAGTTATTAGAATGTCCAGAAGACTTACCTTCTTTGCCGCCTGCATGACAGCATCCTTGTTCATCAGCTTTTGGGCTTTCAGACCAGTACTATACCTTGATGACTGGGGACAATATGAACAATCTTCTGTGCAACCTCCAGTCTTTATAGATAGAAGAGTGCACTGTTGCACTTCCCGGAACTTATGAACATGCCTATGGACTTGAGCCTACAATAAATCATGCATTTTGAAGTAATTAAATAGTAGGGTAAAAAAAGGACTTTTGCTAATAAAATAAATTTGAAGATACTATCTACACACCAAAGAAAACATAAAACACATGATAAAATAAAAAATATATGGAGATATCCTTGATCAGGAAAAAGAAATGCATACACCTTTTTCAACATCTGTTTTGTACATTGACTGCCCCCATTTTGAGAGGTTTGGTCCAAGCCATTTAAAAAAAAATGTTAAAACACACTTTAGGTCTCGTGTTCACGAGCCCTCTTCGCCCGAATGTGAGCCTGTTCACCTAGTGTTGCTACCCGTCACCGTCCGCTGCCTACCGCCAACAAGTAGGCATCCTCCTCATCATCTTCTCTTCTTCCTTTCTCTTCCTCCTCCCTCTTTCTTCTGCTTCATCCCCCTCTTCCTCCACCACCTCCTCTTATTCCTTCCTCTTCCTTCTTCTTCTTCCTCCTCTTCCTCCACTATGCCTTCCTCTCCTTTTCTCATTTGTCTTCAAAGCACCGGTACCGACCTGTAAGTACCAGTCCGACCAGGGACTGATACTGGTCCGGTACATGAAAAGTCAATCCTTGGTTGAACGTACCACATATAAGCACCTTCCAAAATATGCATATGTTGTTTTTCCACTGCAGTAAACTTCAAATAAATATGTCTAACCAGAATTAGTTTTCTGGTTGGCACAGACGTATGTGTCACCAATATCATAATATGTAAACAATTCCCAAAGAGAAAAGATAAAGGGTAGTCTAGAGCATGGTGCGTTCTCCAAAGAGGGGTCTAGGGAGGGTCAGCATGCACAGCCTTACACATGCAAGGCATATGATCTATCAGCATACGTTACAGGGTAAAGAGAGGAATCATGGAGCAGGTTAAGGACTAAAATGAAGTTAGGATGGACAACTTTCTAACCTAGATAAAACTAGTTATCATAACCAGCCAGGTAGTGAGATAATCACTTCCGCATTGTTTCATCTCTTAGTTAAGGCTTTCCATTTCTAACGCTCATACGAGAAGTTTAATGATACACATGTCCCCTTTGTAACCCAACATTCTTTGACAGCTTTGTCGGCAACTTGGATCAACTAAGGCCAAGAATATTGTTGTTAGCCAAGTTGAAATGATAATCACACTAGAACACTAGGCAGATTCCTATGGTATAAACACTGTCCAAGTCTTACATGACTATGATGCATGTTTCAACAAGTTTTTTGTTGCAGAGTTTGTGCTTCATGTCCTGCTTTGTGCTCTAAAGATGACAATTGCTCCTGTCACTGCTCCTTTCCCTACACTTTCTCCAAGTTCAGGGAATCCTAGCGCTGTCAGTTCTTGTGTGAACTTAAACAAAAAAGCATCAGTACCCTTTCTATTTGCCTATTAAAACAAATTTCTTTCCTAATATGCTTCTTTTTTTTAAATCTGTATCGTGACCACCTTTTGAAGAGTTATGTCAGGTTGACATCCGTCATATTATTTCTAAAGTTGATCCCTAGTCTATAAGAAAAAGCTTTGGTAAAATCCATGATAATGACAATAAAGACAAGTCATTTAGAACAGTTCATGCATGAGCTCTTCTAACTTCGATGAGTTACTTTAAATGTTCCTTAACAACTAAACTAATGTTGGCTGATAACTAGAATGCAAAAACAAATCACTTAAAAACAAATTGGAACAACTAAAAACTTCCACTTTAACCTCCGGAAAAGGCAAATTTTGACAACAATTCCACCGGGTAAACCCTGCGTGAAACACATCAAAAGACCAGCTTTATCAGATGAACTGCAATTAGTGCAGTGCGGACCGCCGGAAATACACTAAATTCATCATAAATGACCATCGTCGCGTTTTTGCATCGTTAAGGAAAGAAGGTAGGTAAAGAAAAGGGAGGTGAGGGAGAGGGCGTATCGTACACCGTGGAAAAGGAGATCGAGGATGGGGCAGTCGTATATGGACTTGATCTCGTCCCTGCTCCAGTCGTTCCTGGGGCCGTCCCTGATGGTCCTCTCGCCCTCCACGGCGGCGGCGGAGGTGGAGAAGGAAGGGTAGCCCGGCGCCACCAGCGGGCGGAGGCGCGAGCCGAGAGATCGGATCAGGGGCATCTTCCGTCGCATTCGCCCCTTCTCCCTCCCTCGCGCGTGGCGTCCCGAAAAGAAGGGGGAAGGAAGAACCCAAAAGAAGCCCATGCAACGGAGAGGGAGTCAGCGAGGAGTGTGGTTAGATTGGGTTCGACTCTATCGTCTGTTGATGGGCTAATTACGTATTACCAATAGTTAGACCTTATTATTATTATCTCTGTAATCAGGCCTTTTTAGTATCTCAATTTTGAGATTTAAAAAATTTATACTAAAATTTTTATAATTATAAAAATAAAATATTTAATCCTATTTACTCTCAATTTTATCTACAAAAGATATAGTACACAATAGTACATGTATGTCTAATACGAAAATGATAAATAAAAAATAATTTTAACAACGGAAGCAAACAATGACATCATAAGTGATTATTATGGTGGTAATCGGTGACAACTGACATGGTGGTTGACCTTATTGATATCCATCCGAACATGGATGAGAAGAAAAGGAGGTAGAGTGATAAAACATTTGTATCGGAGCTAGAGGAAGAAGAGGAGGGAGGGTGAGGCATCAGTGCAGCACCGCTCTAGCTCCTCTCTCTCCTCCAACATTGCTTTGCATCTACATCGGCATCGGAGGAGGAAAATAAGACAAGTGAGTCATATGCATTGGTGTCATGCTTAAATCCTGAAACGATCGCTTTGTCCAATGGTGCAACAAATTCAAGGAGGGAGTTGTTAGTGGCGAGGAGGGAAAGATTGCGAGCGAGGTGGAGGTGCCTGCTTCAAGCTCTCGAGCTTTAGCCAGTGTGTGAAAAATGCGTACACCCCCTCCACAACGGCGTGGTCATCGACCTACTTTTGGATTAGCTTCGCCTATAATTGGAGGGGATCTAATCAGATGGTGAGGGCTAATTATCACACAAAATGAAGGCCCAAAGAGTATAGGTCTAACAACGAAAGAGACGATAAACCCTCATCCTCCTTCCTTCTCGTCGTATCTATTGTCGTCATATTTTGATACTCTCCCCCACTACCACGGCTCTTAAGTGAGCGAGAAGAAGGATGAGGATTTATTGTATCTCTTGTCATCGGATCTGTACTCTTTGAGCCTCTATTCTATGTAATGATCAGTCTTTGTTGTTTGATCAGACCCCCTCTGGTTACAGATAGAGTTGATCTGAAAAGCAAGTCGACTACTACGCCATTGTAGTCATGGCATACGTGTCGTTCGTGTGTTGCCTAAAGCTCGAAAGCTCGAAGCAAGTGTGCCTCTTTGTGCGAGCTTGCTTGCAACCTCTCTTACCTTTTTGTTGCCGACCACCCCTTTCTTGAATTCGTCACGACATTTGATGAAACAATCGCTTGAAGATTTGAGCACAATATCGATATAAATGTCTCACCTACCTTCTCTTCATCCTTTGGTGTTGACACATATGTCTTATTATTTTACTTTATTATCGTTGATGTTTGGATTGACATTAATAAATTTAACCTTATGTTGTTGTTGTTGACTACCACCACAATAGTCACTCAAGGTGTCATTACTATTAAAATTATTTTTTTATCCGTCGTTTTCATACCATTTATGCATATGCTGTATCTTCCATCCAACAATAGTAAATAGAGTTAAATACTTTGTCTTCAAACTATAGGAGTAATATATAATTAGGCTGACATTATAGTTATGCTATTTTTAAAACTTCCATCAGCATATTATTAGTCGATTAAAAAATTATAACAAAGATAAATTAATTTAAAACATAACAAAAACTAACTTATATACAAAAATATGATTTTAAATAATTATTCTTATTGATTTAAGAACAAAAATAATTAAATAGAAGGTACTTTTTAATAACTCACCTATATAAATATCATAATATTAATAAGGAGGATCAATAAAATACCCTGATCTGCTAAAATACCCCTCAAAATTGTTTCACCGAAACGTCTGATCAAATTTGACATTAAAGTTCCTCAAATATTAAAAGATAGAAAAAATCAATAGAACAACTATTTATAAATGAAAGTTTGAGAAGAATTAGACAAGTTTTACGATGTTAAATCCGTAAATAAAATGTTACATCCGATTACAAAACCAAGATGAATATGTATCGAATTGAAATATAAAACCCCCTAAAATTAATAAAAAAAAATAAAAGAATCGATTGAATAACTATTTATATCACATTTATGTTACACTTGATTATAGAATCAAGTAAACCATGTAATAATTTATCCAATTCACTCTCTCTCTCTCTCTCTCTAGATGCATAAACCATGTAATAATTCCTAAAAGTCATCCACCACATCTAACTCCAACAGAAGAAAAGCATATTTTTCATGTCGTTGTTCCTGAGTTCATATCCACCATGTCCAACTCAACGCAACAAAAGCATTGAATGCCATCAGTACAAAGAACGCAGTAAAGAATGCCATCAGTACAAAGATTAACTGTTCCAAATGTGACATCGATGGGAGAGCGGTGGGCTCATCCGGAAACAAAACAAAACAAAACAAAACGTTTTTTGACCAGGAGCGTTGCCAACGTTGCCCGAATCGTGTCGCTTCAGCGAGCGAGCGAGAGTGCGAGGGTGAAACGTTTTCTGTTTTTTATTGTTTTGTTTTCGGAGGGAAGTATATTCCGGAGAACATGCGGCGCCTCGTTCCTTAATCCTCACGCTTCCCGCGAGCCACGGAGCCGTCGGTCGGCTGCCTTTGTGGGGACAGGGTCCAGGGCTTGTCAGTGATGGGTCCCACTGGCATTTCCCACGTGATCTAGGATCGGATGCCCCAACTCAACCAGGCTTCGTGAGAGAACGCCGCTCCCGGAGGCCCACGAAATTTCGGTAAGCCGGGACCACGTTTCGTCTCGTGGAACATGTCGCCTCTTCCGCCCCATCCGTTCGCCACGTGGCATCCGCTCATGTGCCTCCACCGGGGCAGGCTCCGGGGTCGGTAGGTGGAGTGGGTCTCACCTTTGTCGCCTTAGCAGTTACGGATCGGATGTCTTGAACCATTCGGGCGTCAGGAAAGAGCACCGCTCTTGGGCACCCACGAGCCACCAGTTAGTGGGACCCACGTTGGTCCTCCGTTCTCGCCTTGTGCGCGTGGGTCTCTCGTGTCTCTCTTTCCCGCTCCATCATGCAGCGTCGACGCGCGCGAACCATCGACCGATCATACGGCCCGCATCGGTTGCCAACTCCCCCTTCCATCTCTTTCCTCTTCTTTGACTGTTAGATATGGCCACTGACGAGCGAGCGACACACGATGCTGCGCTATCTCCATCCTCTCACTAATCCATCCCCATTTAAAGCGCACAAGACCCTCCCCACTCGTCTGCCTCCTCCCCCGATGCCCTCCTCCCCTTTGCACTCGCGATGTTCGGCGACTGCGGGCTGCGCTTTCCCTTCCTCCGCCGGTGCATCGGCGGATGCCGACGACGAGCGGCGGCGGCGGCGGACCTGGACCCCGACTTGGACCCCGTGGTCCTGGTTACCGGCATGGGGGGATCGATCCTGAACGCGAGGAACAGGAAGAGCGGGTCCATCATCCGCGTCTGGGTGCGGATCCTCCTCGCCAACTTCGAGTTCAAGAAGTACCTCTGGTCCCTCTACAACCCCGACACTGGTCTGCCTCCTCCCTCCCCCTGTCTCTTCTTGATCCTTGCTTCTCTTGGTCCTTTTATTGTTTTCTGGTATCAAGAAACCGAATCTTGCTGCGCGCCGCACCTGTTTGATCGTTGGTCTCGTGTTTGTTTCTGTGATTTTGATCTCTTTGGATTCACGAATCACGTGATTTTGATAGCTATATGGCTTGGTTTGGCAGGGTACGCGGAGTCGCTCAACGTCGACGACGAAATTGTAGTCCCTGAAGATGACTACGGCCTCCAAGCGATCGACATTTTAGATCCATCATTAGTGAGTTGCTTTTTGTTTCTTGTTTTTTTTTTCTTTTTTGTTACTGTTTTATTGTCGCAGTGTCATCTCACATGCCCTCTTAGAGGGTTTTGTGGATTAACATTAGAATTTTAGTTATGCCCATTATGGTCCTTACTGGAGTGCGTATGTCAAATGTCATGCAGACATTATAGATTGCACCGAACCAGTCTCCTTATCAGTTGCGTCCTCTGACTACTGGCTGTTGGCACAGCTATTATGTGCCCTCTAGTGTAAAAAAATTTGCTAAGAAACCAGAGCTCTTATTTTGTTTAGTGGCAGGATCACAGCTTGTGGTTGTTTTGACAGAAGGGTGAAATCACTCTCAAAAGCACCTTTTGGGGTCCATCCGAAAGGGCAAAATCATACGGGTCCACCCCAGCACATAATTTCTTCCCGCTTAGAGAGTTCGTATCAGTAATGGCTAGTGTGGGCCTTATATGATGGTGTCCATCACGGAGCTCATGAGGTCTTGACTCCTAACTAGGGGATATTTTTAGTTAGAGAGCTAGAGGGGCTTTGGGGGTCCACCCCAAAAGGGCAAAACTGTATGAGGCTCGGTAGACAATCTCTAATGGCTCTAAGAGTTCGCAGCATCAGTGATGGATAGTGTTGACCTTATCAATCATGGAAACTTATGGTTAATGCTATACTGTACTGGTGTATTGAGCTTTGTTTGATGCGACGTGTCGAGCGATATGCCTAAAATAGGCATAAACTGCAAAAATACCTAACAAATAGTAAAAAAGGTTAGGATAGGGTTTTTAATTAGAAATAAATATATATTTAATATAGTTTTAGCAAAACTAATATAAATTAGGTAAGAATCGTACCACATATCTTTTTCGGGCTTTGAGGAGCAGCCTTGTGCAAGGTTTACAATTTCGGTTCGTTCTAGATCATCCTTCCGTTAATATTGAATTATCTACAGAAAAAATATTGGAATTGTTAGATTATTTTGTATACAACTTAAGCTTTAAGATTCAAATGAATTAAGTAACCACATGTGTAGATATATCTGATTCTGCCACCAAATGAATAATGGGTCTCTACTGTGGTGGATCGAGGTCCTCAATCTTATTTAACTGTATATCAATATGATATGTTTATTATACCCAATCCTGAGATTGATCCCACGACATGCTGTATTGATACATTATATGTCATTGGTGCATCGATGTGGTGATGGTCGTAGGTTGATCGTCATGAATCACATATGTCCAAAGTGGCTCCTGAGGCATGTATTGGTGAATGTCAAAACTTCTACTTTCGCTAGTGATATACTACTCTGTATCATACTATTGCTCGTAGAAGTATGATCAGCTATCATCGTACTGCTGTTGGCCATAAGATTCTTTATAATATGACGGCTGTAAATATGATGAGCTTTATTTTATGTCTACGTCGTGTAGTCTCTGTCGTATCTGCTCAAAATAATCCATTGGCTCAAAACTTCTACTCAAAATCATATAAGAAAAAATGAGTTTGAAAGAGTTTAAGAGAGTGTGAGAATAAAAATAATTGAAATAGGGGGGAGGAAAGGGTTTAAAAACCCTTATGGAGGTCTCTAACGGTCAAATTGATTGTTGGAACACTATTACCATTTGGTAATGGTCGATTTCGACCGTTACCAACCGGTACAACCCTGTACCGCTCGGTACGGGGCCAAATACCTGATACCTCCTAGTAGCGGGTGGTATACGTGCCAGTCTGTTGGCGGATTGGTACGTACTTCCTGTACTGAGCGATATGGTACGATATTCAAAACATTGGATTTTATGTTTTATTAATCTTAATTAGGATTTGACATGGTTGTTATTATTCGCGTACAAAAATTAACAAGTTTGACAACATGAATAGTTAGTTTTTGTGAGAAGCACCAGAGAACAATAAACTAGAAAACCTGAAAGGCAACTTATGTAGCAAAGAAACACACAAACTAGTTTGTTTTTTCTCTTTTTTTCTTTTGCAAAGGGTAAGTGGTGAAAGTGAGATTCGAGCTTAGGACCTTGTGATAAACTATCTTTACTAGCTAAGCTAGCTGACATCGTCACACAAACTAGTCGTTGACATAGTTGTTCATGCATTTCTAGTGTAGAAATTTATTCTAAGAAACAATAACACTTAGTAAGTTTGTTTAATAGAAGGATTGTTGTTGTAGGCTTTCCGACCACAGCTGGTGTGCTAATTTTGACAGGAGCCTTATCATCAACTATAGTGAACGAGGAGAAGAGAAGACTTCTAGTATCACTTATCTGTTTGTCAGTAGATAAGGAATATGATAATTTCGGACTAGCAATCTGGTATTTGGAGAAGAGAAGACTTCCAGTTTTACTTATGTGGTTGTGAGTAGATGAGGCATCCAATACCTTAGGACTAACAATCCAGTATTTGGATTTAGCTGTGAAACTGATGGTGTGTTAATCATAATCAGGATTTAACATGGTTGTTCTTATTCAAGTATGAAAATTAACAAGTTTGGAAAACATGAAAAGCTAGTTTGTGAGAAGCACCAAAGAACAAGAGTAACAAGAAAATTTGAAAGTATCTTCTCTAGCAAAGAATATTCATTCTGCAGTTTAAAAGGAAGAGTTTCTGTAGGTCATCCATCTCTGCAAGTGGTGAACCTGATAATACATGAAACATATTTGAAACATATTATTTTTATGTGTCATAAAAGACTGGCTTCTCTTTTCTGCTAATCTGAG
Source organism: Musa beccarii (assembly GCA_024322285.1). NCBI lineage: Eukaryota > Viridiplantae > Streptophyta > Magnoliopsida > Zingiberales > Musaceae > Musa > Musa beccarii. The sequence continues at coordinate 51,263,453 of CM044395.1, read as the reverse complement.
ACCAGAGGCATATTTTCATAGAGGATGGTCCTGTATCAGTTAGCCTCTATGCAATGAAGGAAAACATATTAAGATTTGTGCGGTTATTTTCTATTAGAGAAATGTACAATCATGGAGGATGGTTTCAAATCAGCAAATTCAAGGATATTAAATTAACCTGAAAAAGGCAGGTTTATAAGTTAATTTCATTTGGATTTTGAAAATAGTTTGCTTTAAGCCACCTAGAAATTTTCTTAGGCATTTTCATTCCTGTCAAAGACAAATATTTTCATCATTAAGGGACCTTTTCTGGGGTTAATATCATCTATACTTTTCTAAAAGACACATTTCTATTGAATATAGTTGTACATAGACCATTGTGTAGAACAGTTGTAAGTGATTTTTCCTTGTAGTGTTTTGATAGAAAAACCAGACTTATTATATATATATATGTAAAGGTTGTCAGGGCCACATGACCATAGTCAAACTTGGTGTCCCAGGGTTAGAAAAGTTTGATCAATTGTCCAGAAACATGCATTTTTTTATGCAATCATACACATGCACTTTGGCAAAGAAATATGTTACAAAGCACAGAATCTCATTCATGTCGAAGGCCATACAAAATGTTTTGCCACTATTTTGTCATAATAAAATGAATTTCTCATATTAACTGCCCAATAAAAAATGTTCACTTAGCATGCTTTTTCATTTTTGATCACTTAGCATGTCATGTTATTTCTACCTATCTATATGTTGAAACATATGTACATGGAACCTAGGTTTCAAATATTCATCACCTGGTATGTATAAACTGCTATTTATTAGTCAAACCAAGCATTGGTAATAGACCATATATCTTGCTATTGATGGATTAAAATGTCGGTTTGGTACTGATACTAGCATGCTGCTGGACTGGTATAGTATCAGTACGTGTTACCGTGGCAACCTACTAACACTTGGTATTGGTCTGTATTGGTTGGTACTGCTGAATGAAGAGAATCGTATCAACTATTTGAAATAAAGAAACACAATACCAGTATCAGACGGTAGGCTTATAATCCTGTACAGTTTTGGCATTGGTCTGCATACCACTAGGTAAGCCTGATACAATGAGCTTAGCGAGCTATACAATCCATACTCTGACTGAACCATATGAAATTACTAAGTCAGTTTCCTGGTTGGTTGTCAGACCAATAAAAACTGGTCTCTTTTAATCAATATGGGAACTAGGCAGTATTTTAATCCATACCGATTGATATTTATTTATTTAATAATTTATTAGTGAGACATGGTGGTGCAAATCAATATACTACAGCTATATTGGTGCCATACTAGTCTGCAAGATGTCAAAATGGTATCAGACCGATATTTTAAGCTTTGCATGGAATTATCTTATTAATGATTTATCAGTATCAAGGATTTTATCACTGTGAACAGGTTTTTCCAGTACCTGTCACCTGGTATGTGTCAAGAATTTCATGCTTTGTTGTGGCATATGATTGGAATTGATGTGTGTCATCTGGTTCTGCTATGCTAGCAAATGGCTTGTCATGGAACTGTTATTCTTAAGATTTTTACATATATATACTAGTTGTTGGCATAAATATATTAATATTCCTTTTCATGTCCTGTAGTGGGCAAAACTTATGCATCTGACCGATGTATATCATTTCCATGATATGATTGATATGCTTATTGGATGTGGATATGAAAAAGGAACCACACTCTTCGGATTTGGTTATGACTTTCGGCAGAGCAATCGGTAAGAATATTTTTTAAATTAAACCTGTGCTTCTTTATTTATTGTGAATAATCCCAAACTAGTGCAATACCAAAGACCCCCCAATGCACATTCTTAACCATTCCAAATGATATCTTTCCTCAGAATTGACAAAGCTATGGATGGCCTGAAACAAAAATTGGAAACTGCTTATAAGGCTTCCGGTGGTAAAAAAGTAAATATAATATCACATTCTATGGGTGGATTGCTTGTCAAATGCTTCATGTCACTACACAATGATGTGCGTATTTTTCTCATATTTCAGTGGACAAAATTTCTTGTTTATACTGTTGTAATTTTTACTTTAATCAGAACTTCATGAGGTGCAAGTGAAATGAACTAAATTATTATTCAGGATTTTTCAAAGTATGTCAACAAGTGGATCTGCATAGCATGTCCCTTCCAAGGTAACTGATCTTCTGAGTCAAATGTTCTTTGCTATGTATTACACATTTCACTTCATGCTAAGTATGAAATTTCATCGATATGAAAGTTTTATATTGAATTTGTCTTCACAAGGTTTCTAATCCAGATAATAATTTTTGCTCGAGCTCTAATTTATTTTCAACAGGAGCACCAGGATGCATATACGATTCCCTTTTAACTGGGTTGCAATTTGTTTATGGTTTTGAAAGCTTCTTCTTTGTTTCTAGGTGGACGATGCATCAATTGGTAATTCCTTAACATGTGAGTTTATTATATGTTATGGCCTACACACTGAATGTCATAGCTATGTGTCAGTCATGTCAAAAAGTATAATTGCATTTGCATCTTAGTGAATTTCTTTTAATCTTCTTGTATGTTTGTACAATGATGAGATTCCACTCTAAAATTTGTTCCTTATTTCACGGTTATGAAATATGATTTTTCATCATTCCATTATTATGCTGTCTTAAACTCTTAAAGTTTCTTTTTTGTATGAAATGCATATGCAGTATATACTTTTGACCAGGGAGAAAATGTAACTCCTGATATGAATAGAACAAGAAAAGAAATATATACCTACAATTCAGATCTCTTAATCAGACTAAAAAAAATCATATAAATATTTTTGAAGTCAAACGATTCTTATCAAAATATTTTAGTTATCAAAAAAACCTTAAAAAGTAATTGAGAAATATATTCTGGTGATCTGCTCAGAAGTACCACAATAAATAAACTCTACAAAAGGAAAAAAAATTGCTTTATATGCAGCATGAAGTTAATTAAAATAAATTTAAATAAAGGAGAAAAACAAACAAATGAGAGTCGATTTGCTTCTTCTGAAGGTGCATCTGTTACACGTTGTCCCATCAAATTGGAGCATAACCTTGAAGTCTTCTAGCAATTAATTTTACTTTTCGGTCTTTAGGTATATCCTTGTACTTGAAGAATTTCGCAATGACACTAAACCAATCAAGAAATTCTTCAGGTTGAAATTGAACATGGAACTCCAAGAAGTCAATATTGATATAGTCCTTTGCATGAAAAAACCTCTTCATGGATGAGTCTCCTAAAGCTTCTCTAGATGCAAAGGGTTTCATGTCTTCGAATCCATTATTTGCACAATCATGGCTTGAGCCTCTAGAGCAATGAGTTTCTTGATGCTCGAGGTTCATAATAAGCTTTTCAACTTGTCTTCTTAGTGCTTCAATTTTCGCATTCCTTTCATCTCTGTTTGGTTGCATCAATTTTTCGTCGCACCGCCCTTTGGCCCTTCTAGTTGCCATTTAGAAGGAAATACTCCAGGAGTGTAGAAAGGCTCTGATACTAAATAATGTGAAACAAGATAAAGAGAGAAGAAGAGGACGAGAAAAATAAGTGATATATGAGAGAGCAAAAGAAAACTCTCTCTTTTTCAAGAGATAACTAAGAGCTAGTAGCTCAAAATACAAAGGTTTGATAAGGTTTCAAAAACAATAATGCTCTACAAATCTTCCTCCTCTACCCTTTTATATATGGTTTGTACATTATATCACTCAACCACCTAATATAAATTCACGATACTTTGTACCAAGGTTCATCGTACAACGACATACTGCTCGGTATGGGTGGTACATGCTGGTTTGATAGAGGACCAATATGGGTGGTACATCGGTATGCCCCCATGTACCATGTGTCGATGCGCTCGGTACAAATCGATACATACTGTACCAACAGTTGGTCAGCATACTGGTATAGATCGGTAAGGCGAACCATGCTTTGTACATGGTGGAGTTTTAATAGCCATCACAAGATACAAACCATCTTCTTGAAATTTGATAGGTTTGGGTTTGGAATTTATTATCTTGGAATTTGGGAGCATTCAATGCCCACTATGCATTGCATCATGTATCTACCTTCTACCTATTTAACATGTGAATCTTGATGTATATGTTCACCCTTATATAAGCCTATTTTAGTTAGAGAACTACCTCTGGTCATGTTCTGGATCATCTTAGCTAATGTATTAATTCTGTCTCACTTATAGGCTAGTCAATTTTTCATGAGTTGGCTTATCTGAGCGATGAAGAATACTTCAGGTTTATAAGTTCTCTTTGTCATCTTTAGTTTCTTTTTATGCTAATCAGATTTTGCTAGGTATGTGTACATTGATTATAAAGCTAATTTGCATCACTGTTCAAAAGGTATTGCTATTAGAGAATATCTACCTTAAGAATTTTCTTTGTTGGCAGTTGATTGAGTGCCCATCTGTTTATGAGATGCTGCCAAATTCAGGATTTAAGTGGAAGAAGAAGCCTTTGATACAGGTCTGGAGGAAGCTATCTGAAGAGAAGGAAAATGTGAAGTTGGAAGAGTACGATCCAGCTACATGCATCTCTTTCTTTGAAGAAGCTCTACAGAATAATGAGGTACGATTTAGGCTTGTATATCAGGGCAGTATTTCAGCCAAATATACAGTCAGAATTTCTGAATATATTGTACTTCATTGATCTGTCCATGATTTTAATAATGTCTCATGAGCTAGAAATTTGTTTACTTGTTAAATACATTACCTGTACATGATTCATGGAATATCTTTCGATTCTGAATCTAGTTTGGGGTTTTAGTGTCAGAATAACCAGGGATTGTTATAGGCTGCAAAATTTATTACTTGAGAATAATACAAAATTTTTAATATAATCTGGTATTTTAACTTGTCTCAGAACTCTAACTCAAGGATTGAAAACTGGTATTGGTACTTGTCTCAGAACCCGGTTGAATCATTTCTGTGTAGATTGGTGTAGTACCAGTATTGGTCGTTAAAAAATAAGAAAATTTATATGATTCTGGTGTCTGGTGGTAGTAGCTCTATAATTACATTCTACAACATGTACCAACCATTATGCTTAGTAAACTACAACCTTAAAATCCATGCTTTAATCACAAATTGTCATGTTGATCTCATGGGTCAACACGAGTTGTAATGTATCATCGTGAAAAGGTAGTTGCACAAACCATGTTGATCCATGCTATGGTGATACATGGCTAGGTCAATTGTTTCGGCTTGTTTTGATCAAGGGAGTGGCAGCTAGCATGTGATAGAAATGTTCCTTGACAAAAGGTATTCAATGCTAGGAAGTAATGACCCCTTACTCAAGAAAGGACATCATGACAACTGACAATACCTTTATTATTTTTTGAACATTTTCTAGCATCCATGCAGCAACTATATTGAGTTTGTTGCTATCTATGTATACACTAGTACTTGTTTAGCACTTTCCATGTAACTTTAATGGCGAAGTCACGGGTAGTTTATGTCATCCTTCATATTTATCATCAGGGTGGTAAACGCGAGGAAGTGTCTTTTCAAATTTGCAAGGGACATGCTAGATGGCATTTTGCCTGAACCAATTATTCAGTAAAGTAATCTATTTGCATATGTCAAAACTGCTGAAAGGATGGATGCTTGCTATATTAATTACGTAATGATAATCACCTTATTACTCGGATTAGAGTATAGGAAAGTCATAAAACAACATGTACAAGAAGTTAATGTAGCACAGATGAGAGTGCATGATTACTAGAAAAGATAAAAATGGGTGAATCAAGTGCATGAGGATCCCACATCGGCAGTCTGGGGTGGATCAACGGGTCCTTACTGCTTAATATAGAATGGCTGTTTTCTTAACTCTAACCAGGGCATAAAGGAGCAACCTTATCATTATATCCAAGCCGCCCTTGGTTGCTATAAAAGATAGAACAAAAAATATTTTTATCTATAAACACTTATCTATTGTACTAATAGAGGACAAACATATTCTAAGAGGTCATGTAGGTACCATAGTTAGATGAAATAAGTTCATGAGGATTGGTAGTCGAAGGTGAGGTAGAAAAAACTTGAAAGCCTTTCTCAGAAACAATACAATATATTTAATTTCTCTTAGTTTAACTAGGGAATTGCCTTACATAAAGCTCAGTGATGGCAAAAAAGTTCTTGTTGCTACCCTGGATAGTTGAAAAGCTATTGCTTGTTGTTGTTATTGTTGATGTACCTTATTACTTGGATAATTTGTGGAAGAGAGAACCCGAGTCCCCTCTATTGTGCAGACCCATCAAGGACAATTTTTGAATGTTCTATATTATATCTGAGTGATCCTGGATAATTACAACAGAGTCACATTTGACATAGCTTTTGCATCTTATATCTCTTAGTGATCACTATAAAAGCTACCATGTCAAAATTTGACTAAAACAATTCAAATATTTCTCCACTAATTTTAGCTAGATTTTTTTTGGATTATCCTTTACTGCAATTACTTCTTGCATGGATATTTCTTCTGTTTTGTTTTTTATATGAGCGACAAGAGATTGCAAAATTATTCATTTATGCCAAATTTCTTATGTAATTCATAGTTGTCTGCCATAAATATATAATTTTTCAGTATGGACTTTATTGACAACAAATTATGTGATAAAAACATTTAAATGCACATTACTTTTGGATTCAAATATGTCAAAGTTAGGGATTGTTACATCAAACAAGTATGCATTAGCAAAATCACTGATTAACACATTCTTTCCATCTCTTACTGCTTCATGTAGCTGAAGTACAATGGAAAGTCGATTTCCATACCATTTAATTTTTCTATCCTCAAATGGGCTGCACGTACTCGTGAAATTATTGATGAAGCCCAGTTACCAAGGAGTGTCAGCTTTTACAACATATTTGGGACATCATTTGACTCTCCATATGATGTGTGGTATGTATTTGATTTGGTAGCTGTACTTGTTTTAAGTAGATGATGATATGATCAAGTAAATTTCACAAGTTGTCCACTTTGTTAAGTAAAAGGTTAAAGGCTGAACCTTTAGTTACCTCCTTTTTCCCCCTCAAAAATGTCTTTCACTATATTACACTCCATACTGCCTTGTATAAGAGGATGAGCCTTTGCCTAGTGCCCACCAAGTTCATTCACCATGGTTCATCTCTTAGGACAGTCAACATGCTGGGCCTAGTCTTTCTGCAATGGATAAATTAGCCTTGTAAAACTTTGTTCATAATAATGAAGATGCCTTTGCGTGTTAGGTCGGAATGCTTTGGATGATCGAACTCTAACTCATTTACTTCTGCTATTGCATAGATGACATGATAAACAACCCTGGTAATTTGTACCCATGTCTGTGAAAAAGTATTTAGCAGACTACTTGTCAGGAAATTACAAAATCCCCTTGTGACGTAGTCCTTAGCTCAGTAGTTGGTTCAGGTTGAGTTGACTGGTTTTTGGATGGGTCTATAATACTTTTTTATTTTAAAAAATATGTGTTGACTTTTTTGAATTATTTATTTTGCTGCTATTGAGTTGAAAAATAATTCCAGTTAGGACTGAGGTGGTCAACAAACCTCTTATCTAATTAGACAAATTTGGCAGGCCAATTTATTTTCCTGTTTGCAGTTCTACTATCTTTTCTTTCCTTTTTTGTTTGTCTCTGCTTCTCTTTCTTTTTCCCTTTATTGTACATCTACTATCTGCTGGAGTATATCTTCAACTATGTATATGTGGCTACTTTTGCTAAAATCTAATAACTTATTTTTCAATTTGATATCCTCGGTTGGTTTAGTCCCATGTTTCATCATACATTTAACTTTAGGCATGATGATTTTTGTAGCCACCCTGAGATCAAAATGTTGTTAAGTAATCTAAACTCAAGGTCTGATTTAACTTTATGAAAGCTTTATAAACTTTTGGCAACAATGAAAAGCTTTATGGCCTTGTGAAAGCTGAGAACCCTTCACTTGAAAATTCTAAATTTAAGGTGAAGGATAAAGTGAACCCTTCACTTAAAAATTGTGGCTAGAATAAATAAATGATTTTTCAAAAGCAGATGGGCGAGCACCAAGTTTGGGTGCACCCTAAAAATCTAATCCATTGAGGCAATATAGATCACATTGAGAGAATATAAACCACTAGGTGGCCAAAGAAAAACACTGACAATGACCAGGCAGATTTCTAGATCCGGGTGCTAATTGTTAATGAACTAATACTACAATAGTTCTAGGAAATGATGATAACTTGTTCCACCATTCACCAAGTAAATTCTTGTGTTAGAGTTTACCATTGTACATGTTCTTAGGGCAGTCAACAGTATGTTTCTTTGCAAGAAAAAAAATTCAGAAAAGGAGCTTTTCATGGGAAATTAATTTGACAAGAACATAATTCTTTTTGATTGTAGGAAAAGGAAAAGAAATTGAATTTCCTTTTTCCTTTTCACAGTTTGGAGAAAACCAAAAGATGGTCTTCTTTCTTTCAGAAGTGGGGTTAACATATTACGGAATGATTGCGATGGTTTTTCCTTTCTGAAATCAATGGAGTTCAATCAAGCTTGAAAATGTAAATAATGTCATATATGGGCTGAACTTCAATGATGAAATATAAACCACATATGTGATCTCACCTCATACTTAGGTGAAGTTATGTGTGACATATTTCAATGTTACAATGGCTAGGGTGAGGGAAATTGGGATGGCCCCCACAAATGCACATGTGACTGGATAGACCTCATTTTAGAACAATGATTTTGGATCTCCCATTGATTTTACTTTGATTTTAATCATATTTCACGATCAGTCAGTTCAGAGCTGGATTGTTTCTCTTTTCCTTTAGATAATATTATGGTCACCTTTCATTTGGAATTTATGGAACGTTTTGTAGAACGTTGTGTTTGATGCTCCATTTACAATACGGTAGAATGTTTTCTTGATAGAGTTCCCAATTTACCATGCTTGCTGTCATTGGAACTGATATTTGTTTATCATTTGAAACTCAAATCATGTATTCTTGTTGTTTCTTTTGTAGCTAAGGAGTCTTTTCAAATTATTAATTTAATTTTCAATAAAAATTTGCTTAAGCACTACCTGCACTAAGCAGTGCAATGTTCTTCCTGTTTGCTGCTGCAGCTATGGATCTGAAACTTCACCTATTGGTGACTTATCCAAAGTGTGCCATACACTAGTACGGGACACACCCTCTTTTTTCGACTTATTCTAGCTGTTGTTGCTGATTAAAATTAATCATTAGTTCATATTATTTATTTTCAGCCTGAATATTCTTATGTGGATGGAGATGGGACTGTTCCTTCTGAATCGGCTAAGGTAAATATTTTTTATCAGCATTTTGTTGGAATAACACTAAAACAATTGCCAAGAATGAGAGTCGAGAATCTTGTAATGCCTCAAGAATTTTCTTGCATTGAGCAATATTAGGTAAACATGCATATTCTTATAATTATGAGCCAAGGCTGTTTGCAAGGTTTGTGTTTGGAGATACATATGTAAAATTACTAGTGTTGGTTCTCAGGTGAGTTTGTAGTCATGGACAATTCATATTTCCATATAATAATAGTTAAGAAAAAAAACTACTACACTAGGCATTTAAGGTTTTATCCTGTTATGTGACAGAAAAATTTTCGTCAATAGATTTAAATGTTCTTCCCTCTCTATTTTTTAACCTGTTAGTCTGGAGATTTTGGTTATTTGTCTTGATAGATGCCTTGAAACTGCTTACTGACTTTTAAAGAGTGCCATCTAACTATGCCTTGGTTCGTCCACCTCTTTTTGTATCTTTTTCTGGGCAATGTTTGATATCTTGTTCATTTCCATTTTTTCATGATAGGCTGATGGGTTCGCAGCAACTGCAAGAGTTGGTATTAAAGGTAGCCACCGAGGTTTGTTAAATGAGGAGAAAGTATTTCAACTTCTGAAGCAATGGTTGGGTGTGACTGAAAGATCGAGGCACTTATCAACCTCCAAAGTGATGGATATAAATCCTGATGTCACCTTGGCTCAATTGTCTACAAAGGATGTTTTATGAACATCGTGGAAAGGAGAGAGGGGCGTACACTGTGTCAAATTTAGAGTTAATAATTATAAACTGAAGTACTGCACGTGAAACATACAAAGACATCATTCTTTTCATAGGAAAGTCCTTGTCTAATTATAACTTGTGACCACTGGACTTTCATCCGAGACTGATGAACATCCGTCATCGATGATGTTGTCTGATACTGAAGGTTTGGTAAAAATGCCAAACGTTGTAAACGACAAACAGATTTAATTTTCTCTTTTTTACAGAAATAACATATGTTCACTGCTGCATAAATCTTGCGAGGCAAAGTTTACTGAAGTGTCACTAAATTTTCCTCGGAATCTGGTCACTGGTGGTTGTTAATAGTGATATTTAGCAGCTGATGTTTCATATGAAGAATTCTAGTTGATGGTGGTTAATGAAGCCTTGATTATGTGATTACTCGGTAGACGAGCATTCATTACTTGGCAAGATACCAAATGAAAGCAGTATGCAGTCAAGACAACTTTGATATCTGCACCAACAGGTATGGATTCAGAACCTCAAATCTTGTTTTACTTTTTTGTCTGAATAACAAGTGCCATCTTTGTCGGTAATTCATTCATCTAACATTGATCATGTGAGCTCTAAACCCAATGGAATCTGTTTCTTCTTGGGAAAAGATTGTTATTGGACATCTTAATCATTCAACAAGGGCATGAGATCTTCTTTGATGTATTTGTTGTCCTTCCTCCTTGATCAGTTGCATGGTATATGCTACAAACTTTGTTGCTCTTCAGCTTACATTTCTCTGCTGCCATAAAGCCATAATTCCTTCTCCCTTTTCTTCAATTAAGTTTTTTTGCTTGAAGCAATTTTGTGTTGTGGAATTTCTTTGCAATAATTTTCTTATTTTTCATGTGAAAAATCTTGAGATGTTTTTGGTCACACCTCGTCAATTTCTAGCTTTCTCTCTCTCTCTCTCTCTCTCTCTCTCTCTCTCTCTCTCTCTCTCTCTTTTTTAAAAAAAAATCTCTCGATCGTGATGACATCACGCGAGCTCCTTGATGATGTACGATGTGGAGTGTCTGAGTCTCATTCCCTGTCCACCTTAGAATTTGCGAACTCCAAAAAGTTGTTCATGGTTCCAGGTAGCTTCATGCACGCATTCGAGTCAATCACGGAAAGCCAAACTTGCAACTCTTCTGAGCAGCTGTAAGTCTTCGTATTGGCAGCGTTGCCCAAGTCGTGATGGCGTTGCCACAAGTCTGGAAGCCACGCATCTTTAAGACGTCAAACATCTCCTTTTTGAGGCTAAAGATATCCTTCCTCCTACTTCTCAGGGTCGGGCTGCTGCAAAACAAATGGCGGCTGTGGTCAGAAGAGGAGAACAAAAAGGGCTTTTGGCTTTGTATGGCACGCAGCCGAAGAAGGTTGATGGGCTAAACGCAACGTAAGGAGACCAAGCCATGGCCGTAAACCAAATTCAACGGCCAGACTAAGGCAAAGGGAAGGGGATAAAGATATCATCAGTCCAAGGGCTGCTGCTGCGGAACGATGGTGGGAGCAATCCATTTGAATGCGCAAACTGGGTTCTAGCGAAGGGCTTAGCTGATCATTTAGTGAGATCTCATTCATATTGCTCGGTAGGTCATTTCTCTGCAAAAGTCTACACAAATATTTTCGAAAAGTTTACATGATCCTCCCAATCGATAGTAAGTAAAATCAGATGCCTCACCATCAAACTAATATTTTTAAGTAAGTACCAACAAAAAAAAAAAAAGTTTGTAGGAAGGCAAGTGCACCAAATTAAGGTTTTAGATGCACAAGTATTTATTGAATAAGACTTTTGAGTCCTAGATCCAAGAGTGAGTGAGTCTGGCTACATTATTATGCTTCTTTTTTTGAAATGGACAATTTTTTTTTTTAATTTTTGGTTGGCCTTTTATACTTTAGTGATGTCATAATGCGTGAGATCGACATTAATCCATAGTTTGTCAAATCTTGATCTTTTAGTTCCGAAGAAATAATGTGACGTGTAGGAACAAGTTACGAAAACAATAAGACTTTTTTTTCTGTAGAAGTGAGTTAAGAGTCGAGAGATACGTGAGTTATGGGAAAGGACGAGAAATAGAGAGAGCGCCAAAGAGTGAGATCTGTGACCGAAGGGCGAGGACCAGAAATAAAGAGAGAGAGAGAGAGAGAGAGAGAGAGAGAGAGAGAGAGAGAGAGAGAGAGAGAGAGAGAGAGAGAGAGAGAGAGAGAGAGCGAGCTTGCTTTTTGACGTTCGCGATTAACCTCTTTTGACGGTATCTATCAGAATTCAAAGGTTTGCCGATACGGTGGGGGTTCTACTACGTGCCATGATGTTCTCCGATGCCCGCCCCACTTGGAGAGCATTCGTCTTCGCCGTCAGTTTCTTTTCAGACTCTGCACCGCCGCAGCAACTTACAAAACCTTGGACAGCTTCGGCCTCAAGTCATCCAATCTACCCATTGAAGAATCAACGACGCTTTAGAAAAAGAACCCCGGTCAAATCCCCGCCAGCCTTGCGCTTCACTGCCCTGTGTATATAATCCCGGGCCGCGCGCCCTCGTTGCTGTTTGTGTTATTGCCCATGGCTTCTTCTTCTTCCTCCTCCGCTCTCTCCCTGCCCAACTATCCGGCCACTTCGCGTCAGACTCGCCCATGCGGCCCGCGCCAGGGCACGTCCCTCCGCGCGCCGCAGCGGCCGCCTTTGGCCGCCCCGGTCCTCCACTCGCGCCCGGTAAGGACGCCCGAGGCCACCAGCGGCCTCGCCAGCGTGTGGAGGAAGATCCATGGCGCCGACGACTGGAGCGGCCTCGTCGACCCACTCAGCCCGCTGCTGCGCCAGGAGATCGTCCGGTACGGGGAGCTCGTCGCCGCGTGCTACAAGGCGTTCGACGTCGACCCCAGCTCGCCCCGCCACCTCAACTGCAAGTACGGAAAGCGCCTCATGCTGCGGGAGGTCGGCCTGGGCTCCTCCGGCTACGAGATCACCAAGTACGTGTACGCGACGCCCGGCGTCGAAGTCCCCATGCAGGCCGGCGTCCGCTGCGCCCGGTGGATCGGCTACGTCGCCGTGTCCTCCGACGACGGCGCGCGGCGGCTCGGCAGGCGCGACGTGCTCGTGAGCTTCCGCGGCACCGTAACCGCTACCGAGTGGATCGCCAACCTCATGAGCACGCTGACGCCGGCCAGCCTCGACCCCCACGACCCCCGGCGGGACGTGAAGGTCGAGTCGGGCTTCCTCAGCCTCTACACCTCCGCCGACGCCACCTCCAGGTTCGGCCCCGGCAGCTGCCGAGAGCAGCTGCTCCACGAAGTCTCCCGCCTCATCGACAAGCACAAGGGCGAGGAGATGAGCATCACGGTGGCGGGGCACAGCATGGGGAGCGCCCTCGCGCTGCTCTTCGGGTACGACCTCGCCGAGCTCGGCCTCAACCGGCTCCGCCTCCTCCAGCGAGAGGTACCCATCGCGGTGTACTCCTTCGGCGGGCCGAGGGTCGGCAACACCGGCTTCAAGAAGCGGATCGAGGAGCTCGGGGTGAAGGTGCTGCGGGTGGCGAACGTCCGCGATCCGGTCACCAAGCTGCCGGGGCTGCTTCTGAACGAGAACTGGAAGGCCTTCGGGGGGAGCTTCGAGCTGCCATGGAGCTGCTCGTGCTACGCTCATGTAGGAGTCGAGCTGGAGCTCGACTTCTTCGAGATGCAGAACCCTGCGTGCGTCCATGACCTGGAGACCTACATAGGCTTGCTGAAGCGCCCCAAGGTGGTGCAAGTCCACAAGGAGGGGGTGGATCTACTGGCCATGGCAAGGATGCTGCTGAGGAAGAAGCCGAATAAGAAGCTTCCCGGATGGCCATGGCCAGATGCAGCAAGGCAGGTGGGTAATCTGGCACAGTCTCTGAGACTGATCTGAGGAGAAGCTCACACACCACTCATCGTTTTTTCGCTTCCATGGGTTGGGAGTTATCTGCAGATATCTGCATTTTATTCTTTGCAATTAATGATTATAATTGTTTCAGTCTCTTTATATATTCTTGGTTGGTTTGGCCTTCTGGTTGTAAATGAAGACATTTATAATTCATTTTTTATGTATTCTTTGAGTTCTTTCAAAGATTGATGTTCTTAATTACAACAACAAATACACAATGTGGGACATCCAATAGGAAAGGAGGCATTGACTTGTGTGCTTGAAGTAGATTCTGGTGATACCAAAAGAGACGATGTCAACTCTTTCAATGAATAAATCAATGAACGTGGTGGAGAAATATATTGGAGTCTTTCTGCATGCAGCAAGTGCCATCGGAGACTGATGTTCCATGCCATGAGTCTTTGCGCATCCTTGACGTTGACTTTTGCAGTGATCGAGTTTGGTGATATCTTAATCAGGTATTTGTAAGATTAGTCAACTATGGGACAAAAGTTGATCTACTGTGATACTTTATTCCTACCATAAAGCTACCATCACATCTTGGGGAAGAGAAGTCAATGTTGAGCTTGCATTTCAATCCAACCTCCAATGCAGATTGAGTCCAACTTGTGCAATCTAAAGTCTCAGCACTTGTCTTCTTCCCTATTAGTTCTTTTCTCAAAATATTTTGATCTTGCATTAATATGTTACATCTTTTCTCTAGAAGTTAAAGCATTTGATCTGTTCTTAATTAGAACAGGCTAATGTCTTTGGATGACAGGAGGACCACAAGAGCCTTCTCTGCTCCCTCTACTTGGATTGATTTTTGTATGCATCAACTACTACCAGCTTAGCTTTTCAAACCCTTCTTTCTGGTCCATTCCATCACAACCAATATTCAATTCACCTTGCACAAACTCCCTAAAGATCCCAAGAAGATGTAGTTGAGGAAACAAAAAATTCAAACAATAATAATAATAATAATACACAGCTGATTCTTTTTCTTCTTCTTTTTATGAAAATAAAAATAGTGAAGGTTGGATTTGAGTTTAAAAACTTACCATGAACAATTAAGGCTTTTACCGGCTAAGCTTTCGAAATCACAAAAAATTTCTAGGATGAAGTTTTGAATCAGGTAAAAAAAAAAAAATCATAGATAGAGGCTTCGAACCCGCGAAGATAGCGAATCAAGTAATATTTGAGGTTTTGAACCCCCCCCCATATGAACAGCATTATCAAACTAATATTTCAGGTATAAAGTTTATAATGTGAAGATTTAAACCATCAACTGAAGTGAGGGAGTTGGATTCATCAGTATCAGACTAATTGCTTAAATGTCAAAAATTCATAAGGTTGTGTTTTGAACTCTCAACCGAAAAGCTTAGATTGATGAGTGAGTCAGGTAAATCATCAGTGTTAAATAATTGTAAGAATTATTATTTTTTTCGTTTGTTTGTTGAAGGCTTCATCTGCCCATCTTTGCCTGCTTATGAGTCAAAAATTCCAGCCACCACTGCTACAGATAACCTAATCATTGAAACATCCAACAAATGAGCATCATTCTTCAAAGCAAAGCTTTGTCTGAACCTATCCAACATGTACTGAAACTTTCTGATGACATGATGAGTGGGAATTCAACCATGCTCATCTGACATGTTCTTCATCAACCAACTAAAGGTGGGACTTACTGCATGTATGGGAAATCAGTCAGTTATTGCATAGATTTCATGCTTGATGAGTCACATCAAGCTTAATCTAAGAGGCCTTGCCACAATAGTTTGAGTAAAATTTCCACATCAAGTTGAAGAGAAAAAGCAAAACGACAAAAGATCAAATGCAAGCAAAGGAAAGAGGGCAAAAGAAGCTGATCAAAGCTACAAGAGTCAAGATGAGAGAGGACAAGTACTCTTCATTTCAACAGGGTTACCAATTACCACTGAAATATGAGACATATTAGTCTAAGTAAACCCTCAAAATCAGGGGACAAAACAGTGTTGTTCGTGGCCGACTTTCTTAAAATATTCTTCTTCTTTTTTTTTTTGGAACTGAAATCAAAGGGTTACATAATAACCAAGTCAAAATTTGAGAAGGGTACATGATTGCTCTCCTCCTTATGAAGAAAGAAATCAAAATCTTATAGGACAATCTCTTTTTCACACTTCACAAAATGATTTCAAAGGATTTGTGTTTAATAGGTTGATTCTTCATCTATGTGAGACCCAAACATCTTAATCATATTTTTTTGGTTTTTATTATTGGATCGATGCAAATTATCATTCTTGGTGAGTCCAAACTACCAATTTAATTGTATAAAATTCTAGATAATATATCTTACTGAGTAAATTGGTTTTGTGGCTTTGTTTGTGATATATTTTTTTCTTAAATTTAAACTTATTTGTGTTTGTGTCAACTTCATCAATGCCCCCACTACTAAAGGAGTCAAATACTTCTTAGTGCTTTGTGGCTTTGTTTGTGATATATTTTTTTCTTTGTGGCTTTGTTTGTGATATATTTGTTTGTGGCTATGTTTCTCACTATAAATTGGTTTTGTGGCTTTGTTTGTGATATATTTTTTTCTTAAATTTAAACTTATTTGTGTTTGTGTCAACTTCATCAATGCCCCCACTACTAAAGGAGTCAAATACTTCTTAGTGCTTATAGTGAGAATCCTCAAGTATCCTCATTGATGAGGGATCTCAGGCTCATCAGAAATTATCCATTATAAATATGAGTTCTCAAACCCACAAGAAATTATCTATTATATGATATACAATTTTATCCTTTATGAGAATCCCAAAACTATATCGGAAAGTAAAAGTAGTTTTTGGCTCTTATGAGACCTTAATTTCTCTACTCCTCAGTTGATATAAGACTAAATATATTTATTAGTATCTCGAGTAGAAAAATTAAGACTTCTTCAGCCCTACAATGTGTGATATCTAACAAGTCATCATTTGCTCTCATCGATCGATGTGAGTTCTCTAGGATGGACCCTATTTGCCCCCCTCCCAAAGGCACCTCTGAGGACTTAAGGGCGGGTGTCAAAAATGCATTAGGAAACTCTTGGCTTTTACAAGGTCTTTTTTCCACTACTTCGTAATCAATATGTTACTAAATATGTTTATTAGCACCCTTAGTAGAGAGCCCAAGCCTCTTGGACTATATCAGTGTGACCTTTCAAGATCATAATGAATTGTCCATTCTAGGATAGGCCCCGCACAATTGGACCCCTAAAGGATGAATTACAAAAATATATTTGAGGATAGAGATAACTCTTGGCTCCTTTGAAATTTTAGTTCTCCTACTCAGTTGATGTGGCACTAAATATGCTTATTGATCGATTTTATTTTTTGGACATTACTTTGTTTCTATTTTATCTTGTCTGAATAAATTATAACTAAACTTGTCACTAAGTGAAATATCTAGAAATAGAATTACTCAACATACAAACCAATACTGAGCCTTCGTGAATCTTCTAGAAAATGTTGAAGTCAGAAGATCACAAAACCAAATAACATGATATGAGTAAAATATTATCTTATTTTTCTGATTAAATGCATGATTAGAATTAGAAAACCTAATAACATATGATTTTTAGGATATGAAAAAAAAGAAGAAAAATCTCAAATATTTTGTAGCAGAAACTAAAGTCCTTTCTTTTCTTTTCTTTTTTTCTTTTTATTTGTGTAAATGTGGGATACTTTTTGCCTCCTCTGAAATCATTGTTCAGTTCAAGAACAAATAAATATGGAATATCTAGAGCGCATCAAATGTACCACTTCGGCTCAATTATTGTATTCAGCAATCTTGAAATTGAGGTGTTTATGGAACCAATTGATCAGAATACAATTGCTTCATAGTATGTATTAAGGGAACAGGAACAAATATATGCATCAGAGGTATCAACTCATTTATACTTGATGATGAACATATACTATGAATTTATGATCATGATATCATGGACTTGGAACTCAATAAGCTGTGTCATCATAAACCCAAGGAAGATGGTTGACATTAATTGATGCTGCTGACAGTTGATTTCTTGAGGATAAGATGATACGTTTCTTAGCTCTAAAATGATTCTTTTTCATGTAAGAACATCATGGTTTGTCTTCAAGAAAAGAATAATCTGAAACCTTGCGGATCTTGTTTTCTATGCAATGCTTCAACTTTTCATGTACCTGCAAAAATCCCAAAAAATTTCAACAATAAGCTCTCGATTTCGATAAACAAGGAAAAAAGAAAAGAAAATTGATTTTAAACATATCGCACAATGTTAGAGTTCGAAATTAATCCAACAGCTTCTCAATTCTAATTTCTAAAGCATCACAACTCCGAATAAATTATATACATAAACTAAGATACGAATGCTTCTTATTCCACAACAACAAAAATATTTCTTTATTCTTTCATATGCTAGGAGATTTTACTTGGAAAAAGAAATGTTCCATACTAATATATCGAGGTCTATAATCATTGGTCCCAATGCATGAGATGTTATAGCATTTATCAATGAGATCATATCAACTAGTATTATACAAAAGAAATTAATTATAGAAACTAATATAACTAGATCAGCTCTTCATATACAAACTTA
Organism: Musa beccarii; assembly: GCA_024322285.1. Classification (NCBI taxonomy): domain Eukaryota; kingdom Viridiplantae; phylum Streptophyta; class Magnoliopsida; order Zingiberales; family Musaceae; genus Musa; species Musa beccarii. The sequence goes on along the minus strand of CM044395.1, from coordinate 51,244,917 downwards.
AGCTTTGCAATCCCAGGTAAGATCGGACCAGGATTATGGGATTCAACTGAGCTATAGCCCTTGTCGTAGACACCTTTAATACATAGATAATTTTTTGTTTGATATATTTATTTTATTTTTAATCAATAGAATGGGTTTGTATTGCCTAGAAATAATATTCCACTGTTTTCATAAAATTGAGCATTAGATGAAGCTAATGATACATATTAAACTGCTAGAATTGCTTCTTCATCATCACTGTGATCAATTAGCAAAGAACATATTGCATGAAGGATGAATGATAGCATCATGTTACTATTTTGGCTCTATTCTTCCAAGAGGCATCTGCAATGAACCTAAAAGTGACCCAAAGGATGCGAAGAAAAGTAATGGCTCAGCATAGCATCAAATGAGAGTTGCTCATACCATTTTGACTTTGTTTTGGTGAGAGGCATTTGCAATGCGTCATAGTGTCCATATCCATGATAGAGAACTCTAATTGGATTCTCCTTTCCATACTCTTGACCATACTCTGCTATTATCTTGAGGCCATCAGAGCTGTTGGTAGACATGTAAACAGTGATTGGCATCCTGCAAAACCATACATTTCATGTGGATTACTTTGAAGCTGTGAGATCATTAGGAAGGCTTGTTATGATCTGTGCATTTGGGTGACTAACCTCAGAACATGAGAACACATGAGCAGCTCGGGCTCACCACCCCATACGTGAGGCTTTCTGATCTGCTTCACATATGTATCAAAGTCACCTTCAAGAAACCTGTATGTACCAAGTAATTGCTGAACTATTTGAAGGTGATTGATAAAGACAAGCTCTTAGATGTGCTGAGAGAATATTTATGTTGTGAGAGATTAGAAAGAGAACTAAATATACAGATAAAGAATGAAAGAGGCGGTTGACATATATTATATTTGGCCTTTGACTTGATGAGCTTTTGACATATATTATGTATGTTGGCGCTGGTCAGTTTGATTCAAGTTCCATTCGCATATATCATTGTTAACATGGTGCAAAACCGAGGCTAGAAAAAGATGAGTGAGTCAAAAAAAAAAAAAAAAAAAAGAGGAAAAAAAGAGTCAGATGTTAGTCGCAGCCAGGTGAAAAATAAAATGAGTCTAAACCGCAGTTAGACTTGCCCATGCAAATAAGAAAGAGATGTGCGAGAGATTAATAAGATGACTAAAGAACACTCCCATATTGATAAGGATTGAAAAAGTTGGATAATATATATTATTTTAATAATTTGAAGCTTTTAGGTCATAGATCTCATATATATATATTAATATTAACCAGCATTTGATTATAAAACTCTCAACAAGATGATGTTCATAGAATCAGTATGATGATATGAACAATCTCCTGTCTTCTAATGAAAGTGAGTTTGATGGTCAATTGTAATCAAGAGTGCTGTTTTGCTCATTTCATACATTTAACACAACATCAAGTTTCAAAGATTTTGATGGCCTAAAATGAATGGTCTATCCGCATCTACCACATGCTAGAATCTACAAACTAATTAATAAAATATATGTTGGAGAATAAGATATTTCTCATGAAACTACACCAAAATAAGTAGGTCTTGCAGTGTTACATAGTAGAGACCCATTCTGAATCTACAGAGTTTCATCTTGCAAGGAAATTATTCTGATACTATTTAAGGATGAGAGCAGTTGATGAACTTACAGAATCAGCTGAAGGAGATAATATAAATCTACCAAAAACTACTCACCACTCTGTGTCTGTTCTTCTCCTGATGAATTCATCTGCCACCTGATACAACCAACAGTACAGTGTTTCATGTGTAGATATGCACTTTGTTTTTGAAAACTACAAACACTATTGACGATACAAAATTACAAATACTTCATGTGTAGCCGATTCCAAATAGTTAGGATATTATGATTTCTTCTTCTTGTTATACAAACATAATTGGTCTAAGATACTGAATGTGTAGGATTGGAAATGCAAGTAACAGTGACCAAGAAAGATTAACTAAAAATGTCATCCAGATTTTTTGACATGTATGATATAGAAGTTGCTAATGAAGGGACCATGGTCTTATTGAGGTAAGGATTGGTTTATTACTTTTGATCTCAGCTCATCTGCAAGTTCTTTCTGAATACTTTCACTTGGACATGGTTTCCCTGCTCTCAGGCAAGCACCATGAACCACAGATCTGAACAAGCATCTACCATCTCCAGGTATTCCTGAAACAAGATTATTTTCTTAAACATTATGGAAGAAATTTTTTTTGAAAGTGAATCATCACAGAAAAGTAACATTCTGGTCCATTTCATGATCTAAAATAAGGGAAATAAAGAAACATAATGTTCTTTGTGAAGGTGAATACCTGCTGGAGAATGTAATGTTTATATGCATGACAATGAAAAGAAGCAAATCATTATATAAACCAAGGAAAATGATAGTCAAATCTAAATAAAAAGAACTTGAAGCAGATTTTAAAAAAAAAGGGGAAAATATTTTGAGTTTCAGTGTTGAATTGAACTGCACAGGCATTAGAATTATGTCTATCGCTAACCTCAAAAAAAGGAAACTGTTCAATTTCCATGCCGATTTTGCTTCATCAGTAAAATGTAGTCTTTCCAGAAGTTTCCATCAAAATAAGTGGAAAAAAAAAAAGAAGCATACATAAAGCAAAACAATTCAAAGAAAAAGCTTGTTGCACATTGTTCATAGAGGTTGTATAGTGTTAATATCTTTAGACTAGTATTGCATACAAGCATAATATATACAACACTACAATATAGAAAACAAGCATTAGATCTCACCGACATTCAAGAACCAATTATATCAAGTTGAACACAGTTCAGGTTCACACTTTTACATGTATCAAGATTAAATGATGAAACCACTCCCCTCTATAAGGCTGTATGAATCATAATGCCTTTTCGAGCACATTCAATTTTGGAAGTAAAAATAGAAAGCAAGTAGAAGATCCATTGTTATGGAGTGTCAAACCCAATCAGTGAGACATCATTCTTCTTGCTTACATCTCATACTAAGCAGTGAAGGATGAATTTATACTCTACGAAGAAGCTCAAATGCATCGAAATTAGTGAGGTTTCCCTAAACTCTCTAGATGCAACTAAGGACGACCGTGCATGAAACTCCCTCCAATACGAGGTCTGAGAAGGATCAATATGCACAGTCTTATTTTAAATTGGGAACAGGACGCTAAGCTCTCACGTCGCAAAGGAGCAATATTACTATCGTATTAAGTTCCACCCTCAATACAAGAAGGATTATACTATGAAAAATCTATAAATGACAGAACTACAATAATTATGTAAAGAATACATTATAATTAAGCAAACCTCACCAACACTGACTACAACTGGATCTTTGGACCGACATGGTAACCAATCCATTTCATAAATTTGATCCAAGTTAACTCATTATCTCTAGATAAAAGCCTCCAAGAGAACAGAATGCTTGTAGAACAACATTTATTCATTTTGGTCACAAACATATTCAATTTTTCATGATTATTATAGAGTTTGCCACATTGTAGACCTCCATAATTTCAGCATCCTTTTGCAGTCTATCTTCGTATCACTGACCATAACATCGAAACCAAAACCTCCCAAATTTCATAAAGCAGGGGTACAATTATCCATTTCTCCTCAGGTAGCTCAATTAGGTGCAATCCATCATCTTCTTGTGCTTAAAACATTCTCATCCTCCATCATCTTCATGTCCTACTTGTCATATCATATGCTTCGCGAAACAAGGAAAAAAGTAAGGTGTTGTCGATAGGTTAAACACGTACTAGTAATTTCCTGTGATCAATTAGAGTAGCTAATACCCGATGTATCTAATTCTATGCTGCAAACTGCTTCATCTACTCAGTCAGAGACAGGTGATTAGTATTGTCCTTTTCCTGCGATAGATCAGTATGATCATTCCCTTCAACTAATAAACCCTCTCTTCTTTGACATCAGAATCATTTTCATTACAATTCTTTCTTTCCCGAACACAAGAAGAAGATGAATGAGAAGATAACAGAGGGGGGAAAGCACGGCATCTGCTACTGCAAAGTCAGACACAAGAAATATGAATAGCTAATTCATTCATCTCCATGAATTCAAGAACAGAGCAGTCTACTGCTCGAAACAAGATAAAGGCTTGCAATGCAACAGAGACATCATGATACAAACCCAAGCCACTTTCCATCCGCACCACCAGAAGAAGAACAACAACAGCATCAAAAGCTTAACGAAGGTTAATGACAAGAAGAAGAAATACTACGTGAAACTTTCCGCCAAAGAAAAGAATCAAAGTGATGATGGCTTGCTGACAAAGGAAGCAAGAAAGCTTGAGCCAGAGGAAGGCTAGCTCGGATCGGAATAAACAACATACGAATGGATCGCAGCTGGGGCAGATGGTTACCGGACGTGCTCTCTGAACCCGACATGGATTGCAGAGCACGGCAGGCAGGCAGGCAGGCATGAATTGGCGGAGGGAGAGGGGCAACTCCTCCGAGATGCGCAGGAGAAGGGAGGCTTGGGAAGGGGGGGTGGGGGAGCTACCTCACAAGAGGAAAGGTGAGGAATCCATGGAATGATGCTTGCGCCAGTGGACTGCAGCGCAGAAAGAGCGGAGCAAAGGGGAGGAATCGAATTCGATGCCTCTCCCCTTTACATCCGTCTCTCTCTCTCTCTCTCTCTCTCTCTCTCTCTCTCTCTCTCTCTCTCTCCTCCTCGTGTGCAGCTCTTGCGAGCAGCGTAGCGAAAGGATTCGCTTTGCATGGTTTCGTCATATCGGACGGTCATTCTCAATGAGTTTACTCTCTTTATATATATATATATATATATATATATATATATATATAGAGAGAGAGAGAGAGAGAGAGAGAGAGAGAGAGAGAGAGAGAGAGAGAATGAATTGTAATTGTCAACTATGTCAACGACACACCCCTTTTTTCCAACTCTGATAGGTTTTGCTGTTTTCTATTTGTCAAAATTGAGTATATATATTATTTTATATCTTTATGTCGTAATCGAGGAGTCAACACTACTTTGTCTATCCCAATGTGCAAGGTCATCAGCACAATCTCTGAATTGGAGCATATTGACTTGAAGACGGATTGAAGGGCTACGATCCAAATTTGTCAGGTTGAAGGTTGAAGGCGACGCCTCCCGTCGTTCATCGATTCTTACACATAAGTTGGCATCAAAAGGGGATTCTCAACTTGACCCCTCCGATGCTTCAATTAGCAAGAGTTGAAGATAGAAGAGTTGGAGTGCGTATAGTTTGACCCGGCACTGTTCCTGGAGGTAGCTTTTATACATGTTCTTATGTGTGATCATACGTAGCAGCTTTTATGATCCTTGGTCATCATCGTACACAGGTGCTTAATGCCTACTGATACCATAGGTGGTCGACTCGTACGTTGGGTGTAGGTGTTGTTTGATCTGCTCGATTCGTTCGACACTGCTTCTCGCCTCCCGTGTGACCCAATACATCATCACGTTGGCCCTAGCATCAGGCGCTGGTTGTCCTCGGGCTCATTATTCTAAGTTGGCTCGATGCAACACATCAACTTAGGGACGTCATGCCAAGTCTACTGTGGCATCCGATGTGTCGCCTCGAGTGGATGCTAAAATATACTATATGATATATGGAAAAAATTCTTGTTTTTTGTTTTTCGAGTCGGTGTCTCTCCTTTTTGTTAGGGTCGGAAAAACTTCTTGTGTTGGACCGTGCATAAGGTGGAAAAAATAATAGGATTGTTTTTGTAACTTTTCGATCTATCTTGTGAAGATTCTTTGGAAAGGTTTATATATTTTAATCCATTTTGGAGTATAATGAGGTTATTAAATCATCTTAAAGTTTTACCACTTGACAAGAATATGATTCTAACATTATTACTAATAATTTTTTTCTTCTATTTTTATATATTTTAAAGATAATCAATTATTAAAATTTATTTATTTATTATTTATAGGTTTTTGTGAATAAGTATAGCTTAGTTTATTTTGAGTATAACATAGTCAAATTCACTCAAACCATCTTAAACTTTTGCCAATCTACTATAACATCATTCTAACATCATCTATAATAATTTTTTTTTAATTTTTATAGAAGACCAAGGATGAGAAAGAAAAAAAAAAGGATGAGGTAGGGTGAAAGGAGGAGAGGACGACGTAGGAGGACTTGACGGAGGCCAAAGGTGAAGATGAAGATGCAACATTGGAAAGAAGAAAAAAAAAAGGAAGACGAGGAAAGAAGAGGCGAAGGCATAAGCCAATAGAGAGGATTTAGGGGAGGTGGATTGAACCAATTCATTACCTCGAATCGGTTTAAAAATTTCATTAGGGCAAAATTATTATTGATAACAAAAAAAATCCCAAGTGAAAAAATGATTATGAGAGGCTTTATTTGATAATTTTTATTAAAAATATATTATTATTATTATTATTATTATTATTATTATTATTATTATTATTATTATTATTATTATTATTATTACTAGTAGAGATGACATGCATGAAAATTTAAATATTTAAGAATAAAATAATCGATTCATTTAACTCTCGTGAATAAGTTCGAATCATTGGCCACGAAATTAAATTAGAAATCTGACAAATTGGCCTATTTCTTCAAAATATTAATGCACATATTTATGAAGACTTGATTACTATCCTAAGATAAATGCATGCTTTAGAATATACTTCTTTTACAGAAACCAAAAGAACCCAAAGAATACAAATAAATCAAATAAATATACGAAAAGAAGTGCAAAGAATGGAGTGAGCTGGCCACAGGCATCCTTCCAACCCTTGGCAATAGCACAACCAGCTTTGCCGGCCGCAGGTGAGCTGCTGCGCTCTCCTGCTACGACGGCGGAGGTGGGGTGGCCTTCCGGTGCGCGGCGTTGAGAGAGGCGCCGGCCCGGCTCAGCTTCACGGGGCACTTGCGCGCCCCGCGGTAGTCGGGGTTGTGGGTGCAGGCGGACGGACCCGACGGCACGACCGGCCCCTTGGGGAGAGCCTGCAGCGGCTGTAGCGCCCACCGGTGCGTGCGACTCGGCAAGGGCCGGGTCTCAGCCGGCGGTAGCAGCAGCTGCCACAGCAGCAGCATCACAAGGATTGATGAACTGTAGAGAGACCGAGGCATGGTGGTCGATGCTCTTGAGAGAGAGAGAGAGAGAGCAAATATATATGCATAATAGTAAGGTTGGTTGGATTCAAAAGCATTGGGGTTGATCTTGGAAACACCGGAGATGGGTGGGCGCTTGTAGAACGTAGAACGTGGAATGGATGCGGTCTAATCCAACGCCGGAGAGGGGACGGCGTTCCAAGGAACAAGGTTGGTGACGCAGAAGAAGACTAACCCAAACTCTCTCATCTTATCTTATCCTTTATATATATATATACATATATATATATACATACATATATATATACATACATATATATATATATATATATATACATATATATATACATATATATATATACATATATATATATAGTATTTTACTTAGTTATACTAATGCCATCCATATGCTTTGTAATCTTATATCGTATGTGATCATTCGGTGCTTTTATTAAGCGAATCATTTAGAACTTACGAAATCATCCCTTATTGTAATCTAATAAATTGTCAATGGCAATAGTTTGCTAATAAATTGGATCACACGAAGTTACGTGAAGGTTGACCATTACTGCTATTTAGAATACCATATGGGTTAGATCATATCAGCTAAATCTATGGTGGAACTTTGAAGACAAGAGTGGTCTTCTGTCCATGTTTTTTGACCGTTCTACAACATCCTACTCTCTCTCTCTCTCTAAAACACACCGTGGTTGACTCTTCTACTCCGCGGTCAAAGTTGACTTTGACTTCGTTTGTAGACTGCAAGATCTCGATCAAACAGATGGCCAAAGACTGATTGATGAAAAAGTGGTAGGTGTCGCGATTTGCTTTTTGAAGAGAAAAAGGCATTTGAATGGGATGGCGACAGCTTATTGCTCAGGTAAAGAAAGCTAAGAAGTCTCCGCTTGATGCGTATCTCTCACGATGGTTGACTTGGGGGATTGGTCGTCGTTCCCCGCCGCCGCCGCAGCTCTTATTAGAAGCTGTGTTGTCGGCTGTGATGCGGCAGAGTTGAGAATACGGGGAGATTTAATTGAACAGTTTTCATTTTTTTCTTTCTTTTTATAATCCCATAAATGGCTTTTTTAGGGATTTAGAGACACCCATCTCTATTATTATTTGTTTTTTTTACCAATTTAGACCAAGATTTGAAATCTCAATCTGATAATAATTTGGATAATCTACTAATTCAGTATGTCACTTAAAAATATAAATATTCAAGTGACATCAAGCCATATGATATAATGCCGATCGATGGTTGAACCAACGATACATTTTTTTTTCTCAGTTAAGAGTATTTTTTTAAATTGGTTCAAACCAATTTCACCCTAAAATTGATCTATAAGAGATCAGTAAATATAAGGTAAATCACTCCAATATTATGTAAATCACTCCTATATATATATATATATATATATATATATATATATATATATATATATATATATATATATAGAGAGAGAGAGAGAGAGAGAGAGAGAGAGAGAGAGAGAAAATAACATCCAAATGATATCATACCAAATGGACTAAAATTCATCCATAGACATTAAAAAGATGGTTTCATACAATGGCTTCAATCTTAATTTGATAATAATTTTATCACCCAAACAATAAAAACAACAATGGCCAATTAGTAATACACCAAATAGTTTGGTATCCATACTATGGAAAGAATCATGTGATATATGCAAGTGTTTTTAGTTAAATTGGCATAGTATTTTTATGAAGTGTTATAGTGTTTTCGTTGGTGTTTCGAAAACACTACAAAGACTCCACAAGAACACTATATAGATAATTGTTTTCTTAATAATTTTAGTATTTACAATACCTAGCAGACACACAATTGCACTGGAACATAATTTGCATCCTAGATTTATTAACTCCTATGATTCAAATATATCGTTGCAACATTTATAACGGTGTTTTGATTTGTTTTTATAAAACACTATAAACTAAACACAAAAATCCTATAAAGCTTCTTAATGGTTTAGGTTTATCTCTAACAATGTAGATCGCTTGGATCGAAGGCGAAAAAAACCAATAACACCGTAAACAAAGGTGGAAAAACTTGCAAAGGATATATGGAAGCAGAGAAAACACAATATATGGAAGATGACTTACCTCAAACACTATCCTAGCTGACTGATGTAGGATGTCTTTAAGGGAGCACACCATATGCACACACTCAAACCTAACACACATCATCTGTACAACAATGCATTAACCGATCTAATTTACTATGTTGAATGCATGATTTCTTAGGCAGAGGAGACAGCTTTATTTTCTCTTTTTGTTTCTTTAGTTGTACTGTTCCTAAAGAAACATGGATTAGTTCTGAAAAAGAAGTAATATGAAGAGTAGTAGTGACATGATCGGAAAAAAAAAACAAACCCTAAAAATGTGAAACTTTTCCAGGGAAATATAACAAACATCAATACAACTTACAGGTGGTGGTGAGGCTTCCAGGAGTATTCAAAGGGCTGTAAGTGAGAGAAACCCTTTGACAAGTATAAGACAAGGTGCTTCCAATGGTACTGGTAGAAGAATGATAGCATCAACCCAGAGGAACAACCTAAACTAATTCTTTCATTGCATGCATCATATCAATAGGATACACATTGCCTAATAAATTATCTTAAGAAGGAGAGTGCAGGACCAGCAACATCTTGAACCAATATATATCATTAGGCTCACCTATCTTAACATGTGCCAAAAATTTGCTAAATTAGCAATAAACTCACCTGCAGTAGTCGTTCATTGTTCGTTAAGCACAGGTGATCTCCTGCCATGTTGTTAACGTATAGTAGATGACGGCCACAGGTACCAATGTCCCTATGATGGAAGCCAGAAAGAGAGAAAGAACAACTTGAGGAAATGCTATCAACGCATACCCTTGACAAACCAGACAGAAATGTCCCTATCTTGAGGAAAGAATCATTGCAACCCAATATAAGAGTGTCAGTATTGCAAAGGGGCAATTGACAAAATCAAACAAGCAGCTTTGTTAGGCCTGTTTTTGATGGCCGCTAGCCATTAGAACATCCACCTCTGTCTACATCAACATCAGCCTCCATCTGACTAATTTAGATAACTTAGAAATCGGCGTCAAATTGATTGGACTAATGATAAGAGGATTAGTATTCAACGAAGATAGAAAAGAAATGTAGTGAGGCTCTCCTACCCTACCCTCCTGATCACCCAGTAATGGCAACTTCAATCAAGAGCATTAATTTACAGTCCCCCAATTTGCCTAACACCGAAGGAGGCTCTGCTCTAATTGGCTACTTCGAGCCTCATCATCTTCGGCCCTTTTTAACAGAATGGCCTGTTTTGCGCTTGTGACGGCTAAAATCTGATACAAAGCGGAATGTCTGACCACATCCTGGTTCCTGGCAGACGTAGGGGCGATCACCAGTGTGTACCCTTATGTGTTCAGTTCGTGCCCACGGCCACTTGAAAGTCATCTTGCATCCCTTCCATGGGCATTCCAATGGCCGGTCATCCATGTGTACCTTCCTGTGCTGCAACAGGTACTTGTGTGAGAAGAACTTCTTGCCACACCCCTTCACGGGGCAAATGTCCCGCTTGTGTGATGCTAAATCTTGCTTTGTGCTAAAGCTCATAGAGCACCCCTCAATATCACAAGCATATTCTTCCTCATCCTTGGGTACAAGATTTGCAGTTTGGTTGTTTTTAGCTTTCCTCTTGTTAGGCTGCTTCTTGTTAGCCAATTTGTTCTTTTGTTCCTCACACTTGGATGGTCGTTTTCTAAGACGTGAGCTGGGACCTCCTGCTTCATCTTTCGAATTCAATTTGTGCTGTTTAGTGCTCTCGCTGTTTCTAGGACAACTGCTTCTTGGAGTCCTCCCAGATGGAGATGCAGAAGTTCCAGATACATCATTAGCTTTTGATTTGCTGTCTGCCATAGTGCATCTGGGTTTCTTCGTCTTTGCCTTTCTTGAAGGCTTTTTCCTTTTCTTCCCAGAACTTTTTACTGCCAGATTACTACCTGATGAATTACTTTTCGAGGAAACTTTGCTGGAATGATCAATCTCTATCTCATCCGAAGGATTCTGATCAGAATCGGATGAATAATATTCTTCTGTCTGTTCTTGCTCCAGAGTTTCCTCGTTATGGGCTAAAGATGGGTGGACCTGGTTTGTCATCCAAACCTTTCCACACCACCTGCCAGCAACAACGATTTTCTTCTGTCTGCCTGTGCGCCTCGCACTTGTCTGTGGCTTTTCTGGGGAGTCACCCGCAGATTTCTGGCCAAAAGCTTTGTATATAACTGGATTATATGGCATCTGCTTACTGTAGATGGGAGATTTGCTGAGGTTGGCAGTATAATAGAGGTTGATTCCCAATTTCACTGTCCAATCACTGTTTGTGGGTATAACTTCTTCATCCTCTAAGGCCACTCTGATTCTTTCTTGGTCTTCTTTACTGGCCTCCCTGAACTTGACATTCTTCCAAGTATAGCCAATTCCCAATTCTTTTGCCAACAACTTTGCTTCTGATTCAATTTTAGGATAGTCTGCATATATGTCATTATGGGAAAGTCACATTCAATTTTCAGAAAGGAACTTTTTGATTCACATCAGAACGAGAATATATTAAGTAATTGTCACATACAATGCAATTGCATGTAAAATATATTAAGTAATTGTCACATACAAAGAGAATATATTAGGGTTTCTAGCAAATGCAATTGCCACATACACCTGTTGGTTGTTTGGCTTTCTCAAGGTATGTTTTGCAGCCGACACATGACTCATAACCAGAATGGCAAAATAGCCATCAGTAACTTGGTATATCAGTAATCTTCAGTAACAGGAAACAGAGAGAAGAAAACTACATCAGGAAAAAACAAAATAACCAAAATTGCCTGTCCAAGAGAATAAAAGCATCTAAGAGTCATGAAATTTTGCACAATGCAGATGCATTTAATATTTCAGCAAACAAACATATAATCAAATAAAGCAACACGAGCTCCTGACGACAGCCTTGCTCAATTGAACCTATAGAGAACCCTTATTTTCAGGACACAAGCATTAGTAGAATTGATCTACTAGAATAGGTCATCATTAAACTGGAACAATTACTTGGCTCATCATTTTAATTTAACCCAATCGTATGTTGAACTAACTCGTCATGAACAAACTTCGCTTTGCAAGGTATTATAGCTTGAGAAATTCCAACTTCAGGATATTCTAATTCATACTTTTAAGTTTTTGTGAGTTCTCAGAGACAACTGACAATGATGGACCTCTTGTTCAAGGATGAGGCTACAGAATAGCTAGCCAGAAAACAACAGAAGTGACAAGACATTCGTGAGTAAATTTATAGTTTGGGTGACTTACATGGGTTTTTAAAATCTCTGGATTCCATTGTCATGGCATGCTATACTACCTCAATCTATTTGGTAGTAGATAACAAGTTCTTCATAATGTCATTATCAAGTCTTTAGCATTTAATTGTATCACTTATAATACTTAGTATATAACTTATCCTTTTTCCATTGATATGATATTGAAGGCTATGCACATTACTGAACTCATTATTTTTAGGACAAGCAGATATAGGGAAGATACTGAGTCCAATTTTTATTTAGATTCATGGCACTTGCCAATTAATTCATATAAATTTCACTTATGTAAAGTAAAAGTACATAACTAATGCAGACAGAACTTGAAATTTGAAGCAAACTTACACACTGCATATAATCATTAAGGTACAAAAGAGTACATGGATATTTATGTACACAAAGCATCAAAAAGGTCATCTCTAATGGTATTTTCCACTTTCAGACAAGTAATGTCTGCATGACGTTTCAAGGCACAGTCGCCGAGCATGCTTGGAATTGCAATACTGGCATATTTATTGGGGAACTAAGAACCATGCTAAATTAAAATAAACTTTGCAAAGTCCTTATCTTCTACCATATAACATTATCAAAATTCACGATCTGTTGGACATTATTAAAATTCTATAGGATGGTTTACTTGTGGCCCTTGACATTATTATAACTAGTTTGTAATATGTTCTACATCTACATAAGATGCCTCCAGCTTCAATATCCAGATTTTGGGGACAGCTTGATTTCTCCCTTTGTACTTCTACACTTCTTTCCCCTACCAGAGTAAGAGAAATTGGTTCATTGGACTCCATATCCCCATTAAAAATGTTAACAAAACATTGTCCTCCCTCCTCACTGTCATCACCTAGCATTGTGGCCCATACCAGTTCTTTATAAATTAGATTGTCCATCATCTTGCAGATCGCACTATTTACCAAAGGACTTGCTTTGGTTGTAAACTTCTATGGAATCCTCTTCAAATTTCCGCATAAACTTTCTATATCAAATCCAATAGTAGGTCATTTCATGCTCAGGCCAGCACATGACAGCCTAAAGCTTGGCCGCACACAGGAAACACAATCATGAAAACAAAATTAGAAGTACTCCTATACAATGACATACAGAAAAAAAAAACCCTGCTTTAATAAGACTATAAGATGTTTCTATTATTCCCTGGGCATTATATTCTTTCAACCTTACTGATAATATATCACAGTTTTTTTATCTGAAAGACAAAAACAATATAAGTTTCAGTTTTGCATAATTTAACTTTAAAAGTAAAGCATTTTTTTGTCACAATCTTATTTAATAATCACAACCATGTTCAAGCACTTCATTAACTCATTTCATGAGTCGCAAACCCTAGACTTTCTAAAGGAAGAAAAAAATGTTCAAATGTTAAGCCTTTAGGCCCTTCGGACCTCTTCCAAAGATTGGTTATAACAAAAACAGATGTACATATTGAACATGAGATGAAACAAGGATCTTTCTGCAATAAACTTGATCATGGCACTTCCAGCCGTTTTAAAAGCCAACTATTTCACCAACTCATGTGGTTGAACTGCATCAAATTAACTCAACAGCAAACCTAGGGGGGAAATAACCAAAAAATGTACAAGAAGGAACATGTAATACATAAGTGTAAATGACAGTGTATAGCAAATAAAGATGGTACCATTTTCCAGATATGCACATCTAAATAAATCAAGAAATCACCTGGATGGCATAGAATCATCATATGCACACCACCTATTGGCTGAAGTTGTTTTTCAACCTCTGCTGCATGCTCGAGACAGAATACGTGCATTCGAGAAGAATCTTTGTCAAATCCTTGCACAACTGATATTTTTGGGCTCTTCTTTGCAGCAACATTTCTTGATTCTTGACATATTGTGACAGCTTCTGCTGGCACAGCTGAATCATCACATTTGACAGGGAGATCTGCCAAAACAGTTGGATTTCCCATCTTCAGGCTACTGTAATAAATATCAGCAATTCCAATATTATGAGAACCACCGTCGAATTCCTTGTGATGAACATCTTTAGATTCCCCCATAAACTTTATGGAAGTCTTAGATGTTTCCATCCCCTCATTATCCTCTAAAGAAGATTTACCCATAAAATTCCCAGTTTCTGGCTGATTCAGGCAAGAGAATTCTGATTTTAGTTGGCATTTGTTATCAGCAACATCATTGTCATCCCCATTTAAATCATCTGAACCATCAACCGATTGAGAACTTTGGGCAAACAGATTGTTTTGGCTCTCATCTCCAGCCAAGTGCAATTTTGTTTCCTCATGTGCAACCTCACTCAAATGAAGGATTTCAACTGCATTTCCCAAGTGTTCATTAGCGTTGAGCACTAATGATGTGTCTCCCATATTATTTTTATCAGAGCATGTAGACTTCTCAAATGGAACATCCTCATCCTCATCCTCAAAATCTGATGAATCAGTATAAACAGAAGCTAAAAGATCAAGTGCAGAAGCAGCTCTTGGACATGTAACATCAGAAGTCATTTTGATACTCCGGTCCGAAACTTGAACTGAATATGCATCACAAGGAACTAAGTCATCATTCACTCTATCCTCAACATTCCTTTCAATTTGTACTGCAAAACACATGTAGGTAATATAGTAAAAAGATATATAATAATCACATTGTAAGAAAGTATTTAGCAATTTTCAATTGGATAGATGCAAAAAAATGGATAAGAAGATATCAAAGACCAAACCAGAGGCATCAAGTACAAAATCATAACAATTTCTTGGATTTGCTAAACAAAACTGACAAGAAGTATTATCTCATAAAGACAGCCGTACATTTCCAAACTTGTTAGGTTTCTGTGTGACTAATAAACCTATGATAGTTTTTTTGAAGATCTTTCTCCAATGACAATCAAATAAACCATAAGGTGACTCATAAATCTAAACAGAGGTCTCTACCATGCATTGACCTAAGCAAAGAATGTTTAATGTGTTGCATATGAGTGTTACGACTAGAAATGTAGACAGAAGAAAGTTCAGTAAGGTATTAGGTAAGTTATGTCCCTACAAATTTTAGGAACCAAATTGATCAGCTACGAGAAGTAATTTAATTGACTCAACTTACTTTCACTGACTTTTACATTTGTAATTTAATATGCTTTAATTTGTTCTAACTGTTTAGTTGTCCAAAGTTAATGCAAGTTATATTGGAATTATAAGTTTCAGTAGATTCACCGTTTGTTAAACGCTACCTGAAACTAGCAAATTTTGATATGTGTGTGTTTAGGAGTCAGTCTCATTTTAAACTTTGAATGTTGTTGCAGTTTCATGAATCATCCAAACAGGAACATATCCATGTACAACTTTTCCTGGGTGTACAGCTAAATGGTTTTGTAAAGGAACAACCACATGTAAAACACGAGTAGTAGAAGACTATGCCTAATAACTTGACATCAGTTTTTTTAATCGGAAATTTATTGTGAGGACTTTTTGTAGTGAATAAAATTGAAAAGGTCGAATCTTAAAGCACAACAGTATAACAAAAAGAAAAGAGGTGCCAATATAAAATATCATAAATAATAATCAAAACTTTTTGATGCTAAATAAAGAGATCAACAGCCACCTTGTACTCTGCAACTAATGGATGTAATTTTAATTTTAATACTTTGGGAAGTTTTTATTACTACACTATCATGCTAATTAGAGGTACAACTCATATTGCTAATTTTCCATAAATACTAACTGTTTTTCAAATGCAATCAAGGACTTGCTGTAGCATCCACAATAGGTAGATTATATAAAAACAAAAGAAATTTCCTGTCTTCTGGAAGCTTTTTCTAGCTTGTTTTCCTAATTTCTGTAAAGAAATAAAAATCCACTCAATATGGTGTGCATGGAGCTGTATTTATCAGTTCAACAACAAGACAATATGTAGTACAGCCTGTAGGACCAAATTTCTGCCCAACTGGCTTAAACCGCCTCAACTGTACCATGATTATTTTTGTAGTATTGGATCAGTTCAAGTACAATAAAACCATTTCATTTTTGGCCTAATTATCTGGTTTCTCAATCTGCTCAACAGAGAACAGCAAAAAAACCCCTCTGTAATGCGTAGAGAGAGATATGAAGTTGCATGCTCAGTGGAAAGGAGGATTAAACAAATTTCGTTTTTCAATCATCCAAGTGTCGTGGTATCTTTTTTTCCCTCAGTTTCCTTGGAATTCCTTTTCTTCCAGCTCTTTCCTATGGTTGTAATTTGATATACAGGTCCATTCCAACAATTTGTATTGATCTAACTGCTCATCCAAACATAATATAGTCCAGTATTTAAACCATTAGCTCAAATCTTAGGACAAGTGTAAAGTCTAACTAAAATCAACACTCTAAGCTTGCAGAAAAATTTTGTAACATTTACAATATGAGATTAGTGATAATCATCAAGTTGAAATTTTTGATGTTTGATTAGTATTTAGCCCTACTACTCCAGAGTCCAGAGTATTCCTTAAGAGTATCTTGACTAATTAATCAAACCACTAACCTCTGAGAAAGGATATTACAGCAAGGCTATCCATTTTTGGTCCTCCCAGACCCACATTGGAAGGATCCTATGCTATATTTTGTTATATGACTAAACTTGGTGCCACAGCAAGATTGCTCTATCATACATGGATGTCAAAGATTCAAGTCATGGAAAAAAGCCTCTGACACTCTACCTGCAAAGGGAAAACTACATGCATTTGACCTCAACAGACTGTGTTGATTGGAACCTTATGCACTAGGTCATAACTCTTTCTGCGAAATATAAAGAACAATTTGGATCTTCAACCTGAACAAAGTTTTAAAAACAATTAGTTAGGTTCAAGTAGTTGATGCATTTGCTTGCTGAAGTCATACTCAAATTAAATTGGATCTCTTTTGGTTCCAGCTCCAATAACTAGATACTTGGCATCTTCTAGAGATCAAGTAGGTCTGGAATAATCCTCAAGTCTCTTCATGTTGTATACAAAGAATTCTGACTATACAAAAGATTCTCTACTACAGAATGTCATGGAATCTGTATAATTCAATTAGCTGTTAATAAAAATACAAAATCATACACAAAATTGTCTATTAAGAAACTCTAAGCTTTTTTACAGTAATCATGTTACATGTGAAGGTGTAAATTATCCCTAGTTAGAATATGCATAGGCCTATCACTGAGCAAATATCACTTCCCCTCCCACCACTATCCCAAACCCAATTACTCTTGGAAGATAACCCCTGTCCTCCCAAAAGAAAGACAAGGTGAAATTTTGCTTCTGGTTCTGCAGACACTCCCAATTTTATGGAAACCATCTTAGCAATCCTAGAAGAAGATCAAGGATTGTGCATGCTGCATAACTTGACAAATTAGGATTAGCCAAAATCCATATCTAACTAACAAGATGCCACACGTTGAAATTAGATACATTCAAAACCAGAGCATATATATATATTCCAAGATCGATAAACAGTCTTTTAGCAAGTAAAATATCATTCGGTTCTTGTCATTCAACCATTCCATCATACATAAACAAAAATCCCCCAAATGCGAATTTAAAATTTACAAGTTTTAAGAAAACCAAAATTTCAAAAAACACATGCTCAAAAAGTTTTAGAGAAGCTAGTATACATAACTATCTGCTAGGTTATAGTTCATAGAAATGGAATAAGAAGCGAACGTAACATTTGACTCTTTAACCAGCATACCCCTAAACGAGTATGGCTCCATATCTCTCAAGGTCTGGAAAATTCTCAAGATATTGCTACAAGGTACCATAAGGTTACACTTGGACAATAAAGTGCATTTTGGTGATCGACAGTGAGGCATCCAAATTTCACATCCAGCTGTTCTCTCACCTAAGCTTTCCTTTAATAGGAATTCAGCATTAATATTACAATGTCAACAGCTGATCATGAATCAAGGATGTCTTGTATTTACAGGAACATTGGATCTGAAAGTTTTCTAGTTTCAATCATAAAGATATATAACATTATGTATATTTAATTGTTTGTCTTCCGAAATCATTCATAATGAACACACATAAGCCATAAGCAATACAAGCTTAAAAATTTTAAGGATACATAATTAAATCTCAAGATGTGGATGCGTTACTTATGTTTAACAAGGAAAACAAAGTGATCTTGCAAACGATTCCATGTATATGTTCAACAGATATAAATGACAACCATACACACAAATTATCTGAAGAGTTACATTAGGATTCACAAGCAATTAAAAGCCTTATGATGGTGTATAATTTGGGCAATAAAAATATCACAACTTAAAGTTTAAGCCACAACTCACCAATGCCAGTAACCAGATTGTTTCTGCTCGTCTTCCAATTTGTGTCTCTACTTAACTTGCTAACGTCTGCTGAACCAATAGCATGATCATTAAGGAAACCACAATCTGCAGACGTGAGATATTTGGCTGCTGTCTCTTGTGGTTGAATGACCGCAACACATGCAAAACTCAAAATTCCACATGTCACACATGACAGTAGTCCTTGATCTAGCAACCCATCACCACGAATTGACCCTTCTTTTTCACCTTCCACATTTTGTAAATCCGATGACAAAGAGTATTGATCAGCACTAACAAATTTGTCGCATATCCCTGATGAAATCATTCTATCATTTCCTGTGGATGTAGAATTTCCTCTAAATGAAAACAAACCATTGAAGTTTCTAACTGCTGCACTCCAGCCTGGACCCACATCATTGGAAGGTAAAAGTCGTGATGCTTCTAGAGCTTCCTGTTCACTACATAAGCCAAATGATAATCTTGGCTTTACCTTTACCTGAGATCTGACCAGTGAATTTGAACACAATGGACCTTCAGGTGCATTTTGTGGAAGAACTACACAGGATGTTCCCTTATCAAGAAGAATATTAAGTAGCTGATTATTTTGAATCACATTTTGAACAAATGCATTTTTCACTATCACTTCTCCTTCTCCTTTCATCTTATCTTTTAATCTAGAACTTCGTGGCTCACTTCCATCCCCTGTGGGCATCCTGTAGAAGGAAAGCAACATCATTCTGCATAAATGTGTAATAGGCAAGAACTAAACCAACGAGTTGCTAAAAAATTTATTTTAGAAAAGGCTTGAGTTCTTTGAACTAATATCTAAGAAAAATAAGAATTTTCTATACTAATAGCATGGCACCATAAGTAACTTACATTCAAGACATTTACCCCTCATCCAACTAAAACATAAACTGACAAGTAGGGTATATCATGACTACAGCAACACTAGTAACCTAATATTCCTTTATGGAAAAACCAGAATGCAGAATCAACATGCAATTTGGTGAAAGAGCAAATACATGTCATGAACAGTCAGCATACCTTCTCATAGCTATGAAAACAAATGAGCTGAACTAAGTTCTAAATCTCTTCAACTATTAAATTAGGAAGCTACTCAAGACTTCCAACATGCCAGAAAAAACATAAAACAACTTATAGTTGATAAAGTAGAATAAATACAAGAGAAAAAGTGAAGCAATAAAAATACAAAATCAACTATTATTTGTTGTCCAAAGAAGGTTTAGAAAACATTGAAAGATTGACAAAATGCAAAAAAAAAAAAAAAGTATCGGAAGTCCAGTAGTTGATCGATTGATCGACTAAAAATGATTTGAATGAAAACAATAAAACAGTTTCAAGATCTGCACAAATAAGTTCCCACAAAAACAATAATCATTCTTTCTTCATAAACAAGTTAGTGGTGGTGCAAGTTGATATCATTTATCAATCTTCTGTATTATAATTAATGTTATCATGCTAAACCAAATACATGCTGATCTTAAACCATAACAGTTTATAAAATTGGACAAAAAAAAGCCTTGTCAAAGTGGATAGTTTAATTGAAACAGCGTCACCATTATGTTTAAGCACTATCAAAAGTGAACTGGGCAAGCTAGTCTGACCAAGTAAGCAGGTCTCAAACCCCAACCAAGCAGTTCTATACTCATCACATTTACAAATGTTAGAAAGAGTGGCCACAGGTTGCAGGCAGCCAAAATACCACATAGAGCAGAAATTATATGCAAGCACATATGCAATTCATTTTAAATATTAAAAATACATAAAATTAAGTAGAAATAAAGAAATACATTTAACAAATAGATAGGTAAATTATACCAACATCAAATCAGTAACTTGGAAAATGATTTTTATCCACATTTAAGTTATTTGAACAGTAAGTTTAAACAAAACGGATAATGGTGTGTGTAACCACAAAGCTATATGATCAATGTCCATGATTATGGTTGAATAATATAAGAGGAGATAATAATAGTAATAAGGAGAAAATATATGCCACATGTGCAACAACATTTAATGCTTATGTAGAGTATGGTTCGCCATGCCAGCCTATATCGAGTGGTACGAGTGATACATATCGATCTGATAGAAGATCGACACGTGGACCACCCTGTACCAAGTGATCCGTAACAAGGGACCCCATATCACTTGATACGGGGTTTGTACCGATCGAAATCCGACCGTTACTGACCTGTACC
This sequence comes from Musa beccarii, assembly GCA_024322285.1. Classification (NCBI taxonomy): domain Eukaryota; kingdom Viridiplantae; phylum Streptophyta; class Magnoliopsida; order Zingiberales; family Musaceae; genus Musa; species Musa beccarii. The sequence goes on along the minus strand of CM044395.1, from coordinate 51,223,904 downwards.
GGTCAGTAAGAATCGGATTTCGATCGATACCGATCAATAGCTGGGATTTGTTGAATTCAAATAGTCTATTTGATCGTTTGAACCAGATCCAAGGGTTTTTAAACCCTTTCTACCCCTCATTCTCTCTCCTTTCACTCTAACTCATCTACTTTCTCTCACTTTCTCACTCAAATATTTCTCTCATTCTTTCATTTGCACTCTCTTGAACTCCACAAAGGTGTGATTTATGGATTGGATCAAGTTTGGGAGGCTAATTAGGGAGAATTAACACTAAAATAGAACTCTCTAATCAAAAGCATATAGACAACTTCTCAGTCGCATTCAACAACCCACTTGGTCTGAAGACATGGCAGCGACGTGGACAGCAGTGCCTCGACCAATGATGACAGTGACACCGAGGAGTCGATGATCTCGTCTGCTTTGTTTAATGGTGGTGCATGGACCGAGGAGCAATATTTTACGTATGTCACCTAAGATTCAAATCATGGAACTCGACATGATAATTGGCCATTCTTCTCCAAGCAACAATGATAGTTAGTCATTCTTATCAAAGCAGCAAATCAGTAGAGAAAGTAAAAGTTTCAACATTCTCCAACCTCTACACTAATACATGCCACAATCGTACTTGCCTCAGGAGCCACCTCGGACACTTATGGTTCACAATGATCAGACTATGACCATCACCACATTGATGTACCAATAATATGCTATAAATCAATATACTATGCTATAGGATCAAGTTTAGAATTTGGTCTGACAAACGTATCAAATTGATATATAGATACATAGGATCGAAGACCCTAATCCATCGCCCTTGGAGTCTCATTATTCTTTTTGGTGGTAGAACTACGTATATCCATCAATCAAATACTTGATTCATTTGAATCTTAAAGTTTAAGTTGTTTGACAAATAATTTAACAATTCAAATCATTTCTTTGTAAATAATTCAATATCAATGAAAAGACGATCTAGAATGTACCACAAAGCTACTTCTCAAAGCCCGAAAAAAGATGTGCAATTATTCTTTCCAAATTTAGATTACTTTTGCTAAAATTATACTAAATTTATATTTATTTTCAACTTAAAAACCCTAATCTATTTTTTTCCATTTAAAAAAAAAAATTGGAGCTATTTTCAACCATTTTTTCGTGTCATCGATATGCCCAGCCATACTAACACACGATACATTGGTATGAAGCGATATGTATCATACCACTAGCCAATCAATACACCAGTACAGACCGGTAACATGAACCCTGACATAGACTACGTATGCTACTAGATATGTATATTTGGTCATGTCTGCTATTGCATTCCATGCACATGCTGATTGCATAAGCTACTGCATAGGCAATGTGGGGTCATGCAGTAACACTATATATCAAGGTGGTCATACAATATATACTTGTGTTTGCGTGGGCCACTATTTTGAACATTGATCATTGTGATATTTTCATAACACTCTTAAGGTACAAAACTTGAATAGTCTTTGTTCTAAGAATTTTCAATGTCTTTCTTATTTTTCTTATTTAAAAAAAAATGTTGTCAAAATCTACATCCCAATCAAACAATCCATCGGTTCCACCAATGACACATCAACCCGAGGCTCAACTGGGTCAAAGGATGGGATGGTTCATACCTTGACCATTGATGGGAAGAAACTCATCCATTAGAAAATACTAGTTTTGTTCTTAAAAATCCTTGTAGGATGAAATTGGAATAAAAAGGCACAAAAATGATCAGCCTGAAAACCAAAAATGTATAGGCAGTGTGTCAACTACATTTGAATGGCAAGCTTTTCAATTGTCCAAGAGGAACTAGGCAATTTGGTAAGTTAGTCCAATTCCTATTCAGCATCCGTATTCTATCAAACATTTGTTTTGTACCTCATCCTCCTTCCAAGTAGCCACAGTTATTTTGTTTCCTTTTACACAACTGCAACTCAATTAAGCAATAGATATCTCTATTCTTCTTCCGTCCATACTTGTCCAATAGTGTACAAATCATATTTACTCAATCATCAATCCTTTGAGATGCTCAGAAACAGGCACATATATTTTATGTCAAAATAAACAATAGTACACTAAAAACCAAGGTAGTCAATTTCCACCTGTTCGGTTCAGACTGACTGTATCTACCAGTCCAAGCCCAAACAGAAACACAGACTGCCCCTATTTCATGTGGTCCGGTCCAGCTTATTGAAAAAACCACTTCCTACAATTAGGGCTCACCAAAGCTTGAGGCTGGGGTTGTTTGGTATTAAATTACTTACCTGGTTGAACCCAACCGGGGTTCAACTCAGGTGTGATCACACTCGGGCACACATCTGGGCCGTGCAGTGCCCAGGCCCAGGCGCACACCTAGTCGCTGCTCAAGTGAATGAGCCACCTGGGATACATGGGAGGTGCTCGGGCCTCGCCTCCCCTCACCTGGGCACCTAGGCAAGCGCCCAATGACAACACTAAACACTTACAAGAAAAAAGAAATTGAAATGACAATCAAAGTGCAGACTTATACAAAAAAAGAACTACCAGAAATAAATAAGGCAACAAGACTAAACCTTGTGTGCAATGATAGTGCAAGTGCATATAGCAACTGAAAATGAGACACCATAGGAGGATAATTTATTGAAGCCCTTCGAACTGCAGCCTCTTTAGCAAATCTCAACCATTCAGGAGTAGCGATATTTGCTGCCTCCCCACAATTAAAACCTATGAAGAAAACAATGAACTGGTTCAAGAAAATGTGAATGATGAATTATTTACAAGAGATTTAAAATCATATAGACAAATTAATGTTCTTTACCATATTAGTTTAATATGTATCCAAAACATTTATAGAAATGTGCATGAACTCACATTCTACAATCTTATTCTCAGGGTTATTCATATCAATAAACTGACTAGGAATTAGCAAGGGATAGAACAAGAAGGTAAAGGATTATATTTCAGATGCTTACTAATTCAAATTTGTTCAATCAAAACTAAGGCCTAGATGAACACCAAAGTAGTATATTGTCATAATTTCTTTGTATGATATACAACGGGTAAAAAGATGAAGAAAAAACCTTTTGCTTGTCAACATACCATTAGAACTCTAAATTCAATCAACTAACAATGAATGTTTTAATTACTTCTGGAAACTGTATCACTGTAACAAAAGAATATTAGATGATACAGAAGAGAAAATAGTATAGTTCTGCATATAATTTGCTTGTCTACTCTTTTGGTTTCCTTCTAGCTCTTTGTATTATTGTCTCCGTATGCATATACTTGCAAATAAAGCTACAACAAAGTATCATTTATGTATTTATAAAAAGCTTCCTAGCTCTGTTAAATTCCATTTCACCTTTCATTTTCCTAGGGTTCATTAAACATTTCTACATCAGAAGCATGTTGGGTAGTCGATCACCACCTAATTTACAAACCAATAACCATGACAATGAATAATAAAATAGAGAAGAGAACATGATATTTAGACACTTAGAGAAGTTTCACATGCAAGCTAAACAAAAGTAAAAAAAGACAAGTATCTTATATATTAAACATGTGACAGATTAAATCATATTAATTAGAAAATTTTCTGGAAAAGCAGAAGTCCAGTGATAAAAAACTGTTTGTCTCATTCAAGTAGAATAGCACCATTCAAATATCAAACTTGAGCATAACATAAGCAAATTAAACAGAAACATGATTCTGGATAATGACTAGCTATTTAAGTATCACTATTGTCTTGAGATCTTAAGAGGATCCCAGACCACAACCCCACAAGTGGCAGATAATTTTGGAAATTTTCATGATGAATTCTAGGATTTTTCTTTTTTATTTTTTTTTTGGTTTAGATTGATGGCGAACTAGATTCTTTTGCCAATCTCAGCAGTTCCACTTTAACTTCTGTAGGAACAATTAACAAACTAAAACAAGAAATATCAAAAGATCAAATTAGGCATATAAGAAAATGAAAGCAGTTTTCATGCAGATTAAGACACAGAAAACAAGCATAGATGAAATCACACTACAGTATTGATCACTCATCAAGCTATTAAGAAGGAATTATAAAAGCATAAAGCAATCAAAAATTTTTTCTTCAAGGTAGCACTCTCATGGAAACTTGATCAAATCATTCATATATACTTCTCAAATTGCTAATCCACATGAATGCCTAGTCAATAAATTGAACCATCCAAGAAAAAATAGTTGGGTTTCTGACAATATATTTAGGCTCCTAAATCCTAATGATACAATAGACATGGATCCTATTTTATAATATGTACATTTATTAAAAAAACAAGAGTCTCTAATCATGCAAGTTTTGCTTAACTTCTTGTTCCAACTTATAATGAACACAGTCACCATATGGATTTTATTGGACTCTCAATAAATTTTCCGTCAGCGCAGCAAAGACATACTTTTCCCTCCTCTAAATTCTAATAAACCCAAACTTTTTCCAGGATGAATCCTCAACAAGAGAGAAAAAAGATAAATTTCTAACTCTCTTCTGGAAAAAGAAGTTTTTCTAGAGGAAGAAACAAAAGATCCAGCTAATAAACAAGGAAGCTGCAACTTCCCATAGTTGTGCAAGGTTTAAATTGCTTCATTAACTCCATGATCAAATCAGTTTCTTATTAGAAAATTAGTCTTCAAATTGAAAGGTGATTTTTTTATTCTATATTTGCTACAAATCCATTCAGAGTTTGTGTAGGCCTCAAATTAAGGCTGTTTCATGTCAGTTGTGTTTTAAGCAAGGTCTGCAGCCGTCAACCCTAACATCCGACAGGATACCGGTACGCTACCGCCTCTAAGTTGGTATCTCCGTTCGATCACGAGATATATCGGGCGACGAAATTTCCACCGCTTTGGTACAGCTTTTCGATAACTTTCGACCGCACGCTCGGCACAAACTAACGGTCAATTTCGACCGCTACCGTCCGGCACAGCTTCGGTAACGATCGATTCGATCCGTTACGACGACCGTAACGATCGATTTCGACCGCTACCGACCGTAACAATACTCCAACGGCACAAGCTCGATGCGACGCCCGTGCATCGCTCATCTGCCCGTGCATCGTGCATCGAGCAACTCTCGGTACACCGGTACGGTGCGGTACGTGTATGCGGACCTTGGTTTTAAGTCCATCAACCCTAACATAATTCTAGCTGCTAAAGTTTATATTTTTCCTACAAATCCATTTGAACTTTCTCAATTAAATTCCATACGACTTCCTACATCATCCATTAACCAACAGATAAGAACAATGCATTGTCTTTATATTTTTGGGAGATGATATCTTGTCCATATAGTTGTAGCCTTGTAGGAAAGTCAAATGTACCTCGATACATATAACCATCAACATCATCCAAATTCTTCTTTTTTATTCATCGATATGGAGTCAGCAATTGAGCAAAAATCTATGTCTATAATAGGGCTCCCAAAAGGAAAGAAGTGATGTAAAAATTTAAAAGTAAAAGAAGGTCTACCATGACTGAACCCCATATGATAAGCTCCAGGAAAAGTGACTACAAAGTCCCCAGCATTTTGAACCAACCTGCTCAGATGAAATGAAAAATCACATACTAAATAATTTTATGGCATTAAAAGGAAAACCTATTGAATATGCCTAAATATCACCTGCAGCATGGTATTCCCTCCCCGACAAGAACTTCAGGAGACATAACAGTGGTCTTCTCACCCAAGATTGTAAAAGTAACTGTCATTATGTCAATCATAGTACACGATATAAGGTAACTTGAATAGCTAAAAAGAATAATGCCATGAAAGACAGTCTTCTTAGCTAAAAACTAATATGAACAATATCTTCAAAAAATGAGGTGAATGCCTCAACGTATTGATGAAACTTAAAAAATATCATTTTGCACCTTAAGCATTGCATGTGAATTTGAACATTCCTCCCAGGAGGAAAAAAAGAAACATGGAAGAACTCCAATCATTACCACAAGAAGAATTCTCAAGTGTCAGATGATAAAAAATTAACCGGAAGTGATGGATGCAAGAAAGTGTATACAGAGAAGTGTGTTTCCATGCATTTCTGGCAATTTCAATCATAATAAGAAGAGGACAATTCTATACTATGACCCCAGAGTTAATTTTCAACAATGATTTTGGTAGCCTATCAGACCAGCACTATACCAGTATCCACCAGGCATGTATATATGATCTATACCAAGTACCAACTATCATCTTTGAATAAATTAATACAAGATAAATATAAATAATAAGTGTACCAGAATCAAACTTGCATTTTTGATACCGGCACTTGATTGAGCCAGAAGTAGCAGGTATGCATATTGGTGTGGCATGTATTTAAAACCTTTATCATGACAAAAGAATAGAACTGAACCTGTTACAGCAAGGTGCACCATGAAGTTCCCCAAATGAAGCCTCTAGTAATTTTACTTAATAAGTAAAATAAATTTTGGCAAACATATTTCAACAAAATGAAAACACAATATCTTATTAGGTTTCTTCACTTGATTTGAGATGCCAGATTCCTGCAAGATCTGATGTTACAGTTTCAGATTCAGATCTAATGGATGGAGAAGAATATTTGAGCAATTTTAGTGTATTCTGGTTGAATTTGACATTTTTAGTTCCATCCATAACAAAAGGAATTAACTTTTAAAATATAAGAAATCCAGAAAATGAAAATGAAAAATTACTTGTTCGTTACAGGTTTTGTAACATATATCATCTAGTCTGAAATGATCGTTGACAGGTTCATGATGATATTCTTCTAAGATTTAATTTTTGCTCAGCTTGAGAATATCTTTAAAGCAAGTAGAAATCTTGTGATTTTTCACTTGTTTGTATAGTGTGACAGTATTATCTAGGCCTAGGATACTAGAAATGCATTTATGATTCAATACTCAACTACGATTTGTAAGAAATCAAGCCTCTGATATTCGTTGAGGGGAATCAGAGGAAAAACCAACAATTTGGGCAAAATCCCTTGATGACACTTCAATTTTGGTGGAAGATGATTGGCAATGAGCTTTCTCGAGAGGGAAAGATGTCAAGTGATAGTTCCATGAGTGGTCTACTTACATGGCCAGCTACCATGTGTAACTTTCTCAACTAGGAGAGCAAGAATTAGGCATTACATAGATGGCTTCATTCTGGAACAGTATGAGAAGGTCCAATATTATCATCTCTGAAGTTTCTCCCTTCGGAGTGTTGTATGATCCGACTCTACAAACAGACGCTTTCAAGTTCTAAGATAACCTGAGATTTCAATTTCAACCACCTAGACAAGTCAACTACTTCCTCACCGGTTATAGTTGTTAAAATCCAGGAGAAAGGTATCAGCTCATGGTAAAAAATAATCATGTCAACTAATGGCACTCTCAAGCTTCAGAGAACATCTCAAGATTACAAGATACATCAGCAAAACTGCCATGGACTCATCAAATGGGCACTTCAAGAATAGTTCAATTAAGCTACTCATTGAATACCTATGATTGTCTATACAGCCAGCTGCTAGGAATGACTCAGGCTTTGAACAAGCTTTAAAGGACGTCACAACATATTTTCTAGTCCTACAGACGTAATCTTGAGCATGGCAGTTCATATAGATAAATGTAAAGCTAGAGCTTCAGAAATATGAATCCTAAAACACTAATATTGATAAATTTAACACTATTTTCCTTTGTTGATAGTTTGTGGGCCTTCAATTGTGCATCAGGCCAAGGTGCAGTGTATTTAAACTAAACCACATTTCTCACTTTCCTCTTCTGCTTTGACTGTTCGCACTATAGTGGTGGTGAAGTCATTTCTATTTTGGCGAATCTTATCAAGAAAAGCATCATGAGACAAAGACAGAAGCTGAACTAATTAAAAACCAGCACAAATGAACAAGTTAAGGCAACCAGACTTACCGAGAGGGTTTACCTCACCGCCATAGCCTTGTATGCGGACCACCTCCTCAAAGGCAAGTCTGCCATCCCTCGGTACTCCATACCACGTCTTCCCAGCGCCCATATGCAGGTAATTCAAGCTGTGCAGCTCGTGGTCTTCAACATGCCATGCAAACCAGCTAAAGAGCATCGCTACATACACCATGGGCGACGTCACTCCTGGGATTTCCTCCTTCATGAACTGGAGCAGGGAGCCCTTAGCCCGGGACACGCCCCGCATGTTCCACGCGGATTCCCCGACATTAGCCGGGGCCTTGTCACGCCAGCAGTGCCGGCCGTCGCCGGGGAGCGGAGCAAAACCCGAACCGGGCATGTCGTTGGCGTACTCGACCGAGAAGGGCTTGTCGGCAGAAGCCCGCCAGAAGAGGGTCTCGATTTCAATGGGGGAGAGAGCAGCAGAGGCGGCGGCGGCCTTGCGAGCGCTGCCGCCTGCTGCGGCATGGCGGAGGTGGGAGCGCTCGAATTGGCGGGCCTTGGCCTCGAACTGCGGGAGGGTGTAGCGCTCGCCGCTCTGCCACACGGACTTCTGGACGGGGCGGGGGCGGCGGGGGCAGAAGCCGATCTGCTGCTGGCGAGTGGCGAAGGCCGGGGGCCGCTGGCCGAGCTCACGGGCGGCGAAGGAGCGGTTGAGGTTGGCGACGGCGGTCTTCTTGGGAGCGGGGGGGAGGGGGGGCACGATCTTGCAGATGCCGAAGGCAGCGGCTTCCTTCTCGATCTTGAGGATGTAGGCGATGGGGTCCTGGAACTCCTGCGGCGTGGGGCGGAACTCCGGAGCCTGTGGCAGCGACCTGAGCCAGGGGGGCACCTCCAGTGGCAGCGGCTCGGGGGCCGCCACCCCGGGCGCGGACGGCGTCGCTGCGGCGGCCATCAACGGAGGAGCAGAGGTGCCCTCATCTGCACAGAGCTTGGACTCCCCTCCTCTCCTCTCTTTTGGGGACCGGGAGAAGAAGGGTTTGGTTTTATTCTACTCTGAGCTCTCTCTCTCTCTCTCTCTCTCTCTCTCTCTCTCTTTCCTCTTTCTTCCTCTTCTCGGCTGAGCAAAATAGAGAGAGAGGGAGTGAGAGAGAGAAGCGGAGGGGGGGATTTGGATTTAATTTATGCTGTTGATGAGCACAACAGTGGGATTGGGACTGTGCTTCGAGGTGTGAAGATGAGAGAGAGAGGGGGCTCGAAAGGGATACGCATCTTTTATTGGGTCCCCTCATATATATTCTCTTTATTTTTTATAATTAATATATTTTACTTTTCTATATTTAAATTTACGCTATCATCCCAAATATTAAAATTCTTTTGTGAAAAAAAAATTAGTATGTATTTAAATCTTAAAAAAAATAAATATCAATAGTCATCGAAAATATATAGAATTTGATTGTTCAAAATGTAAAAAGTTTTGAATCAATCTTAATTTGTCTAAGTTTATCATAAGCTTAGAATTGACAAATAATCCTATAAAAATCTATCTCATAAAAAAAAAAATTATTTTTTGATCGGTAAATTAGTAACTTTGATTAATGATAATGTAGGAGATTCTTCTTGAGTTTTATCGAAGACTTTGATAATAAAAGACTTTGACAAATGCTTTATATTATTACGAAATCATTCTAATGAATCAGCTTTCCACTTAATTACGATGATTATTAAAGTCTTTTATTAAATGGCTCAAATATGCTAACTCATCTATAATTTTGGAGGGACAAAAAGGTTGTTAAAAAAAATAGTTATTATATTTTTTAAAAGGGCATTTCGGTCTTTTTGGAAGTTAGATGGGGGATGTAAAGATGAATCCGATCCCGCTCCGTCCCTCTCTCCCTCTTCATCGCCCTCGCTCGCCGCCATCTCTCGACGCCACCTCTCCATCCATCCCTCGCCTCCGTCCTCCCGAAAGGAGTACCGAGATCACTACGGTTCTTTTGACGTTTCAGCAAATCGCTGTGGCAAAGGTGGGATGCAAGTCGATCTTCCCAGACATCGAAGCTCAAGAAATCGGTACGAGTACCTTCCTCAGTTCCTCCTACTGCTCAATAAAAACCACGACTCTGTAGGGGTTCTTGCTTTGATAACGAGTGCTTCCTTTTCCTGTCAACTTTTGCTATGCTACTGCTGTGTATATTAGTCTCTATTAAGAATTGTAGAACTATAGATCATGTCTTATCTAGTGGCATAAGATTTTAGATGGAATAACAGTGATAAAAAAAATTAAGATGGTATTAGAGCGAGATGACCTCTGTTCAAATCGCATTAAAAATAATTATTGGGTTTTGATGCCACCCACACACGAGGGGAGTGTTACGAATATAAATTAGATGATAACTCATCTACAAGCTTAAGTTTTGAGATGAAAGACAGTGATAAATATTTAAGATGGTATCCAAACGAAAGATTCTGTATTCAAAACTTATCCATGTAACGTATTAAATTAAAAAAAATTATATTCCTTATCAATTGAAAGTTCATTGGTTGGGTTTGAGTTAATCTGTCATATGCACGTGAGAGTAAGTGTTAAAAATATGAAATCATTGATCATGTCTTGGCTAAAGGCTTAAGCTTTAGATGGAGTAACATTTATAAAAAAAATTGAGAATTTGAGAGTTTCATATGCAATGAGATCTTTTCAAGTCAATTATATGGATTGTACAGACTCATCATGATCAATGCTTTATGAATTGGATTTCAAAACGCTGCTATCCCTGAGTCGACTGTGATCATTCTGACATGTTATCAGGTGAAGTAGTGGTGATGATGTTGCAAAAGGTGATGACAGCACATCTTCACCAAGAGTTTTGTTGAAAATTAGTCAATATTATAAAAAAAGAGTAGCTTAATTTGTTCTGAATGTTGTCTACAGTATTATGACTTCTTGGATAAACCTGCATTTGGTCCTTGGTCATAGTTGTATCCCATCTCTAATGATAATACTTCTAGTTAGATGGTTCCTTTGGGAGGAGAGAGAAGACTATTTCCAGATTGAATATCTATATGATTTTATATTTTATGTGTCAGCAAATTTTTCTTGGTTTAGACTTTATAATTGATTTTGGTTTTTAATGTGCAGGACTTTTTTATTTTACTGAATAAATCAAAGAATACAACAATTCTTGGGAGGAGCTTCTTTGCCGGTTTCGTTTGCTTCTTTGAATCAATGGAAGCTTTGGGATCAATGATTGGGACTAGTCTTCCTTCCCCCACAAAATTTATCCATATGTCACCAAAATGTCTGACCATTAGATTGGCATCCCGAGATGCTCTCTCTCATTGTAAAGTCCCATATAGGAGACAAGTTCTAACAAAAGCATTTAGTGGTTCAGAAATAGTTCTGCAGAAGGCAAGAAGTAAAACATGGGGCTTCGAGTGTAGATGCAGTGCTCAAGAGATGGAGAGCTATGCGGCAACTGACAACACTTCACGAAGCTTGACACAGAGGAAAAGACTAGCAGTTTTTGTCTCTGGTGGGGGATCAAATTTTAAAGCTATTCATGAAGCAGCCAAGGAAGGATTGGTTCATGGAGATATTATGGTTTTGGTCACGGATAAGCCTGGTACGTTTCATATTTGGACGTTTGAGGTACTTGCACAAAGAAATTGCTTGTCACTGTTGCTGATAAAATATTTCTGCAGCTTTTTCACTTCTATTGTTCTTCCCTCATGATTATGTTTATCTTTTTCTCCTTTTTGGCATTTCTCCAATCATCTACGGCATGCCCTAGTCATTTGGATGACCTGCGTGTACTTTGTTTTTTTAACTTAATGCCTGTAGAATGCCTGCAGTTCTCTTATCTATACTGAATACCAAAAGAGAATATTGGATACCTATAAATGACAGTCTTATTTTTTCTTCGAAAAAGGAAAATGTTTGTATATTTCATAGTTCTCTAATATACTCTGGATGCTTGTTGACATGAAAAACATTGCACATTTAATGTTCAGAGTAATTTTGCAAATATTATGGAGATGAATCCACAATTCAAAGTAAGAAGAAAAAGAAATTATGAAAAATAAAATTATAAAGAAAAAAAGAAGACTATCAAGATGCATTTTCAACAGATGAGGAAATAAATGATGTTTGAAGATTGTATATGTTGGTTTGTGATTTTTTTCTTATAAATTTGTACGATGGAATTTTAGGCATTTGCCATTGCCTCCAAGGTTGCAGAGTTATTAATCAACCGAATTGAATTTTATTATGTTAGACATTGATCAAAGTACGTGCTACTTATTTAAAACATATAGATAAGTAGTATCAAAAGACAGCAGAGTGACAAATTCTAAAGAAATAAAAATACTTCATATTTTTTTATAAGTAACAGAATCTATAGTTGCAAGTGCAGTTTGCAACTTTTAGAAGCATGATACTTCTTTCTCTTGATTGGTTGCAAGAGCACATAGGACCAGGTCTATCATCTTTTAAGTATCGAGTTTTTCAGTCAATTTTGCCATCAGTGATCATTGTAATGTTAGCATTTAACTTAAGTATTTTTTGACATACACAATATGAATACATTAGTAAAAGCAATCCCTGTCAAGCTTATCAGCTTTTTGTGGGAGTATAGTTCTCTATTCTGTAAATTGTGTCCACAGCAACCCAGTTCATCCAAGACTATATTGCTCTGTGTTAAGCTTTTGTTTTCTCTTAGTTAAAACTGACAAGTATTTTGGGATTGCTTGTCTTATCACATCCAAATCTGATTTTTCTGTTTTAATCTCCAATTGTTAGAACTGAAGCTTTATTTGTATTATTCTGTATCTTTGAGCTTCCTCCATTCTACTTTTAATTCATGTTTCAGCTCACGGAAACTCCCTGAGTGGCAGTGTCCTAAATGTATAATGGAGTTTGTTTTGCCATCCAACCTCACATAACCTTGAACTATAGTTATTACTTAGTTGATTGACAACCAGTTTTTGTCATAGACACTGGGATTCCTAATTTATTGGAATTGCTTATGTAGGTTGTTGCAACCAAGTGGGATAGCTTTTTTTCACTTACTATTGATGGCTTCTAAACTAAACTGCAACTAAACTACCTTGCCATAAACATTGTTGACCGCTCAGTAATAAATTCATAACAAACTTGCGATGGTCATAATAATATGTATTTGGTAAGATTGCTAATTCAGCATAGTAACAAAATGAAAAGAAGAACATGGAATGCAATCTATTGTCGGAAGTTTAACACCAGAGTAATCATTATGCCTGAACTTGCTGCTCTTTACCTTGACACTTTAATGCAATTATTATAGTGTTATCTGAGAGAAGTCTGTTACTCATGCTGACAGGTTGTGGTGGTGCTGAATATGCAAGAGACAATCAAATTCCAGTTATTATTTTTCCCAGGTCCATGTCCTCGCCTGATGCTGTATCAGCAGCTGAACTTGTAGCAACTTTAAGGTGAATGTTCTTGTGATACACGTACATTTGCATCTCTTTTAAGGTACTGTAATTGTTGTTTCCATATTTTATCTCATGTTTTCTACAAAAAGCAAAATGGCAGGGACACTGTAAGATGAAGTTTTGTTCTTTTTGTACATATGAACTTAAAAATATTGTCTATCATTTTCCAGGTCTCAAGTATATAACCTTTGAAATCTAACTGCAGAATGTATGAACCGTAGGATGTAGGAACACTTATTGAAAGGAATGGTTGGTGTTTGTGGTTCTATAGTCAAGCTGTTGTATGTTGTTTGTAATTCTAGTGGTCAAATTTGGAGGTACTAGCATAAAGTAAAACTAACTGCAGAATGTATGAACTGTAGGATGTAGGAACACTTATTGAAAGGAACGGTTGGTGTTTGTGGTTCTATAGTCAAGCTGTTCTATGTTGTTTGTAATTCTAGTGGTCAAATTTGGAGGTACTAGCATAAAGTAAAACTATTGTGTTCCTAACCTAGGCCATCTTTGTTCAAGGTCATGCCTTACCTGGAAAGGCAGCATTCTTCCTATTTTGTTCTCAGGTTCACATGCAATATTATATTATATACTTGGTATTTTAATTAGCTTTGGAATGCTTTTGCCTTCTTTCATGCATTTCCTTAATGTTTGCAGGAATTTTGAGGTCAACTTTCTTTTGCTTGCTGGCTTCTTGAAGCTTATACCAATCGAGTTAGTTCAGGCATTTCCAAGATCCATATTGAACATTCATCCATCTCTTCTTCCTGCTTTTGGTGGTAAAGGTTTTTATGGTTTAAAGGTGCACAAAGCTGTCATAGCATCCGGGGCAAGGTATGGGAATTGCTTCCTGTTCTCCAATGATCACAAATAGATGAGACTTTTACATACCCTCCCCTCTATGTCCCTGGCTCCATGTGGTGACTATTCTTGGACCTTCAGGTACTCTGGCCCCACAGTTCACTTTGTGGATGAACGGTATGATACCGGTCGTATCGTGGCTCAGAGAGTAGTCCCTGTGCTAGCAGATGACACTGCTGAGCAGCTGGCAGCGAGAGTCCTTCATCAGGTCAGCAAGTAGATTGTATTTATAATGGAATGAGACTTTAATTATCTTTTCTTCTAGCTAATTCAACTTGAGGAGCTGCTCTTTGGTTTCATTGCAAAAATAAATGCTTGCCTATCTCGAAACTCGCAGATTCCTAATTATTGGTAAAATCTTCGATTCCAGGAGCATCAACTCTATGTGGAAGTAGTTTCAGCTTTATGTGAGGATAGAATTGTTTGGAGAGAAGATGGAGTCCCTCTTATTTGCAGCAGAGAGAATCCAAATAAGCTTTACTAGTCAAAGAACAGTGGAAATAACTGCTAGGACTGTTGATATTCTCCATAATCTGTTCAAAAATATCGACAGGAACCGGTACGAGTGATACATCATTCTACCATGAAGAGCTCCATTGTTTTATTTAGCGATATCGGTTTCTTTTACCCGTCCCTTTTTTTTCTTTTGTGCACTCTATGCTTAGAGGTGTTCTTGATGTTTGACATAAATATAATAAACTTGAAAATTTGACACCAATTCAATGCTACATTATCCCCTTTGCATCCTATTAGAATTTAGAATCTGACATAATTAGTCAGCCAGTTGGTAACATGATCACCTTCTCTATAGCAGTGTTATCTTAAAGTTCTCATTAGATTTTAGATGCCTAGAGATACTTACATTTGAAGTGTTCATTCTCAGTGCTGTCATATTTTTTGCCTTTTGCAAGCATAGGATTCCTTGTATGCTATTTATCTGGGTTGTGCCAAGGTTTCATATCCTCATAAACATCAGCAAGAATAATTCGCAATGCTTCTAGAATGACTCGTAGCATTGGGACACACCATCATGTGCACATTATTTTGTATTCCTATCCATTTGAATCAACTATATCTATATCTATCTTTTTAGTGATGTATTTAATGTTGATATAAATTTAAAGACCGTTATACGTTCTTAATTATACGTCCAAGTATTAATTATCCTATATTAGAATGAGCCGATCATATGTAATTTTTAGTTCTTACAAGCGTACATATTAGAAGGCATCAGCTAATTTAATTGGCAAGGATTTTAATTATTTATTATGAGACCTCAACTCGAATACTAATTTTATAATTTTTTCTTTATCTATATAATAATAATAGTAATAGTTATAAATAACATTGTGGAAATAAACAACTTCAAAACGAGGGGAGCACAAAACCATCGGGCGCCGGTCTAAGTTTGGCACGTGTCAGTGAGCCCACCGGATAGCAGCTGGTATTGGACGGCACACAAAGCCCGAGACCACTCCGTGGCATCCTCCGTAAATTACCCCCAAATCCCGGGGCCATTTGCTCGCCTCGAGTGCTCTTTCCGGGTCGCCGCCACCCGCGCACGTGACCGACCACGAGCGACCCACCGCATCCCCCGTTCCTCCGCGCCGCCGGAACTCCCTAAGCTGAACCCGCTCCTTCCTCTGATTCGTTGGTCCCAGAACAAATATCTCCCGACTCCGGTGCTCCCTCCCCGATGCAGTTTAATCATAGCAGTCGCAAGACTCAGCGGAACGCACCGTGATTGTACGCTAATCGTAAAGCAAAGAAATCTCCATCCGACGGTGAAGATCGTTCAGATGGAACAAAACCGCTTGGGACGGCAGCAGGTTTCATATAGAAAGTTCCGGAAACCCAGCCCCCCATTAAATGGCTTCGCTTATATAATACTTCGTGGCTCAACCCCTCTCTCTTCGTCTCATTTCTCTCTTCCGTCGCCTTTTCGTCGCTTCCAGTGTCTCATCTTGTATCGCCATGGGTGAGACTTCGAATCCTTCTCTTTCTCTCTCTCGCTCGAGTTCTGATCTTATTATTTCCCCCTATTTCCATCTCATGGTGGGTTATCTCTTGTTGTTGTAGCCGGAAAGATCAAGATCGGCATCAACGGTTGGTTTCTCCGCCCACTTCGATTTGTTGTGCTTGTGGTTGGGGTTGGGACTAGGTGGGATGTATGATCGATCTGCGGGCGTTCGCTGACTCGATCTTGTGGTTGTTGATAGGATTTGGAAGGATCGGGAGGTTGGTCGCCAGAGTCGCGCTCCAGAGCGACGATGTGGAGCTCGTCGCCGTGAACGATCCCTTCATCACCACTGACTACATGGTACTATGTCATTTCACTAATCTCGTTTGCTGTATGTACAGATCTAATGATTTTATGGGTGGATTGATGACATTACCGTTCCTTTGTGTATTTGCTTGTGTGAATCGTTAGTAGGATGATACCGATCCATGGTTTTGACGGTGAATTCGACAGATCCGTGGGATTTAACTGTCCTAGTTATCGTCTTTCATGTCGACGTGTGTTTTGGTTATTATTCTGTTCGCTTATTGTGAAACCTGTGCGTTTGTTCCGTTTGATTGGCAAATCTGACTTTTACGATTTGATGTTGCACTGCAGACATACATGTTTAAGTATGATACTGTGCATGGGTCATGGAAGCATCACGATATCAAGGTGAAGGACTCCAAAACTCTTTTGTTTGGCGAGAAACAAGTCACTGTCTTTGGAATTAGGTAGTCTTCTTCTTATCCCTTCTGATATAGATGTTAGTAATCATTATGTTTGAGATATAGCCCTTGTTTGTGTAACAAAGCTGTTCTGGTCTTTAGGAACCCTGAGGAGATTCCATGGGGTGAGACTGGTGCTGACTACATCGTGGAATCCACTGGTGTTTTTACCGACAAGGACAAGGCTGCTGCTCACCTTAAGGTAATGGTGTATGTAGCAATGTCTCTAATATTAGACATCAATCTTCTTCGTCAATGTCAAATGGCCTAGGTGACACAGGCTATAGGCCGACTCCTCCTCGAGGTTGAGCTTAGCACGCAAATGTTACTTCAAATCCAATAATTGACATTCACTTGCAACGATTTTTTTTCTTCTTTTAACGTGAAAATTATGTAGGTCATGTCAAGGAATCATTCAGAAGTTGCCATTTGGTAATATATTTTAGTCAAACAAGGGCAGTGGACTATGACACAATAAAGATAAGTTGTTTGTGGAAACTAGCAGAACTCACAGCTAAAACATTTGTGGAGTATGATATGTACTATCTAAACTCATTTTTTCTAATTTTTACCGTGGTCATAGGAAGCCATGGTTACTTTGAGATAGTAGTGTGGCATGAGACGGTTACTTGGAGGGGGGGGGGAAAAAATTATTACAATTACTAAGGTGAGACTGAACTTTTCTTAGTTTCATGTGGGAATGATCCATGTGGTTAACCCCAGATGGCTGGGACATTATGGCTTGTTATTTTGCATGTAAAATTTTCTTCTCTCATTTGGATAACCTTATGTAGATGTGATGTTGATGAGTGTGAATTTGCATTAGTTGCATGTAGGGAGCTGTCCATGTGTGTTAACAACGAGTCATGATGGTCATGAATGTAAATTTGCATTAGCGGAAATGACTTTCTAAAGTGAATATGGTCATGAGTGAAACTGCTGTGTATATGCATAATATCAAGTTGTTTTAATTATCATGAAGGGTTGTTTTTAAGTGTGCTCCAACCTTGTTTTATGTTAAGGATGATATCTTGGAATTAATTGCCTCAACAGAAGAATTATTGAAGTCTTCAAGTTGAATATATGTGTTGTATAAAACAAATGCACTGCGTGCTGTCCATATGAGAGGTAAGCAAATGGTGGTGAAACTAAATTACATCAGGTGCTAACAGAGCAACTTTCAAGTGTTCAATTATTGCTAATTTCAAAAGCTCATGGAATGGAAGTTGGTCTAGTTTCTTTGTGTCCATGTGGAAATCAAGTATTTCCTGTGGATATATGGATATATCTACAAGTTAGTCAGGTATTCTATTTATTCTATTTGATCCTCCTGTGGCTAACATGAGATACAAGATCTGCATGTTGTTAGAAGCAAACCCAATTCAAGGATTTGTCCTTTTCCTAAAATTAGCAATCTGAACTTCCCTGTTGGGCTATTCTCGTTCAACTTCAGGGTGGTGCCAAGAAGGTCATTATTTCTGCTCCCAGCAAGGATGCTCCGATGTTTGTTGTCGGTGTCAATGAAAACGAGTACAAGCCTGACATCAACATCGTCTCAAATGCGAGCTGCACCACCAACTGTCTTGCTCCTCTAGCCAAGGTAAATTACTTTCAAGATGGCCTGCGTTCTCCATTTTTGATCTTTTACTTAATATTAATTGATATTTTGTTTAAATATCTCTGATGACAGGTCATCCATGACAGATTTGGAATAGTCGAGGGTTTGATGACCACAGTTCACGCCATCACTGGTAATTATCATTTGAGTTGTCTGATCCTACAGAGCATTTCAAAGTTGTTACGAGCTTTGCTTTTGTTTATCAGCCACTCAAAAGACTGTCGATGGGCCATCAAGCAAGGACTGGAGAGGTGGACGCGCAGCAAGCTTCAACATCATTCCTAGCAGCACCGGTGCTGCCAAGGTATTTCCATAATAATGATTTATATTGTTATATGCATAAACTTGTAGGTGCTCGTTTGAACATATTATGTAGATATTCATAACATTTATGCTTGTATGCTCAAGAACACACATTTCAATGTGTGTTTCTATAGAATTTTTGTGTTAAAATTATTCTAAGTTGATCTGTGGACTGTAGAGTGTGCTTGTGCGGGAGCATTCTAAAAGTGTACTTGTTCATTTCATTGCAAGTGGGCATTTGAAGGAGTTACAAATTACACAGTTATACTTTATTTCCTGTTAGATTTGTTTCTTCAATTCCCTTGCTTATTTGACCATTGGGATAATTGCTTGTTACTAGTTTGACATCCGATGTGTATCATGCAGGCTGTAGGAAAAGTTCTCCCTGCTTTGAATGGGAAGTTGACTGGTATGGCATTCCGTGTTCCAACCGTCGATGTGTCTGTGGTGGATCTCACTGTCAGACTTGAGAAAGAAGCTACCTACGATGAGATTAAGGCTGCCATTAAGTAAGTAGCCAAAGTTGACAGCACATGATTCTTCTTATAATCCACTTGTGTCGTAGATATTACTCATCTGGGTGCCCGACATAGGTTAGCTGGAAAGTCATAGAATATACTATTTTCAATTATTGGCTTAATAAACAAGTATATCGTCAGATGTGTTGGGAATCATCTTCTCTCTCTCTCCTTTTTTTCTAATGTTTGGCATTCACATCTATTTGATTTTTTTTTTTTTAAATCTCAGGGAGGAATCTGAAGGAAAGCTGAAGGGCATCCTGGGGTATGTGGAAGAAGACTTGGTGTCCACCGACTTTGTGGGTGATAACAGGTGCTGTCTCTGCTCAAATATTTAATGTCAAAGAAATTACTTTGGTGACAAAGCTAAAAGTTATGCATTGCATGATTTGTAGTAACCTTGATCCCTTGATGATGATGATGTTTTAGTTGTCTAATTCTTAGACTGGTCATCATTACAGGTCAAGCATTTTTGATGCCAAGGCTGGAATTGCCTTGAACAAGAAGTTTGTCAAGGTCGTGTCGTGGTACGACAACGAGTGGGGCTACAGGTAACTAAATCACACTCCAAAATGAACCAACTCGCTGTCATGTTTATTATTATATATTTGAATTTGGTTCTTCTTGTTTGCAGCTCTCGAGTTGTTGACCTCATCCGCCACATTCACAAGAACCAGTAGATAGGATGCTTCTCCGTGGTCGTAGGTGCCCGTCGCTTCCCTTTCTAATCATGATGAATAAACGTGTGACATCCACTTTCTTACTTTGTCCTGGCCGCTGGTGGGTGATGCCCACATTTCGATTGAGATGTTAAATACTCGGCTGAGTGTGAAGCTGGAGTGCCTAGTTTATTTGCAGCAGACTTTTTTAATTAGACCTATTTTTCGCCGATCTTAATGAATCCCCTGAATTTCCAGTCTTAAGAAAATTAAGTTGCGTTTCTTGTGTTGAGGAGCATCAGACCCACCTTTTGGTGCCAATGGTTGGTGTGTGTTCGCGTGACATCTCTCAGTTAGATTATGGTTAGTTAATTCAGGTAGGTTACTAGGTTTCTGCATCATACACGACATGCTTCTGACACAGTCATGGAATCAAGTTGTCAAATATGAGAACAAAGCAGGCTTCTGCTTCAGACTTCCAAAGCTGTTGCTCGTCTCTCAAAAAACTCCCATTGTTAGTGGAGGGTTTTGATGGTTAGCATCAAAGCAGGAAATCAACTAGTATTTTGCTTGTGTAAAAAAAAAAGGCGACAAGGAAGGACTACAATGAGCCAAGGCCCAAACAGAGAGTGTCCTACAAAGCCAGTTGTGTAAAGTACCAGTATCAATTTTCCTGTAAACTAGCAGTAATTGCTTCTCACAACTTGTCCCTTTGCTTGCTTTTCCTATCTTTTATAAGATGCTATTAGTAAATTTTTAATGCCCCTGATCAGAAATGTTCTAATTTTCAGTGTACAGGACGACAGCGATGTTTGTTCAAGCTCGTTATCCTCCTCCTGTGCGAACAAGATTCCTCCTCGGAATCTACGTCATGCCCTTCCATGGAGGACCAGAGAGAGAGAGGAGTCTGCTTGTGTTGGTATTGGAACACAGATCTATGCGAGTGTTAGATAGATATGAGGTGTAGGTAAGGATTTAAATTAAGAATTTAAGATAACTTGGATTCTATTACCACCGATTCCAACGCCTTCAACTATAAATAGATAATTAATCAATTCATTTCATATGCCCCTCCAAATTAAAATTTCATACCAATTTCATATGCTCTTCCGAGTCTAATTTCACTTTCGACTTATAAATATCTCTTCATCTCTACTACAATTGTGTCAAAATTAAAAGGTCACAACTACTATAAAATAAATTTGTATATCTTTCCTTGTTGTTTATGCTTATTGTAAAATCATTTTACTTCGTTCACTACCCTCATTACATTCTTCCAAATCCTTTTAAGTCTAAATATCTTTCTGGTACAGTTCCATCGAAAGTCTTGAATTCAACGAGTTCTTTATTGACAAATGGTACCATTTGTCAATAAAGATATTGAAATCCTCAAGATCCCATACTCAAGTATTGTCATTATTATTAATAAAGAACAAAGAATTATCATGGTGATTCATGTATTGCTATTCATCTTCATCAACAAAGAATTGTTGATCAATGGATCGCGTTATTGAGATCACCAAAGAGCGACACCTTTATCTAAGAGCTGATAGATCTCAATTCATACTATCCTCTTGCCTTTTCAAGCACCATTAATTTTACTCATCTCGGGTGATCCGCAGGTCTCCTCGGCATCTCAAATATTCATATCTATGGCCAACAAAATGATTCTGCTCATCCTACGTGACATACCACAGTTTTCTTACCCAGCAAATTAAGAACATCCACTACGTAAAGCCCAAACCCAGAGACACAAGATAGTGATTAATTTAGACATGGATCTGATGATACATCTAATCTGCTTCTAAGAGGAATAAAAATTATAAAAGATAATTTTATATGATCTGCCTTCATAAAAGATAAAGGACACCATCAGCCTCTTCAAACATCCAAACAAATGTTTTCTTAAACTTTAAATAAAAATTATTTCATACTCCTCAAATATTCTCTCGTAATTTTATCTACCATCCCTTCTAAATCTTAGTTTCCACTGTCATAGCTTATTAGACCATATAGAACATTCATCCTAACATAGCTCACTTGATTCTTCTAGTCATGATCGACTACTAGTGAATTCGAATTAACATGCTTACTATCATAACAAACCTTTAAATAAAAAAAAAAAATTTAGCAAAAGTAAAACAAGGCATCCACATGCAGGGTGGGTTTTCTTTTCTTTTTAAGCTAAAGCAAGCCACTCAAATATGATATATAGAACAAGCATCTCGCCAGCTGTTAGCACACCCACACACCTCGATTATGATCTGTAAATACCACAGTCATCTCGAAATAGCTTCAGCTGATCATTGGCCAGACACCGAGAAACAGGTTGGTGTTTGCACAGCTCACCAGGAAACGCATCAGACACGATTAACCAAAAGTCTGGGGTTTTGTAGACTTGGACGACACCGATGACTCCACGCGGTAGTCTAGGTTTTATTTATAACATGGAGATATAGATCATCGTTAAGACTGTATTGCCACACTATGCTGCTAGTTCATTTCAAACAACAACACATCTGATGCAGCAGCTTCAGCCCCCCTTCAGTCTTCCTCTTCGGCTTCCTCGAGCCAGTTCACAAATGGCTCCAGGGCTTTCACAAAAGTTTGCCTGCAAACATCAGATGCTTATCTCAGAAATTGAAGTAAACACAGTTAAAATATGACAATTCTGGTGTCTACTACTCATGAATTAGTGCGCATATAACGGTTCTGAGTGCAGTCCTCCAGGCTGATGCGTAAAAGATCAATTGGCTTTTCAGGTCAGAAGAATGGGGCACCAGCATACGTGGACTTCAATCTCAAGAAAAGAAAAGAAAAGAAATCTGTGGCACATGCCAGTACACATACTGACAAATCTGGTACCCAAAACATCAAAGGTCAAAATAACCCCACCATCACCTCGATTGGGGGAAAAGGAAGAAAAAACTGAGAGCCATCCCAATTGCCAAGAAAGCACAACTAGGTTTTATCTCTGACATCTGAGGCTATGATTGGACTTTGTTGATTCGTGTCAACCAATTTTATATGTATGTACATGTATACATACATATACATATATATATACATATATATATATACATGTATATATATTAGTTTCTTTGGAACCTATCCACCTTCCCCATTCCCAACAATACCACTGACGATCTTGTGACAGCAGTCACAGGCTCCATAACGACAACATTAAATTAACAATTCGAGAATCAATCACCCCATTCCGTGCTAATGGATCTAGTCAATAGAAAAGCCACCCATAAATTACTCGAAGTATTCCCCAAAATTTTGACGCCAAGTACCTACCAAGCATCAGCATCCATTACATCTGGATACTGGCATCAATAACTGCCTACGTCCTACTAACTTTAGGAAGCATCATTCCATCCAAATAGATAAGAGGGAAAAAGGACGCTTATGCACCTGCCCTTCGGGTTTGCACCTTTCCGGAACCAAAGAAGAATTGTATCCTCAGCAAGAACATCTTGGTCATAAAGAGACCTTATAATTTCTGGAAACAATTTCATAAGTTTGGCATCCTCATAGCACTGGATCTGGACTTTGTAAAGCAGTTCTAGTTCCAGTTTCCCACTGGTACAAAAAGCATTCAGAAGCCCTGCCCAAGCTTTCACCTGCAGACATAGCAAAGTCCTTGATCCAAATAAATCAAAAATAATAATATCATGAAAAATAAAAGGTATTTTCTCCATTTCTTTTGTACTCGATTTATTTATTTTTTACAGGAAAAGGTGAAGTCACCTCCACAAAGAATGTCATTATCAAGGGATTTCATACCCTATCTGTACACTTGCATAACATACATAAAAAATAATCAATTAACATGCTGTACAGAATACATGAAAAAAACTACACTGAAATGTATTATACTATGAAACTCATGAAAGCAAATGCACGGGAGCCAACTTCCAACTCCAGCAATGATAGAACCAAATATTCTACACATACATGATGTGCAAGATGATGCCAAAGGATGCTTAACTAGAAGATTATAAGAATAAGTGATTGCAACAGCAAGAGAAATTCACAACCAGATTCATCCTGATTAGGAATCCCAATGAAATTTGAATATAAAATCTAGCGCAACTCCACCATGGATTTTGAGGATGAGCTCTCTACAAAAGAGAGCAAATAAATGCATCCTATAAAGGATTCATGCTTTTAACTCGATTGAGTTTGGTTAGACTTTCAGGTTTTCTTTTTTGTATTAGTTAGATATTGAATTGCATAGGATGTCTTATCATATCATCATCTTAGGATTTATAATTTGTTTGTTCTCTTGGAAACAACATTAAAATGAACAAGATCTTATCTTCAAGATAATTTAGATTAGCAAGTAGTTTTAGATGATAATATAGAATTCTCATTGTATCCTTTGTTTAATAAATAAAACATGTATACAGTGAAATGAGAATGACAATAAAAATGATCTCATGAATTTTTCTGTCAAGAGGCTTTTTGGTCTTGTTGTCTTATCTCTTTGTAACAAGTGTTTTCTCTAGGTTCTAGGATAATTCTATCCCTCTTTCCTCCTTGCTTTTCATTCTCATCATATTGATCAAGTTATTTTCACATTAGTATGTTGTCATAGACTAAAGTTGAGACCAAAGCTGAGTTACATCAAATCAGAATGCATGTTTGCACTATCACACCTCAGTTTTGTGTAATCAGTAGCACCTAAATCGATAATCATATTATTAATCTCAGATAAAATGACTTTACAAGTTCCAAAGATGATCAGTTTTCATGCTCACTTCTTTTTCAAGACAAGTTGCTCTGCCTATCACATGTCCCATGAACTTTAATTCAAAAATTGCTAGCCCTGATGTATCTACTAACTAAAAAAGAGCAGCTTGTAAATTTGTGGTAGACAGGAGTTTTCATGCTCACTTCTTTTTCAAGACAAGTTGCTCTGCCTATCACCTGTCCCATGAACTTTAATTCAAAAATTGCTAGCCCTGATGTATCTACTAACTAAAAAAGAGCAGCTTGTAAATTTGTGGTAGACAGGAGTCCCACATACATGAAAAGGCATCTTAGGGAAGTTTACAACTATGACTCATGTTTCCCTTGAAAAGTTAAGTAAAAAAGAAATTGAAACAACAGAAGAATCTGAAATTATTGTAAGAGAATATATAAATGTCACTAATTAATATAGATGTCAAAGATCTACCTTCTATCTAAACATAGAACTAAATTAAAAAGGATTCCTTACCTGGCGAAGCGCAGCATTTGCATTCTGCTGCTGGTTTTTACCAGACCACTGAACAGCATCCATTAGCACATCCCAGAGAATGCGCACAACTTCAACATCAGGCAAGTTAGCATCTTTCACTCGTTGCTTCGCAGTCTCTATTACTTCAGATACATCAGTTTCTTCTGCAATCTGAGTTGTCAGAGCTGATTTCATTTCCTTCAGCTTCACCTCAAATATTTTCTTTTCATGGTACTCGACAAGAGATAGCAATCCTTCTTTGCTGGAAAATCACCAAATGAAGAAATGGGTAAGCGTTTAGTTTGCAGATGGAGATATTGAAAACATTAGAAAATGTTAGCATAGTGTCCTGACGTGTTCCCCCCTTCTGGTAACAAATCCAGACTCATAAGACTGGACAATTCTGTCACATTGTATCGCATGGCACAGTCTTATCTCAATACTGTTCAGTGCTACAATGCTAGCATTTGTCCACACAGTCAGCACATGAAAATTTTGCCCATTAGAGAAATAAGTGGGAAAATTTCTTTTGGACCTCAATCTTATTTCAATGAGATTGAAATAAGATTAACATCACCATACAAGTTTTAACAACTTTGACTTCTACAGACCAGGGGTATAATAAACTTCATAATAATTCAGAAGATGTACTTACGTGAAATGCTCAGAGAAACATTCAGCAGAGCGCCTTGCCGAAGGGAAAAAATCAAGGAGATTGTCCTCCATTTTACCTCTCTTCAGAAGTGATATAAGATCATCTAAACTGTTATCAACCAAGTATTCCTTGAAGAACTCAGTAATAAATGGAAGAACTAGCCCCTTAGCCACAAGATTGTCCTTAAGTAATGACTGGAAGACAGTCTCAGGCGGAAGCCCCGATAGTTTCTGAGAGAATGTAAGGGCTGTGAATATAGCAAGCTTCTTTCTTTCATTCTCCTCAAAGAGCTCCAAGGACTGAAGGAACTTTCGCATAACATTTTCAAGGTTCTTAATCAAAAAGGGTTTACGCCGCAAGATCTTCTGTATGTAGAGTACATAAGGTAAGATAGCTTCACGTGTAGGCTGGCAATCTAGAACTGAATACGGATGCCTCTCTCCTTCATCGGGTTTTATTGTACCAGGCAGTGTGCGCCCACCAGTGAAGACAACCTGCAATCAACAACAAATGATATCAAGTGTGCATGGATTTGTTATGAACTCAAAAACACATGTAAATATTCATAAGCATTCAAAAAATATGTGAGAACTTGTAAAAAATACTAAAAAAACACAATAATACTAATAACTACTTGAAAGCAATCTAACATCCCGCCATATGAGAACAACTAAAGATGGTTATTCAACCAAGCAAAAGTATAGCTCTATATTATTTTAAAAAAAAAAGTGTTACATACTTGGCAAATTGGCATCAACTTACAAGTTTATGATCTAGTCAATAAGATAATAACTGATATCCTTATGCTATGCCACATTATGGCAATTATAATTGGATCAAACAAAATTTGATACAGCAAGAGTAATCAGCAACTCAGGTAAATTTCCATATACCTATTGCAGTTATAGGTAGAAATAAACAGTCATTTTTTTCACAAGACTCTGGTCATTAACATTGCACACATGTAAGTTCAAAGAGTTGAATGGAAAAAACAAAGGAACCCAAAGTTGCGGAGCATCATTCATCCAATTCTAGTCGAACAGGATAGAGAAGTAGCCTCTGATAAGAAAAGGGCTCAGATCAAACTTCACTGTATCCAGACCAAGATCAGTCTTGGACCAAATGTTAAATGCAATTTTTTAACCAAATGATCGCTTTGTTTGTCACTTCCATATTTTCAGAAACCAATTGAAAAAAGAGGAAAGAAAAGAATCAAAATTCACTTGATGTGGTCGTAATACAGATGGATAAATTATTAATCTCTGGCACCGATTGTACTCTCGTAATGTTTAAACATGCAGCAAAAGAATTCCACATCTGAAAAGAAGCAAAGTAAATAACTAGAGTTATTATTATCAATTCAATGCTAAACTTCTTAGTAGATTACTTTGATTACTAAGCAATCTCAAACGAAAAGTAAAGAATCAAGATACCAAACAGTCAAGATCTAACTTCCAATTTACCAACTCCTCCAGAATAACATAGTATTTAATAGGTACAAAAAAAGATACAAAGAAAAAAAAAACCAAAATGAAACGTGTTCTTGATAGGAAACAACCAAACCAAAATAAATGGTATTTGATGCTCCCAGAGACATCACTGATGAATAAAGGATCTCCAGAAAAAAAATATTCAGAGATAATCCATAATCCATACACATATGAAACACCAGGAGAACAGAACCAAGAAGAAAGGCAAACAAAATATCAGCATAGACCACAGAACACATTGATTGTTCAAAATCACAAGGAAATTATCATGTACCTCAAAGAAGGTGTCACCGTATCTTGAGAAGTTAAGATCCGAAGACTCGACACTCTTTGCAACAAGTTCCTATCAGATGAAAAATGTACAAACAGAAATCAAGTTCTTGCAAGATAAGTATAGGAGAAATTTCAGATTAAAAATTATTTAGCTAAGTTGATTGGCAATGTTCATTAGCATTAGTAGTGCAAGGAAATTCTCAATTCCAGAGTATACGACCTAGATGAATAACAAAGAAGCAAGGATTGCAATCCCATAGCATGGTACTATACTGGTTCCTGGTTAGTCCAGCATGCACTGACTGGTACTGGTGTACACATGATACACAAAAATATACTGGTGGAGGAAGAGAAGGAAGAACGGAGGAAGAAGAAGGAAGAAGAAGAAGGAAGAGGAAGAGCAAGAGAGAGGAAGAAGAGGAGAGGAGCATACCCGATCAATGATACACAGTGGGCAGCAAATAGGTAGGCCGTAGCACTCTGCTCCGACGCTGGTGGAGTGCTAGGTGTGATAGACAGTCGGAATCAAGAACTCACAACTCATTATTAGAGTCATAGTTTTTTGTATAATACAAACCAGAACGCCTAAAATGGGGGTTTGGGTCAGGTCCACATGCCGATTCATGCTCGGACCAATGCTGATAGGTAAGTATTGGTTTGGCGAAATGGAGTTCCTTGCTAAGAAAATTGGCCACTCAAACACAAAGTCCACCCAAAACAAAAAAGCTATAAACAATCAAATTCTTTGCCAACAGATTAAAAGGATCTTCCCTAGTCTTTTACCAAACGCTCAATACATGCAGGAACAAAGACATCTAGTAGGCCTGCTATAATATACAATTTCCTAAAGCCATCATCTTTTATTTAATCCTCTAAATTGTTAATTAGAGGATTTCCTAAAGCAATCAAATTCTTTGCCAACAGATTAAAGAGAATTTCCCTAACCTTTTACCAACGTTCAATAAATGAAGGAACACACATCTATTAGGCCTGCTATAATATAGAATTTCCTAAAGCAATCAAATTCTTTGCCAACAGATTAAAGGGATTTTCCCTAGCCTTTTATCAGCATTCAATAAATGCAGGAACAAACACATCTATTAGACCTGCTATAATATAGAATTTCCTAAAGCCATCATTTTTGGCTAAATGAATTTTCCTAAGAAAATTAGAAGGGAAGCAAAGTCAAAGGCAGAAGAGATTTGTTCAAAAGAAATCATGGAGGATCAGTGTCAAGCTGATCTTCAGGCACCTGATTGGATTCCTATTCCAATTCAAAAAAGGCATCATGATTGCTTGAATACAAGCAGTTATCAAGAAATTTAGAATGATGAAAATTCATCTTTTGGCCACAGGGTTTAGCTCTCAAGTACTTTTCTCTTCTTCACTTGATTTCTCTTTTTTTTTTTGAAATATTAATTCAACAGGATGTTGTTTCTAGCCTGCATTTAATTCCCCCTAATCAGCCATTTAGATTTTCTTTTCTTTACTGTCTGCAACAGCAATATTTTTCTGCTGAGTCTCAACACAGCAGTTATCTGGCAGCTGATTTAATTTTGATCACATGCATGCCCTTAGTCATCATACCATGAGCAATTTGAAGTTCTCATAGCAAAACTTCAAACAAAAAAAAAATGTTAACTTGCTATCTGCACCTAAATTTTCATGATAACCATACCAAATCGCCAGCATTCTCCAGATATATCTGGACCACTGCATCTGCAAAAGCTGCAGGGTCCAAAGGAGCAGTTATATTCCGTTTGCGGGTCTTTATCCGCGTGCCACTGCATTGGAAATATTATCATTAATGTACCTCAGCATTCCTCAATAAAAACATCAACATAGACACAAAAACTTTTACAATGTCTGCTAACCATTATAAGAATGAAGTAAAATAATCACCATTCAAATTCAGAGCCACACACATCAAAAGGAATTGCAAACAATCCAATTTATCCTATCTATTAAAAGTACCAATGGTCACTGAAGATATTACAATGAATTTCTTTAAGCGCATAGGAGCTTGATGTGTGTTGGACTGTAGCATTTTTCACCAACTTATGGGACCATACAAATTGCCGTTGCTGCATTATCATCTAACTACGTTGACCTAACTTGATATTGACAGGGAAGCCACTTAGAAGACAGTTAAGCAACACTCAGGAGTGTCACACCAAGTCGTGTCTCAGCTTCACAAGAACAAAGTGTCAAACAAAGTACCAAATTGGTTAACACCAAGAAAGCAAGTCCTTTCAAGTAAGGAAGAACACAAATTTAATTAGAAAGTTTACCAGTCTGTAACTAGGGGTATTACAGTAAATTATAAATACCGGATTGAATTTTGGATACAATTTATTTATTGCAAAGAACATACCTTCTAACCCCCTTAATAACAAGCCTTCCAAGAAATACATATATTCAATTTCTACCTATCTGAATTTTCCCAGATCAAGCCTTTAGGGCCTAGTGCTGCAGCTAATCATTCCCAAGAGCAGCACACCCCATAATTATTCAGACACCAAAAAAATTTTATAATCGAAATACAACAAAATTAAACCATACTTCCATTCTGTATAATTAATCCATGCAACATGTACTAGAAAAACGAAATAAAATGTATCAAACGAAAGGAAGCAGATCAACGTACCCTAGAGTGGGTTTCTCCTTCGAGCTGCGTAATAATCCAAAAAGAGACAAATTAGACATTGCATATAAAACATTATCAATAGATCTCGGTTTAAAACAAAAAGAACTCTTTTTTACCAATAGATCTCCCACAAAAAAAATGCTAATTCAAAAGCAAGAATCCGATCAGATGCATTAGCGAGAGACAACAATGAAAAAGGAGAAACGGAAAGTGTTCTACATCTGACGCTTGTAAAACAACCAAGATGAGAGAAAACGAAAAGGCCACCTCTAAGAGAAAACATCCTGGATTCAATACATGGACTGCAAGATCAAGATCGGATCGTTCACCGACAGAACAAGCCCCAAAAATCAGATCTCCGGCCAAATCATGGCAGATCTAATGAATCAAGAACCAAAACAGGCGATCTACCACATCTTCATCAAGAATTCGGATTTCCATCAGAAATCCCCAAATAGGCTCGAGGACCACAAGCAAACCCTAAGCAGCAAAAAATACACGAGGGTAAAAGAAAATAAAGCCTGGATCAAGAAGATTGCCTCATAAACCAAGACCGAGAAGGCTCGAGATCGATCGAAGGGAGGAGGAGGACGGAGGAGACGAGGAAAGCAGGGACGCCCTTTTCTTCCGCTACGGCTCGAAAAGGATTGATGGCAGTACTATTCGAGCACCGAACGGTTCATCGCTAGGCATATATAAAGAGGGGGAATACGCAACATGTCATCGTGAAGGGGTACATTGAGCTCGAGTGCGACCCTAACAGCGTGATGTCGGTGGACCTTTAGTGTTTCTAGATTCACAAATTGTTTTATCTAACAGATTTGATTTTACTTCGGTTTTTCTTATCATAAGCTGCAGGAACATCCTACCTCGTTCTTATCGGGTCGAGGCAATTACGCATCGGCCACCCTCCACGCACTGGCCGCCCTCGTTTTCTCCCGCTTTACCCGCGCCCGCCCTCCGCTCCGGCCGCCTTGCCGTCCTTCCCGTCGTCGACGTGTTCGGCGAGGGTGATAGTTTTTCCCCCTCTCGCGCGCCACCTGCATTGGCATTCGGTACCCTCTTGAAGGACCTCGTCGGCGCCTAGCGGTCACCCACCGCCTCTTCGACGCTATGCCCTGCCGGTAGCCTTTCCCTCGCCAGGGCCGTCTTCGACCAGAATGCCGTTTCGCGGACGCATATGGTGGCCGTGCACTGCAAGGCCGGTGCCGTCGTTTCTGCTAGGGAACCGTTCGACAGAATGCCTGAGAAGAACCTGGTTTTGTTGACCGCTACAGTTAACGAGGGATGCTGCGGTCATAGACGAGCTAACATCCTGTGGACTCGAAATGATGGCGCTCGACATCCTTGACAGACTGCAGAGGGAGACGACGGTGCCAGATTGTATCAGATTTGTCAGGAGTTCTGGGCAAGCATTGTTTGCAGCCATGGCATGGAGCAGAGAGCCGACCGCTTTTCTTGCATCACGGACATGCTTGGATGGGCAAGGTGGCTCAAGGAAGCGCACAAGATGATTCAGAGCTCCACATATTTGACAGTTTGTCACACAGAGGGTTGGAATTCTGTGATTCTTTTTGTGCATGGACGTGCAGGGAGGCACAAAGAAGCACACACAAGATGGCTCAGAGTATTCTGGTGTGGCCATTGCTTGCAGCTTGGAGGACTCGTGCCGATACCGAGATCGCAGAGAGCTGTTGAAGGTGGAACCAAGAACTAGGGAAGCTGTATGCTTCTTGCAATGATAACACTGCAAGAACAAGATCCAGGCTTGAGTTTGGATCGACATTTAGCGGAGCTGCTGTAGATTTCAGAGCAAGGTGTTGACATGCATCAAATGCAGGACTGATTAATTTGTTGCCTTCTATGCTGGTTAGTCTTACAACGAGATGATCGGTTGGTTAAGGCAAAGAGCATTGATGATTTGAGCTGCCAGGGCATACCTTGGTGTTGGAGCACTTTGATTGTGCTCTGTTTTCATGCAACAAGCATCAACCAGCTGGGTGGCTATCCAGGTGAGAAACCATTTATGATGCACAATTGAAACCGGTCAGTCCAGTTTTATGTGTGGCAAAATGAAACTAAGATTATGGAATGGTCAAGTTTGCATCAGTTTGTCATTCAAAGTCTTTCTTTTGGTATCAAAGAAAAGCTTTTTGTTCATCTGGAAATTAGTCTTATGTTAGTGTTCATCTCAAAATGCAGCAGGGACAACAATTTGCCGATGAATCTGATGCGTCGTAATCTTATTAGTGTAGACAGAGACTGAAACATGCATTACATTGCTGATTTATTGTCTCCTGGGCTTTGATTTCCTGTGCTCTCAAAGGACAATCCAAATCATCAATCAGAGTTGGTGGTATATATATCTTTTCAAAGATTAATTTGTTATGTGCTATAAGCGATTTTTTCTTCGAAAAATTAGTGCATCTTTCTTTTTATTCAAACAGGAATAGCAGCAAGGAATTAGTAGTGCCATCTCTCTCTCTCTCTCTCTCTCTCTCTCTCTCTCTCTCTCTCTCTCTCTCTCTCTCTATTATTGCCATTTCAGCTCTGTGACAGTCATCTCCCCCAAGTGGAATCTAATTATGCCAAGTGATGCTACAAGATGTAAACAAAAGAAGGGTGAACCTACCCATTTATAATTAGTATCAAGCAACAGAGTTGTAGCTTCCCACAAGATTGTCTTCTATCCTTCTTATACTTCGTTGTCGGTTTTGCTATTGTTGCCCTTCTTGCTTGCTACTTTCTTCCGAAGCTTTTGTCGTCTCATCTCTATTATTATCGTTGATCCTTTGTTCACATGCCGACGGTTGAAATCCATGTTATCTTTGTAGTTTTGTGTCATAAATATATCCCTTCAAACTAGCCATTTTTGTGGAGTATCCCTCCAAAATTAGCCACTTTTGTTTCAAGGCAACCAGAGAAGTCATCTCACTTATAATTATTGTATGCCCTCTAAACGAGTTATTTTTGTAGTTTCCTCTTATGCAAACCCTAAAAACTTGCATATATATGTCATTGATGATAATTTTTATGGGATGCTATTAATTAAAATTACAAATGACATTTAATTTTCTTTTGACTTAAACTAACTAATGTTGACTATAGTTAGTCATACAATTAACTTTTTTTTTCTTTCTCAGAATGTTATCTTAATAATGTTAGAAATATCTGTGCCACCACCAAAATTTAAAGAGTAAATATATCATTTCAAAACCTCGGACAGATATAAATGAAAAAATCCAAAAGAAAATCTTATTTGCACGCGAATTATTATTAGAAAAGAGAGTCTAAGATATTATTGATGCCTTCTTTGAAGCCAAAATAAATAAACAATTTTTTTGCTTAGTCAGCTATGGCAAATAATAAGAATTATTTCATAAGAAATAATTTACATTCATCATGGGAATAAAGTCATCTTTACGATACGATTAGAGTATCCGCACCAGTGATAACAGATGATGAACCTCATCAGCATCCTCTTTACATTTGGATCCATGCAGTCATCAAAATTCTTTTGAGCTTGTTTGATTCCATTTAACTAGTTGAGACCCCCTGAAAGAAAAAGAAAAAAAAAATCAACCATACTGATATCTTTCATTAACATCATTTCTAACATTCGCAATTGCATATAACCAAAAGAGCAGAAAATTAATTTCGCACATGAATAAGCAAGAACAAGAGTAATGCAAACAGATGGAAATGAAAGGATCCTTAAATTGTTTACTTTTCATGTGATCGATGATGCAATCATGCATATATATAGCATGCAACTTATATTCAGGAGTGTACTTTTGCTAGTTACGAAGAATTAAGGCATGTATCTGATGATAAAATGCTTTGAGCTGTTTGTAAGTTTGCTAAAATATTATATGTTATCATCCTATTCTAATTATCTAGAAATAAAAGAACTGATATTTCCTAGACTAGTCGGAATCTTCCGTACAACGGAATCAGTATTGTTGAATTACAGAGAAGCATGATTTTAGCTAGCTATGCTCATAGGAAGTACAAGTCTTTTCAACCATCAAACTCAAATCTTGCAGCGATTAATTATCCAATAATGAATCCAATATTAGCACGCAACTTACATTCAAGAATATTTTCTTGCTAGTTATAGAGAAATGCCTCAAGTCTTTGAGCTGTTTGTAAATTTGCTAGTATATTACATGTTACCATCCTACTCAACCCTTAATTGAGTAGTTGCCTACTCTAATTATCTAGAAATATAACAACTAATATTCCTAGACTGATGTGAATCTCAAGTACAATGAAATCAATCTTGCTGATTCATAGAGAGTCAGTATGTTATGTTGCTGTGCTCTTAGGAAATACAAGTCTTTTCTACCACCTAATTTATAATTTCCTTCTAAAAATGACAATTAAAAGGCTAAGAAAACATCATAAAACACCCCTAGATGAGATCATTTTACACAAATACGCTGTCAATTGAGTATCTTGATATCAATCTCTGAAATGAAATAATTAATGCAAATTCACCCGTGCAATGAGAACAAGGTAATGAGACTTAATAACTTGCCCTAGTTGCTTTATTTTCAAACTGGAAGACTTTAAGTCAACATTTCTTTATCTGAAGCAGCAGAGAAGATGACAACCTGGAGTAATCAAAGAGTGTGGCATGGATAGGCACCAATTGGTGCATGGAAGAAGGCAGCATATATCTCCACATCACCATTTGAAGCATTAGAGGACAAATATGTCAGTAGCCTTCCTCTTAGTAACTGCTGAATAGAGAGTGGTTAGCCTTATTAACACATTAAATGTAAGAGTGAGCGTAAATGGAGTTGATTAAGATGTCTAACAAATTTACCTTATAATCTCTCACATATGATGGATAGAATGAGAAGTCTTTTTGAAGGTGAGCCTTGATACAGTGGTGAGGTTGCTTCTTTGCAACCTAAAAGATCAGGGTTCAAGACTTGGAAACAGTCTCTCTAAATATAGTGCTAAGCTGCATATGTTGACTCTCGCCAGATACCTCAGTCGAAAAGGGAGCCTTGTGCTCTGGATTTCCCCATTTAGAAAGAGACTTTTCACTTCACTTCTCAAAAAGCTTCCTTTTCACTTTGCTTCTCAAAGCTTTCTTTCACGTTGTTGTACGTAAACCACTGGTCATCTTGATCTCACCTCAAAAAATGGTGCTTGGTTGAGGTTAGGATGGCAATTCAAACATAAAGCTCACCTCAGAAAGGGTATGCAATTCACTTGCAATGACATAATAGCAAGCTAATTAGCATCCAGGCGCCTGCATATATCAAGTGATAGTGATCTATGAGACAGAAATATCAGGGAAACAAGGTTGAAAGGAACGAAGAGAGCCATGCAGCAAGGGAGAAGGAAAAGGAGAGAGGAGCGAGGTGGGGCAGGCAAGTTCAACAGAAACTTTTATTAAACCTATCTATTAGTGATTATAATAAGAATTTGCATATGAATAAAAAAATTTGCATTAAATGCCAACAAATTAGAAGAGACCATTTAGTACTAAAGACACGGCAGCATGTGAAGAGAACGATTTATAGTAACTCTGTAATCAAATACCAGATGTTTTACCATGAAATATGTGCTCATCCAAACACTAGTTATTTTTCCAGTTCTCTACAATGAGAAACTATCGTATTGACGGTACATGGGTGCTATATATATCTTTAAACTTATAAAATTTGGTGCATCGTCTTGAAGTGAAGAGGACCTTTGAGCTTGTAGAATCTGAAATACTTGACATATAGTCGAGTTTGATGATACATATGCAACCTTTAGATGTACAAAACTAGTAAAGTTATCATCGGTGATCTTTTCAGACAACAATAGATCCTCTATGTGAATAAGTAAATAGGTCCAGAAAGCAACAAATATGATGTGTAAATGGTTCTTCAAACTCTCTAGCCAAATATCAAACAAGTGAAGTTGCCATGCAATAATTTGGAAGATAACTTGTTGCTCTAACTTATGTTATATCACGGTCAGCCCCCTCTCTCATCTGAATTCTTGATTCATCCGAGAGTGCAGCAAATTCTCTTTTCTTTTTTGCTTCTCTATGCATGTCCCCCTGTTCTTTTGTTATGATTTGAATCACCTCAGCTCTTATTAAATTTGGTTGGTGTGTCTTGACATTAAACTTACACTCCATTTCAAATATTATAGTTTATCCTGTTCCTTCATTAGTACTATGATCAAGTTCAAACTTAGGTTCTGTACCACATGAGAATATTTATTAGTTATTTGTTTCCTATCTCATTATTTTGAGAGTTCAAAACCAAAGTTTCTTGAACTTCTGAACTTTGAATGACATTTTAGAAAAGGCATCTTTGAATTTGTTTCACACACATATAACTCTAAACTAATCCAAGCTTTGCAAGATCACCTCCCACTACCTTGGCACCATCGGTTACTTCAACACCTTCCGAATATTAGCGAAACTCTTATCTTTGATACATCTCTCAACCACCATGTCGGCCTACACCTTGTGCCTTGGATATTAATTCAGCTAAAGAAATGAAGGGCACTAATAATATGATTTGGTGTATAATTGCTATTTATCCAGTTGATATCATCGAAAGCATGAAGCTTTTTATCAAAAAGAGATAATCTCTGACTGAGAAAGCTAACCTGATCTCCACTCAGTAGCTCAGGCAGCATCAGACTTCAATTGCAACAGGTAACTCAAACTGGCTGCTACCTGCCTCCTTCTTCAACCCTCTGTCCTTCATCATTCTTCTCAAGTACTCTGCCCCCTCCCACTGGCCACAAGCTGCATAAAAGTTCGACAGCAGTACATAACTTCCAGGATTATCAGGATCCAGCGAAAGAAGATGCCTTGCCATCAGCTCACCCCTCGCCAAATCCATGTTGGCTTTGCAAGCATTCAGCATGGCTATGCAGACTGCACTGGTCAGATTACCTGGATTCAAAATTAGATCACAGTAGAGCTTCCATGCCTCCTCGATCCTACCTGCACGACCTAACAGGTAGATGAAACAAGCATAATGCTCAGGCCCAGGATCTATGCCATGCTTGCTCTGCATTGCGAAGAAGCACTCTCGCCCCTCATCCACCAGTCCCGAATGGCCACAGGCCGAGAGAACCGAAAGGAATGTCACAGCATTTGGTGAAACATGGCCGCTTATTTCTTCTTCTTGCATCCTCTTAAACAGCTTCCAAGCTTCAACACCACGCCCATGGCTTCCATAGGCCGCAATCATGGTTGTCCAGGAAACAACGTTCTTGCGATGAATCTGTTCAAAAGATGTTCGCCCTGCTGTTAGGTCCCCGCACTTGGCATACATGTCGACGATGGCGTTGCACAAGGCCGTATCTGAATCGAATCCATGGCGGACCATCACACAGTGCACTTGCTTTCCGTAGGACAAGCTCAAACACTCCGAGCAGGCAGAAAGAGCACAAGTGAGGGTGATCTCGTTGGGCCTCACGAGTCCTAAGACCGAGAAGGCCTCCTTGAATCGCCGGTTCTGGATGCACGCGCTGATTAAGGCGTTGTAGATTGCAACATCCTTCTCGCGTTTCAATCCGTTGAACACGTCGAACGCCTCCTGAATCATTCCGCAACCAGAATAGAAGTCGATAAGCGCTGTGGCCGTGACGAGGGAGTCATTGCCGTCGCCAATCACCCGAGCGTGGATCTGCTTGCCGAGCCGAGCGGCACGCAGGGACGCGCAGGCTTTCAGCACGGAACACAAAGTGACTCCGGTGAACGGAGACCCTCCATCCACCGCCATGGCGCGGAAGGCCGAGATGGCGTCGGCGGGGAGGCCGTGCCGGACGAGGCAGGAGATGAGGGCGTTCCACGCGATCGAGTCCCGGACGGACATTCCGTCGAACACGTCGAGGGCGTAGCGGAGGAGGCCGCACCTGGAGTACACGTCGAGCAGGGCGGTGGCGGGGACGGGGTGGAGGTCGGCTGCCGACTTGACCATGAGCGCGTGGGCTTGGCGGCCGAGGGAGGGGAAGGAGCGGCAAGCGGAGAGGAGGGGCGGGAACGCGTCGGCGGCGAGGAGGCCGCCCCGGCGGTGCGCGAGGCGGAAGAGGTGGACGGCGTCGAGATGAGCTGCATCGGTTGGGGGCGGCGAGGGCGTCAGAGCAGCGTGCGCGACGAGCCGAGAGATCACAGAACGAGACCTCTTCATTCTCCCACAACCCGGCAAAGACACACGCTTACCTACCTCCCTTTTATTGGAAAATGGAGGGGCATGTTAAATGGGTCCCGCGAGAATTCCGTATCTCTTGTAACCACAAGGAAGGTAAACGAACGGTTAAAGGCCGACGGGTGCGATTAGGATTGGCACTTGCTCTGTAATGATACGTTCGTCGTCACCAGCGAACACGGCATTACCCTACCTTCCCTTTTATTGGAGAAATGTGGAATATGTAAGTGGGTCCCGCAGTGGACCTCATATGTAGACTAATAATAAGGAAAGTATAGTTGCGAGTAAGAAACTTATGGGTGGGATAGCGATTGGCACTTGCTCTATAACGATCCATTCTTAGTCGACGTGTAGAGGAGGAGAAGAGGAATGAGGCATTTGGTGAGTAGGTGGAGGCTCGCTCGACTCTCGAGCTTGCCGCAGCCGCGATTCCACTGCGCTCCGCCGCCGCCTCCGCCGCCGCCTCCGCCGCCTTCCAATTCGAAATTGTTTGTGGCAGGTTTGATTGGGTTTAACTCGTTTGGCTTCACCTTCTTGTGTGTGTTTGTTGCAGTTCATGATGATTCCTTTGCTTTGGATTGGATCAAGGTCTGTCGTGGTCCGTGGATGAGATGTCTCTCAAGGATGCCTTCTCTTCCTTTGGAGATGTCACCGAAGGTGTGCGTTTTAACACCCTTCTCTCTGTTTTAGTTTGTAAAGTGCTCGTGAATGTCGCATCTTGGAAGAATAGTGATGATAGTGGTGTTTGATCTTCTTGTTCCCCTAGTTGGAAAGACTCAGTCTCTAAATTCTATGCAGAAAGAGTGATCTTGTGGTGCTTGGTGGTCACTTGATTGGATCCTAGGGGTCATTACCATCTTGCATGATAGTTGTTTGGTGAATTGTCTCAGAGATTACTGCTATTTTAGAGTCATTGGAACCATCACAAAGTGATCAAAGAAGTGTGAATCAAGAATTGTGATATGACAAGAGGGAATAATAAGTGAGTTGCCATCTCAGGTTTTCTGAGACCCAAGTTAATGCATCTTTTTTCTTATTGTGATTCATTCTATAGAGGAAAAGAAAAGATTTGTGGCATCTGAGTTGAGATCGGAAGCTAAAGAGTTGAGTGTCCAAGCTTGGGTTCATTGGGCATGAGCTCAAGTAGTCATAGGTGGCATGGACATAGTGTAACTTATAATTTCAATAATTTTCTGCTTTGTTTTGTCCCTAGAAGTCACTAATCAAAGGAGTGTGTTGTCACTGTCATCAAAACAGTCCATATTGAGGTCAATTTTAGGTATACTTCTTTTTGTTCCCGCAACTTGAATGCTAAGAAGATGGCTTCTTATTTGAGAGAATCATCTGATTACATAAAGGCATCTGCACTATCAAACTTGATGTTTGTTCAAATTTGAATTTGTGGTTTTTGTGATGAAATGAGCCATTATTTCCCTGTCTCTTCTTCCTTGTTGATAGATTTCTTTGTGGCTATGCTACAAAAGTTGACAACCTGACATCCTCTGTAGAAGATTGGAGCAAACATGCAAAATATGATGCTCAAACTTGCACATAGAATTCCTAACATAACTGCATCTTATTTGAATACTTTATATGTCAGAAATACAAGCTTTGCTATCCTTACCTATGTAACATTTGTAATGGATGAGTTTACCGGTCAGGTACAAGATACAACCCCTTGGTATATGTTGTTCACCGATGATATTATTTTGATTGATAAAAGTTTTAAACAAAATCGATTTTAAACTTGAGTGACGATGGCAAACATTTAAATTTAAGATCTTAGATTAAGTAAGATTAAGACTAAACATATGAAGTGTAGCTTTAGGAAAAACAAGAGAAAAACTGAGTATACATTTAGAATGAACGGATAAGACGTTCTTGTAAGGAAAAAATGTAGGTATCTTGAATCTATTATTTATTGGGATGGAGACCGATGAAGATTTTGTTCATAGAGTAAAAGATAAGTGAATTGAAATGGAGAATAGTGTTGAGAATTTTGTATATCCATCCAATGCCCTTTAGATTTAAAACAAAAAATTTAAAAGGCAATTTCCTAACATACTTTAGATTTTAGTGTTGGATGATTAAGAAACAACGTATATAAAATGTTCGTGTAGTTGAGATGAAAATGCCAAGATAGATGGATGAAGTTATTAGGAAAGATAGAAAAAATGTTTTTATTATAAATAATTAGGTGTAACTCATATAAAAGATAAAAAGAAAAAACGTCTAAAATTGTATAAATATTATTATAAGGAGATTTAAATATTATGATTAAATAAGGTGAGACAATTAATGTTAGTGATAGAAAAGAGAACAGCAAAGACTTTTTTTGTTTTTCTTTCTCTTGCTGATATGTGTATCATCATAGTTCATTGAAGAAAACCTCCTTGATTCTGTTTCAAAATATCATTACTTTGTATGATTAATATTTCTCCCTGATTTTGAAAAAAAGTTATAAAAAAACATTACTGTTTATTTTAAAAAATATATATAGACTATCATTGCTTCATACAACTTGTGTGAAATTGCATGTTTATTGTCTGTTTGTTTCAGTGAGGATCATGTATGACAAGAACACTGGAAGGTCAAGAGGGTTTGGATTCATCCATTTTGCATCAGATGATGCAGCTAAATGTGCTAGATTTGCCATGGATGGAAAGGTAAGAGGAGTGATTGCTTCGGTTCAATAAATTGAGTTCACAGAGGCCATAAACCATATAATATAGAAAATATATACAACGAGCAACATTTGCAACTTCTGAACACTTAATTGTTTACAGGCATTCTTAGGTCGGCCGTTGAGAATAAGCTTTGCCATCGACAAGGTTCGCGGTGGACCAGTTGTAGTTCCTCGGCTTCCAGCAGTAGGAGAATCAACTAGTTGAAACTTTTGATCTTGTTTTCTCGGCAACACAACTTTGTCATAGTAATATTGTTTCCGTATCTAATCTTATTATCGTGAGGAAAAACTACTACTTCAGCAAAGGATTTGTCCTCTCTTTGCCCTAGTAACAGCAGATTTTGTTGACATGATGAGGTAGATAGTACGATCATAGTGTGCATTTCTTTATGAAGTGGATAACGATTTAAGGTGGATTTTGTGAGAAATGGTAAAGTCGTCTTTGGAGTCTTGTTCTGAAACATTTACTATCTTTTGCAAAGGGAACACTTGATATCAATGACACTGTTGTCCAAGAAATGTCATTTGTGGTACTAAAAGTACTATTTTTGTTGCATTAGTGAGATATGTGACCATTTTATGGATCTCGAATTAAATAGTTGAGATATTATGATTTTGTTGTTATTATTGGAGGATCATCATTTAATTTGAACTTTAGAAGTTCTTAAGATCTTCAATAAGAAGGAGCCACCTATTGTTCTAGAAGTCTCTTTGAACCTATTATTAAGGTTAAGGTTGAAGAAGAAGGCACCACATTGACAGTATTCTTCCTGATTTCTTTTTCTTTTCTATTTTTTTTATGCTGCTTAACCACTTTGGCAATAGCAAGGCTGTGTAATCATGTCAATCCTCATCTTTGTATTCCTTAAAATATCTTTTTATTTTAATGTCAACTCATGGTGAAAGAAAAGTGAGGCAAAGAAGTGAAGAAAAAGAAAAGGCAATAAATAATGGTTGAGAATATAAAGGAATTTTATGTATTTCAATATATATATACATATATATATATATATATATATATATACATACATATATATATATATATATATATATATACATACATATATATATATATATACATATATATATATATATATATATATATACATACATATATATATATATATTCAAAATAATCATTGATAATCATGATTAATAATAAGACACCAATGTTGATTGGATGGATACCAATACAAATGGTATATATATGAAGGATCTTATATATATCATAGCCATGTAGAGAAAATTAGAAGATACAAAATATATATATATATATATATTAAAAAATATATACTAGTATCAGAACTATAGGGAGTATATATAGTATAGTTTTTTATTACAATAAAATTACATTAAAGAACTGTGTTAAGTTTTTTTTTATTTTTTCACATTGATAACGGATGTACTTGTTAGTCATTTATAAGATAGACCTCCTTAATGTGTATTATTTGCTGATGATATTATTTTAGTTGATGAGAGTTTAAGTGAAATTAATTATAAACTATGTTATGGAGATAATTCTTAGAAACTAAAGGTACTAGATTAAGTAGGACAAAAACTAAATATATAAAGTGTAGTTTTAGTAATGTCATGAATAGATTGAAGAATATAGTTAACTTGGGTAGACAAAATTTTATTTTAAGCAAAAGCTTTAAGATTCTTAGATCAATTATTTTTTTAAAAAAAATGAGAGATTGATGAAGATGTTATTTATAGAATAAAAATAAAATGATTAAAATGACAATGAGCATCAAATGATGGATGTATAAAGTTACTAGGGAAGATTGGAAAAGAAATAATTCTAACTAAGTATTGCCTTGATAAAAGATGAAAGTAAAAAAACAAAAGCATTTAAAATGATATAGATATATATTTAGTATATCTACGAATGCAATAATTAAAAGATGTTAAATGATTAATATTAGTGATACGAGAAGATGTAGGGGAATGTTAAAAAAAAATTAAAATATTCTAAACTTAATTAAATATATAATTTTTTTACATAATGCCAATGATAACAAAATATCTATATAGTTGATACTAAATAGTTAGTATTTATGATTTTATTCTTATTGTAATGGTAATAATAATGTACTATATCGGTCCATATTGATGAATTATACTAATATATATCCCATTGCAAAAAAATACAAAAGGGAAATTGTTACCTATACTATGTTGTACCAGGTGATGCAACAATTTACTAAGCAACACAATTCCTCGTAGCAATGACTCCTTATAGCAACATGTCATTACCAGTAACTATCACTCGTAGCTAATCATATCTAATTTTTCATGAAGACATGAATGCAATTGATTGAAGAAGAGATAAACATCTATAAAGTGCAGAGTAGCGTACCTGCAGTCAAATCGTTTATGCAGTAGTCGTAGTCGTAGTCGATGAAATATTCTCCCATTTTCTAAATATGTCTGATGATTTGACCTTGCAAATCTCCTGATGCCCACATCCTGCTCTGCATTGGATTTACATTTCCTCTTCCCCCACCTTTGGTATTCTTATTCCCTTGTGCTCCACGCTGGTAAGCTTGTCAAGGGCTTCCGACTTCTTGCGGTGGCTTGATGATGATATTGCCACGGAACAATGCTTGTGATAAAGCAATTTGAGCATCTGATTGCCATCAATCTGTTCGATATCCTTTCTTTCTTTCTTTCTTTCTTTCTTTCAGAAAAGGCAGATGCCAAAAGTATGCGATGAGAATAATAAAAAAGAAGCTCCATCCTTCAATACTGCTGCTGCATTCCCCAGAAGAACTCTCGCTGCTGCGGTAACTTGATCTTGCTAAATTCACTGAATGATACACTTTCAGCTTGTTTTTTTCCGGTCCTTTTTATCCTCTTGTTATGGATTTCTTCCGCTTCAAAAAGAACTTTCATCCTATCATGTTGTCGATGCATGCCCTGAAAGAAGACTCACTGCATCGACTTGACCGATGACAGCTTGCTTCATGAACTGAATGCATACACTTTTAGGTTGTTCCTTTATATCCTCTCTGGGTTTTCTCCACTGTCAAGCTTCATGAATTGAAAAGAGCTTCCATCCTTCCATGCTGTCAACGCATGTCCTCACTCAAAGAAGACTCACGGCATCACTTTGGCCTTTTCAGAATTCACTGAATAAATACACTTTCTGCTTGTTCATTCTCATTCTCTTTTATATCCTCTCTTTGCCAGTTTTCTCCGCTGTCAAGCCAGGTCAAAAAGATCATACTGCAAGCAAAGGTTTGATGTCGAATAAGAAGATGTTCCATACCT
This sequence comes from Musa beccarii, assembly GCA_024322285.1. Taxonomy (NCBI): domain Eukaryota; kingdom Viridiplantae; phylum Streptophyta; class Magnoliopsida; order Zingiberales; family Musaceae; genus Musa; species Musa beccarii. Next base: position 51,179,476 of record CM044395.1, on the reverse strand, counting down.
CCGTGTTGCATGTCTTGAAAGATAACTCAAAGCATCAACTTGACCTTGATAACTACACTTTCATCTTGTTCTTTTCCTGTCCTTGGATCCTCTCTGTCGATTTTATCCACTCTCAACCTGTGTCAAAAAAGTTCATGCTACAAGAAAAGGCTTGATGCCAAATAAAAGATGTCAATGCATGTCCTCGAAGAGGACTCACAGCATCTACTTGACCTTTTCAGAGTTGACCGAATAAGTACACTTTCAGCATTCTTCTTTCATCCTCCCTTTGTAGATTTTCTCCTTGTCAAATCTGTCAAAGAAGATTTTGCTGCGAGTAGAGGTTTGATGTCAAACAAAAGGAACATGCTGTCGATGCATGTCCTGAAAAGAGGACTCACTACATCAACCTGACTTCAGAAACACGCTATGAATATGCTTTGTGCAGAATTCACTGAATAAATACAACTTCTTCTTATCCTCTCTTTGTGGACTTTCTCCACTGTCAACCTTTCTGATTCCATCAGAAGGGGCTGCTACAAGTAGAGATTTGATGTCAGCCTAGAAGAACTTCCAACCTTTCATGACTCCAAGGATCAACTTTGTGCCAAGTTCACTGAATAATACTTTCAGCTTGCTCATTCTCATTCCTTGTATTCTCTCTCTCTGTGAATTTTCTCCACTGCCGACTTCTGTCAGAAACATCTTGCCACAAGGAGAGGTCAAATGCCAAATATTCTATGTTCAGAGACACCAAACATTGGCAACTGTAACCTTTGAGAAAGACCACATGAAGAGAAATCTGATCTCTATAAATTGCACACCCATCAATGGCCATCCCACCAAAGGGAGATTGGATCCTGAAGACAGGGTCTCACATGGAGATAAAAGAGTTGTACTTTGGTAGCCAAGGATGACTTGCCTGTGTCCTTGAGGCTTTCATTTGGGTGGAAATGCAATTGGCTTACAGGCAGTCTCCTTGGCTATTCTGAGTGACTTTTATCCCCCATGCTAGACCTTGGCTTCCCTTGATTGCCTTCTCCTGGATGATGAGAAACTTCATGTAAAAGGCATAGAAACTACAGATAACTAGACTTGTCCTTGAGAAGGTATGAAGTTTTCTTTAGTGTCAATGCTTTCGACTAATCTGCATGCCTTCTGCAAGGAAATAATTTACATGTCATAGCATATAAATCTATCTATAATGATGCCTCTGAATTCTGCATATACATCTACTTTAGGTTTGGCTATAATGTCATCTGCATTTCTAACACATGCTAGATGAAGACTAACTGAAAACATTTGTAAGATAAAAATTGCAAGCATTTCTAATATTATTTCAAAGCACTCAAATTTTAAGAACAGGACATCCTTTGAGATACATATCTTCAATAATAAATTTAAATATTCAAGGATTAACCCTGCCGTATATTAGCAACGAGCGGAAGCAAAAGTTATAAGATGGAAACCAAGTCAGATCAAATCATTCCTCATAACTGAACATGTACAATTCTTTTTCTAAATGGAAAAAAAAATGTTAAGCTTGATAAATTTACAGAAAATACTACTGCTCTGACAGCCAGAATTATGCAGTTGCTTCATAGTGCATTAACGTGACAATTACATCATCGATGATTACCGGAAAATATCTTTCAAATGTGAAGAGGTTTTTGCTGTGATGGGTGCCAAAGACCAGCATTCTTAAAAGATAATATTCATCTCTGTAATCATTCAAATGTATTCTCACTCCTGAGAATGGAACGAGGAAAAAAAAAAAAAGTTAAGCAGACGAACCAGCCATATAAACTGGTTTGTCCACCATGTGTACATTGAACTATTTCATATGATTAAGAACTTGACTGCATCAGAGCACACAGATGCATATCCATATCATCATAAATTTGACCTGAATCTCAAGGTACTCTACCTAGTACACGCTGTACAGCCTTCTTTATGCCATCCTGATCAAGTGTAGTTGTCAAGTACACCTCCTGGACCTGTTATACAACAAAAAAATGGTTTTCACTTGGTCTTTGATGCACAAACTTAGTTTTACAGAACTCCTGAGATAACAAGAAACACACTAAAATTTCACTTCATGATTAAAGGACAACAAAGTAATGATACAAAACAAATTTTGATGAAAGAAACTGGATTCTTGAACTATTATACTAGAACATTTTGCTAAATACTTTAGATTGTCATTTATAATCTTTCTTACGAACATAATCAAAATATCCACAATGGAAAAACATGAGAAACAGTCACACCTACACCAACACTTACAGAATGTGACTTCTAATATTTATGATTCCTACAAAATTTATGGATTTTTTTTTTTTCTCTGAACCAATCAGGTCATGTTAAACCATAAAGGCAGGTATTTCACTTGGTGTTGTAACGCCAAAACAAAAATTCCTTTTAATTTAGTAGATATAACAGAAAAGAGAGATGTACGATACTATTGTTCAAGATATCATTTGATCCTACATCTAAACATTGCTGATCACCCATCGCCAGGTTTCAGTAAAATCAAGTGAACACATTTGATGCAAAGTGAACTATAGGAATACTTCAAGTTCTGTTTGACTAACCTGTCTTCCAGCTCTAGCAAGGAGTGTAAACTGCTTGTCTTTGGCTGGTACCTACACACAAGGGGAATGGAACATCTGAAGAATAGCCCTTGTGGAAAAAACATAAGATATTAACTCTTCTAAAGTAAGGGATGTCTCACATTTGAAAGCCAAAGCTGCAAGTCTTGTGAGACGACACGCTTCTCCAATCCTTGACGCCCTAATCGTACATCACTTATGCTGCATAGAAAGTACAGGGTTTGAGAAATTAGCATAAAGAACTTGGATGTCAACTCCTTTTATCCTTTCGTTCTCCTTAATAACATCATAAAAGAAAAACTGTAATTATTATTTCTTTCTAATAAAATTCTAGAATATAATAATCAAGTTAACATAATTTTACAAACAGGAACATGATATACTTTTTAGCTATAAAAAATCAGCTCAAAATTTAGACACATATTTTACTAACATTAAGTCTTTTGCTATTTCAGAAAAATAAAAAAGGTACTCTTGTCAATATGTGATAATTTTTGAACACTTCACAAAATGACTCTGTTTTTCTTGAATATTGGACTTTGATTATAGACAAAAAAAGTGTATTGTTAGATACTATTTGGTGTAGGTCTTTTCTTGAGTATTGGTACTTTTGATGGGTCAACCAAGTGTTGGACCATTTCATTTCTGAATTATATTTTGCCTGATAAAATACAACAATATGTCTATCTGATCTAATCTAGGAAAAAAAGAGAACAAATGATGAAAATATAGATTATTTAAGTGGAAAAGCACTGAAGATGTTAAGAAGTCATGTATGTTATGAGAAAACACAATTTCTTAAGAGCACCATCAAATGGCAGATGCTGATTACTAGATGACTAAAAATCAATCTTTACAGGCATTCAGGATAGTAAACAAGTAAGGTTTGCTAAGATAGAGTACAATTTATTTTTGCATATATATTCTAGATTGCTTATACTAGTTTTTTAAAACAGGGTATAAATCCTTCGATCTTATAATTTACATAAATATGCATTACCCATCCTCCTGTAGTAGTTCTTTACATATGCTGTCAAGTCCTGGAAGAGGCTCGATGTTCATACTAGAAGACGTATCGATACTATCAGATACAAGTTGACCTTCCTGTGGATATGCATAATCAACAAGTAAATAAGAAAATGTTCCAAAATATTCCCAAATAACTAGAAAGTGTCTGAACTAGAGACTGATAACTTACCTGAGGAATTACTTTATCCAATGTCTCCATAAGAGGATCATCCTCCAGCTGCTTAATCGACAGATTAATCCTTGATTTTTCTCTGGTTCAGAAGTTAGTATTAATTTTTCAAATTACAAGAGAAACAACCAGTGCAATTCTAGCTGCCAGTTCACATGAACAAATAACGAATGTAGTTTGTCATTGACAAGTATGAAATTGATCATGAGACTAATATTTCCAAGGATTCTGATTTCACTTAAAATGACATAGAAAATTTATAAAGCAGATAAAGTACAATGGATTGGTAAGTACATGCCGCATATACTAGCATGCACAAAAGGGCTAATTACATATTACCCCCTATAGTTAGCTACCCTTAGCGTTTCGATCCTTATATCTTATAAAGTTGCATTAACATCCCTATAATTACGAAAGTGAAATATCTAGGTCCATTTACCCTAACGATATTAGTTTTACTATCGGAAACATGAAAACAAACGACAAAAAGGTAATTTTAACGTTCGGTGGCGGACAACGACACCACTGGCGTTGATGTCGACGTAGTTGCCTGGCCGTCTCCAACGATGATAAGGTCTGCTCTCACCGCAATGCCACTTGCCTCCATGAGGAGCACGCTGCTGACCTCATCGTCGCCCGCCCTATGCCGCTCTGCATCTACATTGACGCTAAGGCAGTTACTGAGCAACAACTGTCTCGACGTTAACGCAAATGGTGGTGGCCACCGCGGTGTCCAAGGCGAAGATGGTGGCCACCTTGTCGCTGACGCATTAGGCAAATCCCAGCCTTGACTCGAAGCTGGGATCGCCGGAGCTCCTGCTGCTCCCCTCGCCGCCGCATCAGTTTCGACACCACCTCTCGCCGAGCGGCTCTTTCGCCACTCTGCATTTGCATCGGTGTCAACATAATTGTCGAGCGACGAAAGGGTTGCTCGGCATCAGTATCAGCATCAACGCAAATGCAAAATAGCATGAGCCAACAGCGTCAGCATCGACACAAATGTAGAGCACCGCGAGGCAAGCGACACGCTCCTTGTGTAGGTGGGTGGCGCCACGGTGAGAGCGGACCTTATCGTTGTCAGAGCCGACTAGTCAATTGTGTCGGCGTCAATGACGTCGTCATCCGCCACCACCGATGCAATCCGTCATCGAACGTTAAAATTATCTTTTTGCCCTTTGTTTTCATATTTCTATTAGTAAAACTGATGTTGTTAGGGTAAATGGACCTAAATGCTTCACTTTCGTAACAATAGAGATACTAATGCAACTTTTTAAAGTGTAAGGATCGAAACGCTAAACGTAACTAACTATAGAGAGTAATCTATAATTAGCCCTGCACAAAATGTATTTAGCTATTCTTCCTTGCTGCATGGCATAGATGATATGTACAGTTGTGTACATTTCAGCTGAGAACACCAAGAACCACAACCATGGTTAATCAGCACTCAATGTAATTAGTTTTTCAACCCTTTTTCCTAAATGTACTGATTTCAATTTATTGCTTAATCTTTCTTAAAAAGTGTAATTGACACATTATACACAAGCTTACAAAATGGATGTGGTTTAACATCGAGGAAAATTCAAATTGGGGTAAAAAAACAAGACCCCTCTAGTACCACTATGATTTACAGCCTTACAGGATCACATGAATGTTTAAATTTAGGCAAGAACACACATACTCTCTCTCTCTCTCTCTCTCTCTCTCTCTCTCTATATATATATATATATATATATATATATATATTTATTTATTTATTTATTTATTTATTTATTTATTTTCAATCCATATATATATAGGCATGTCTATTTATCTTGTTGTCAGCAATCTTCTTTTTAGCATGATACATGATGATGGCACTACCATAAGCAGATATCTACACCAATTGTCTTCCATTAAAACTTAGTTCTTGATGCACCACATAGACAAGTCAGCAGCATAACTAAATGGTGAAAGCAATTATGTGCATCGATGAACCACAATGCTTCAAAATGCTTGTCATGTCCTTGTCATACACAAGCATTTGTTGAACACTTTCCTATACATCGAAATTTTAACACATTTAGAACACATTCATCATACAAATAAGATCACGTTGTAATGTCTCAACTATTTGGTATTTTGGTGTAAGCCAAATGTATCTTTTCTCATCATTGAGCACTGAGGACTTATAACCCTAGTTAAATTTTGAATCTTTCCTATTATTTCTAGCAAAGTTTTCTTATAATCCTCTTTATCTCTACTCACATCAATGATCCTGATTGCTTCACTCCATCCAAGCAAGTTATCCATAGGTTGACTTCAGGCATGTTCACACTCCACACCATCATGAATGTTCTCCCTTTATCCTCTATCAGAGATACACCATACTGTTTGCTAGCGAAATCATTTCTTATTGTATCTTTTTCAGTAATTCAACATATCCAATCAACATTCTCATATTAACTATATTATCATTCAGATCTATAAATCATTTTATAAAATTATTTGTTTAGGCATACTGTCATAGTAAAAAAATATCCAGAAGCCCCTGCCCATTAAAACCACCCTAGTTTTACTCCACGAGTAATATTTCATTAATCCATCATGTTGAATAACAGATCCAATTTATGTAAAACCATCCTTTTGTAAGAACTTCTTGTCCATCTACTTTAACTACACCCTCAATTCTATCTATTTTTTAATATTTAGTGTATATTATCATTTGGGAAACTTGTATCATCTACGTAAAGACTTTTAGAGACCATGGATATCTACAATATTTCATATATGAATTTGAAGAATTATGTGAATCAATATATACAAGCTATACAATAATTAAATGCTATCTCAATGTATTTTTGGCATCAAGTATATGGTTCTAGGTGGATAAAGGTATAAAAGTAAATTAGTCATGTCAATGTATCTACATTATGTCATATGTCAAGACCATATAGTATGTTCATGTTTGCGATAATAGTTGTACATTTGCTAGGATGTGCTAATCAATATTAGTCATGTATGACCAAGGTCATAAATATTGATCATATGTCAATTTCTACCGCTTATCAACCAATACAATATCGAAATACCAAACAATATACAAACATGCACATCCAAATATCATTGAATAAAATAATAAAAATAGAATAATCTATGCCAAGGTGTATGATTTGTTACAAGTGCTTGGTGAGACCAATAAATGATGATTAAAAGATAACAAAACATAAATTACAGTAATCAGGAATCAAGATCCCTCTATTCACCTAGAACCATGATCCCTATAGAACTGTGACCTAAGCTGTTTTGTCTTGATGCGAAACACCTGGTAGCCTAGATAGACATGTATATGATAAAAAACACCCAACAATTTAGGTAACAATCTCATCAATTTTATTCATTTTGATAAATATAGAAAACATTAAAGACAAATAAGTCCATAAAATTTCCTCCTTTGAAATCCTAGAGAAAATTTCAAATTTCAAAATAATAGAAGTACTGAACAATAAATAAAGTATCCATGCACTCTAGGCTTTTAGGTTTTCACTTTCTTACAATTCTTATTGACCCAATTAGACGTGATAAGAATGCAATATCTAATGTATGAAGTGATCTTAGTGGGGGACATGATGCACCACAGGCTAATATAATAAACAAACTCATCCTACCACTCACATAACATGAACCAAGATAAGTGGCATAAGTGGCATACCCGACGCTTGAGAACATACCATGACCAACACAATTAGCAGAAGATAATGGGCAACAACATACAACATGCCTATAAGTTTGATATGCTAATATTGCCATTTGTACCATGACCAACACAATTAGCAGAAGACAACGGGCAACAACATACAACATGCCTATGTCAAAGCTTGATATGCTAATATTGCCGTTTGGGCTTTCTAATCTATTGTCTAGAGTCATAATGAACTAGTACTGTTGCATCAAATTGACATTAGGAAACTTCCATAGCTGGCCAATCAACAGCAGCTTTTCCTCATAGCTAGAAACACTATTTGAAGGCATTATAGCAAACAATGTAGTCTCTTGCCATCTGTTGGAGTACGAAAACACAACATGTATATGTTGGGGTATGGATATACTCATCTTGCCATTTGGACTTTCTTATCTAATGTCTGGAGTCTCTAGACACTTAGAAGACAAGAATACAAGCATAATTGGAAGCCTTTAGGTTCTTTAAATCTATAAATGAAATGAACTAGTGCTGTGTTGAACTGAGACTAGAAAGCTTTCCTTAATGACCAATCAACAGCAGCTTTTCCTCCTCGCTGAAACCAACTGTAGTCTTTTCCATTTTTGACACATGCACTTTACTCATTAGAGCATCAAGCAACAATGAATTATTTTGGTCAATATAACCAGTTCAGATCTCAGCTTCTTCACATTGAATTAACTGCAGGAGCAAAGAAGCTAAAGCAAGATAATATGCACCAGCTCTTGTGGAAAGCAGGAATCGGTAAGAAGCACCAACCATTTAGGATTGACACAAATTTACCTATCAAGTATCAAGCAGGTTTCCCTATCATTGATACTACAAAGGCAAATAACGATGAATGGAAAAAATTTTATAAATTATATAAACAATGCAGCAGGTTTATCAAACTGCATTTCTAAGTATATCAATATGTTCATCATCATTTGACATACAGTCAAATTATTTATGCTGCTGTCAATTGTCAAGACCAGATGCAGTTTTAGTAGTTCATCTTTCTGGAAGTGTTAACAATTTGGTACTGCACTCTTTTAATTAAGCTGCCTAATGTTATGCCAGTATTTATGAGGTCTGCTCATTTGGCCCCACAAGAAAAAGGAAGCAATATTTCTATCTTCTGCTATGGAACTTCTCAGCATATTCTAATCAATATGGGGCTGCTCATATTCCCTTTATTCTGTTATTCTTGTTCTAATACTTTATACCAAAAGTTATGCATGTAACTTGTGTTCTTTACAAAAATGATGAGCAGTGAATCAGAATGTGTAGTAGTAAATGTCAAGCAAAGATACTAGTCAAACCTCTCAATACCAAAATATTAACCAAAGAATGATATATCGAGCACAGAATAGCAATTCTTACTTATCTATCTGAATGATTTTGACCTTGACTTCATCTCCTTCATGTAGAAAATCTCTCACATCTTGAACCAAATCCCAGGAAACCTCAGTGACATGCACAAGTCCAGTTAGATGATAATAACCTACAAAGAAAATTTGCATATCAGCTGTTAAGATGAAATCATAGCACAAAATAAAACACTCGTATTAGTCCTAAATATAAAGTTTAGGTACCATCAGGGAAACGTAGGTGAACAAAGGCACCATAGTCTTCTAAGGAACCCACTATTCCATCAAAAACATCACCAACATTAATTTGGCTAGAATATTTTGACCATGCGGCATCTTTCTCGGAATAGATGAGCTTTTTTTCCTCCTCGTTTGCTTCAATTACCTATATACAAAGTAAAATAAATAAATTACCTTCCAATAAGACCATGATTCAACTTTTCTAGTCTAAATGAGGACAAAGTCTACTCATAAAGACCCAGACCTGTCATTCACTTTCTAATATTTTACATCCTTGCAAGACTATCGATTTAATGGTCATCTTGCATCAAATATCTACCATCGTTGTTCATGTTTCATGGCAGTTAAACTATATTTATTATGCAATGTTATAAGGAAAATGAAGGTATAATCACACAAGAACAACTGATAACTCATCATCAAACACCGTTGGTGAAAAGAGAAAAGTCAATGTATAATCTTAACCATTAACAGCAAAATATAGAGTTAAATCCTGTCTAGATGCTTTTCCTGTTCTGATCATCTTTTTAGATAACATTTATGATTCAGGCATACAGAATAATTTTGCTATCATAAGCTCTAATCACCAACCAATATAGATAATAATGTTAGCAAGAACTTTAAATAACACCGCACTTGCAATTTTACTGCAGAACAAATTTCTCTAAGGAAGCATGCTAGACCACACTTATAGACACATCATTATTAAGAACCAAACCATATTGATGGAAAAAGAAACAAAATACCTTTACAGAAATAGATGAGCCTACTAGATCTTTTGCTATATCTTGAATGGTTCTTGATGGATCTGCACGAAAACCCAGCACCATAAGTCACAACCTCAAGCATACCTGTGGAATAAATTTGGCATGGACTGTGTATGGAAAACAAAATATTGGCAACCCAAAATGTAGCCAAAACACAGCAGAAAAAGAATCTATGAAACTGGTATTAGGTTTATACTAAATGACTACTACAGATAACACAAAACAGATGATCGATGAGAAATGCACAACTATCAGCATGATATATATTATCCCTTTAGACAAAAGTCCAGAATAAAGAATGTTTTCAAGATTTGGATAGCGGCTAGAAGAAAAAATAGTACCTTTACATGAGTGGGATGGACTAAGAAGAGGGTAAGGGAGAAAACCAAGAAGTGAATAAAATCGAATCAGCAGGCCCCCATTATTGAAGGCTTCAATCTTGCCATCAAAGAGCACGCCACTATCTTTGTAAGCTCTTGCTGCCCTCCAATCAGCAGACCTCTATTTCTTCATAGAGAGAAAGAATTAGATTATAATTTTATTCGACAGGTTAAGTACGTAATTGCACAAATTTTATTATGTTTGTCAGCCATATGAACTAGAAAAATGCTAGAAACATGCATTTATAGGCCAGTAAAATTATACCTTATATTAGACTAAAACTATACTTGTTCATTTCAGCATCACCATCAATGTGATGACCACAAATCTTTGAGGAATTATTCTGAACTTTACCAGTTCAAGAACGACAATAGACCAAAATTGATAAATGAGCGGCAACATATAATCTCAAGCAATATCTACTAAAAACAGTACAAGTTTCCTTTAGCAATATCACAAGGTATACTCACTATTCCAAAGAAACTTATCAAATACACAAGGAATTTTTTACTCCAAACATCTCACCAGGAATGCTCAGCATATATCAACTAGCATAAAAAGGAAGGTCCTGACTGCATGATCAGGAAGATACTCTGCATTATGAGTTTGTCAAAGAAAAGACAGGCAAAATTAAGATAGCATTCCAATTTTGGCACCGGACAATGCAAAATAAATAGATACATTTTCTACAAATATCAATTCTTGGTCCTTAGATCTCTTCGGTTTATCAATCGTACATAGATTATCGATTCAAGAAGAAACAACCAACAAGATATCATAATCAACAAACTAGGAACCTGGGTCTATCTCATCAATGCTTAAGCCCTTACTAACATAGAATGCTCATATACATGGATTAACAAAGACTCCTAAAGGAAGAAATATACTGAAAAAATTAATCGGTGGCCTTCAAATTTGCAGTGTCGAGCCTGGCATGATGCATGTGAGACTCAATTGGTAGCCCCGAGTAGTCTTTTCCTACTTAAATATGATATCATTTGTTACAGCCCAATAGGATAATTGATGCATTAACTTGAACTTAATCATTGACCCAAAATATTGAGGCGCATGTTGATGATAGTACTACGCCTTAGCACTTATAAACCAGCTCAGATCTTCTCCTACATCTGATAAGAGACTAAAGTAGGGTATTACAATTCTTGGGTTCACGATCCAAAGAACTAAGCGACTCGTGCGAACATGAAATGGCCATTTAAGAAATTAGGAATTCAGGGCTTCCAATATCAGTGCCTAATGTAAAACCCTCAACAAGAAAGTGTACAAGGGGCAAATATCTTAAAGATTGTTGGACCATGGATCAGCAGGAAGACGGTACCCGGAGTTGGCGGGGGTCAGCATCGCCGATTCTGGAGGCCTCGTCGCGAGACGCTTCCTCTTGGTCAACGCCGCTCCCTCCGGAAGTGGCGGGCCTCGCGGCGCAGGCGGCTCTCCCGGGGAAGAGACTCCTCCTCCGGAGAGGGAGACGATACCGCGACGCGTGCTTGGCAACGGCGGCTGCAGCGGGGCCATCGAAGGGCTGCGGGACGAGGGAGAGCCCGCCTGCCACAGCGAACATCTCGAAATGGGTGGCGTTGGGAGGGAGAAGAGGAGAGAGAGAGAGAGAGAGGGGGAGGAGAGGCAGTAACGGCTCAAATAAATTGAAGGCAGAGTTCAATCCTGCTTCCACGTGGCACCGTGGACGGCCACAGAAAACTCTGTGGCATCATGGGGAGCTACCAAGGGAATTAGATCTCCACCGTCCGTTCAGCAGATCAGGATTTTGATGGCCAAGCATTAATTTGTGACGATAAATGATGGGATAAGATTTAAGTCTTATTATTAGAAACGTACCGATGAAATAGATCGAGATAGTGTCTTAATGGACGGCACGAATCTCAAAGTTAATAATCTCTGAATCCTCGTGATGGGAGATTGATCGAATCAAACTATTTATTTTGAAGCCATTAAACTAAATTATGAGCATTTATACTTCTTTTTCCGTTTATAATAAACCTCAATCGGCTTAATCGTCGAACGTATTTTATATAACGTAGAAATGAGGACGTAATAAAATTCTCCCTGGAGATCATATCGCTTTAAATATAATTTTTTTTTATTTTTAGACATGATAATATTTTAAAAAATAAATTATATAAAATCAATTTCATCGTATCAGATTGACAATAAAAATTGATTTATTTTATGACAACAGATTGAGAATCAAAATTAATTTTATTATTAATTTTTTTTAATCTTGTTATCACAAATAGAATAATATTTGGAATTCAATGTTAAGATCTTGTGATAATTTGATGTTTTTATAGATTAATCTAGCTATTAATTACTGATTAGAAATCTCCTACGATGAACAAAACTAAGAAACTAGGAGAACTTGAAATTTGATCATGATTCTTTTTGTTAAAGTCCAACAAATCCAGAAATATTGTCGAAGGCATTCATGAACTGATGACAATAATTGGCAGATTCCCACTTCTATAAATCACAACAAAACAATGGCTCAAACTCCAATATGTCAGTCTTCAACCCTCCCAAAAGTCAAACAAGTTCAGACATAAAGTCGACTCTCTCTCTCTCTCTCTCTCTCTGAGTGCTCGTATCCAAGGAGGAGAAAAAGGGTCTGCATGTCATCTCTGTCCACAGCTCCACATGGCAACCATTAGCCTCATTATTAGCTCAAATCTTTACCTTGTGCTAAGAGAAGTCAAAGTCAACTACAAGCATGGCAAACAGGCAAAAGTAGAAGACAGCAGGCACGTTTACTAGTGTTCATCTACCAACCTTCCTGCCTACCTGAGTTCCCATTCTTTCATTCCTTCATTCATTCAAGCTCGTTCACTGTCACATTCGTTCAATTCATTCATAGGAGCAAGAAGAGAGAGAAACGTAGAAGCGGAAGAGGAGGAGAGAGAGAGAGAAAGAGAGAGAATGGTGGTGGGAGGAGGGGAGGAGGAGGAGGAGTACCTGTTCAAGGTGGTGATCACCGGGGACTCGGCGGTGGGGAAGTCGAACCTGCTGTCGAGGTACGCGAGAAACGAGTTCAACCTGCACTCCAAGGCCACCATCGGGGTGGAGTTCCTGACGCAGACCGTCGACATCGATGGCAAGGAGGTGAAGGCCCAGATCTGGGACACCGCCGGCCAGGACCGGTTCCGCGCCGTCACCTCCGCCTACTACCGCGGCGCCTTCGGCGCCCTTGTCGTCTACGACGTCTCCCGCCGCTCCACCTTCGACTCTGTCTCCCGCTGGCTCGACGAGCTCAATAGTAATCCTAATCCTCCTCCTCCTCCTCTCTCTCTCTCTCTCCTCTCTCTCTCTCTCTCTCTCTCTCTCTCTCTCTCTCTCTCTCTCTCTCTCTCTCTCTCTCTCTCTCTCTCTCTCTCTCTCTCTTACTTTCCCTTTTGATGCTGACACTCAGAATATATCTGCAACACAATGTGTTTAGATCCATTCCTTCTTCTTCTATGAGTTGATGTTGGATGGAATTGGAGTAATGTGATGAGCTGCATGTGTATCAGCAAATTAGATGAACTTATGCTGTGGATCTGATAGAATTTCACATGTAGGAGATGTTATATTGTGCATAGATATGTTGTTCTTATCATGATAGGTACTCAGATCTGGTGAAATTTGTTGTGATCATCATTTTTTTTTCCATAAGGACTCATTAAATACACAGTAATTTTTGGAGGAAAAATTAATTAAGCACAACAATCTTTAGAATTTCAAGTTTGTGAGACATATTGTCATAGAAATCCTAAAAGTAATTGGGTAAAAATTACTTGGATTGGACTGGAAATGAAGATTGATAGAAGAAAAGAGTATGTTCATTTTGATGGAAATCTCTCAATATGTCATACATGCCAGACTAAATATTTGTTACCATTTCTTGCTTTATGCTTTGACTTTGGTAAACATTGCACTAAATATCTAAGGCTAATGTCATATGTTGTGCTCACAGCATTAAGATCTCAGAGCCTTTTTTAGTTTCACAAAGCAGGAAAGAATGATCTTGAGCTTATAGTTGTCGGCAGTGAAAAGAAGAGATTTCGCAACTGCTTTACTAACTTGTTCTCTCCTTTTGTTTCAATCAGTTTCCTTTTTCAACTTCTTTTAGAGGTCCACCAGCTCTTTCTTCCCATACTGGAATCTACTGGAAACACCCTATCCAGATTAATATATCTAATAAGGTTCACAGGATGGAGTTTTTGGATCAGTTTGGTGGAATCAAAATCAATCAGAGACTTAATTTTAAACCTTTCAAATATATCTATGTTATAAATCAACTAAAAGCTTAGAAAATATAGTAAAAATAAAATAAGTTTCGGAAGCCAAGAACTTTAGCAAATTGTCCTTGGTGACAAAAGGCTGCATAGTTGTGTGAGTTTTAGTATTCAAGACAAAAGCTAGGGCTTGTTGTGATAAGAGTCCTGCGATTAATGTAATTGTTCATATTCTATTATTATGTAAAATGTGGTAAGATCATTATGAGTGAAATAGCAATGTGGATCAAGACAACTTGCCATCACATCCATGAGCCCATGGCTCAGGTTTCTTCTGGTTTCCAGCCTTCAGTGGTGTCAATAGATTGTGTGATGAAGATGTCAAACACAAGTACTGTAGCTTCAAGGAAAAGGGATACCACCAATATCTATAACCTGTCGACCCTAATTCTTTTCTTGACAGTGAAAGTTATGATATCTCAAAAATAGTGGTGTCAAGTACTACTGATGAACAACACAGAACTTTTGAAGTTCTCATGGAATTTACATTTGACCTATATATTATAGATATTGTAGTTAGAAGATGTAAAATTATTACTCTTAGTGGTACGGTGAGAGGTGGAGAGGGGGACTCAAAAAGGCTTTAACTTCAATATAAAAACTGTAAGTGAAGATCTAAATGCTTTTAACTTAAATATAAATGTTTCTATTGTCTACACCTTCGAGCAAACTCAAATTTGAATCCTCTGATTTTGGAGAACAAAAAGCTACAGTTGAAAAAACATTTCTTTATAATTGATTTAATCTGCATACCTTAGTGGCATCACTTAAAAGGAGGAAGGGACCATCAAAGGTCCAGTGTTTTTCTTCTCTCTTTTTCGTCTAATTTGATTCAAGATCATAAGCTTGCAAGAACAAAAGCAGGATTTAAGTGATTGATCCTGTTGTTACTTCCCAGACTATTCACTTGTTTCTGTTGCCAATGTACAACTATTTTGAGTTTAGTAATAACCATGATCATGAGTAAGTATACAAAACAACAACGGTCAAATACTATATAATAGAATAGTATATGTAGTTAACTTTTCCTGTACTTTTGTTTGATTTCATGCTAATAGGATATAAATACAATTTGATTTAATCATGCAATGATTTTTCATATTTCCACTAGTTAAAGGCACCTGATAACCGTAAGTGAATATATATATATATATATATATATATATATATATATATATATATATATAGGAGAGCCATTAACAGAATGAGCATGCAGATTGTAGGAGTGCTGATAGCTGCTGACAACCCTCGGAATAATAATATATTTTAAGAAATTATAAATATCTCTACCTCATATAATTGCAGTTATCTTTTCCTCCTCAGTGCTTAAACATCTAATTCAGTGAGAATATACTGCAGCACATTCAGACACAACCGTCGCGAAGATGCTGGTCGGTAACAAGTGTGACTTGTCAAACATTAGAGAGGTATCAGTCGAGGAAGGCAAATGCCTTGCAGAAGCTGAAGGACTTTTCTTCATCGAGACATCAGCCTTGGATTCTACGAATGTGAAGACGGCCTTCGAGATCGTAATCAAGGAGATCTACGACAATGTCAGCAGGAAGGTCTTGAATTCAGATTCCTACAAGGCAGACCTTTCTATCAACAGGGTTGCACTTTTCAGTGACGGCGCCAATGACCAAAAACAAGCTACAAGCAGATTCTCTTGTTGTTAGAACCATTTGACAATTTTCTTGAGGTCGGACATAAGACGAAATCTTAGTTGCTTTTGGTTTGCTACAAAGTTGTCCAATAAACTGGTTATATCAAAAACTGCACATATGGAGTATAGTTTTATTTATTTGTGGCAATCAACCTCTCTGTTCATTGGCACAAGAAAGGCTTATTCTGCATGAGTTGTGTCTGGAATGCTTCCCAAAGCTTTGGAACTCCTCCATGTGCCCAAACATCAGCATTGGATGAATGATTGAAGTAATACTGCTTGAACTGGACCTTCGCAGTATATCTTGATTTAATATATTTTCTCCTGGTGTCATTGTGAATATTTATGCTTGATAGACAGGTTTAATTCTGTTTTTAATTTCAGGACATACCGATCAACACTCACAAATGCAGATTTGATAATGAGGTCGAGCTAAGGTTTCGCTTGACTCTTAGTTTCGGATTGTTTAGTATTCATCAGAATTAGCAGTGCCTTCGAGCATCATCATCATCATCATCATAGACATCCGATAAAATTGAAACAATATAAAGATTAGCATGACGCTTATACAAGGATGACACACATAAATTTGACTATGGTTTAGCTTGACTCTTAGTTTCGGATTATTTAGTATTCATCAGAATTGACAGTGCCTTCGGAGCATATCGTAGACATCCGATAAAATTGAAATAATATAAAGATTAGCATGAGCCTTATGCAAGGATGACACACATAAATTGACCATTGTTTTTTTTTTCTTCAGGTATTACCTCCAACTCCTCTCTCTCTCTCTCTCTCTCTCTCTCTCTCTCTCTCTCCTCCAAATAATTATCTTCTGGTGAAATGGTGATGCTAATGTGGAAAGCCAACCCAACTCTCCTTCAACACTGTCCCAAAAGAAAAGGAACTGAACTTGAAGAAAAGGCACTTGTGATGGCAATCATGGATCATGAACCCAAATGAAACTTAATGTCTGACATCGATGTTCATCTAGACTAGCTCTTCACTTCATTGTTCTTATATTATTGTGTTTCATGTGAATGATCATTTCTGATCTTTTGTGATATGGTTGCAAGTAAGAAATCATCTAATCATACAATTACTAGAAATCCCCATATTCTAATCCTACTCATATGCATGATGAGATGGAGAGAAAAGGGCCTTCCAAGATTTGGAGGTTATTTTCCTATAACCATGAAAGGATAATAAGAAAATAGAAAAAAATACATGTTATATAAATATATATCATGGTACGTCAAAATAGTAATGAACGACAAACCGAGGAGGAGGAGGAGAAGCATACACCAACCTATTAATGGCGGCAAACCCTTATTTTAATATATAAAGAGAGTGATATTAGAAAAGTTAAAAATCCAACCTTTGAATTTTAAAAATATAAAGAAAAACTAAATTAGATAATTAATCTAATTTATATGACATACCATGCAAGAACCAAGTTGGTTCCTAGTAAATAATTAATTTAGATAATATTTTAAATAATAGGTTTAACTCCACTAATGTAAAAAACTCTTCTCATTGTGTCTAAAAAAAAGTTTGTATAGTAACAAAGTGCAAGTTTAGTTAATAACCATTTTAATAATTATATCACTTTTTCTTCCATATCATATGATTTGTGTTTATCTATTGTCACTCCACATATGAGATAAAAATTAGTTGATGTTTATATACCACATAAATAAATTAGATTTTAATTTGAGTTAATACATCCTATCTATCGTCACTAGAGGTGTCAATTATACTCATGGATATGTGTACCCATAAAGACCTAATCCTAATAAGGTGAGGACGAAGAATAAATAAAGATATGATGAAATAAAAAATATTTTTTATTCTTCGTATTATTATAAGACGAGAATAGATAAACCACTCATTTGTCCATTAATATTTCTAATTGTCACTTCAATTAATCTATCCAACATGCTTAAATCAAATAAAAAATATTAAAGTCTCTCAACTTTAAATTAAATAGAATTTACATTTTCTAATAAAAATATTCTTATCATCTCAATAATAATAATAATAAGTTGTTGGTTTTTAGAGGATGCCAAATATTAATCAAGCTTTTTGAAAGGTGATAGTGTTTTGCTGTAAAATACCAAATATACCCTTACTCTTATCGGGCTGGGGGCCTTAATTTTTAGGGCAATTTAGTCATTGTGGCTTTTATCTCTCCAGCCCGATACCCTTCTCGTTCCCGGTTGCGAAGCCGCGTTGTTCAGTGTCTTCCTCGACTGGCTCTTTCTCGTCGCGAGAGGCTACCCGGGTCTTCTTTGCCCTTTCTCTCCGTTTCTGAATCGTAAGCTTTACCCCTCGATCGATCTTTTGGGTGCCTGATTTGGCCTCTTCCATTACATCTTGTTATTCTGGTCACTATCTGGTTCTAGGAAGTTGTGCCCTTTCTTAGTTTTAGATTGAAGAGGGGCCCTCCCATTTCCTTTGGGTTTGGATTTGACTTATTTGGTTTGTTCCGTGAAGGATAGGGAATCTAGATCGGAGAGAATTAGTTTTTGTGTCCGATGTGTGCGTTGTTTGTGCTGTTTGTGTTTGATGAATTGCCTAAGAGGGAATTCAGAAGATACTTTACCATGATAATTGATGCTGTCTTTAACTACCAGCGTTATTGCTTTTGTACATAACTTAGAAGACATTTTACCTTGTTGATTGTAGGATTATAGCTCTAAACTTGGAAGATTGCTTTGGTACTTCACTTTTTTTATGGATGACTATATATGCTTGCATTATAAGCACGGAAAAAAGGAATTGCAATATACAGTACTTTTGGTGGTATATCTATGAGTAGTATACTAGTTAGTGTTGCAGGCATAGAGATCCAAAGGATTATTATGATTGGTGGTTCAAACTAGAAATTTGTATGTTTTTTTCCTTATTTCATGAATGATTGTATAAGACAAAAACTTTATGATTGGTTGAACACTTGTATAATTGTTAAAGGTCCACATAAAAAGCATGTTCTAGTTCTTCTCATGGGTTACCTTCCCTCTCCAATCGATTGAACAACAGTATAATTTTCTTAATTGATAAAAATCGAATAACAAATTCACTGCTACATGTACATTTGACTTCATTGTCAATGTCAATTAAGTTCTACAGATGATATGAATCAGTAACGATTCCTATTGTTAGTTTATTTTGCTTCACTAAATGAACTTGTTTCAAAGATGAGAAAAACGGAGCAGGAGTTAATGATCATTGGAAATGGTTATAGGAGATAGGTACCATTGTGAATGTTTGTTGGAGATGCAATTGAGAATTTTTTATCTCTTCTTCTGTAGCTTGCATCTTTAAAGGTAATACAATAGTTGATTAGGGGCACAAAATGAAAATGCGAAAGAATTTAAATTCTGTGCTAGGAAAACAATTTTTTTGTCTTCAAGCAGCTACACCTGATTTGAACATTCATATTATTGAGTAATCAAGTAATTGATGAAACTCGAAATAAAATTCCAATTTGTCAGTAGGAAACAGTAAATTATGGTTGAACAAAGTTTATGTTAAAAGATCATGAATCTAAATTTTCAGAATTTTGATTATCATACATAGAACAAAGTAAACATAAAAAAGGGTGTTGTATATTAAAAATGCTATTCAGTTATTATGTCTAATGTGGTCATTGTTTATTTCAGTGTGAAAGCAGCATAATGTTATCACACTTGCTGCACCAAAATTAAGTAGAATTGATAAGGATAAAAGACAAAATAAAAATGTGATAGTATGCAAATAAAAACATTTAAAAAATGAGCAAGCTGCATATATTTATGTCACATGCTAGATTAAATAGAATAAATTAATAAGACAATCATCTAATCATGATGAGTAGCAGGATATATAACTTATTTGTATCTAGAATCTCTGACAAAATCCATGTCTAGGTCCAATGATAGTTGAGCCTTGTTCCTCATACTTATATTGTAATGAATGAAGATTTGAAGATTAATAGATGGATTCACTGTGCATACCAGGAAGAAATGCAAGAGTTGATCCTCTCCAATTATTCAAGAACTCCAATAATGCATGTTCAGAATGATGGTTGGTTTGATTTGTAAATTGCATGGTCCCAATTAGAAGTGTAACGGTGGTTGATCACCCTTTTATCAGGATGGCTACTGGATCAACAAAATAAGAATCATATTGTGGAGTTATTTCAGCAACTGTGTGACGTTATGGATCTTAATTAGGCTGATATGTAGTAGAAGAGATCTATTCTCTCTATATGATCACTGGACCGAGGAAAACCTTGGTCATGCATAATTGCATATACATGATTTTTGCGATAGATAGGGTTTTGATGATTGGTATCCTTAATAAGGGTTTTGTTAACCATGCAACCTAAGGGAAGCCTATCTGCAAGGTTGTCTGGTTTCCTCTAGTGCCGTGATGTCCTAAAGCACCTTTTTCTACAGTATGAAAAATGGTGCATTTGTTGTTCATATGTTTCATACTTTATACAGTAATATGCTTCTGGTATCTGAATCCATATGTTTGGTGATTAAGTTGGCCAAAAGAAAAGCAGCTTTTGTTTTGTCCATGTTCTTTCATATTTAAATTGTTGGTATTTTATTTTTCGAAGAAGGTTCCATGTTTGCAAAACTACTTCTATCATTCCAAGAAGTGACTATTTTTCTCCAAATAATAACATTATTGTTTGTGATATATTTTTTTGCCATGATAGCTGTTAAGGGAAGTGTTCTGGAAGGACGATCATTATGGCATCAAGGCGCCATGTTCAATACACTCCGCTTGCACCGGATGACATGGATGAAGATCATGGAATGTTGAAGGAAGAAGATCTTCGTTTTGCCTACAATCCTAAGGCCCTTGACAGAGTTCCATGGAAATCAATTGCCCTTGCTCTTTTTCTTCTTGCTCTTGGGTCAGCTCTCATTATTCTGTCATTCTTCATCTTTGCAGGCCATATGGAGGGTGAGCG
This sequence comes from Musa beccarii, assembly GCA_024322285.1. Taxonomy (NCBI): domain Eukaryota; kingdom Viridiplantae; phylum Streptophyta; class Magnoliopsida; order Zingiberales; family Musaceae; genus Musa; species Musa beccarii. The sequence continues at coordinate 51,158,302 of CM044395.1, read as the reverse complement.
ATCCCAAGCATATGGCCTCCTGACTCTTGGTGTACTTGCATTTCTTCCTGGTATGCACTGTGAATCCATCTATTAATTTTCACAAATATCAACTTACATACATGATGTTATAGAAGCAATGACTCTTGTCCCGGAATGCACTGTGAATGCATGATGTACATTATTTGTTCTTTGATTATTTCTTTCGTTTAACAAAGTCCTATGAGGACATGGAGAACTTGAAAAATCATGTATCGGGGCAGGTCCTTTCTTGTCTATAGCACCATGATATTGAACTGGCAATTTCATCTCGTTGCAGGTTTCTATGAGACCCGGATTGCATACTACTCCTGGAGAGGTGCTCCTGGCTATAGGTTCTCTTCGATTCCAAACTAATGCTCCAAAAGTTCCTTATGCACTAATATGGATGGTATTTTTAGCTTTTATCACTAAGAGCTTGCAATATGGAATTACCACTTGTTTAATTCCATGTAGATCCATGGTTTATGTGTACCTATCATATGTGCATTGAGCATTTTGTGTTGCTATATGTTATTTCTGTTTGCAACAAGGCCCTTATCCTTCTTGCTGAATGGGGCTGGTTTTATGACATGTAGCATGCTTTCGTTTCTTAAATGTTCCGAGGAATGCACCAAGAAATACCTGCCTTGTAATTTGTTTAATGTTCTTTGTTACAGTGTATCATGTGTATCATAGCAACAAATACTTGGTCTCATATTGACTGCAGAGTTGGCAAGTCAGCTCTAACAAAGACTGAAACAAGAACCCCACTTCCAGGAGTGCCTTCTAGATTGCACGCAGAACCGTGTGAGATCCACTTAGAGGCAACTTCTTTCCAACTTAGATAGTTTGCACCAGTGATGATTAGTTCGGACCTTGTTAGATGCTAGTCCTACTTTGATTTTAGAGTTCAAAAGAGTCAAAGCCTAATAACAGCAAACACATCTTGGAAATGAATAAGCTTGATTGAGATCATCATAATTCAATTTCAATTGTGTTATTCTCATCGTTGGAAACACTTGTAAGGAATTGCCAACATTTGATTGCCACATCATTCAACCGGGTGTACTACTCCTCCAATGTTCGAGAGCCAGCCGGGCGCAAGTGCGCCGTCACCCTGGCCGGTGGTCCGCCGTGGTCAAAGCTCCTTCCGTTTGATTCGGAATTCACTGGAGGGTCCCGGTGGCCCCCGGGTCGACTCGTGCGTCACGGGGAAGCACCCGCGATCGGCTGAGCGGCGATTCTCCCGCACGTCGACTTGTCAGCCACTTTTGACCAATCTAAATTAACCACATCGACAAGTTTACCTCTTCGCTGTCGTGCAATACAGCATAGGATAAGGGGGAGGTCACCCTCACTACGGTTCATTTGGACCGGTTCGATTTTTTCGCGAACCGGTTCCACCAGACCGCTTCTTCTCTCTGCTCTTTTCGGCGACGCTCTTCTTTTCTTTGGACACATCTCTTTGACTGACTAGAGAGCGAGAGCGAGAGAGAGAGAGAGAGAGAGAGAGAGAGAGAGAGAGAGAGATCAGTTTCGCCTTTCTACGGATTGCTCTAGGGTGGTTCGTCGACGCTTGCGTAATTTGGTTAGGGATTTGGACTTGGTTTTGGCCAGGGGCGCTTGATCTTGGAGTCAAGGCCGAGAGAGAGCGGGGGAGATGAAGTCATCGCTGAGAAGATTGCGAGGGTTCGCCTTCCACAAGGACGAGCAGAAGCAGAAAAGGGAGAAGGGCTTGGTGGCGCACCAGGACGAGCTCCTCAAGGCGTCCCAGGTTCCTCTTACGACCTTCTCTATGTTCCTCCGGTTTGATTCGCTCTTTCTAGGGTTTTCTGTGGACCTTGTTAGAGTATATCGTTTATGGATTAAGAAATGATGGGGATCGTAGTTCTTGCTATTAGCAGTTTTAAAATGTTCTTTTTCCTGTAAGTGTTATATCAGATCCGCTTGCTTACTTTTTTGTTAGAAATTCTTGCTCGAAGCATTAACGTGACGTAGGGAGACATTTTATCTTATTTATTCGGACAATTTTGTCAGTTTGAGTTGTTTTTCAGTTGTAATAACTTGTCATATGACAACCTCTCGTGAAGTTCTACCTTAGTTACCAAGATTGTCTAAGACGAAGGAAGTGAGTTGAATTAGAAATAAAAGGTGATTGTGACAATATATTTGATGGAAATGTTTTATAAGGATGAACAATTATCTTAATTAGAGATTTTGCTAATATGGAGGATCATCTTTCAAAGCATAAACGGAAATAAAAGCCATTGAAAAATGTTAGTGATTAGTCCTTGATTTTAAAAACTAAAACGATCTCACCAAGACATTGGTTTTTAGATGATCAGTGTTTGCATCATGGATAGCAAAGTAAAGAAGAACACTAAAAGATATTACACAGTATTTTGGTTGGTAAAAATATTGAATGTGCTGTCTAGTTCATCGCAAGGTCCTGGCTTAAATCCCACTTTCGCCACTTACCCTTTGCAAAAAAAAAAAAGTGTTCGGCAAAGCCTTGATGAAATTTTGTTTCACAGCCAAGTGATATCATGATAGTGATTGAAGTAGTTGCTGCAGAAAGTACTATACTGGCTTGTTTTTTCAGAATATGATAACTTTTACTGTAGTCTTTGTAAGTGCACTTACCAATATGTGGTATTTCACTTTTTCAGGATATCCATGACATCAGAAACTGCTATGACAGTTTGCTTTCTGCCGCTGCTGCTATTGAAAATAGTGCATATGGTAGTACTCTATACGTTTTCATATATTTATCATTTTGCTCTGAAGGAATTTAGTAATATTTTGGTTTGGTTTGCACTTAATGGTTGTTTGATTGTCTCCAAGTAGTTGCAGCAAAAAATGGCATTTCTTAAAGGCAACACTGTTAAAATGTGACATTAACATTTTATTGTTTGGCAAATTGTGAAAGCGATAAAAAGAAACTGTAGCTTAATCACTTCAACCATTCATTTTCTTATACTTGTTCAATTGACTAATTGATCGTTTGTCATTATATGATTATTGGTAGATGCTACTAATTGATAACTAAATAGTTGTTGTTATGATTGGAAGATTGTGATTCTTGATGATTAGTGGTCATCAAGCTAATTGTCTTGTGATGGTTTATGGCTGTTGGCTGGTTGTCAATGCATGCTCACTATGATTGGTCTGCAATATGTGATCACCAACTGTTGGATGATCAGGGCAACTGATGATTACTGGAAGAATGTTGGTTGCCAGCCACCTATAGATTACATCATCAGCAGATTATTAGCCATCATTAGTTTTCATTGTTGATGATCATCAGTTAATAGTTAATCTTGATAGATGATTGCCAATTAATGATCACTAATCACCAGGCATTGCTTGACTGGCATCAAGCATCCCCAGCCATCAGTTGTTATTGCTTCTAGCTCCGACCCCATGTATACTGCATCTGAAAACCAGAGATTAAAAACATCTGTCACCTAACCATTTCCTGTTTATGTGACTCAGCCTTTACTGAAGTTGTACTTATGAATTCTCTCTCTCTTCTCTATTTTTTATAATTTCTCCCACTATCCTCTTCTCTATTTGTTATGACATCAGAGATTTTGCTATCTACTATTGCAGGAAAATGCTCTTATCAAGTCCACAATTGATTGGGTCTGATTTACTTCTACCTCACTCTTCTCTTTTAACAGCGACTGACATGATTTAAATTATATCACATTCTTAGAGTATTCTTCTATATTTGAACCACATGAAAAACTTTTATCATTTCTCTTATCGTACTTTATCCTATTTTATAAAAAATGTCATAGACAGTTCTTTTTTTTCCCTTTTTTGCAGAATTTTCAGAAGCTCTAAAGGAGTTGGGTACTTGCCTGGTCGAAAACACTGCATTAGATGACGATGAAGAAAGTGGTAAGTGTATCAATGTTTTTTTTTGCTTGTCACATAAATTATAAATATCTTTAAAATAAGTTTAATCTTAAATGTTATTATAAAATTTTAGTACATAATATGATAGTCAAGGATAGGTACTAAAAGAAGCCAAGTACCAAAATACTCGAGGCACTAGCCACTTGCCTAGGCGCTCACCCGAGGGAAGCAAAATGCTTATGAAAATTAAAATTATAAACAAATATAATTAAAGAGATGATCCCTAAAATGAAAATGAGGTAGTTCTATATCATTTCATATTCCAAGTATTATCATTAAAACATCAAATTACATTTAAAGCAAGGATCATCATTTCAGGTACTAAACCCATTTTAGTGATCTGTCAGACTAGTACATACCGATCAGTACTGGCGTTTCAGAGAGGAAGAAAAAGAGGGAGAAGAGGAAGGTGTGGTGGAGGAATAAAGGAAGAAGGAAGAAGACAAAGCGGTAGAGAATGAAGAACAGGAGAAGAGGTGGGAGCGTACCCAGGAAGAAGGAACATGGCAGTGAAGCAATGACAATAGTGATGGTAGCAATGTTGAACGCGAGAAGAGGGTGTGCGTTTGCGAGCCCTAATTTATATTTTAGGATTTTTTTTAATGTTGAGTTGGATGGGCCCCATCGTTATTTTTTATTTTTTATTATTTTTACTAAATTGGACTAGGCCACCTGAAAAGAGGTCCATGTACCGGCCCATCTCGGATCAGTACGTACCGCCCGTTTCTAGCGACACAACAATCCTTGATTTAAAGTATCGAACACTAGCAATGATATATTCGATCTTTCAAATAATTCATAGGCTATATTAACAAAAATTAACTATTATTAATACTAATTAGCATTAAAAACGAGAAAGAAATAGAGAATGTGGGGAGAGAAGCAAGGGAAGAAGCAAGATGTGTTGCGTGGAAGAAGATGAGAGACAAGTGAGGGAAGGCAAGAGGTTGTCGATTAGGATTTGGGAGGGGAGCTATTCGGGAGGAGGATGTGGAGTAGGAAGGGGCAATCTGGGAGGGAAGGAGAGGGGGAGGAATAGGTAGAGAGAACAGACAAAAGAAGGGGTGGGGTGGGGGGCTTTGCGGATGGCGAAGGAGGAGGAGAGAGGGGAAAACAAGAGGGAAGGAGAGGGGGAAGTAGAGAGAGAAAGAGAAGAGGGGGAATTGTTGGGGTCTATGGAGGTTTGGTAGGTGGCAATGGTGGAGGAGAAGGATAAAAAGGCAAGGTCCAAGAGAAGGAGACAAGACAATGGGAGGGGGGCTGTCGGTTAGGAGTGAAGCTTTTGAGGAGGGGCAAGAGTGAGAGGGATGGAAAGGGGGGCTATTGGGAGGCTTAGAGAGAGAGAGAGAGAGAGACCATCATTTACGAGAGGAAAGACATCATCGGAGGGTTGCCTTGCTCACGGATGGTGATCCTTTGTCATTGAAGGGTGATTTTTGCACATGAATTGAAAAGTATTGCCGATCAAGTTGCCTGTATTAGGTTTTTCATAGGAGAAAGAGGAGTCACATGGGGGCAGAGGGAAGGTTAGGGTTAGGTCTTGGCGTCAAGCTGATTTAGTTCAACTGAACTAGGATCAACGATCCACAACCTGATCTAGTTCAAGCGGTCGCCTGAATTTCTCGATGCTTGAGCTCAAACATGTGGCTGGACCTCATGCAATTTAAAGGTGCTTGCCCAAGCCCAAATCAAGTGCCCGGGCACCCAGGCAGGTGCTCAAGCGCCTCCTAACTTTCTTGGTACATAATATCTCCACTCTGAGATGAACCATACTTGTCTTTGCTATTCAAATGGCTTTTCTGGTTCCCAACTATATTCCAGATTTAAACCAAGTCTATTTTATATTTAATCAAAAATTTACAGATTGCTGTACCAACTATTTGTTGAATATGTGTTTTGTTATGTCAATTGCTTACTTACAATGCATATTAATTGCATTTCATTAAATGCATGCAGGAAAGCTTTTGTTGACGCTTGGAAAGGCACAGCTTGAACTTCAGAAACTCGTTAGTACCTATGTGAGTCCAAATTGTTTTACTTTATCCCAACTTTATTTTGAAGTGTTTGCAGATTCAAACGCAGTACAATAAATTCTATCTGTTTCATTCTCAGCGTGTCCATGTTGTTCAGACTATCACAACTCCATCAGAATCTCTTCTCAAGGAGCTTCAAACTGTAGAGGTTTGTAATCTTGGATATAACTTTTTGATTTTGATAATTAATAGAGTACTACTTTTTGGATAGTTATATTCTGTAGGTTAACTGCTCAATATCTCTTCAAAATACTAGAGAGATATAGGCTCATTCAAAGTATATTATGGTTGAAGGAATGCCTTAAGTTGCTCTTTTCCTGTTGAGGTGGTCGATCAAGAAAAGTCATCACTTATACTTTGGGTTTCCTATGTTTTCTCAATGTTCCCCTTGGTGGGGATGGCCTTTATTCATACTCACAGTATACTGATAAAGCTGTCCATCCATGATGAAAGTGCGTGTTCAAACCCCTGATTTTTTGCAACTACTAAGGAGGTTAGCCAGCACGCTATGCTGGCATCGTTAATGCTTTAAATGATGGGAATCGTTTGTTAAGTAAATGTTAATTCAGGTGTGTAAAATTCTCAATTTGCAGAACTGGCAGATTTGTTGTTAATAATCATGTGCTATATTTTAACCTAACTGGCTAAGCGAGATGCCCAATGATATTTTAAAATGAGAATCGAAAAACAGAAAGTGGGGCGTGTTAAACTGCTACTTTGTCACTTTTCTACTTTGCAATTCTCAAGTCAACAACCAAGACTCATCTTATGGGAGTCCAATCCAACTTGATTGAACCTCATGGTTATATTGGATCAACAACGAAGTCTCTGAATTCCATGCAAGGGGATTGAACCTTATGTTATGGAAGCATATAATGGAAAGTAGAAGAATAGGAGAAGCTAAAATGCAGGAAGTCTGCTAGAAAAGAAAACACACATCATCATTAGAAATGTGTTGGAAACTGGTTGCTTTAATGAGAAGCAGGAGAAGGTTTGTGTTAAGAGATAATAGTACATCATGGTGAAATTCTATGATTGTCTGATGTGATATAGTTTGTCCTCATGCTCAATGTGAACGACAGTTTGATGCATTAGTTAATACTGAAATACAATAGTTTTTAATGATTTGGCATTGACAATGACTCTCTTCTGGGGCTGGCTCCTCCAATAGAGTAGGACTGGACGTTGGTAGTGTTGGGTAAGGACTGTTGGTCAATTTTACTCCTTTTGGGATTAATGCTCTCAATGGTCAATGTATCATTTGCTATCTTTTTAGTTTTGAGAGGACATCCCAATAGACTAGTCAGATTGAGTTCTCCTTTCCTTTCGAGTTTTGCTTTTCAACCTTATTTTTGCTTACATAGATTCAAATTCCCAGACCCAGATCGCCATTTGTTCAACTACAGTTCTTGGCTAAGGTTAAAATTTTTCTGGAGCTTACAGCTTGAATTTATGCAATTAATTACAGCTAAATTTTGATGCATCTGAAAAAGAAAAAATTATACATCTCTGGTTATGGGGTCTCATCATCTATCAATCTGCTATTGAAGTTTATGTGATTTCTACTGTGGCTTCAACTTTGCTAAACTTCTTGACTAAAAGCTTTATTATCAAAACTTATTTGTATCAATTTGCTATTGAAGTCAAAATACTTGTCTCATTTAGCTTTTATATTTTCCTCTTGTTCAGTATAGTGTTGAGTTAGTTTTAGTGTTCTTTTTCCTAAATCTAGAGTGACGTTTGGATATTTCATTAAGTGAACTAGCCTTATATTTTTATCTTCTCTTTGCTTTATTTGTACTAACAATTCTACTGGGGCATCTGGGGTGTGTCTTATCTTTCAAAGATTTTATTTTATTCTGTATAATTTTAATGATAGTGAACTTCTAATTGGGATATTCACCGATGCAGGAAATGAAACGCCAGTGTGATGATAAAAGGTGTGATCTTGGTGTTGCATTTATTTTTCTTCTAATGGAAAAAAAGGTTCTGTTATTCAGGTTGACTGAATTGCCCTTGAAGTTTTCAGGGTGGTTCATGTGAATAGCTTTTTTGATGAAGTAATTTATTATTTGTTCTGTTTTGTTTGTCTTCTCCAGAGACGTATACATGTTGGCAGCACAAAGTGGAAAAGGAAGGTTGAAAAATGCCAAAGGTGACACATTTTCTCTGCAGCAGTTGCAGGCAGCTAAAGAAGATTATGAAGAGGAGGCAACTCTTTTCCTCTTTCGCTTGAAATCATTAAAGCAAGGACAATCCCGGAGTATCTTGACACAAGCTGCTAGGCACAATGCATCACTGGTAGTTTTCAAATTTCAAGTGTTATAATAATCATAACTAGAAGAATTGATTGTATATGTTCTCTTTGTTGAATCAGTTAAACTTCTTTCGTAAAGGAGTTAAATCTCTTGAAGTTGTTGAGCCACATATCAAAATTGTAGCTGAACTGCAGCACATTGACTATCAATTGAATGGACTTGAGGATAATCAATTGGAAGGATATGAGGTTGATGATTCTGTTGAAAATGGAGATGATGGAGAGTTGAGTTTCGATTATCAACAGCATGACCAACATTGTGATGTTAGTTACTTTTCTAGAAATTCAATGGAGGTGAGAAAATGCTTGGTTACTCAGTCTAAAGCCTTCTATACTTAGTACGCAAAATATTTTCACATTATGTTAGGATCTTTCCATATGCCAATATAGCACAAATGTTACTTGTATCAGCAATGAATCATTTCATCTTAAGTCCCTTCACTTCTGCAAATAGGGTCTTGCACACTGGTACGAGCATGTGACAAAGATCAGCTAGAATTGCATCGATAGGATTTGACATTGGCATATTTCTGCTTAAAAGTGCATATTTTAAGTTACAACATTTTGTTCATATCAAAGTAGAATATTACATCAGATTGGCTTATGGAAATTATTGTTTGGATTACCAAGCTGTATCAGAAATGCAAAAAGTTAGCATGCAACATAATGGGCTGTGTCGTGAATATAGGGCATTTGTTCTTATCATAGTGCGCTGAATGCAATGGAGCACAAAATTATTTGATTCTCTTATGGTCCATAACATTTAATGAATCTGGACTCTTTTATCTTCCCACTATTACCAAGGTCCATTTGGAATTAGATTGGGGTACTGTTGATCACATAATGAAACTTCTGAAATATTCCTGCATGATAATGGATTTTAAAATTATTGCTTTATCTCAACAAGCTGACATATTCTTTTGACTTATGAGAACCTCAAATATAAGCTCCAAATAGTTAGAACCTCCAATGTACTAAAGCAACTGGCTTGACAATATACAAATGCTTCTTCTATTACTCTGAACTAGCCTTCTAGGTTGAAGTTTTTGTGCATTTTTATCAGATTGCTTCAGTTTGGTTGCGTGGGGTCCTAGTTGAGTAGCTAAGGTTACAGAATGGTTGCTCTGACATGAGATCCTGTACCTTTGCCTATAACTTCATCAATATAACTTACAACTAAAGGTCCTTATCCAGAGCCTGACAGGCAGAAGGGTTGGATTGGAATAGTTTTTTTAGTTGGCCAATCAAGAGGAATCAGGTCCATCAGCCCAACGATTGGTGTAGATTTCACAAAGGGAGGAGGGAGGCCTAAAGAGGGAGATGAGATAGGAGAAAGACAAGGGGGAAAGGAAGAGAAAAATGGAGTTGGAGAAGGGAAAGAGAGTGTAAAGGAATAAGAGAGATTAGACAGTAAGAGAAGACAGGAGGAAGGGCAACATTGGGTAGGAAGAGGAGAGGGAGTGGTGTGTTGATCTGATTACTGATGGCAGTTAAATCCTGGATAAGTGGGCTGTAGGTCATTACCAATTTCTCTTACGGTCAGTTATGCTGAAGTGCCACAGTGGCCTCCTTGAAGCTGATTTTTGTATTTTTCTCTTTTCCCCTTGTAATCCACCAACGAAGAGTGAAGAAAAATTGTTTGCTAAAACATAATGAGGGATCCTCGTCATGTTTGAACCATAAGAGAGATTTTGGGTTTTAGTTGTGCTAGAACAACTAAACTATTTTGTGTTGGTCTAATAAAACAACTCATGCACACTCAAAGATAGTTTGACTTCCCTGAACTTTAGTTTGGCGCTTGAAGCCCCCAAGCCAAAGCCAAGTTCAAAGAAGTATGGTCATTTTGGAACCCACCTTCAGGAATTTATTCCACTGAAGTGTTTTCATTTTATTAAATTGCGGTTCAGGACATCGACTTACAGCAAGACAAAAGGCCTAGAAATTTATGATGAGTATCACTTGTTACCACCAAAATTTTTCTGAATTGCTTGGTCAGTGCTGTGTTTTCTTGGGTGCACCTCAAGGATTGTGTTCCTATCCTGGCAAGGCACATCAAAAAGTAGATATATCACTAAGGTACTGATGCCTTTCTGGCAAGGCACAATACTAGTCAGCGTGTTCCTATCCTGGCCAACATAAATTGAAAATTGACCTAGACATATATCTACTTTTTGACATGGTCTGACATATGGAATGCTGATACCTCTTTGGCATGATATGTTTTACAACTATGCTGATTGACATACAATCTGGTGCACACCAAGTTTTAAAATCTTTACCTGATGCTGATAGCAATGATCTTACAGTATGGATTGATGTACCGACTCTCTACGTGAGTTTGTTGCACCCCGGTTAGAGAAGGGAGTTCCTTTTTTTTTAATTTTTTTTTTTTGTGAAGAGGAGGGGTGTGTGTGTGTGTGGAGGAGGCAGACTAGGATGAGGCATATCAGTAGGAGAGAACAATGACCCTTGCAGAGGCGATGTCAATGCAGCAGACAAGGCAATGACAGCAAGGTGGGGAGGAAGGGGGAGAGAAAGCACGTGTGAGAGAAAGGAGAAAGGAAGAGTTTTGAATCTGTACATCTAGTTTTTAATACCTTACTGACACTATATAAATTATGCATCTTGCCAAATGTCTGTAGGGATCCAAGTAGTTTGATATTGATAAGCGATAACTATTGTTGTTATTAATTTTTAAGCAGACTAAAAATTCTATAATCTGGAATAGCATTAGGATTTCCTATATATTTGTATAATTTCCTCTTATCTAGCAGATGTTGTTATTATTTATTATTGTAGATCAAACTGCAAACTGCCTTCATTGTACTTGAACAATTATCGGCATGTTTATCTTTGTTGTTTAGGATGATGTAGATAGATGTGAATCAGATTCCTCTCCTTTCAACAAGGATGTTAGGGCTGTCAGTCTGTCAGCACCTCTTTTTTCTGATAGGAACCCTAAATCATCTGAAACGATAAGTCAGATGCAGCCTTTATCAACAGAGAGGTTTTACACGTATGCTCTTCCTACTCCTGTTGATGTTAAGAGCTCAACCTCAACAGGTCCAACTAATTCGATTTCTGCTTCTGGGGTCGAAAACAAGGGTGTATGTCCAACACAATTATGGCATTCATCACCATTGCAACCAAATTTTCTTGGCAACAATTACAGAGATGTTGAGCTGCCAAGCCCCACCAGTTTACCTATAAAGCAGTCAGTATCTAAAGAGAACAAAACTGTTGGTAGCCCCATCAGAATGCCTTCTGCATGTACCGAAGGGGGGATGTCTCAGTTGATTACATCAAATACATCTGATTCAAAGAAGATTGGCAGACAAGTTTTTTCTGGTCCATTGACAAGTAAACCATTACCAAGCAAACCAGCTTCTTTTACAAGCAATTCCATGTCATCAGTGGAACATCTGCCGGGAGTCCCTGCAAAACCAACAAGCACTCCCACACCTAAGCTATCTGTACCACCTCCTGTAACATCGCCAAGAATAAATGAGCTTCATGAGCTTCCAAGGCCTCCAATAGGTTGTCGAAAACATTTAGGATCTTTCAATTTAATTGGCCATTCAGCCCCTCTGGTGCCTAGAGGTCAAGGGGTAAATGCAACAATCAAACAAGTACCGATTTCATCATGCATAGCTACACCACTTCCAGAACCTCCTGGTGTTATGGTTCGCAGCTTTTCTATACCATCCAATGGTCGAAAATCAAATTCAACAGATGTTAAGTCATTGGATCATCCTAATAGTCAAAGGACAACTACAGATGCTTCAGCAACTCATACATTGATGAATATTGGGTAGCATGAACAGCTTCAGATGCAGTCACAAACTAGAAAGCTAAAGGTAACAAGAAGTTTGTCACAGCACAAAATATCATTTTCCTAACTGTTTCTATTTTTGGTTAGCATGCAGATTCTAAAAGTTTGGATAATTATTTTTATTGCTTGTTTCGTGTTACTATTTTAAGATGTGGCTTGTTGAATTACTTTCAGAATTTTGTCATGACAGATTCATTTTCTTGTTTCTTGAAACACATTTTACCAAAAAGTTTTGGATGTAAAAAATATGACTGTGGAGATAATCAAGCAATAATCTAGATTGAAAATCCTCATCATACATTTGTGATGTGTTCAGGACTTATTTATCTACCCTCTGTATGCTTCTTTGGAAGCTTTGCACATTTCTCTAGTAGTCGGCTAATGGATCATCCTCTAGCTGATTTTGCTTAGAAATTTCCTTTCAATTAAGTAGTTTAAGATAAATTCAATCTGATTCCATACAGGATTCCACCAGGAGACAGATCTACAAGATGCCCATTGGTAAAATGTAATTCCAAGTCTGCAATCTTCTACCAATTTTTTTCTTGCCAAGTTGCGACATTTAAAATTGGAAACTTCATGGTCTTCTAGCTTTCCAGTTTCAAACATGTCTGAGATGTTTTTCATAATTGAACAACCCAAGAACCAAAACAGTCTTAGAAAAGATATTTAAATTTCCCTTCAAAGGCCACGTTTCTAGTCTTATATCTGCTCATCTTCAACATGGAAAAAGAATTGCCTACTGTCGAAGGATCCTAAATAACAGAATTCTGAAAATATTGTGACTTTCATTACTTGTGGTCACCATGCTTACAAATAACAGAATTTTTTCAAAGGTCACGGCTATCATTCTAAAAAAGTCACTTTTTTTTTCCTAATCTCTGAGTAATTTAGCATCTGATTGAAACTTTTGTTTTACATTATTCTTTGTCATTGTTTAACTATATTGTGACTTTTACTCAACTGGATCATTATCATCGGAATTTCAAATGTTAAGGACAAAACTAAGAATTTTTTTACCTATCTTACTTAAAAAGCACAGGCAGATTTACTTAAGTTAATTGTGCTGAGAGGATTATTAGTATAGTAAGATGATAATATCTTTTTATTTAATAAGTTTTTTTATAATTTATATGTTAGACTTTAGTATATAGCACTTATGATCATTTATAAGGGTCATTGTGCAGATTGTTACATGTTTTCATGAGTTAAAATCTATCATGCCACAAAGGTATTAGTATATTGCATATCAATCTGTGCCAGAGGGGCCATCATATGACTAAGCCAATTTTTGGCCTATGCCGGTCAATATTGGGTGTGCCAACTTGTAGGGTTAGAATCATACTGTGACATGGAACAGCAATTCTTGATCTTCGTTCCTTGGCTTGGATTTGAAGATGCTCGATTCTACCGGTGTGCAAAATTTGATTCTGTTTGTCTCATCTGTAGGTAAATTCTAAATTAAGTCAAATTTGTTCTGTTTCCAGAAACTAAAACTGTACTCTAGGAAATATCTGTAAAAAATTAAACCAAAGTTGAATGGCTTAGTTAAGTTTTTTATACAATTTCAAATATATTTTATAAATGATGTGCTAAATATAAATTATAAAGGTCACTAACAAACATTCATGCAGATTTATGCCAAAATTACATTTGTGTCCTTTCTAATTTGAAAAGATACTCTTACATCCCTGAAAGTATAATGGAAGTTGATCAAGCTGGGTGTATCAGGATGATGCAAGTGTAACTTCAGAAACTAACTGGGATGCAAGAGGATATAATTTTAAGTCTAAGGAGTTTTGGCAGTTTACCTTGTACATAATTGGAATGCCATACACACACACACACACATATGTGTGTGTGTGTGTGCGTGTGTGTGCGCATGCTGAAAAGACAGCTGCATCCTTCTAATTCCAAATTGCTTGTGCATTGTGCATTCTTTAAAAATATGAAGAAAATTCATCGAGCTGGGTGCATGATGCAAGTGTGATTTTGATTACATTAGATCTTATATATATATAATGATGCATATATATATATATATAATTACATTATTATGTGATATATATATATATATACATATATGAATATATAACGATATATATTGTAACAATCTATGTTGTTGTATTTTACTGATGTGGCTATACATTTATTATATGATTGTTGGCTCATTTAGGTTTAGGAATTCTTTTAACTGCAAAGTGAATCATTGGTTTTGTTCAGCTTTTTTAAATTTGCCAAATCATCAAAAGAACAAATTGAACCAAAATGAATGTCTCGGTCAGTTTGGTTTTCTGGTTTGTCTCGTTAATTTGCACGCCATGGCTAGATGATGGTATTTCTGTTTCAAAATTTAGGCTTTTTCTTAAACTGGATTGGTTGATTTTTCTTGGGCACAATAGCCCGTCTGAGAACTTAAAAGTGACTTTGTCACTTGGGTCTGAAAAGTGGAGCCAACATTCTAGATAGGTCTCTTGGACTTGAATGTTGGTTATGTATTTTCACCCACTTAATGAAGTGTCTTTTTTCTTTTTTATCCTTCTTATGTGTATATATATGTTCTTTTTTTTTTTTTTGTGTGGTGGCCTTGGCTTTAACCGAAATGTTATCCTACCGTCCTCCCCTTTCCTGTTATCAAAGGTTGGAAGTGAAAGAGGACTAAGGCAACCTTTCCATCACCAGGTGGGCTATAGCTAGGTACAGGGTGAGAAGCCTATGCTTTAGTAAACCTCACCTACGGACTAGATGTACGGCATTCTCATTGAAGAATAATCAAGTTTTCTATAGATATGCAACGATGCATTATGGGTCAACATGGATAGTAATACAGTACGGTTGGTTGGTGTAAAATGGGGATATATATTCTTGTGGATATTAGAGATCTTATGGTAAGTTATGGAATCCACTTGTTTCGTTAAACTATTACCATCTCAAAATAAAGTTACTTAATAGAGTGCCTATTTTATGTTATGTGGTGGCACATCATCAAATTTCACATCACAGCTAATTGTTCTTCCTCTTGCTGTGCAGGATTCACGTGAAGAGCCCCAGAACTCTTCGTAGCAAGTGGAGCCAATTGAGATGGTCTCCTAATGTTGGTTATGTACATAATGAAGTGTCCAAAAACCTTCTCTCTCTTCCATTCTGTTCCCTGTGTTGTTTTCTTCAGAGAAATGGGGGATGATTTGCCTCCAAGAATACACCACTAGATAACTGCTGGTTAAGAAAATGAAATTTCAGTTTCTTGTTAATAGTAGTAATAAAGAGATCTTAGTTTATTAAACGAGGAGGAACTTGACGGATGTTCCGAGACAGTACAATAAAATGTTCTTTCCAAGTACCAATCATGAGGGCAATCTTTCCTGTCATCACTTAGTTATAAATTTCAGCTTACTCTACACTGGCAGTTTGGAGATTTTCCAGATGTATGAACTCCAGAGTTCAATGGAGCGCATGTTTTGCTTCCCCTTGTTCAGTTATTGACATCAACAATCTCGTGCACTTTTGTTTAAATGTTTGATCATCAGGTAATTTGTTTATACGACATTTTAAATTGATTTTTTAAAGTTCCCTTTCTGTAATGGCCTATTTGAAAATGATTTGTTATCAGTAAATTACTGGCTATTATGAAATCTTTCTGGTCATCATTAGGCTTTTAATTGACCATGGTGAATTTAATGATTCTTTGGTTATCTGCCATGATTTTTCTTTAGCTTCATTCAATGGTTGATTTGGTCAGTTAATATTTGATAAAAAGGAGGAATCTGATGTATTTCTGCTATATGTGATTTTAAAAAATTCTCCATTATTGGGGTTAGGATTATATTAGCATCTTGTCGTGTGTGATATATTACATAAACCTGGACAACCAGGATTTTTTTCTGTCGATGTTTTATTTGTTGTTCATGGTTTGTTGAGCAAGTATTGAAAGCTTATCAATGCAGCCTTTTTGTTCCTGTCAACCACCCATCAGACAAAGACTTTTGTGGTAATTTGGTTTTTGATTCGATGCCGTCATATCATCCAATATTTGAATTTTATTTACCAAAGATTAATGGTTCAAGATTAATTTATGAAGGTATTAGTTTCTTTCAACTTATTTTCTTGTTCTTGAGCAAGTTGCAGTTATGTGCCATTGAGGTGTGCTTATGATCATTGAGGTGTGTATATATATATATATTTATCATTGATAGGTGGTGTTCTCACTCGATGGGCAATCAAACAGCCAATACAAAGGCACGATGGATATATTATGGAGTTAGAAAGGTTGCGTAAATAAAGAACATGGTACATGTCACGGGAACAAAAGGCTCTAATCTTTAACAAACCTGCTGCTTTTGACATACTAGAGTACTTGGTTGTCTAGAGAGAGAGTGAGCAGGCTCTAATCTTGGACAAACCTGCCACTGCCTTTCACTCACTAAAACAATTGATATTGAGAGAGAGAGAGAGAGAGAGAGAGGAGGGGAAGGCATGCATGTACAGATACCGATGGTTGGCATCTCCAACTTAATCAAGAAGATGTCAGAAGGCCAGGTGACAGCTGCTGAGATCCATGGGAAACCAGGCGAGGAAGACAACACCACCACCACATCTCAGAGAATATACGTGTATCATGCACGCATCAGAGAAGCTGATGCTTGGAATGTAGCGGTGGGTGGATGAGAGAAGCCCTGAAACATCTTATCATGTCATTCTTTTTTTTGTTCTTTTGGTAGGGATTGGATCAGTGTGTGGTATGTGCGCTCTCATGTGGGCGAGCCACTTGCTTGCTGACACCCAAAAAGCAAAAGGACACGAAGCTTTTCTTTCTGCCATGCAGTGTCTGTACATCGATTCAAATAAACTCATAGCATTCACCTACAATATCTATATATCTATCTATCTATAACATATATATAAAGAAAATGCATGATCATGTAACTGTGATATCTCAGCAGTAGTGCATGGGGATTAGACAATTCAGAGGCCTGCGAACACCCTCCTCCTCCACTGCCCTTCGAGCTTAGAACACTTGGTGGGTTGTTTGAATGCAAGTTTTGGCCTCTTAAAAAGCTTCTCATCATCGTCATCATCATCCCAAATGTTCAACCCTCGCATATTATTATATTAATATAGCCAATCTCTAGAATTGTGTGCATGATCTTTGAGGTCTAAAGTGCTAAAACATTGGCAGTACCCATGCACGCATTCATGCATGTAGAGGGTACGTAGCCCGGGGAGACATGTAAGGCTGGTACAACAGCCAGCAGCATCTTCTGCTGGTCTGCGAACAGTGAGGTTTCATGGGAACGGGAGACACCGGCCGGAAGCATATCTTTTGGCAATAATGAGGCATGATGGTGACCCGCCCAGCCGTGGCTTAATTGCCATGGAAATAGAGTCAGGGAGGGCATCAGAAGCCAGTCCTCGGTTGGTGGGACTTCATGGAATCCAAAATGGCAAGGTAAGAGGAAGATCATGTCGGAGAGGAGGGGAAAGAGAACCCCGTCACAGGCCATGACAAGAGGCCAAGCAGGTCAAGTCCCATCACTGAACTCCTCATGCCCATGGAGATTGGCTGCCACTGCGCTCCTTGGCTTCTGGTGGCCTTTCGC
Organism: Musa beccarii; assembly: GCA_024322285.1. Taxonomy (NCBI): domain Eukaryota; kingdom Viridiplantae; phylum Streptophyta; class Magnoliopsida; order Zingiberales; family Musaceae; genus Musa; species Musa beccarii. The sequence continues at coordinate 51,140,599 of CM044395.1, read as the reverse complement.
CAGATGCTCTCTGCACCCATGGAGATTGAATGGGATCCTAAAACCCATGCAGCTTTTTAATCATCAGCTGTTGGTTACCCACAGAATGAGAATGAGGAGGAGGAAAAGGATGTTTGCTTTTGATCTCTCATCTTTCAATCTTCTTACTTCCCGGGCAATGAGGATAAAGCTTAGTCCAAGGATTGTGCGCAGCAATACTAACATCTTTGAAGTTGATGTTCTTCTATTTCATTGAGGAAAGGAGTTGCTCGGTGGGAGGATCAAACGCCTCACCGAGTCTATTTTTATTGTTTCAAGCGATTGACATAGAAACTGCTAAGAATGCTTTTTTTAAGAACTGTGTTTTAATTGTTTTCAATAAACTTTTTTAAGGAGTTGCTCGGTGGAAGGATCAAATGTTTGTGAAATGGGTTTGCATTCATTCCATGTATCCGGCTGTCCTAAGAGATGGAAAGAAGTTGGACATGAAATAGTAGAGAATGCAGCAACGAGATGGACGATGCAGACCACGGCTTACACTACCAGCTCAAGAACAAGAATGCATGCGTGTAGACACCTGCTTGTCAAGGTCAAGCACACCAGAAGAAATTGATACGTTCTCGTTCTCCATCGAGATTCCCTAGGGTTTGCTAAAACTTGCATCAGCATGGCTGTGGAGTTCCTCCGGGACGCACGCAAGTGATGTTTCTTCCAACAAGCTAAGCAATCCACAAGAAATATTCTCAGATGTGAAGCAGAAGGACGGAGACATGGACGAGAAGGACAAGGCGTCAGAGGTCGTGTCATAAATATTCTGCATGCATGAATCCAAGTAACAGCTGAAGGCATTGCTGCCTTCTGTTTCCGCCAGCCGGCCACAAAGGCGAAGCCACCTTCATCGACCTTGGAAGAGGTAGGCAAGTTGGAAAAGGAGGGGGAGGGGCCATTGGAGTGCGGCAGTCATCGGTGGGGGATGCAGAGCGAGGGTTGTGGGTTGCAGAAGTACTGCGTCTGCCACCGGGGAACGAAAAGATGGAGACAAGTCGCGCAAGATTCACTGGTTCATTTGCTCGCTGCCTGACATGGATTGCTGCGTGCTGAAGGCAAAGCCATGCACGGATTCACATGCATCATTCCTTCTCCTTCGTGGAGATATCCTCTCTCTCTCTCTCTCTCTCTCTCTCTCTCTCTCTCTCTCTCTCTCTTCTGATCTCCCACATGCATGCGCCCTATTTGGAAGATACTTGTGCCACCATTGATGACCACGTTATGCTTGCTTCCTCACATCAACCTGCTCTCTCTCTCTCTCTCTCTCTCTCTCTCTCTCTCTCTCTCTCTCTCTCTCTCTCTCAGAACAAGCATTGCAAATGGGTGTCCAATTAAGTCTTGGACTTAAACCGATGGATCTTTTAATGAGAAATATTATATAATTATACATTATGTTAAAAATATAAATTATATACTGCTCTACTAAATACATAATGTAGTGAAAAGGATGATTGGGAGGAAGTAAATACATTAAAGAGTAGTTTAGAGAGCAATAAATAAATATTATTATTATTATTATTATTATAAATCCCAAGAGACTTATAAAAAAAATCATATGCTTAATTATGCTAAGAGTATTTAAATATTTATTTATAATTTATATTAAAATATTTTTAGATCTCCATCTACCTATCCTCATACCATTAATAGTAATCATTTCACCTATTCTAATCTCATTAGCATCTACCTATACTATTCTAAATAATTTTCTCTCATTTTATCCTCTAACAAATAAAAATATTTTATCCATCTCAATATTCTTATCTTAACAATATAAAATTTTCATATATATTATTTTCTAATTACCCAATACTCATATCCATAAAGTTTTCCTTTTAATCTCAAATATACTAAATGATCACACAAGACTTTTAACGCTACTCGTTATCTCGTTAAATAACTTATTCAAAATAGTTTATTCAATTTAACTATATTATCATATCTATTCATACCAATGAATATGATATAATTTTATTCTATTTGATTCTTACATTGATAAAAGATAAACGTCTTTATGATAAATTCAAACATATTCATTAATAATAAAAATTGATTGTTTCATTTTCTTTATAGCTAAAATAGTGTAATTTAATTTTTATCACTATGATTTGTGTTAGAGAATTCCCTATATTGACAATGCTTAAATACACTTAATATCTTTATTAATAAATAAACAACTGATTGGGTTCCCGATCTATTTGGTTCGATCAACCAATCCGATTCGATGATTTTATAATTATAATTTGCATTAGTGGTTGGGATAGAACTCTTAAAATAACTCATTTTTGTGTGTATGAAATCATCACTAAACAAAGTATACACTATTTCAGAAATTTATGCTAATGATAAACAACTTTTTTTTGAATATAATATATATATAACTCTATTAATATACTTATATTTATATGTAAATATAGTTTCGTATTAAGACTTAACTTATAAGAGCTCGATGGATGTACTATTATTAAATTGGATATATTTGAGATCAATACTTCATGATTAATAAAATTAATAACCCAATTATTTCATTAATTAGATCTGATGAGTATATTGTTATCAATTTAGATTAAAATATTTTACTATTAATTTAGATTATCCTATATACAAATATAATATATTTACACTTATATAATAAGTCACAATTGTCACAAGGTAATCTTACAGACTTGTCTCTCGCTCTCTCCCTCCCTCCTTGAGCTCGTGCCGAAGCCCTCGGTCTCCTTCTTTGCCTTGTGAGCCGGGAAGAAGACTGGGAGCAGGTAATGCATGTCCGCCCTGGAAGCATCTTTGCATTCCTCTCATCCTCGTCCATCGACTGCCCTAATCCGTACTTGTTTATGCATATCAATCCACCACCATTGTCGTCATGGAAGGATTCTAAGGGTTGATGTCTCTCCGATCGTGTACATTGACACGATGGCCCCAGGGCTGAGTCTGCTCCGGCCGCCATCACGCTGCGGCGGCTACCTCGATGACAGTCAACCTGAACGCGAGCAAGCATCGGCCCTGATGGTCGACAAGGCCAACAAGGAGGCGGAGGACGACAAGATCAGGAGGGCAGCGGAAGCCATGGCCACCTCAAAAGTCGACCGCGGCAACAAGTACGAAGGCTGGCTGCAGTTAGGCATCGGAGGTGGCTGTCGCTCGAACGGTTCCCATTCACGGCACCCCTCGACGATGGGCCCGTCGAGTAGCAACAGCAAGGCGAAGGGTGATCCGGCGGAGCTCGACTTGTTCTGCCGTCGACCGGCGCTGGAGCCACCCCCATCGCCACTTACTGCGTTTCCTGCCATGGCGCCGTGGTTCCCTGCGGTCATGGGAGGGTACTGCCACCAGCTGACGCCCTCGAGCTGCACTTGGATGCGATCCTCGAGTCCAAGCCTGAGCCCAGGGGAAATGAGGGTGGTGAGCCTGCCACGAAGGAAGCCGACGGGGGTGTGGTTCGTTCTTCAAGCAGCACATGACCAGTGAGCAGGAGGGAGTTATCAGTAGCATGCATTCTTCTTCTTCTTCTTCTTCTTCTTCTTCTTCTTCTTCTTCTTCTTCTTCTTCTTCTTCTTGTAGTGCACTTCCATGCAACTATGTGGAGAAACACATGCGTAGCTTCAATGATCCATTGCTGCTTGTTGCAGGGTGAAGGAGCCCTTTTTGCCTCAGATACCAAAGAGCTACTTGAGGATAAAGTACTCATGCTTCTCCTTTCATAAAGCTGTCTTCTCTCACTTTGTTCTTCATGTTCCATCTACTCTTTAACTCATCATGTCCCTCCTATTAAAGAAAGGGTGCTCTTTGCAGGGATGGAAGGATGACAATTAGACTGCTGATGAAGTACTTGGCCAATAAGCTTGTTTTGGAGGATGAATCACAGGTGTTCTTCCTACAAACATTTTATATTCTTTTGTTTACATGCATATTGTTCCCGTAGATGTCTTTAGTTCCCTTGTCACCATCATTGTACACACACACACACTTGGATGAGTATAATGAATGACATAGTTTGGTAATTAAGTTATGAAGGAACATGAAACCCGAAATGCAACCTAGATTTGGAGTTTAATACATGTCAATGAGATCTTGTTTTCAATTGGATGTGATTTGGAATGTAAATGAAAGATAAAAGAGTATGGATTGTTGTGCCTATGAGGAATTAAGCACTTGATAAAGGTTAAATAACAAGCTAATACCAAAAAAAAAACATTGTTATGTAATCTGAGCTTTGGATGGAGATCTAATAATTCAAGATTGGTGTTGTAAACAAAGTCATGATAGCAAAATCATGTTTGCAATTGATTTCTTTGTTCTTGTCTTTTCTTCCCTTTTTTTTCTTAATGTAATTTTTTTTATATGATTCACTAACATGGATGAATAAGGAGAGTTTAATACTATTTCAGAGAAGATAGAAATCAAAGAATATAAACGATAAAAGGAATTTTCATTATATAAATTCCCTAGAAAAACTCTTAAAATCGAATATTTCCGACATAGCATCCCTCATTTATTTCTCTTTTCATTAAGGTACTCCCATCTATTTCAAAACCTGGTTTTCCTCTTTTTTTTTTTTTTTTTTGGTTTTTGATGGTCCTCTTCTTTTTGTCTTTTTGTTCGATTTAATATAGATATCAAGATCCGTGTGATTAAATTGGTTCAACAAGACAAAACAAAATTATAAATTTGGCGAGAGAAAATTTAAAAATGATAAAAAAAGAGTTTGTTTTACAAATTAATTTTTTTTATTTTAAGTTTTATAATTCAATTTCAAAAATAATAAATTCTTTGATAAAATTAATTTTTAAAATAATAGGAAACTCAATTTCAATTTCAAAATTAATTTTATAAATAATAACGAACAACAATTCAATTCCTTATTATTTTTAGATCCATTCAACTCTTGAAATTGATAAAATGGACTAATGATCGATCGACATCAGCTATATACATACATACATACATACGTACGATCCTCCTAATTCGCACATACACATCGATGTCGACTGTGTCAGGTGGTGATAACATGCAGAGGCCAACAACTTCCTCCTTACATGACATTGATGTATGTTAGAGACAACATTTGGTGTTCACCAGAAGCAGTGGAGATGAACTCAGACTCATCCAGCACCAAATATATAATGAACCTGCTTTATGGCAGAAGCAGATGTGGGTGAAATCAATCCTTTTCCCTTCATGTGTTGTAATTAATTAGTGGATGGAAGGGTTCTGTGTTATGATCTTCATTTATCAAGTTCCAAGAGGAAAAAAAAAATTTGAAGTTGTGACAACAATCTATTTCTCTTCCTTTTTTTTCTTCTTCTTTTTCTTCTTTTCTAGTTCATCAATTCAGCTTTTAATATACTACTGGATAGATAGGAGAAGAAATATTTTTACTCAAGTTCAGCCTTCTAATTCATTAATTCTTCTTTTATTTTTTCCCCCTTTTTCTATTCTTTATGATGATATGTATAAATATATATACTAAAAGGGCTTATAGATGTCGTAGTGAAATATATACTATAATAAGATTAATCAAAAATTATAAATAAATTTTAAATATTCTTAGCTTTAATTAAGAATGTGCAAAAGATGGGATTATTGTTGTTTTCATCGTCCTGCTTTCACCTATCTGGAAATGTTTTATGGTTTAAAGATGTAAAGCAGATTTCAAAGAAACAGAAAAAAAATAAAAGGAAGCACAGAATTGCCTAATAATGCATAAAAGAAGAGAAGCTAAAACCCAAATTGATGCAAGAGAGGATTCTGCAAACCATATACATTGCACAAAATAAACTGCTTTAAACAGGGAATCCATTTTGCAGAGGGAATAAAACATTTAGAAGTCAGCTTTAGCTGAAACATAATTCCTCTGTGAATGACATGAAGCATCAGTATGGCTTATGTATGTTGTTCTCAGTGCAGTGTGAGATCACACACCCACACAATTAAACACATTTATGAGCAATATTTGTTAGACTCTCAAAAATGAATCTAAAAGCTAAAAAGCTAAGAACTCGTACAATTCTTAGTTAGCAATTCATTGCTAGCTCATCAATGCTAAAAGCAATGTAGTATGAGTTGTTTGAAGAGAAGGAAATATGACATAAATTACTGTGTCACTTCTACTCAAACAGATGCTAAGAAAAGCTCCCTAAAACAGCACCTAAAAAAAAAAAAAGAATTTTGAGAAAGGCGAAAATGGTGGACCAGATATTAAAAAAAATGAAAAATCACCAGGTAAAAATAATACAGCAAACAATTAAGATTGGAACAGGATAATGAAAAATTAAATCACCTAGTTGAAAAAGTTAATGCCCCATGGAGACTGGTTTCATGCCAGTTATAGGTTACTACTGCAGCACAAAAAATAGTTCACAAACAATCTAAAATTTCTTGCAATGGATCAAAGTGCCCGGAACAGCCTACAATAATGTAACCTATAGCAGAGTTCTAACGGTAAGCGGTGAGAAAAGAAGAATCTAGACTTGCCAATCAGAGGAATCAACTCGAGTGAAGCATCTCCGAAGATTATGCTTAGTACAGAAAAGGATCCTAATGTGCAAAAGAATCATTGAGAGTGCAAAAAATTCTTTCTTTTTTTATTGCAGTTACATCCTGTAGAAACTAAAAAGTAATTCATTGCGCTCGGAAGGCAAAAAAATGGAGAAAAGAAAGATGTTGTCAGTTAATATGGCAGTACAGACGCATTTGCATTCAAACACTTAACTGAATAATAACAGGGATTGAAATGAATAATAAAAAGAAATGGTGGGTTAAGAGAGAGATCATAACTTTAGTTTCACCTTTTAGATCCTATCAAGGTGATTCATTATGCCATGAATCCAAAGCATATTTATGATGCTTGGCTTCGAGAAGCTAGCATGTCTCTATTTTCACGTTCTTTTATATCAACCATGTAGATTCATTATTCCATGACTATGAAGCATATAAATTATGCTCTTTCTCAAGAAGCCAGGCATTGTTTTCAGATCTTCAGTTTCACCTTCTTTTACATTCCTCCATGGTGATTCACAACACCATGACTCTGAAGCATACCAATGGTGCTTTGCTTCAAGAAGCTACGCATTGTTTTCATATCTTAAAGCTTCACCTTCTTTTACATCCTCCGTGGTGGCTTATTATGCCATGACTTTGAAGTATATCAACGATGCTCTGCTTCAAGAAGCTGGGCATTGTTTTCATTCACTACGCCATGATTCTGAAGCATATTAATGATGCTATGCTACAGGAAGCTAGGCATTGTTTTCATATTTTTAGTTTCACCTTCTTTTACATCCCTCCATCGTGAATTTATTATGCCATGACTCCAAATCATATCAATGATGCTCTGCTTCAAGAAGCTAAGCATTGATTTCAGATCCTATGTCACCTTCTTGCACATCCCTGGATGGTGATTCACTATGCTTCGACTCCAAAGCATATCAATGATGCTTTGTTTCAAGAAGGTAGGCATTGTCAAAAATGGCAACTTTGGTGAAAATGGAAGCTAGGCATTGTCAAGCTTCACCTACTTGATGCTTTGCTTCAAGAAACAGGCATTGTCAAGTTCTGGAAAAAGTTGAATCATGATCACTTGGGAATATCTCTTGCATTAAGCTAACCTCAAGATGTCTGCTATGCTGGTTATTTAATCATGAAATGTGATTAACAGCTTCTCTTATGCACCCATATCGACCTGATCCTAATACATCTATAAAGACAAGTTATTGCACTAAGCTTGAAATTTGTGCCTTGTTCCCTACAGACATCACATTAGAACTTTGCTTTGATCTCAAATGCATACAACTACTGTTCTAATCATTACAAGCCTCATGTTCAGTCCCTCCTTCATGGACCAAACAACTTAGAACAAGCAAATTAAACACTCTTGAAAAAGATATAGAGGACGGACCTCAGTACAATGAAAAGATTGCTCATTCACGACATCGGAAGTAAGGTTGCATACATTGATCCTCTTAGACTTAGAATTGGCGGAAGCCTAGTGCATTGGGTATGCCCTTTATAACCATGGTTTTATGATTTTCTCCAAAGAAAAAAAGAACACCTTCCCATGAAAAGCTTTCGAGTTTTTTTTTTTTTTATTTCCAATACTAGACTAAGCCTGTGACAACCAGCATATATCAGATTTGCAATCAATACAGATAATATATGCCAGTGTTGTTGTAACAAATTTCGTGAGAAAAAGGTAACAGCAGCCTTAAAACCTACCCTCACATTCATAACTTATAGTTGGAAATGCCTTGGCAGACTTTGATGTAGTATTCCAATATAAATTTATCATATCTGTTTCATGTAAGGTAGAAAAAGATAAAAGGGAGATAGATAATACACTCGATGGTTGTCATTTCTTGGCATGGACGCATGCTTTTGATACCTTTCTAGTACGGTATACATGAAGTTGTGCCAATTAGCATCCCCCATCTACCCATCAGCAAAACCAAAATTTGGCATATTGACTGACACAACAATCTACCAAGTACATTTATGCTTGAAGTATTAGACTTCTTCAGCCTTGATATTTTTTTCCATCATAATAATGACTTTCTTATCTCATTTATGAAAGAAAATGAACGTCCAAACTTAAAATATGTAATCCTCAAAAAGTGTAGAAATATGGGCCCCATGTACTTTAACCATATAGCTATATTAAGTGACCATACCAATAAAAGGAAGACCACCCGGTGTACAAGACTCCTATCAGTACAGGTTTCAGGAAGGATCAATATATGTAGTCTTACCTTTGCTAAGTGATCTTAACATTACAAATATCAAAAAGTCAAAATAGGGAGTCATTGGAATTATCAATAAATCATTTTGGTGAACATCCTTTTCCACTATAGACGTTAACCTAAGTCTTCTAGTCAGTGAACATAAATTAATCACAGATCTAATGAGGCAACATGCAAGATTACTTGCTTTCAATTGACACAACATAACAGCCTGTGTCCTAAGATTCATTTCCACTTCACACATACATAAAAATCACTATTTGGAACTTCCACTTACAACAACAACAAAAAGAAGAAGCCATATAATGTCCCTCCAAATAATGTCATGCCATGTAAATCTAGTCAAATTATAATGCATCATTTTGCAAACCATGGAGGATAACCATAAATTATTCATATTTGCTTTTGCATTTTACTCATGACATGCTACACATAAAATGTAAATCATGAACAAAACTACAATATGCAGCACTCACATAAAATGTAAATTCACATAAAGAGATGGAAGGACCATAACCCAGTTGATTTTGTGGCTTCATACCTTTTGCCTAAGACATGCTTATTTATGAACTTCTTTGACACATTGCATGAAGCAATTTTCAATTCACTGTTCATACTAAAGCCATGAGAATGACCACCACCTGAATACGAAAGAGCTTATATGATCATATATATATATAATCTCACTCATATCACTCTCCACACCTTTCTCTCTTCCACCCTGCTACTTTTTCCATGCATTACTTCTTTTTTTTTTGCTCATATACCTAGTACCTTCCACTGTGAATTTTTCCCCATTGCAGGGTCTAATCTCAATTATTTCCAGTGTAACTGATACATCAGTTATTTACCAATTTTTTTATGTAACTTGCAGCCAAGATAGGTTAAGACAAATAAGGTCAGCTATCTAAAAGGTTCCCAGCTGCATTTTACTATTATAATGTAGAAAAAATTTATTCATGTCAGGAATCAATGGAAATACTCAAAAATACTTCTAACCACTTCGTTAAGAGATTATTGATGAATGCTCATTTTCCACAATAATTGCAAGGCAGTGAAATGAACATACATCTACTTATTCCGATCAATGTGTTTGAATGCATAATGCATCACACATGTAATCCTAGTCATACAGAAGCCCAATATCATTAAAGCTCTTAATTAAGAATATAATGAATCCTAATGAAATCAAAGCTACCAATTCTTAACTTGATATTGTTTCGAATGCAAGAGCTAATAATCCTAGTTCTGACTGTATTATTTAAAGCATGGTTCGCCTTATCGGTCCGTAACAATATACCGACTAGCTGTCGGTACGTATGTATCGAGCCGTACTGAGTGTACCAACACACAGCATATGGGGAAATACCGATGTACCGCACATATCGATTCCCTATTAGACCAGTACATACCGCCCGTATCGAGCGATATGCAACAGTACGATGAACCTTGATTTAAAGAATGTTTTTTTGTTGTAATGTAATGCAAAACCGCTTTCCCTGTTAATGTTTTTTCTTTTTTGACTCAACAGTATCATGTATTTTCTTTCTCCTCAAGTAACACAAGGATATATCTTTCTAATCAAGACAAGACAAAGACAACCCCACTAAAGATGAAAGAAAAATTAAGGAAATGATGACTAATTCAAAGTATTGATTCATCCTGAGCATTACCAATTTACAAAAGAAAAAACAAAGAAGAGCACAATGGTGTCAGTATGGCCAAGTGGTATTCCAAATCTTGTGCGTTGGGCAAATTGATTATGAACAGAATCATGTGTCAAAATCCAAGAAAATGTGTTGTGATCAGTAATTATGAGCAAATTGAGGTGTCTACTCCTTCAAAGGCAGTGGCATTTTAGTTTAAGAGAAGTAACAAATCAGTTTTAACAAATGACATATATTTCTATCAACAAAGATAGATATGATACCATATGCCTGAATAATCTACGAAATGCAATCCCGATACAGAAAGATTACCATGAATACAAAAATCAACATTACATCTCAAAAAGGATCCATAGGATCTCTGGTTGTTTCTCAAATGCAAACATCATTACAGAAATAGGTCCTTTTTTATTAAGTACTGGAGATGTTCAACAACAAAATGCACAAGCACAAGTAATGCTAATATTTATTTGTCACAATTCAAGCCAATCACAAATCCACCAATTCTTGACAGAAAAAAATTGTTGAGTAAATCCCAAAACTACTATTTGCACAGCCTCAAACAAATTAACTTTGCTGAGATCCTTCCAACTGATTCAGATCCACTAATATACGCCTTCATACTCCAAATCCTATACCATATCACTACCATCAAAGACTATCAATGTAAATTTTTCTTTCGAACAAAAGAGATTGAAAGATACCTGAATGCAGTGACCGCTGACAGTTGCAGAGACAGAAGGGGCAGGCAGGTGTCATTCTGATCTCTCTGCTCAATTGCCGAAGAAAAATTAAATATTGATGATATCTTTGGATTAGACTGCAAATTTTCTTCCCATTAATCACCAGATTCACCTTCAAACTCTGCCTTCTACTGTTCTGATCCCTGTGAATCATTCTCAGATCGAGCCTGTTGTTGCTGATGCTGCTGCTGCTGCTGATGATGATAATGATGATGCAGTTGCCCACTTCCACCACCACCTACTCCTCCCCTCCCCTGCCCCATCTGTTGATAGAACTGGCTCAATCCCTGAGGATTCAAAGCTCCGATATGGCCCTCCGGCGAGAGCCCTAGCTCCAGCCCCGGCATCTGCTGCCCATGCCCGCCCAACATCGCCGCAAAGCTCACGGCGCCCAGATTCCCGCCGGGAAATTCAAGTCCATGCAATCCGATCCTGTGCATGAAACCGCCCATCGACCAGTCGCCACCGCCCCCGGTCGCAAGATTCGAACTTGATGGAGCCGCGGCGCCGGCATGCAAGAAACCAGAATTAAGCCCACCCACCGGGGGCGGCCACAAGCCAGGGTGGGAGCGGCTGAGGTTAGCAGCCCCCATCACGGCCCAAGCAGGCCGGGCGGCCCCCTGTCCCGAATCGTCGAGCTTCTGGTGGAGGCCCGCCACGACAGCGGCGCCAGGGAGGGACATGGAGGCGGAGGCGGCAGCGGCGATGGCCGACGCGGGGATGGTTCCCGTGCCGGTGGCGGCGATGATGGAGGGCTCCGCTTGCTGGAGCAGCCACTGGATGGTCTCCCCATCGGACTTGTGGCCGAGTTCTCTGGTGAGCTGAAAGATCCTAGCGGCGCAGAGGGCAGGCATCCTGATCCTTCTTCCCCGGCCATCAACCTTGGTGTGCCTGTCCTTGTTGGAGCTCCTCTTGGGTGCAAGCAGCCTTCTTTGTTCATCCTTCTCGGCCACCACCACCTGCCGCCCCCTCTCCAAGCCTGCGGATGCCGAAAGGTCTCTGCTTTCTGCGGCTGCTGTTGCAGGGGGCGTCGTGGGTTCGCTTTTATCCGACTGCAAGTGGAAGTTGGGCACCTCCTGGGGCAGCTTGGAGGAGCCCTTGGGATCCATGAAAGAGAGAGGGGAGGGACAAAAGGTGGGATTTTGGCGATGGAGGAGAGAGGGTGGGGGGAGGAGGAATCAAACCGGAGCTGAAACTGGGACAGCCTTTTTGAAATAGGAGGAAGAAGAGACACAAAGTTGGGCAGAAAAAGAAAAGATACAGGCCAAAAAACACAACTGCTGCTCACAGTATTTTCACTCTAATTTAGCAGTAAAGGTTGAGTAATTGCCCACTCCATGATACACAACACATCATCTCGTCACCTCCACCACAGAAGTCGTCTTGGACTCTTCATTCCGCATTGGTTCTCAAACGATCGAATCGATATAAGAGTAAAGAACGCCTGGGACCTCAGGCTAGATAAGACTCACACTGTTTCTACAAGCTCTCGAGCCACAAGAAGTCATCCATTCTGCGACGGGTCTTGCACGGTTTCATTTCTTCGGGTTAGAGTCTGAAACTTGTCGCCTAGAGGCAACTCATATTTACTTCTTCATTAGATTTGAACTCTTCGATTAATATTATCTTATCATCATCGATTCATGCGTTTACTTCTGCGTTTAGTTTTTATTGATCTTCTACGTCTCTGATGCTGGCAAACGAGTGAGTTTTTGACTCCCAAAATATTCTTTGCAGAATCTGCCATCTGCTTCCAGTTGCGACTGTAACTTTCCTCCCCATAGTTGCCTTCCATCTGTGGGAGATTTCCGATCCCCGGTTGACTGTCGGAGACTGTTGTCAGATTTCCTCGCCCTCCAAATCTAGTGAGTCGGTGGGGCTATCATTGCTTTCAGCCGCATTTACTTGCAAAAAGATCCAATGTTAAATGATGGAATATAAAATGGACCCCCTAAAGAACAGAGACTGAGGTAGATTAGGAGCATAATGTGCAGATCAACAAGGGAACAATGGCTTGTTTCCAAACCAGCTTTGTCTACAAGTGCAATATTTTTGATCCTACATCTTTTGTATGTTTAGATCAACTGGGCATCTCTCTAACTCTCTTGAAGAGAGAGAAACTGAAGGAAAGGAGACACCAAATCCACAGCATGGGAAAGAAGGGAACTGCAGTCAGCCAAGATCATTCGATGTCATAATGGTTCGACATCGGAGCTCCTTCTGCGGGTGGTGCTTCTGTGCGTCTCCTCGTTCGAAGGGCACCGCAACAACACTGTTCTTTGGCCAGTGCGTGTGGGGGCTGTGGAGAGATTCCATCGGCAATGGCGGAGAGCTGCGGATAACTCCCTGCCTCCTTGCAGCTATCCAAAGCCAATCCAAGAAAGCGACATGGATCCTCTCTCACCCACTCGCGAGGAAGACGCCGGTTTCGTGTGTGGTTTCTCTTTCTTTCCGGGTTGGTCGGAATTTTAGGTGGGAGTGGATAGACCAAAGATGTGGATTTTGGTGTGGGATGTTTTAAGCCTCAAACATACCAAAATAGTAATATCTAAGATATTTCTACACATTTTGAACACGCTAAAAATAGAAAAAATCTATCCATGAAATATCAGATTTTTTAACAATTTTTTGTTCAATAGCCACCGACAAAATTATATTAATTGGCGATCGTATGAAATTATGATTTCTCTCGATAAATATTCATTATGAGATTGATGATAATGATAAAGAAGAGAGAGAGAGAGGGGTGTTTGTTAGTGCAACTGTTGTTGTTGTCACATTTGCTCTCCAAAGCGGAGACATGGATGGCGGCCCTCATCGTCAAGAGCAGCTGTTGAGGTTTCTTCTGTGAGACACTAATGGAGATAACCTCGTCCGTGCTTATCTCCAACACATCATTTGTGTTCTGATCCTTGGGACCACGCACAGGATGAGCAGCCTGTTGAACCCCCACCAAGCATCGTCGATGACCATGTTCTGCCTTGGTCTTCTCCTCTGTCTCCTGCTTCGCCACCGCCGCTTTCTTTTCCGTCCGCTTGTCGACGTTCGCCACCGGGCTCGCCGAGAAGAACGCGCCCTTCACCGTCACCTCCGAGCTCTTCAGGTCCGGCTCCGCCGTCTGCACCCCCGTTTCCACCAAAAAGATCCCACCTTTCATGATACATTCCAAATCAAACGGAAAAGATCGAAGCTTTGGATCGAAATCTCGAGTCTTACATGAACTATTTCAGACCATTAACGATAAAGAGAAGGATGTAAAGATGCAATCTTTGATCTCGGTCTCCTTAATAAAAAATATGTTCAAAACAAGCAGAGATGGACAATAAGACGTTTCATCCTCAGAAGCCTTTTCTTGATCTTTGGGTGAAGGTAGACTCTGAGCACAACAAGGATCGCTTGCGGCTGGATTGCATCGAATACGGGTGAGAACAGAGAGAAGAAAGCAGAGGTTTTGAAGAGGACCAAGAAGACAATTAGGAAGAGGTAGGTTTGGTTGTCGCGCCTCCTCCTCCTCCGCACTTCGCTTCTCCTGTTCCTTCTTCTCCGGCTGCGGCGGTGGCGGCAGGGGGCTGAGCAGTTCCACTTTCCTTCCGCTCTTCTTCTGGACTCTCTCCGCCACTTCATCGGATGCTCCGCGGCCTTCCTCACGGTGCGTGCGGCTGTCCGCCGCCACCTCTTCAGCACCTTCCGATCCAAACAAACACAAAAAGATCCATTTCTAGGATCGATTTAAAAAACCTGAACAAATACACATCAAGCATCGATTTTTTTACGGATTTCTCTATGCCTTATAAGCCATTGAGGCACCGCCGCACCGTCCTCGCAATGCATGTCGACGTTTTTCCGGCGGGGAAGGCGGTGGCTTCTCTGCCACCTTCTCTTCATCCTTTTTCCCCCATCACCAATTCCATCGCCACCTCCATCGTTCTTTCCCTTCTCCTCCTCCTACTCCGGTCGCCACTCTTGCTTCCCTTCCTCCTCTAGCTGCTTCTCCTCTTGCTCAAGATTAGATCTTTCTGCAATCATCAGCCAAAAACAATCCAAAACCAATAAGAAATCCGTAAAAAGAGTGATCTTGATACCTCACCCATGTCGCCCAAGGACTGCTAAAACCAAAACTGGCGTTGACGCACTCTTCTGCTACTCCCTCACACTGGCAGTAAGCAGGAAGCAGTGAAGCAAATGACAAGGGAGCTTCTGAATTGTATCTCCAAGCTCACCTGCTGCCTATTCCATCTTCAGGAATGCTACAAAATTTGTACTCAGAGAAAAACATATTGGTCATGCCAAGATCATAGCCATCTAAGAACATCAAGAACTCAAAATATTTAATCTTCCTCCCATTGCTGCGTTTTATTAGCCCAAAACTTCTCATTTCTGGACTCTGCCAAGGGTCTCCTTTTAGTATAAATTGTTCCTGTAGGTGAAGCAATTGTGGTCATCAAGAAATCAATAAACTTCATTTCATTTCCTTTGGCAAGTGAGATTGAGAGATATAAGATTTCTTTCTGCTTATATACTTCTGATCCTACCAAGATTTGATGAGTACTTGTCATTTCAATCATGCTGCTTTGCAGTCTGTGCTTATATCTCTACAGGAAAACACTTATTAGCAATACATTGCAAAGAATAGTTTGTTGTTAGGACTATAATGCATTATGATGCTAACATCAGAACACTAAGTTACCTTCTCCAAAGATTGGAAGCCAAGCAAATGAATGCTGCTACAATATCTCAATGTTATGCGATCAATGAGAGCAATCTTGTAATCTAATTATGGATGTCAAGGTTCTTAAGGTTTTTGAGGTTAAGATTACTGAGTTCATCAAGCATTTCTGCTAACTACTCACTGTTATTGGATCACTGAAAGCAAGCTTGTACTCTCTATATAGCAAGCACTTGTTACTAGCTATAGCATAATTGCTTGGGTCTCATCGTCTCCACTACAAGAACATGTAACCTTCCATCAACCATGCTTGGCTGCTGCCATGTCTACTGTCTTTGATTCGTCTTCTCCCCTCTCGATGGCATCTTTGCTCGCTCGAAAGAACCTGGCAACCGCGTGGCTCACATAAGCATCAGCCTCCCTCACCGTCATTCGCTTGATCGTCTTGTCCCCGGGTTTGGTCAGGTGATGATCTCCGTTGAGAATAGCCGCCATCTCGACGATCTCGCTCTGGAACTCCGACACGACTCTGTCCTCCTTCGCCTTGGTCGCCCTCAGCGGCGGCACATCCGGCAACACCTCTGCCAAAAGGGATTTAACTGAGAAGCTGATTCGGCGATCTGAGATTGAGGTTGGGGAGAGAGAAGAGGTTACCGGGGCAATCGGTCCTCGGTGAGGTGAGTTCGCTGAAGATGTTCTGGAATGTGCCAGCCCAAGCATCTCTCTGGGTAAGGAAATCCGAGGTGAGGTTGAATAGCTTCTTTATGGTTGCAGGGATCGACGAGTGCTCGAACTCAGACGTCGGTGCCGGTCCCTGCGGCCTGCTCACGACTGCAGCAGCAACGGGACCAGCATCATCAATTGGGAACAGAGCGAAGGATGTGAACAGAGGATGAGTCACACACCATGGCATTAAAGTCGCGCATGCATTTACCTGTGCCTTTCTTGATCCAGGGGGAGATGAGGATGGTGGGGACACGAACGCCGACCCGATCGAAGCCGAAGAAGTAGGGGGCGGGGCCGACGATGCCGTCGGGGCTGGGGACGCCGACGGTGGGCGTGGAGACGTGATCGTAGAAGCCGCCGTGCTCGTCGTAGGTGATGATGAACAGGCTCTCGTTCCACTGCGGGCTGGCCCGCAGCGCCTCGTACACTTCCTTCACCATCTTCTGCCCGTTGGCGACGTCGTGCGAGGGGTGGTCGTCGTTGGCGGCCTTGCCGAGCAGGTCGAAGTAGCGCGGCTCGAGCACGCTCAGGCTCCGCAGCTTGCCGTCCCGGGCGTGATCCTTGAACGTCCCGAACTTGTGGAACTTGAATACGTACTTGAGCTTCCTCAGGTTGCGGTAGAACAGCGTCGCCGGCGCGCTCTCGTAGTAGATGCCAAAGTCCAGCCCGTCGCCGTGGAGGGAGTCGAAGATGGTCTTCTGCGGGTACCCCTTGGCCAGCTGCGCCTTGTCGTGGCACGTCGCGCCGTGGGAGGTGGCGGAGTAGACGAACAGCCGGTTGGGCTGCGTCGGCCCCGGTAGCGACGAGAACCACCGGTCGAACACCGCGAACTCCTGGGCCAGGGCGGCATACACCGGCACGTTCTCCGGCTTGAACCCCTTCATGACGGTGCCCGCGAGGTCCTCGGACATGGAGAGGGCCTGTTGGACGAAGCCGGACATGGAAGGCACGGCGGTGCCGTCGCTCGACCCGAAGACCTGCTCCCGCACGGCGACGAAGGAGTGACCGGGGTCGGGGTCGACGTACCGGGCGTCGTCGGAGACGCAGACGGAGGGGGAAGCGGGGTCTGCGACCGACCGCCGGTTGCACTCGGCGCCGCTGAGGCCGTCGATGGGCAAGCCGAGGGCCGACTTCATCCACCCCAGCATGTGGTCGAAGGAGCGGTTCTCCATGATGAGGACCACCACTGCTCGGATCGGCTGCTGCGCTGCATGGGAGCCGCACAGGAAGACGAGGAGGAGAAGAAGAAGAAGAAGAAGAAGGGATGGAGGAGAAGGTGGTGCCTTCGATCTTGCCATGGTACTGTTTCAAGTATGTAGGACTCTTCACAGTGTTTTTTGCACACCTTCAGCATACATAAACCAACACATTTAAGATAAAATTCAATTTATTATCCTTTAAATTAGGGAAAAAATATAAAATTAGTGAAAGCAAGTTAAATTAACATGCTGTTTTGTGATGAGCATCATAAAGGTGGGAGGTGCATTGATGCACACACACTTTTGCCACCACTATTTCGTACGAGGAGGGACTTGAATGTGATTCTTCTATGGCATGTGAAGCATCCATTAATTTCTTGATATGTTGTTTATATTTATGCATCATCTTCTACACTAAAGTAGGCATCATTAGGTGCATTTAGAAATTTCTTCTTTTTGTTGTTGTTGTTGCTGTTGCTTTGAGGAGAGATTAGTGCAGCTTTTGATGAGCTTTGACTTGATCCTTTTCCATGCTCAGAAACTGGCCACCTCAATAGGAGGAGGAAAAGATGGTGTGCCCTCTTCTTGTGGAGCTTTGACTTGATCTTTTATTCCTCACATCTGAAGAACAAATCCTTCTCCATGGGCACTCAAGATGAAGGGAGGTGGGGGATGACACTCTCCATGGCACAAAGGATGTGCTGCAATTACCATTTGTTGGTGATCTTAGCACTAGTATATATAATGATGTCTAAGAGTTGACCATAGTGATGCTTAGCACTAGTATTGTGTTGAGATTACCATTTATTGGAGTTGATGATAATTTTTAGAAATCTTAATTATATTTAAATTGATTGATAGATTCTTAATTATATTAAAAAATAATAATAAATTAAGATTTATTTCTATAAATATATATTGAGTCTAGGATTTTAGTGAGAGGAAGATACAAGATACATTGGTTGGTGCTCTTGATGATGATCTATGGGCATTCTTTTGGTTTTGGAATTTTCCTCTCCTTCTTGAACAAATGACATCATTGCTTAAAAAATTTGATGATTAGTGATTCAATAAGGATGTCATCGGTTATTTTCACTAGCTTTATTGTGAAAAATTTTAATGAAAGAAATAATTTCACTCTATAATAGAGGAGAGTGGAGAATCTTCTTGTTCAACAAAACTTAGTAAGAATTAATGATATGAGCAAGCAAACTAGCAAAAATGAGCGACAAAAATTGGAAGTAGCTTGAGATAAATTGCATGAGTACTACTTGTCTTTGTATCATGATAATATTATCGATAATGTTATTGATGATAACTCTATCATAATTATTTAGGATAAGTTAGAAAAATTTTGTTTCACAAAAAAGCTTAACTAACAAATTACATCTAAAGTAGAAGTTAGATAGGCCAAGGATGGAAGAAGGTAAAGATATGGTAGAGTATCTAAACATATTCAAAGGAATATTTGATCAACTAAAAAAAGTTTATGTGAAGATTGATGAAGAAGAAAAAGCGTTATTACTTCTTACATTGCTTGAGATGAAATTGTGTGAAAATGATAATGTAACTCTGGAATAAGTTATAAAAAAAAAATTTTAGTATCTTATGCTACTAGAAAAAAAGGATAAATCTAAGAATATGAGTAGTAAGGCATTAGCTACTTATAATGAAGACGGATGAGGTGGGTTTTCTAATAGGGGTAAATTTCAACGCGATAGGTTGCAATCAAGAGTTGGGTCTTTAGATTATGTTCACTATTATAAATGCAGATCATATCAGGTGAAATTATCTAGGGAAAAAGAAATTAGAAGAAGAGGCCGATAAGTATTCTCTTGTGATGGGTGTTGATGAAAATGTCATCATAATCTCCAAAAGTAATGATGCATCTTTTCAAAAGAATTGATTTTTAGATTCTACTCGTATTACTCATTTTTACTCTCAAAATAATTGTTTTGATTCACTGAATAATAAGATGGCTAATAAGTTATGTTTGAACAATAACTCTATGATGGAGGTTAAGGGTGTTAATAAAGTGAAGATCAAAATGAGTGATGGAGCAATGCATCCTTTAGAGGATGTGTCATATATTCCAAAAATATGAAAGGCTTTAATTTCGAGTCTTTTAGACTTCTAAAGTTATGATTATAAGACTGGAGATGAAGTTCTAAAAGTTACTCAGAGTTACATGATCCTAATGAAAGAAAATTACATCAAGTGTTATACTATCTAAAAGGAATATAGTAAATACCTCAAAGGGCTAAAAATAGGTTATCGTGCAAAGGATGGTAGATACATATGACAATAAGCTTCATTCATAATGCAGAAAATGAAAGATGAATGAGGAGAAAAAATCATACTGGTAGTAAAACGATGAGATGAGAGCCTCTTTCCATAATCAAGTAGCACCATCGATTCGATTCTAGGTACATTGGATGTATGAATTGATTCAATTTATATAGCTATAGTAAATACTTCAAGTTAATAGTTTAATTTTTGCATGAGATATAAAGTGAAAAAATGCTCACCAATATAAAGATTTTTAGAGTTGGTAATTATTTTTAAGAGTTCTAATTATATTTAAAATAGTTGGTAGAGTTCAAATGAAACTTAAATTTCTTTATAGAGATAAAGACACTCTAAATGCTCCTAATGGTGATATTTAATGTTTCTAGAGAAATTGATAGAAAAATTCTTTATATTTATACGGGATGTGTACAAGGGGAGTTGTATTTGGGTGGACACAATTGAAAGATCTTGATTTTTCCCACAAATATAGGTGAGATTTACCAAACTGCGATATATTTTATATTAACTTTTTAATGTATTTTTAACTTATTTTTTTATAAGTGAAAAAATAATTATTGAGATGTGAAGCACACCAAAATCAATAAAGATCGAAATATAAAAAAATAATTATTAGTTAAAAATAATGATTGAGATGTGAAGCACTCCTCAATCAAAAAAAGATTGAGAATGTCAAAAAATAATGATTGAGATGTGAAGCACACCTCGATCAATAATTATAAGTTAAAAAATAATTACTGATAGCATCAACAAAGGAGCTTTGTCGAGGTCCACCATGTCTTCTTTCTTTGGGGGAAAGAAAGAGAAAGTGAACACCTTTAAAGAAAGTTGTGTTAGTGCGTTTGTGAATCTTCTTTCATTAACATTAATGTCAGAGCTTTAAGCATTTATTATTTTGTTACATGCACTTTAGAAATCTCCAACATACTTTTTTCCATCAATTATAATATATTCATTACTCGAGACTATGAAAATAATGATCGAGATGTTATTAGAGGATAAAATGCAACATCCTAAATTGGTATGAAAAGGAATAGCTCACACTATGATGATTCAATGTTTTATGAGGAATAAATTAAGAGATTTCAAAGAAATTAACTAAATTTCCTTCCACCTTGGTACAATTGTTTATCAAACTTAATTAAATTGTTTATCAAGCAAATAATATTATTCCTTATCTTTTTCATACTTAACAAAGCATCAAGTAACATGATGGATAATAATATACTTTATACCAATTTGTAGATTAATTGGGTGTATGTGTTGGAAAAGTGTTTCCATTATCTCCACAGCATGTAGCATATTTTATTATATTTGGAGGAATATAAAATATTCCTCCAAATATAAATAGTAAAACAATATATGCTCCTCTCATTCATCCAACATCCCTAACTAGTTATATTTGTCAGTATTAGTTTGAACAAAAATATTCAAAAATATAAATTATGTAATGGTTACTTAATATTTCATATGAGTTTTAAAAGGAAATTAATGACAATTATATTTTCTCCTTGTATTTAAATAATGGCCAACAATATGTGTGTGTGAGAGATTTTGTTTATTTAGATATCAATGCCACATATTTTTATGGCCTCAGCATCAAATTTGACAAACAATCACATAAAATTAAAATGCTGACTTCATAAATCCCGAATTGCTTGGGTAATCGGGTTGGGTTAGCCCAATTGGATCGACCAATTTGACTTGGGTTAGACTCGAGCCAAGCCCAATCTGCCCCTAAATTAAATTGGTTCGATTCGAATAATAAATTAATTATTATGTTACAAAAATGATTAATCCAAGCCATGGTATTAATTAAATCAATGATAACTTAATCAAATGAGACATGTAAATAACTATTACTTAATTCCATAAACATGCTAAAACCGGATAAATAAGCTGTTTCAAAATGAATAAATCCTCTAAATCTCATAAAAATCGTTAGCATGGCAATCTAAATACTTGAACAGAAAATAGCATAAAATACATTAATCATAAAATTAGAATGGCATCATCATGCATCATGATCTTTGCAAATATAAGACTCTAATACTAAAAAATTTCAGAAATATTATTAGCACCAAAAGATTTAAATTAAAACAATAAAGATAGAGAACCGTTCTCGAAGATGGAGTTCCCTCTCCTTCCTCGGATCCCTCCTCTTGGCCCTCTAAATATAAGCTCTAACTAGCATTATATAGGAGAGAGGAGGGAGGCTCCACTTTAGAAAAGAAAACACAATCGATTTGTTTAGGTTAATTAATTAGATTCCATTCAGAAAATATGTTTTAATTATTTCCTTACTTTGGGTTATAATTAGAGAAGCATAATTACAATTACATCATATATTTGAATTAAGAACAAATATGGCAAGTCTTTAATTTTGAGAAAAAGGAGAAAAAAAAAATCTTTGGTGATTACATTCCTTCCCCTAAAAAAATTTGGTTCCCGAATTTAATTCATATTAAGATAACGCTCGATCGATATAGTTCAGAAATAAAATATTTCCTTCAAATCAAAAGATGTGTCTTGCCCGGGTTGAACATATTTTTTATAATATATACTTTTAATCTACAAACTCATTCAATAAATTTGGTTTTAGATAACCTAATTAGAAGAATGGTAATTGAGAAACATGTCAAAACTCAATTCTTTTTTCCAAATATACCTCCATTTAACTATTAGAAATTCAAAACTCAAAAATAGATTAATTATAGACTATATATATAATAAGACAAAAACTAGAGCGTAAATAATGACAATATCATATAAGAAGTAATAATCTGCAGATGTCATGTATGATGAATTATGTTATTAATTATAAAATGACGATGCATGAAGCTTAATTATAAAATTCCAATCGATTACAGTGAAAAAAAATTAGGAATATTGTTGGTGTACTTTTACGTTTTGTCCATTGAGTTAACACGGTTAGGTTCAGGACCAGATGTGCATGACTCACCTTGGGTGGTGTTCGGGCAAGTAATCGATGTCGGGTCGAGTAAAATTGACCATCTGTGGGATGGTTCCTTCTTCTAGTGATCGGCTCGTGGCACGTCCTTCGATTCTTGCACACAGGTCGGGTCGAGAATCAATCAGGTCGAGAGATTTCTGACTCGACTCTCCCGAAGCTTAAGTCAGTGTTGGTGAGGGAGAGTTGAGTGTTTTGAGAGAGAGAGAGAGAGCTCCCCTTGGCATCAACCAGGGGTCAGCTTTTATACAGGTGGATGAGAGTCTGTTAATAGTTGTCGACTCCTCAGGCGACTGACTTGTCTGAGCGTCAATCGAGCTGTACGACCCTACATCGAGCGGCGTCGATCCAAACTTTTCGGAACGACTCTAGGGTATTCGACGCTGACTTGTACGGTACCAAACAGTATGAGAGAGACGATTGTCCTATTCGAATTTGAGGTGTCACGTTACGTCAGCATGAGTCTTTTTTATTTGCATCGACATGGTCGCTAACCGTTGCCACACTAAATTATCATAATTTATATCGTATCATCGTAAATTATCATAAATTAGTTCGATTCACTAATTAGACCATCTAAATCTTACGTGCATGCAATCGGTCATATTTAATTATTTCCAAAAACATTAGTCTCCTTACTTTAAAGTGTTTATTCTCGCATCATTAGTCTCTTTTGATCCTATTTTATTTTTTATTGATATAATTCAGTTAGTCAATCGATTGACCTCCCTCCACGCCGAGTATGAACGAAGAAGAAACTAACAAAATGCTGTCATCGCTCCGTAAAATGACCATTCGATCATAAAGAAGAGACCTTTGCAAGTCTCAGTCGATGTCGATGATGTGGTCGGTCATCTTTCTTATGTGAGATTGAGAGTTCAAAATTTTATCCATTAACGTTGGTAAAGATTTAAATTATTAAGAATTAGGTTGACCCGAAAGGGACGTGAGGAGGAAGACGGTGGCAGGTCTATTCACGCTTGCCTGGACCCAACTGGGAAGCTCGGAAAGCCAGCACAACTCCTCCTGTCTTCTTCCTCCTCCTCGTCAGCAACATGACAAGACAAACCTTGAATGAGACCTGCTGTTCCTGTGGTGCTGGTAGGCCTCTTGCATGCCCTCACCCCGTCTCCTTATCCCTTCCTCATCCTCTCTCTCTCTCTGTCTCTCTCAAGTCCTCTTGCATAGAGTGCAACACAGGAAGCGCAGCAGCTCAGTGGTATCGGTTGTTGGTGTAGGAGGAGGGAGGGAGATGGCGGACTGGGGGCCGGTGTTTGTGGCGGTGGTGCTCTTCGTGCTGCTGTCGCCGGGGCTACTGTTCCAGATACCGGGCAAGGGCCGGGTGGTGGAGTTCGGCTCGCTACAGACGAGCGGCGTCGCTATCTTCATCCACTCCATCATCTTCTTGGGCCTCGCCGCCGTCTTCATGCTCGTCATCGGCATCCACGTCTACCTGGGCTAGCTAGCTCGACCTCCACACGCACGCCAAACCACCAAACGCTTCTCTCCCCGCTCTCTCCTCCTCCTTTTTCTTCTCTTGATGTAAAGTGCAAGAGGGCCCTGTGAATTGATTTCCCAGCCTTCTTCTCTCTCTCTTGATGTTTATTCAAGATCATGTGTATTTTACATCCATCCAAATTCAAACTCCAAATATATTTCCTTTTTTTTTTTTGGAAGGAGATAGAGGAGGAAATTGTGTGCTTTTTGTTTGTTTAAATTGTGGATTGTGTTCTTCCCTATTTCGATTAATCAATGCTGAAATGCTCCTTGATTTGTATGATCACCAAAACCTATGTACATCAGAAGGATACTTTTAAGAAAAAGAAGCTAACAGTTTCTTGTGTCATCATAGTTCTTGGTATGTGAGAAACTACAAATCATGGAGTCCAAGTTAACAGAAATAGATACATCTAATCATTATAAATTAGTTTCTTCCATGAATATTTTTTTTGATTATTCAATAATAATAATATTTGAGATCAAGTCAATTAATTCCTTTTTCATCTTCCATGTGTGACTGAATTGAAGTCATCACACCTGAGTTGCAATTCTCACAAAGACTTGCATTCTGCATTGCTACCATCTGTTAATTTTGCTACAAGTGTTTGACTTTGTTGAGCCTAATAAACTGGAATATTGCTACAAGTTTTCATTTCCATACAATTATCCTCAAGAGGAATAATATTGTGTTGACTGGAACCCATGCTCAATGACCATGCAATGGCACCAAACCAGCAGATGAAGGAAGAAGTAAAATATTATGGCTTGCCAATCATGATTGCAGCAATAATTCTGATACATAACATATACTGACAAGCAAATGAAAAGGTGTGAAATAATGGACTGAGACTTTTTCAAAAGTCAATGTCACCATCAGAGTTGCATTAGTGTGGATCATCTGCAACCATGGTGACCTAAGGCAATGAATGGCTTGACAACAAGCCTCACCTAATTAGACCTAATCTCTATGTTTTATCTGTTGGTCTTTGCTGGTTTTGTTAAATGCATTCATCCTCTAATTATATTGTGGTAAACTGAAATGTCAAAGACTCTTTTCATAAGAGAAATAATTAACATGTGATAGGTCATGGATGGGTGGATTTGGTAAGGTTAATAATTATAATGTTTTTTTTATTTTTATTCATATTCTACATTTATAATTGAAACATGATAACAACTATCTACTCATGTCAATAAAACATAGTGAAAAAAATTATTTAAAATATGTTAACTTGTTAAACAAAATGATAAGATTTGTTGTACATATTAGTGCTTGAGACATGAACATATGTTACAACCCTGTAATCTTAAATCATACATATATTTTTAATCCAAAACTCATGTACTTATCTATATCTATTTTAGTATGGGCTTGAGCTTGCTCACCTCTTTACTCATTACATAGATGGGTTAATAGCGTCATTGCTTATAAAACATGATTTATAATAAGTAATAATTTAGTAAATATAAACTTTCAATTTAATTTAACATATTGAGATCGAGCATACATCGTGTCATATTTATAGTCTTTTAAAATCATATGCATTAAACATTTCATTATAAACTCACCTTTTTTTTTTATAGCTTCTTTAGTAACATATAACCACATAACATGAAGAATACATAATCAAAAAGTAAAACTCTAATTTAAAGTAAGTTGTCATTATCTCTATAAAATATAGATAGAATTTGTCATGTATTGTGTTTATAAAATATAGATATCACAAATATCTCTTTAGATGATAGTAAAATATACATATTATTTATATTTCGATTGATATGCTCGATATGATAAGTAAAATTGATTTTATCTTATTCATTTTGTGAGTGTTATCATGTTTAAAAGATGATAAATTTCAACAAAGCATATTTCTCATGTGTAGTATGCCTAATAAAATATTTATCATATTTAGATGCTAACTTGATATATCTAGCATTACTAACCTCCGATATGTCAAAAATAACGATCATCTCCGATGCAAATGTTACTTAATGCGTTGTGATCGTTGATGGCTTTGAGAGTAGCACAAATCACGGTTGCGCGCATGATTGATTGATCGATCGAATGGACGGTAAGGATCTTCCGATCACGAGAACACCGCAACGCGCGGCGCCTAAAAAAACTCAAAATTTTTTTGCGTTTCGACTCCCCCCCAAATTTCAAATTTCCCCAACTCCACATCCCGTCATCGTTGCGTTAGGGCCCGAACTCGATCCCCTCCTCACACGCCCAACCCCATGCGGCCCCATCCGCTCCAAATCCTTCTTTCAAACATTCATTTCTTGCAATTCCTGCCGTTACTCACCACCTGGACATCTCCATTCGTGTCCAAACGAGATCCACCGCAGATCGTCCTTTGCACCGCTCTCGAAGTCCACGTGTCCGTATCGTCCACCTCTCATTCGACAGCACCCATTCATACTTTCTTTTTCCTATCTGCTTCTCTCTCTCTCTCTCTCTCTACTCAAACCCTCAAAACCCTTAGCGACGTCTCGCGATTCGTCGCCGTGAGAGGAGAAACTCTGCCGTTCTACTGGCGGAGGCTTAGGGCTTGGATCGCTCTCTGCGGCTTCTGCTTTGGATCGGGTGGAATGGTCAGTTCCCGTCCTTTGGTCTCTCTGATTTCTTGCTTTTCGTTGTTTTTTCTGGAGTGGATTACTCTGCACGCAGCTTGAATGCTGGGTTCGGTGGATCGTGTCGCTTTAGTTGTTGTAGTTGTTTGACGCTAGGGGTTCGGTTTCGTGCTTCTCCTTGTGTGATTCGCGGAAGGGACGCTGATTGTGATCCCAACACTCGTCGAGCTCGACGAATGCTAGTGATCTGGATTTTGTTGTGCCGCGTCGCAACTTAGCATCCTTGCTCGATATGAGCAAGTAGTACTGCGCTCTAAAGAAGCTCTGATTTGCTTGAGGATTGATTATATGGATGATGCTAGGCGATGCAATACTCTCAGAATGATTCAAAACGTTGCTATGTTACATCGCTGTCTCCTAATGAACCGGGCAGTATCTACGTTGGATTCTTACAGACTTCAAATGATTTCAGTTGAAAACAAGGACTCTTTTTTGTGTGCTTTAATAAGAATGAAGGAACTGTAGAACATTTGGTCTGAAACTTAAGCAGCAACAGGATCTGATACAATTGTAGTTTGAATTTCAATGAATAAGAAGAAAAATTGGATGACTGTATATATGATTACATTTGTTCGTGAGGAAGTGCTTTGTTTGAAATCACGTCAAATGACTACGTGTCATAGGATGGTTGACTATTATTGGGTTGACCTTGTGCTAGTACGAAGTTCAACTCCTAGAGAACTGAATATTAGATGTATTTAATATGGATGTGAACTGTGAAAGAAAGTAACTCAATAATGCTTCTATGTTGAACTAGAAGGACTAAGACCGTGCGGTGATATCAGGTGGACATGATACCCCTGCTTGCAGTGTCAAATTTAATTCGGGATATTAATCGCTAACTGAAGCTTCTTGAACCAATTGGACTGTGTCAGTTTTTGGTATGAAGGATAAGAAAACAGCTAAGGTTGAAATACTAGGTTTTTCTTTGTTTTAGCCAAACTGTGTAAGCAACTATCAACATTAAGTTGAACATGAACAAAAAGATTGAGAAACATGAAAACAAATGGGAGCCATTCTGAATTGTGTTGTTTTTACTAATTTGACCATTGGATTCATGATGGAGCATTCGCCTTATTTGGTGGATGATGATTGGCAGATGAGATTCTGAACCTTCAATTTAAGGGTAAGTGAGATATGTACATCATCATTAGTTAGTATGTTAGGTGTAAACAATTGTTGGATAAGGTTTTGAACCCACATACCAAAATCCTTGGTATGTGGTCTGATACATCAACATCACACCAATATTTTTAGATGTAAAATTAGTCAAATGAAATTTATATTAGGATAAGTTTAATTTTTGCTGATATTAGCATGAATTTTTTTTCTATGTCATACAAACTGCATCTGTTTTTCAAATGTTTAAGTTGCCTGCCATGTTCTTTATTGTGATGGTCCTTTTTTTATACAAAACTTTAGTTCCAGTTGAAGGGAAGCATGGAAGGAGGAAATAGCTTATTCCCCAATTGTTATATTAGTGGTACTTTTAAAAGGTCACAGTAGTTTGTACTGCAAAAATAATAGAAGGAAGGACTTGACTGGCATTGCAGCTAATTTCAACTTCTGCATGTTATTACTATGATTATAATTACTTTTTGAAGTCAAGTTTAATGCTTTTAAGCACTAGAGGAATGATGTAATCAGTGGGGTGATAGCCAACTCAAATGATGATAGAGTTCACTCAGATCAGTTGACAGGATGTATGTGTCTTTTGTTTTGTTCATGAGACACATGGACTTATGAAACTTGATACCAGAACTAGTAACTAGGATTTGCCTACTAGTTGCCTTTTACCACAAGGTTGGATTTCAATTCCTCATATCTTACTAATCATATGTTTTGATTAGAATGATGAATTTTTTGAAGAACAAATAATTTGGTTTTATTCATTATGCAGTTTTGATTCCACAATGTATGATACCAGCTTAGCTAACTGTTCCATTGTTTTTTCTGCACACAATTTATTCATGCTAATTGTTTTTTTGTCTTTCATATGTTTGCTAATCCTATCAATTTTGGATCATGAAAACTTATTGACATTTGTTTTTTGTTAGGTGTTTAGGCACCATCTGCATTGATTGAAGTTGCAAGTATCCCAGTTGCTTCTGGTCACTGATTTGACAAGTCTGGCATCTGATTTAGATTGACCCACAAATTTTCTGAGAATTTTGTTACATCTTCTTATATCATTCTGAGCTGGTAGGCTTATGGGACATCATCATTCTACATCTTTTATACCTGAAGGCTACTCAAGAGCAATATCTTTCTTTCATCTGGACGGCTTTTGCTGAAGTTGGACATACATATTTGTTGAGGCTCAGTTATTTTCCTTGGCTTGACAATGCAAACAAGGAAAAAAGTTCTTCCAAGAAATGCATCCAGAGAACACGTGAACACTAGATCTTGCAGACTGCAGAAAAAGGTGACTCTGATATCTGAAAAGAAAGTCACAGAACTGATCACGTCATCTGCTAAAAAGCAGAAATTTGGTAAAGTGTTCATTGTTTTGATCACATTATTTCTATTGCATTGCATGAAAAGTAACATATTCTTATTAGATAGTGGTCTGAAGTAAGTGATTTTAGAAACATTTAGCAACGGACATATGCAGGAGGCAAATAATCATGCATATATTGCTAGACAGCAATGTGTGTGACTATTAATTTATCAATATATTAATGTAGGCACTTTGTGCTGAAGCAAGTCAGAAGCTTAAAGAAATTACATTATCTTCATCTTGTATGACTCACCCTTTTTATTATTTGAAGTTTCATGGTTGACTTTGTGTGGGTTCTATGTTGCCTAAGCATATTATTCATTGGATCGAGAGAAGAATAAATTTACCTAATTTCTCTCAGTTTATGTAATTTGCTTGTGCATTGGATGTGTGTTTTTGGAATATATCCAAAATCTTGTTTATATATTTTTTATTAAAGTTAATGTTTCAAATATGGTTGCAAAATCTTTGTGCATAATTGTTATGGAATTTCCTGTTCCAATTTCAGTTAGAATACCTTCAAAACAAAATACATATGAAGAAACTGGAAGGAATTTGGGTTCGGATTGTTGTGCGTCTCAAGATGAGAATCAGAGCTCTTGTTTTGCATATCAGACTTCCCTTTCTCATAAGGTTATTTTTCTTCTTTTTCACTGGAGTATTTGCCTTGTCTTAACTCTTAAGAGATTCATTGCAATTTATTTTGTTCATTTTGTGTATGTATTGCAGCAAAAAGGACATTATCCAGATTTGCATTAATAGTTTTATTCTGGGATACTAATTGATCCATAATCTTTGACTATTTTAATACAAGTGGAACCCTTTTTTTGTCACCCTTTCCAATATGTTCTGATAGTCATTTGCTCTGTGCTAGTTTTTTGTGACAATTTTCTTCACTTGGCTATCAAATCTTTTAGTATTTAATGTGTTTGAATTAGATACCCCAATATTGACACTTTTTAGTCTATCTGGCAAATTCGTTTTGAAGGTGCCTTCATGTTTACTATTGGTTATGAGGCACATCTTTTAATTGTTGAATGATGGAGAATGAAATAATGTTTTTAGTCGGTAAAAATCTTCATGAAAGAGGTTTGATATATGAGTACTTAAGATTTTGTTTAGGTCTTATGAACGCATCGGCTGTACTGATGTTTTCCTTGTTAGTGTAAGAAAGAGCTTTGTTCATGATGGTCTTCTTGCATGTACTCTTCCCTTGAAGTTGGTGATCAGGAACCTATTTAGGATGTTAGACAAGTTATTTTCCAAACTGGCTTTTGATATGTCTGTGGATCTTTTGAGTTTCTTTTACACTTCCTGAGATATAACTTGTTTCTACACAATCATCTTCCATTCATATTAATGTTGTTTAAGGTGTTGAGGGTGATTGCCTTCCTGAAGGATATTTGACCGATACAAAATATTTAATCTTTAGGTTTCAACATTAGATTTTGAGCATCCATCAAATAAGTCATACTATCCCAATGAACTTGGAGTAATTTCTGTCAATTGCAGAACCATAACATAGTAAAAAAGGATTTAAAATATTGTGCAATTGTTTGTATAACATATTATCCATTTATTTCCATATTTATAAAAAGTTTCCTATATGTTGATAATTCTTTTAGGAATTGTTTATAATCTTGGGTACTGGATGCAAGCAACACTCTGGCTGGACCATTATGTGTCCAATACAAACACAATATGCTTGGTACATACTGTAATACCAGAAGGGGGAAGAAGACTAGAGGAGATGGAGAAGATGAAGAGTAAGAGGAGGGGCAGAAGAAGAAGAATGTGGAGGAAGAGGAGTACTTGGCGGTGGGTAGTGCTACAGGTGGGCATGCGAGGGAATGGTTGACAAAGATCAAGAGAAGGGTGTATGGGGATGCGGGTTGCTAAAACCCTAAATAAAAAAAGGAATCAGGCTTACTGGTTTGGTTTAAGAGGGTTATTGCTTGGTAACCAATGAACTGATCATGAACAGTTCACTCTTGGACTGTTAAATATTGTTGGGTAACTACTGGTCTGCCCAAGATTTAATACCTTGTTTTGGGATTTCTTGTGGTTCTTCAATATAAACAGGCCTGGGTCATAGAGCAATTGATGTAGTTGGAAATGAGGTCCATGTGCTTGCCCAACAGCATTCCTGCTTTTCTTTTGTTGGCCATCCTGTATAACGATCATCTCTTTGTTCTTCAAAGTTGAAATCAGAGATGTGTTGGCATACGCATGTTAACAATTCCATGTAACTCTTAACATTGACTTTTGCATGGATGCAACAGGAGCTATCTGATGTTACCACTGCAAATTGTATGTCAGAAACCATCTTTTCTCCTGTCTTTCATCACCCTAAGGACACCTCTGGTAGCATTCATGAGAAAGGTACTTCATTTTGCTATTTTGATAGGTTAAAAGGTTTTACCTTTTGATGCAAATGCCTTTTTCCATCCATATTTATGCTTATTTAACTTTGGTTGTTGTGGTACTTCTTTGACTGAGGGCATGCCTTGGAGCTATGACAAGGTTGCTCCATCTTCAAACCCAGTTGTCAAAATTTCAGGTCATGGGAATACCTATTTTATGTGCAAAACTAGGTTGCATAGATTTGACTTCCCGTATACATCCATTAGTGGGAGCCTCATGAATTCATCTGTCCATAATGGAACTCGTAAACATATTTCAATATCAGTCAATTTCGAAATGAGATGCTCTATCTGTATTGGTGTTATGTAAGACATGTATTGTTTTAGCTGATTTCTTGACCTTATAGACATAAATTGGTTGGAATCAGCTATGGTTAATAAAACTCATCTGGAGTTGGTTGATTTGGATGAATTCTGGGCTGTCTGAGAGCCTTAAAATTAGAAAAAAGAAGAGAGGAAAGAAAGAAGAGGGAAGCTGAGCTAAGAAAAGACAAACCCCTATGACTATGACTGTGTAACCGAGACTTCGTAATTTTTGCCTTTGCTGTCCACCGCAACCATTATAGATATTTTCTCAATTATATTTTTGCTGTCTGATATTATTCGACTCGCTGCATCTTGGCCCTGCAGGGGATAGTTCAGGGTATGACATGTATAACAGAATGATGTATACAATTTGTATTTTGTTGAGATTCACTGCAGTAGGATAGTCTTATCCACTTTAATGCCTAAATCAGTGATTAAAAAAGGCGCTCGGGCGCTCGCCTAAGCGCTCGGGCGGCGAGGCCCGAGCGCCTCGCTTCACTTCCAGCGGCGTGCTTCAAAGAGGCGCCGCTGGCGCCGCCGAGCCTGCGTCGGGCGCTTGGCGAGCGCGCGGGTTTAACCGGGCGATCGAACCATCACGATTGGTCTCTATTGCCGCTGCCGCTCGTCGCTCTCGTTGCCGCTTTCAAACTTCATTCACCTTTACTCCCATTATGCGCCGCTCGCCGCTCCGTCGCTGTTGCGCTTGCCGCCATCGCCGCCGCCGCTTTCTTTATCGCCATTGCCGCTGCTTGCCGCCACGCTACTCGCCTCGCTCGCCGCTTTCGCCATCGCTATCGCTGCCGCGCCGCCTCCGCCGCTCAGTCGCCTCGGCAATGTCGAGATGTCAACGGCGACGCCGCTCCCGAGGCGACGTCGCTCAAAAGTTTAAAAAAATTTCCTATTAAAAATGAGCCTCGGGGACGTCGCTTGAGAGGCTTCTCGGTGATGTCGCACCCGAGGCTTAAAAACTAAAAATCTTAAAAAATTAATTTTAAAAAATAAAAAATTCCGCCTGTATCTTTGGCGGTACAGTCTGATATTACCAAGTATTAACAATATACTGTTAATAATATACTAATAACAAAAAATTTTATTTATTAAATTAATAATATATTATTTTAATTTTAATACTACTAATTTTTTTTAATTTAATAATATATTTTTATTTAAATATTTATATTGTTTAATTATATTATATATTTTTATATTTTAGCACTTCGCTTCGCTCGGACTAGCGCCTAGGCGAGCGCCTAGCGCCTCGGGCGATTTTAGACCTTGGCACCTTTTGGCGCCTAGCGCTTTTTAAATCACTGGCCTAAATAGATTATAGTCTTAGCTCTTAATTAATAAACAAGCTTCTCCACAGTACATATGGAATTTTGGATTTTTGTTTTTATTTCTCCTCCATCTTTTGCATGCTGTTTTGGTTAATAGCCTTTAACTTTGCTTTTACCAACAGTTGTTCAAACCTCTTGATAATTTGAGAGAACATGGTTGAGGTTGGTATAAACATGTCCAAAAATGTTCATTGAGTCTGTCAGTAAACCACGTTAAGTTCAAAATGCTAGTGCTGTTAAACAGATGAAGACTAGAGAAGGGTTGTCAGCCTTCTATGCAAGGACTTTGCTTTTAATAGGCTGAATGGAAGGAGGGGATTCATGTAAATGAGGACTATATTTGAATTCATTATTGTTGCATAACAGCCTCTGCAAGCTTCATTTTCCCCTAATCAACTTCATATCTTTTAACATTTTTGGCAAGTGTTTGATATTTAATTCTGCAGTTATCTTAATTTAGTTATTTTTCTACACTTGTTTATCTTGTATGGGAAGTTTCTTTGATGAACCAGAAATTATAATACTTGCCTTTAAATTTAAAATCTAAATTGTCGTATTTAGTGGTGATTGAAATGTGTAACTCTTTTTCATCATCTTCATATTATTTCCTTCTTAAGGTTTGCAAGATTAAACCTGTAATTTCTTTGATTTATGGACTAACTTTGTTATTGGGGAATGGTTGAACTTGAGAGTTCTCATTGATAAAATTTTCAATTTTGAAGTTGTCTATTCTGGTTTCCAGAACTGCCCGTGGCTCTTGGTCTGTAGATATTTTGTCTTTTTTACTTGATTTTTCTTTGTTTCTCTTTTTTTTTTTTTTTTTTTGCCTTTTTTGTTGTATTTTCTTTACGGACTCTAGTAATGTAGATCCACAACTTTTTTGCCTGATTATCTGTTCTTATTTTGTGTGTTCCCTCTTTCCCTGCTTGCTTTTTTACAATGACCATCTTGAAATTTTTTTTTTCAGTTGATTTGGTTTGCTGTTTCTCCGAACATCTTTATCTTCATTCTAGTCTATCTTGGTACCAACTCCCATGTATTGTCATTGATTTTTGTTGATTTTTTCATTTTTGCAATTGGCTTCACAGAGTTATCAAAGATCAAAGACAAAGTAAATCATCATGATTCAGAAGTTCAGGAATTAAAAGCTAGTTCTTTTAGTTGTTCTGAGACTTTACAAACTCAAGAGATATCTATGAAGAGCGGCACTGCAGTTGCATGTGAAAACAATATTAACTCAGCATCTTTTGAAGCTTCAGATATTCAGAACTCTCATAGTCATCCTCATGATATGGGACAACATCATGCAAAGACACAATCTGATGATGAGTATAGTGATTTGGGAAACCTTTCTTCTGAAGTTTCAGCTATATATCTTGCAATGCAGAACTCTAAACTAGAATGTGTTGATGAACACAGTCAAGATACAATTTCGACAGATGGTTGTGTTGAGCCTGATGAAAGTGATGAGTTTGATGATTTTGATCCATACTTGTTCATAAAGGATTTACCTGATTTGTTAGCAGTGGTTCCAAGATTTCGGCCTATGCTCCTTCCCAAACAGACACGGAGCTGCCCATCAACCACCCTTGTTCTGGATCTGGATGGTATGGTGAATGACTCTTCACTAGCTAAATGTGTTTTTTGGTTAGCTACTTAATTATTTAATGTTTAGTATGAGTGTTTCTGTCTCTCTCCTTGTGCGTGTGAATGCTTCATGGTTGATGGAGATCACTACGATAATATCTGTCTTATACTTTGTTATTTGGATTATATATTGAACATCCTGGTCTTTTTGTGCTGAACTCATTTCTAAAATAATTGTATTTTAAGCGATTTTTGACAAACTGGTGAAGGATGTACCTGAGTTATTAACTTGTATTATCAAGTGATGATATGACCTTAGCATTAGTGCTTGAACTTTTGTCTTGTCGATAGTATAAATACAATTGTTGATATTTGCTTGCGGGATACAAATGCAAATTATTTATTTTTCATCAAAACATGATTTTAACTCTTAATTCTTTGACAATGCTTTTATTTGTTGTTGGTGATTGGTAAAATATTAACATATAAGTTGAATTATTACAAAATCATGGGTAACAAATTGATTAGTGATGGCAGCTTTTCAAATTGTTGTATCATGATTTTTATTGCATTTTCGAATCATCAATATACAGTTTTTTGTAAGGCAGGTTGAGTATGCAAGTAAGTCTTGATTGTTTTAATAAAATCACGTTCTAAGGCTCCCTCCACATTGTTTTAATAAATCTTGATTGTTTGAATAATCATGAATATCATAGACCTACCTTGTGGAAGATGGAAGATAGCAGATGATCTATATGAAGTTTGCTTACTGAGATCTTCACCGAAGTATTTTGAATAAAAAATTGTATAACATTATCCATGGGATGAATTATTCATATTTTGGAGAAAGCCCAATCATATTTTGGATCATGGACTGATTCCATACCCCTCAAAAGAAAACCTTGAGGTGCAGCGTATCTTTGGAAGATGTCGAACAGGTCTATGCATGTTACAAGGGCAACGCTTGCACAGTCAGCATCATGGGAAGACTAAGGGGACTTAGTGAGAGGTTCCTATATGGCACCTAGCACAAACCAAAAAGAATGACCTCTGTTGCATTATCAAGATGTTGGTACACGGCACATGTGAAATTCTCAGATGATATGGGTGTTAGGCAAATTTTAATATTTTTGAACAGCTACCCGAATAGCATCTCCCTGTTGACTGGCAAATGTGAGTCACCTTGGTTGGGTTGTTTTGCACAGTCCTGATGCTGCTTGAGAATACAATAAGAACCTGGCAGACTGGTGCGACATGCTTGTTACACAGGGTACATGATGGTATGATGCCCTTGGTTGTAAAGTCATGAGAGTCCTGCCTATTTCTCTATCAAATAAGAAAAAGAGGAAGGAAAATGGGTTATTCAAGGCATTGGGTACTATTATCTTGAAATTCACTATTGATACCAATTGGTAAGTTAACCGACTTCTTTTATTCCCAAGTTATGTGTAGATAGATAATAGAAGTAACTTAATAGAAATAATCAGTATGGATTATAGGTAATCATTTGGTGACATATGACGAACTATTTAAGGTTTCATGTATCGTCTTATGACTACTGACTTTGGAGAAGAAAATTCATCTGCTAAAGATGAGGATGTTAATATGTTGGTGATCAATAGTTCGAGCACAGTATGAGTTCCCATGAAAAGATTCCATTCTGAGTTGGTTTCTGATCTTTATAATTGCTTGATTTATAGAAAGATGGGCTTAGGACTTAGGAGTGTACAACTTAATAGATGGCTCAGTTCCAGAAACCTTGAATTCTGGGGTAGTTTTAATTCCATTGTCCTTGTACTTCTAAATGTAGATTGAGAATTTGAACTTGAGTTTGACACCAGAATTTAAATATTTGTTGCTGGAGCAGATTTAGTCACCTCTGTTTTGACTTTCGAACAAGTGATTGCTGGAGAAGATACATATAATGGTGGACCGAGTTTATGTGATTCCACACTTGATTAATTTTTAAGGGTTAAGAAGGAGAAATCTGTTATAAGAAAATATTACCTCGACCATTTAAGATATAACCATTCAGTGTTACAGAATGTAAGAGTTTCACTAGGGTTGTTTAATGTAGATATTAACTTTTAAAGTCTTCGTTCCCTTGATCATTCTGGTCGGTAAAAAGCACGTTCATTTGATGTAATAATGGGCTTCACTTGACCAATGTTCATAATATTTTTTGCACATTTTTTTTGATAAGGTCTGTAGTGTACCTTAAAACATTGGGCTTGTTCTTATACTATTTTGTGCACTTTTTACACAAAAAGAATATGCAGCTAATGTATGATACTAAATCTGTTTTTCTGTTCTTCAACTTCCCTTCACGTGCTTGTTCACAATTCTATTGTGCTAACTTCACAGAGACTTTGGTGCATTCTACGCTGGAACCATGTGAGGATGCAGATTTTACGTTTCCAGTCAATTTCAATTTTAAGGAGCACACAATTTATGTACGCTGCAGACCTTATCTCAAGGATTTCTTGGAAAAGGTTGCTAGCCTGTTTGAGACAATTATATTTACAGCAAGTCAAAGCATATATGCTGAGCAGCTCCTCAATGTGCTCGACCCGAAAAGGAAATTATTTCGCCATCGTGTGTACCGAGAGTCATGTGTATTTGTGGATGGTAATTACTTGAAGGATCTGTCGGTACTTGGCCGTGATTTGGCTCGTGTTATCATCGTAGACAACTCCCCTCAGGTAACAGTTTTTTACACACTCAACAAGTCTGTAATTTGTATATATGCAAGCTGGGTTCCAAGTAAATGCAAGATAAACGTTGCCATAATATAATGACATTTATAGCAATCTAACCCTATTTGCTTTCCTTATCTCCATATGGTGTGTGCCATGTATCATCGGCTCGTTCTTATCTGGAAATTTCATCGTCTCGTGGAATGAGAAACATGTAGCTGTGATTTTTCTTCTGATATTTTTGTGTGTTATCAGGCATTTGGATTCCAGTTGGACAATGGCATTCCAATAGAGAGCTGGTTCGACAACCGCAACGATCGCGAACTGCTCTCATTGCTTCCCTTCTTGGAGAGCTTGGCTGGTGCGGATGACGTTCGCCCACTCATAGCCAAGAAGTTCAATCTCCGTGAGAAGGTGGCTGCCGCTGCCGCCTCCTATCTCGCCTTGGATTTCCGAAGGTGACCACAAAAGCAGAGCCCATCGAATGCACGCAACATTGGTGCCTATCATCACGTTTGCATGCCCTCCTGCTGCATATACTTTTCCTCTTGCAATACCTGTATCATTTGTTGCTGTACTTTCTCCGAAAAGATCTTAGCTGGACTCACCATTCAAAAATGTTGTCTGATCGTGTAGCCGATGGTGAATAAATATCGGTCATTTTGCTGTTATCATTCTTGTTCAGCGTGCTTGCTTTCATTAATGTATACTGGTGATGACTGTCGAAGGCAGAAACGCAGCATACTTATGCACCAGTTCTTCGAAGTTGCGATGAACAATGTTTCATTTATCGCAATGGAAGCTCCTGATGCTGTGAATCAGGTTAGTTCTCTCTTGATTAAATCATGAAGTTGGTATCATTTTTTATCTGTTGCTCCAATTGATGGAAGCTCTTTAATTCTAATCGTCTGTTAGCATTTCAACTTGAATTGTATCTCCTTTTTTACCTGTTCTGATATCTTTCGGGCACCTGCCTCACACGTGGCCCTGAAGATGCCGCTCATAAGACTATGCGTGGTCCGTGGTCCGTGGTCCGTTCGGGATCTGGCGTGGGCCTAAATGGGCTCTGCCAGCTGGCCAACTGCCCTTGATGCTCCTTGACGTTCTCGACGTGGCGCCAGTGGGACTCGCTCGAGTTTGGGGACGGTCCGTTACAACCGGTTTGGTTTACCGGACCCAGATTTGCAGCTTGTGAAGGGGGAGAGCGGAAAATAATATCCTTCTGTTCTCTCTCTCTCTCTCTCTCTCTCTCTCTCTCTCGAGCTGCGACTTGAGAGCATGCCATTCGAGGCGATCGCCTCCGCCTTCTTGGCCGCCGCTCCGTCCCTCACGTTCCGCCGCTCCGTCGCGGGCCTCCCCCTGCCCTCGCAGCCCCCCTCGTCGTTCCTCCCGCGGCATCTCCCCGTCCGTGCCCTCATGAAGCGGAACCCCAAGCGCTTGAAGTACTCCACTCCTCGCTTCTTCAAGGTCGGTCTCATCAACTTCGATCCGATTGTGGTTTTGGTTCTGTTGCGAACATACCTGGAATCTAACTATCTCCTTTGGTTCTTGGTCGACAAATCCTAAAGAAATGGGAAGCGATGGTGTACGTGGAGATGGACCCCTTGGGGTCCGAGACTTGGAGGCTGGAGCCCGTCATCGAGCTTATCAAGGAAGGGGCCGTCGGTGTGATTCCTACTGATACCGTGTATGCCGTCTCTCCTCTTCGTTTCACTTCCTCTCTACAATTCTGCGGTCTATTACGTCTGCCCTGTTTTGAACTTGACGCTTGGAAATACAGATTGCAGTTTCGTTATTGATGATTCGGAAGATGAAGTTGTGATTACTGCTGCTTGAAAGTAACTTCTCATTTTGTGGTCTACAGGAATAGCATCGCCCTCGTTGTTAATAATATGAAATCATCTGAGGTCGTTAAGTTTTTAGACGGTCCGACAGTGATAAATTTAGGATGGTAATAGAGCCATTCGTATCTTATCCAGCCCGCACATTAATTAATTGGAAACTTTCCTGTGGAGGTATTGGAAACTTTATTCGAATCTACTACTGATGACTACATAAGCGTCTGAAAGCGATATCAATTGTGAGCTTTCACCAGTAATTAATGGACCATAGGCATTCCTATGTCTTCTCAAAGAGTGTGCTATTGAAACAATACGATGCTTATTCATTGCTTTCTACGGTGTCTGCAAATCTCCATTGCATCATGCTATTGAAACCAGAATGATTAAATCTTTTCAGGTACGCCATTGTTTGTGATTTGAGAAGCTATTCATCCATCGAACGCCTCCGGAGGTAGTGTCCATGTGTCTTTTCTGTCATATTTGTAAATATATTTTCTTTGTGATGATTATTTCTGTTACACTTGTAAGTCACGCAGACTTTTTTGACAAATTCTTTTCTTACACGTGCAGAATCAAAGATATAGAAAGCAAGAAGGCAAGAGTTACAGTTTGGAAGATTGGATACCATTGTTCATGAAGCTTAGTACTAGACCAAACTTCCCACTTTGCCAACAATATATAATTTTGTTTTCCTGCTGATAATGCAAAATATATTGTTTAAATTTTAGTGTCTTTGTGGTTATTAATTGCGGAACATATTATTAGCTTTTTCGTCTATAGTCTGCATTAGTTCTGATTGATTCAATGTATTTATGCAGCCTCTCAGTATCTTGTGTCACTCGTTTCAAGACATAGATAAGTACACGGTTGGTTTTCCTCGTGGTGATGGACGTGGACAAACAAACATATTCAGAACTGTTAAGCACTGTTTGCCTGGGCCTGTAAGGAAGATAATCTTGAAGTTCTTTGAAATTGAAAATTTCTTTCATCCTGAGATGTGATTAACTGATAGCAGTTGTTGTTGAACAGTATACTTTTATTCTTCCTGCAACCAAAGAATTACCAAAACAGTGCATAAAATCTGGACGAACAGCTAGATATGAGTCAAGAAAGCACGTCGGTGTTCGCATGCCAAATGATTCTATCTGTCAGGCCATATTGCAAAATCTTGACGAACCTCTGGTTTCCACGAGGTTGGTTTGAATTATCAAGCTAAAAGACAGATTTGATCTCTTTCTCTCGCAAACATTTCTTTTAATAATCAAACAACTGCACTTTCATGCTGAACTTAGTGTGAAGTGGCCTTCAGAAGATCAGTGGATGCTAGATCCTGTCATAATTGCAGATACTTATGGGCCAGAGGTATGTTCCCCGTTTTCACTTATTGTTTGAATTTGATGAATAAGGTTCTCTCTCTTCCTCTGTCACATAAAATAAATTATCGAAACTGACATTTTAAAGTCCTGATAATGATATCATTGACGCATGTGTGAATTCTTTATTTCTCTGAAATTATACATATCTTTTTAGTAGTTGAACCATAAGTTCTTGGGTTGTATCTCATTTCATGTGCTGCATTTTTTACTGTGATCTATTTGTGCCTAAGTCATCCAAATAGCTCAGTTAATTCAGTTGCATGATCTTAGATCATTTGCAAAAGGCAATCTGCCTATTCATCACCTCACCCTCTGGCTCCCGCCACCTGCCGTGTTTTGAAATTTCACATATATCATCAGGATTTCTGCTCTAGGTGATCCCTAATAGCACAAATCTACTTTAGTCATTCTATGGAGCCTTTAACAGTTAAGCGACTGCTACACAACCAGACAAATTTGATCAAGAGACAAGACTAATAATAAGGTCTTTAATCACAGTAGACATATGCAAAGCCTAGAAGGAACAAAGGTAGTAATTCTGGTTCTTCTGTATTTTGAGAATCTTTCTATCATATATTTAGTTAGTTTTTGTTCATCGAATGATACATTTGCCTTTTTAACATTTTAGTGTTCAACCTGATATTTTGTTGTTTGGCATTTCCAGGGACTTGATTTTGTTGTTGATGGTGGTGTTAGAGTTGCTGATCCATCCACTGTGGTTGATATGACAGGAAGATATCCAACAATTATTCGTCAGGGAAAGGTATGTGGATATAGAAACCTAAAATTAAAGGCATTACCCTCTGCTGCTTCCTATACCATGGTTATATTGATGTCTTTGCTGAGTTTCTGTGCACATATAATAAATTAAGGGAAAGAAAGATCTGCAAACCAAAATTTCCTTGTGGCTTTTCCCATTTTTTTCCTTTATTACAATTTTTATAGTTTTCAGACATTTTCTTCCTTGACTAAGACAGTAATATGACAAAAAAGTTGATATGGCATAACCAAATGTGGTGTCATTTCCATACCATATATCTTCACCAAGCAAATCATTTTCATATAGTTGAAATTCTATGGATACAGTTTTTGTTCCTTCAGATTTGAATTAGTCGGTGTTGCTTGGTTGACCATTTCCTTCATTCTTATTCTCCTTCAGAAATCAGTGGCAGGATTGGTCAGTGACCTTCTTTATTTAGAAGGGCTTATTATATAATATATCATGCCAACAAATATTGATTATTCTATATTGATGTAAGAGAAGGCATTTAAAGCATTAGTGTTTGTCTCAACACTCACAATGCCCACTTCAACTTGGTGAGAATATGAAAAATGATAGTACACTTTAAAAAGAGGTGGGTGATGAAGTAATTACTGTTCTTAGGTTTTGTAAAAAGAAATGCAGTCATACGGTAAATGGTGAATTATGCAACAGATTTTGTTAAATTTGTTTGTCACCAGTGAAAATTAGATGAAGGAACAAGGTGGTGTTTCCGGTTAGCAATTATGAACGTATATATGTGGAACTGCCTCTATTGATGAAAAATTATGGCCATTTAGACAGAATCAGTTAAGTGATCTGGAAGTCTTGTTTTTTCTTTATATGTAGCAGAAGCTTCCAAATATCAAAGCTGTCTTTAACTCTATTTTCAAAGTTATAAGTGCCTCTCAAAGAAGAAGAAGAACCATGTTCAGGGAATTGAATGTGTCGGTGTGACTTCATCAATCATATGATTTTGGATTTGTTAGTGCTACTAGTCTTTGCTGCCCAATGAATGGTTACATTTGTCAAAGCAAAGAATCAAGTTCATATTGCCGTGAGTCTGTCAGTAGAGGCATCTATTAATTGTTGGTTCCAGAAATCGTTTCTCGGTAAATGATTTTTCTCCAACATGCCACATAGAGAATGTCAATCTTTCGAATGATTTCACAACTTCTGCTGTCTTTTGGGAGAAAAGCTGGAAAGTCCATCTCATTTTATTGTTATTCAGGGCCCTAAGCTGGAGTGGATGATAGTGGCAGGCGAGGATTATGGTGGCGGCCCGAGTGAGTTGCCTTTTTCCCCAGGTAGCTCGAAGGCATCACTATCTCCCCCAATCTCATGATCATGCTCGTGAACGTCAATTTGTAAATAACCGTCGTTTACAGAACGCCAAGCGACAGAGATGTCAGGAAGTGAAAAAGAAGGCGCTGTTAACATACCTTCAATATGATGTTGCGTATAGCTAACAAGATATTGTGTTGCAGTCTTTTATCGGAAGATTAACATGCAGAACATTTGATACTTTGTTCTGGTATTCCCAGTGCTGCAGTATCATTAAGGTAACAGAAGATGAGTTGTGCTAATCTGAAGCACATTGTTTCTTATTTTTGGTTGCTGAAAATTGCTGCTTTTTTGTTGACTTTTAAGTACAAAATTGCCTCGGTTTTTTTTTTTTGTTTTTGTTTGTTTTTGAATAAGATATTCTGTTCTATGAGTTTAAATTGGGGGCATCAGATCAAGAATGTTTTAAGCTATGCTGTTAACTTGCTTTTCCCTTCCATTCTTGGAGTAGGGCAGATGATTTGGATGCTTCGTTGGGCAAAATGTCTTCGGGCTCTGGTGATTCTATGAACCTTCTCTCTCTAATCCATGAGTATTTTTAAGCTGATTTGCCTGTCAATTATCATAGTTCAAGATAATAGATGGACATTCCGTCTATGTGTTATAGGTTTCTATTTCTTTTGGCTTCGTCATCGATATATTTGTTTTATTATCTTTAACAGCCATGCTGATCTGCTTCTCCCGTTTTAAGAATTTGCAAGCATTTTATGTGAGCTACGACTTAATTCCATCTAGATATCTTAGTGATGTTCTAGTAAGTAAAATCGACGGCATGGTCTGGATTCCCGGGCTTAAGGAAGAGGTGCCAATGATGTATCTTTAGATCCTTCTTGTGGTTCGAAATTGATACTTCACATATCCCCTGAGGTGACCTATACGAAGATTAAGGTTGTGAATTTTCTGACCCAGTCCATGTTAAGTTAGTCTGGAGATGATACATAAAATAAATAAATAAGTATTTGACATCGATTATTAAGTTGAAAATAATTTTTTATATTATCCACGCAAATACGAGTTGAGGATAGGTAGAGTATTCCTTACCCCATGTATCCGTAGATAGATCCAAATATTTGATGGTCAGACTTTATCCAAACTAGATTGGATGAATATTGATTCAATGGATTATGATTCAATTAAGAATCATTTAGTTTAATTGAATCAAATGAAACAACTCATTCAACAATAATAACTCCTCCCCATGGCCTCGAGTGCTCCCTACACTTGACGAACGACTATTTGATTTTATCTTTATGGATCCTCCGTCTCTCTTTATTGGCAAATAACGATTCCTCAAGAGTGAGAAAGATTTGGACCTTCCATGGACTCGAGACTCTTTCAAGACATAGAGGCTATAAAGAGTTCCTATGTTTAAGATTTTATTTTTGACCCCAAGGCATTTAGACTACTTACGGACCAAGTACTTTGTTTTGATTGAGCTTGAGATATAGGTACCTCAACTAGGCCACCGTTCTTATAACCTGATGTTCATGTTCCTTTGTCTGTCTTTGGATACGTTAAAGGCTGGAGTTCAATTCCCCCTCCT
Source organism: Musa beccarii (assembly GCA_024322285.1). Taxonomy (NCBI): domain Eukaryota; kingdom Viridiplantae; phylum Streptophyta; class Magnoliopsida; order Zingiberales; family Musaceae; genus Musa; species Musa beccarii. Next base: position 51,095,708 of record CM044395.1, on the reverse strand, counting down.
CCCACTGATAGTAGTATACATCCGATGGTGGAGGATTTCACCCTTCCAAATGACATCTAACTCGTGGCGCTACCTCATAGTGTTCATTGGGGAATTCTGCTATGCCGATATAATATCAATCAGCAAGCTTTTCTTTGAATGCTTTCATCTGTGCAAAAGACCAAGTGATCACTATCTTGCTACCTGGGAGGGTTCAAGATGAGGGGTGCCGCGACTAGCAACAAAGGTTGGAAGGAGCATATTGTCTTCGTAGGCACAGGTCGAGACTAGGGGTTCAGTCTTGATTTATCGACATATCCCATATATAACTCTCCCCCTTGCTTGAATCCCGAGGAGATAGAGCAAGTGTTTTGGTTGGGGGTGATACTCTCGTCTTTCGGATTTAATTAGGAGGATAGACGATGATTGACTAATTGATGTAGGCCTCAACCTAGCTCCTCGAGGTACAATTTGAACATCTTTCTCCCGAGGTACTTTTCCCGATGCCTAATTTACCAGAGCTATGACTTAATTTACCCTTTGTAGTGTTGAAGATTACCGACCTTCTAGATCCAACCTCTACCAAAATACTCTAGCTAGGACTGGCCAAGTTATTTGGGATAATGGGGAGCCCTCAGGTTAGTATTGTTGAGGCTCCCTATGCCCTAGCAAGGTTAAACATGTGTATGCGTTACCCTCAGAGGTTATAATTGACGCAACTTTCTAGAATGAAATGCTAGTAGGCAAAAAAGTTATAGATAAATCTTGTTTCTTAAGATTTTTCCTTGGCTAATCCTCAAGATTCAACTTTTGTAGTATTATCATTATGTCATGAGTCTAATCGACCACATGCATGATGTTAGGAGTGTCATCTCCTTGTATGTGATCCAGATTGACAACCTCTATAACAAGGTGGAGTTAGAGAGGGAGAGGGGTGACCTGACCCTTGTTATCAAGCTAGAGGCTTGGGTGGTTATAATAGAAGCTGTTAGTTATAAGTGCCTTACAAACCAATCACGTGAGTGATGACACCCGTGACATATTGCGTATTATTATTGACATTTTCTCACATTATCTGGATGAATATTATGATGTCATTGGATCTGTGCAATGAGAATCAAATTGTGATTAGATCACGATAATGAGATCGATTCACCTTTAAACACAAACCTTAAATAATCCCAGCCATAAGTTACTCGAGAGGGACATCGAGATGATCGGACAGACTAGTGCACTGTATACCTGTCTATATGATGGAAGTGACTGGTCTTATAGTCGCTTGTGTGGGGACACTGAGGGTACAGTGCAGGTGCTCATTAGAGAATGAGTTCACTGATTGATCCGCTTACGGAATGCTGGATGGTTAATGATACCTAACGTCAGACAACGATTCCGTAGTCGTCCTTAGACTTGAAACACCAAAGATGCCTTATATGAGTACTCCATTCTTTGACGTCAGACTTACAGGTTTGGAAAGCTCTAGATATGATAGAACCAGTTTTCGGGAATGGTAGCCAACCTTACAAGACAATTGAGTGTCAATAGAGAATCATCCACTCTCGGTATTGTGAGAGGAATATCCCGCATATGCTTGCTCAGGCAACATTCTCTGGCCAGGGTCGTTCGGATTGAGAGAGGAGTTCTTCGGGAGAATCCGATTAGAGCGAGACTCAGATAGGATTCCGTATGAGTCTGACATTACCATGCCCAATATACGATCTTTGGGATATTATATGGATGAAGGACTATAGATACATTATAACTAAGGACAGACAGGTCCGATGGATTAGATCCCCCTATACCGTCTGGGGACTATGGCGTAGTGGCTCAGTGCGTCAATAGTCGATGAGTCGATTGACTTATTATGAGGATAATTATTCACTATATCAGAAGGAGTTTTAACGGGAGTAACTCACGGCTAGCTCGATATTGGGCCTAGAGGGTCACACACATTAGGTGGATGTTGCGATGAGTAGAGGTGCGGATATGAGATATCTGCGAAGCTCCTAGTTTGGATCATGTGGATAAGACCCAATCGGATAATTGGATGAGATCAAATTGGATAATTATAGATAAACATCCAATTGAATAGACATCCAATTGGATAAAGATCCATCTGGATAATTGGATAGAGATCTAATGTGAACAGGATCTGTTAAGGATAAGCTTCCTGCTCCTCTATAAATAGGAGGAACTCCCTGGTTCGTAGGCTAGAGCTATTGAAAGTCGCTCATACTATTCTCTTCAGCCTCCTCTTCTTTTCCTTAGCTCAGACAGCCATGTGGTGCACGTGGAGAGGGAGATCCTGCGGTGATCTGCGGAGCGTCATCGCTGCGTCCGCTGTGTGGAGTACCACTAGAGAGGGGTACGCTAATGCTTCTTCATCATCTTCATCGGATCCAAAAAATTAAGGGATATACAATCTCCCTAGGTAACGCTTCTAACATGATTCGTGTGATTTTTTGGATTTATGATTTTTCGCACACCAATCATCGCATCAAGTACTTAACTATGAAAAATCTAATCTTATTTTTGTTTCTGTTGTGCATAAGATGCCGATTCATAATTTTTCAACAGAAATAAAACTGGATGAGGCCCATAAGCACCTCACTAGGTTTGGGGGCAATAACCCATAAGTACCCTTCGCTTTCTGCAACTCGTGTCGTCATTATTTTACACTCGAATCCCCAAATAGTTGCTCACCCGACACCTGACACCTAAGACAAGCAGATTTCTCGACACCCTTCAAGATGCAATATCATATCAGAAATACTTGAGCACTTGAAGCATGAGTTCTAAAACGAACAGGAGCTTAAAAAAAAAAACAAAAAAAGCAGCTAAAGTACCCGGAAGTGTCCAAGAAATTAGTTTGTCATGGAGGATGGACAGCATTTATGTGTTTATGTTCTGAAATGCAACATCACAAATGACTCTGGTTTAGTGGGAAGTCCGGAGCACATCCAAGAGAGGAATGGCTGCTGCATCCAGCCAATGGTAATTAAGAAACTCTTGTGTTTAAAGTCAACAACTAAGGCTCTTGGAACTTGACTAAAATCTGCGTCATTTGTGGTTGGTGCTTCCTAACCTACAATAGAGGAAATTAAAGACTATATCACCATAACAATCACATCTTTACACATAAGTCAACCACAGGAGGTTGTACCTTGACACCAGCCATAGAAAGCAACTTGTGAGAGGCAATATATGCAGCATCCGAATTGCCAACCCTTTTATCCACATAATAGATGACCTCGGAGACACCAGACTGCAAGAACTAAGCCTCGTCAGAATCAAGTCATGACCTTCAAAACCCAACATACATCAGATATAGCAGACTGCTAACAAATACACAAAAAAGCAAACTCTACTTGAAGTAACGAATCGAGTTTCCAGATGAAAAAGCTCCCTCCCCCTCCCTTAGGAGTTGTGATAGATGAAGAGTATATGCTCAACTTTGTATGCGCATAGGAGTTGTGATAGATGAAGAGTATATGCTCAACTTTGTATGCGCATAGGAGTTGTGATAGAACATAAAACAAGATGAGTGCTCCGATGAAATGATGTGATCTTTATGTGAAACCCAGTTGGCTAAAAGCTCTTGTTCTTCATCTAGAGGTCTTTCATCTTATTGCCTAAGAATAGAGAGGTTCCAGTAAATATTAACAAACTCATCAACAGAGGTATCTTGATATGGCAGCTCCATCATGATATAATAACAATGAGTATCATAGTCATGCATAGAAGCAAAAGCAAAGTGTCATGATGATGGGGAATAAGAATGGAATAGTCCACATTTAAGGCCACTCATGTTCTTAGTCTGTCAGTTTTATCAATTCCACGACGATTTATATTAGAACCCATGTGTATGTCATGTTCTTAGTCTGACAGTCACTAATCTACTACATTTATTCAGAAGACCAGGGAAAATGCATGAGAAACCAGTAGAGGTACCAAGAAAACATACCTGGATAATAATCTTGGCACATTCATTGCACGGGAACATTGTAACATACAATTTCTGCAAAAGTCACCAGATGTCAATTCTCTGTCTAGAGTTACCTACTAAACTGTAGAGGAATAAATTGAAACCAAAGTAATAAGGTTTCTTACTCTTCCAACGGAGAGACAGGAAATCACTACCTAGCACCTCTAAATTGCAACAAAAGTTTTTAGCAATTTAGTTTAAGATTTAAGATTACATGTAACTGCTGCTATGGTATGGCATGCTGTAGCCATTGAGCGACAAAATTTCGTGCATCATTGAAGATCCTATAGGCAGAATACTTCAACCCTTCCTTTCAAATGAAGTTTATCAGTAATTCTTGCAGCTTTTGCACATATTTTAAGTACTGTATATAAAGTTACAATCATAACAACATCAAGGAAAGCTCAAATTATGCATGCTAAAGTGGCTTCGGATAATGTCAAAAGAACTTCAGGCCAAAATGACAAGCATATCTTCCCAAAAGACAAAAAAGAGCAAAGAAAATACATCTTATAGCCAACAATATATAAGTCAGATATGCTAAAAGCAATCCATTATATACAATGTGACACATCACTGTCTTATATTAATTAGACGATTCCTTTTGCCACCTTTGCACATACAAAATGATTCTCCTGTGTCATCCATTCTGACCTCACGGATCAGGGATTATCATGTCATCTTTACCCTCATTAATGAAAGACCGGTCCAGAAATGCACAACAGTCTCGCTTCCAACACTTACGGTGCTCACAAGCTCCTTCTGTATGTTGTTCTGGTCAATTTGATAGCAAATAAGATGCTTCGTAGTTCCATCATCTGAATTTTGTGTTCCAAAGTTTAACTTGAATTTAGTTCTTTCTGTCATGCCTCCTCATTAATTAACAAGATCTTTCTCAATTAAAGAAACCCTCAAACTAATTCTGAAATCACCTGAACTCGATGCAAACCCTACTACATGCAAAGAGGGGGTGATCCTATAATTCCTTGAGCCCTTTTCAGCTCAGCACCTGCCACCTGCTGTAGTTATAGCCATCACTATTTTCACTTGGTGAACAAGTTGGCACCCATGATTACTTGAAGAACTTACTGCTATTGTTTGACTTTTAAAAGCACTTTTCTCCTCCAACTGTGGCCCTCTAACTTCTAGCACTTCTTTTGCTTTTGTTGCATACTTGGTCAAGGGTGTGTAACAGGTATCAGTCACATTAGACCGGAAGTCCTCTAACATTTGCCTTTTATAAATAATTAGTGTCCAAGATGTGATGAAATTATGTTCTTGAAGGTTAAAATACTGTGCCAATTATGTTATATCACAATGAAGGCATAAAAGCTTCTAATTAGTAACCTGTAAAGAATGCCAACAGCTATATACTACATCTGCCAGAGGCAATAACAATTAATAAAAGAATTGGTAAAGCTAAGTACATATTATTTGAACGTATAGCCACTTTGGCTAATAACTAAGCCCATCAAAGAGATCAATGCAGCTTGACTTCATAGACCATACAACCATCATTATTATCTCATTTAACTTTCAAGCATGCCAAATTAGTTCGGTAAAAATGAACATCACCAGGGTGTTTAAAGCATAAAAGATATCAAACATTGATTCATCTTTAAAAATCATGCTTGTCTTGGAATATGTACTGCATTGTTATTGACTCCATGTTACAACTTCCACAATCATCTAGCTGACAAAATAACGTCCTAAGAATTCAACATCAACATATCAATAATATTTAAAAAAAAAATCAGATGCCGAGATAGGCGGTCAGATATAAATTTTAAAACTATCCATAACATTTCTTATCAGTAATAATTATAAATATTGACCTGTCCAGCAGCAGAGGCATGGTTTGTGTTTAAAATAGCATTAACTTCTGCATGAACAACGTAACTGCACAAGAATGAAACGAGAGGTCATGAAATGTTCACTGATTGTTCAAGCATTCTGAAGTATCCACCTAAAACACAATATATTTTGACAACAAACAAGGTCAACCAGAGAACATATGAGAATAGTAATTTGCACATCAAGTCGTGATATAAGAAGACAATAGGGAGTCCAAATCACCTTATTACCTTACCAGGATCCTACACAAAAGGAAAAGAGAGGGAATCCCTATTAACTGACTAGAGTTTAAAGAAAAAAGAAAATTGAAGAACAGAGAGTCACATAACTTAAATACTTCACAATGCAAGAATCCCTATGCCCTACTTTGCAACTAACAAATGACTAGTATGCAAGCTATAGCTCATATGCTATCCTATATATCAAAAATCATAATGTATACAATGAGTCATTTAATCATATATTAATCAAATAAATAAAGACATCGAGCTTAATAGTCATACCATATAGGCAATATTTTTCAGCAACAGAAGTGCGGATTTCAGATTCAAAAAAGAAAATTAAAAATGCCTGTTCAACCACATAATAGTTGATACTTACGGGTACTTTGTCTCCAGTGGATCTCCCTTTATAGATTTCTGCAATAACAAAAACAAGGAAATGACATACCACGGTACTTAAGCAATATGTATATTTTCTAAAAGGTCCTTGTCACCTGATAAGAAAAATTAAATTCTTTTGACATGCCAGTTTAATAGAAAATAGGTACATGAACAAACAACACAACCAGGTATCATCTGTGAATATAACAATATATTAAATGAAGATCTATAAGCACAAAGATTTCCTATCTATGACTGAATATAAGTTGATATTGAAAAGAAAATCACCTTCGCCCAAGGAAGCTTATCATCAGAACAACCTCTTGGGAATCCATTGTAGCCAATTCCTGACTATACAAACAGTAGAATTACATATCTCACGAACTTAAGGAATATATGACTCACCGTGGTAAATCATAATCAGTAACATGCATCACAAGCTTGATAATGAATTAAAATAATCTCTTTCATGTAGTTTCTCATCATAATTTAATACAACTAATTAACTAGTTAAAATTCACTAAATTTAGCTAAATGTTTTTACACATATTGCTAGCAAGGACCAAACATAGCAATATGAGCCTCATGAAATGGATTTGCAAATTCTAGTTATTTTTTCAGCACCAATGATAGCAAAATACAACTTTTACAGCCATTTTCTGGAATGGAAGAGACAAAGATTCATGAGGATACAGATCGACATCTTTCCCAACGTATTATTAATTCAAGCATCGTTGTTTGTGCAATTGTTTTCTGAACAAAGATTAACTACAAGATAGAACTAAGATTTGTAATTATTTATTGGGATGCACAGGTCATCACATCCTGGGAGGAAGTTTCAAACCACTCACATCATGCCAATTAATCACAGCTTTACCTAAATGTCAAAATCCTTGATGTACATTAATGAAACTAGGATTTGTTTCACAAGTTGGCATACTAAAAAATAATAATCTTAGAGACGAAAATGGTTCATGGTTTATCCTTAATGATCAGGAATTATATATGCATATTTGCAAATACAAACCATCATGAATAAACAAATCAAACAATTATGCTCAAGAATAACTTCTCGATTATGTGGATCTAGATAGCAATTGAGATATGAGGCAACACAAGACAGGCCCAGATGAGTGCAAGTAAAGAACTTCAGATAACAGTACAAGCACTGTAGCCTCCATTAATAACCTATCACAAGAAGCAGCAAGATGTTTTTGGCATTGCAGATATTGGAAAAGGAATTTTCACTGCCATAGATACAAGTGAACCATTATTGTATATTATATATGACAGAATGAAAAAATAAATGTTCTTTAACAATCCAGTCATTTCCATTCTTTAATAACCCAATTATTTTCATTCTCCGATAGCAGCACCTTGTGCCTAGGGTTCAGAGCTGGTATCTAAAGCTATCATCTCCATTTTCCAATAGCAACACCTTACGCCCAGATAGTAGAGACTAGCTTTTTTAGGTTATATTTCCATATAAAAGTGGGAGGAACCAGTACAGAATAAGATACATGGCAAGGTAAGGGCATCAGACAAACTTGCAAATTACTGCTCAGCTAATTTACAATATGACAAGGCTACTTAGCACCATTAAGAATCACTTTGATCACATAAAATCAAAATATTATCAATTCAAGAAATTCATTTTTTCCCTTAGTTATTTATGATATACTTACATTCCATTTGAAGAGTTGAATATTGGAGATATAAAAGATTGAGTAAAATAAATTAGCAAATAAAAACTTTATCCTCACCAAGGATTATATCATCTTGACTAACCAGGCATGCTCCAACCTACACATTGTCATCAATATAAGCTCAGAATATTATAAACAAACAGATACAATAAGGCCAATTGCCAAAAACCCTCTGTACAAAGGTATAAATACATCCAACAGGCAAAACAATGCACAGATATGCTTCATTATATCAGATCACCTATTTTGCAAAGAAAAAGAGTAGAATAAGAACATACTTGAAAAATTAGAAAGCCATGCAAAAATAGTGTATGGTCCTTATTTATAGCACATTCAAACATTTATATGAATGCTTGGAGAACAAATGTGGTGCCACTTAACAAACCAAAAGAGAACTAATCTCTCGATCATGAAATTTGAACAAAGGGGGAAAAACAGTGAGGCAAATTCAGCAATGGACATTTCTAAAGGCCAAGTCTCAAAATGCACAGATGCATCACCTAAAAGGCTCAGTGAATATCATTGAATCCGGAAAAAAAAAAAACATAGACATTCAGGCTGCACAAACTGATCATAAAACCTTGTTCTAAATTAACATGAAAGAATATATTACAGCCGCACTAACAACTTAATGGATTGTATCATTCTTGTAAAGCATATAACACACAACGAAACAATTTGCATTGACTAACAGAACATAAAGCCATTCATATCCTGTCCAGGTAGTATGCTCCAGCACCTCCACAATTTTTTCCCCGGAATGTCATATGTCAATCTCCTTGGTGTTCTTTTAACACTTCAAAAAGAAGTAAAAGCATTCTATTACGAGATCAAATTATCTTCTACAAACAACATTTATCCAAAATCAACAATTTTCCTCCAAATCTAAGAGCCAAGTAACGACATATAAGTAAGGAAATATTATGTTATTCAATGGAACAATCAGCAACCCTAACAAGCAAGGAGAAAATTTACACAACAGGTTTATCATTGATGGTAAGAACCTCAAAGGACACGAAATAGCAAAAGGTCATAACATGCCACCGACCTGCCTGCTGGGATCTTTGGAACGCTGGGCGGAAAGGAAGGCGATGGCCATGAAGTAATCATCCCAGCTAATGTACCTGGAATCCGACCAAGACGAACGCCTCAAGACCTAGTCATTCGATTAAAAGAGAAGAGAAGAGCAAGGAAGCAACTGAGCGCGTGCCCTTCGCGCTTGGCGGGGTCGAAGGGGCTTCGAGGCGGGGCTCCGCAGGCGGAGCCATTGGCGTTGGGCGAGGGAGGGGAGGGGAGGCGAGGAGGAGAGGGCGGCCTCTTAGGGTTCTCGGGAGAGGCGGAGAAGGAGAACACGCGAGCGGCGAACAAGGAGGCGAGGGCTCCAACGGCGGCGGAGATGGAGATGAGAGCCAAGTCACTCGAGATCATCGCGGAGACTTCCAAGAGAAGAGGAAAGAGGGAAAAATTGAAGCGAGGAAGGAGTGTGAAGAGCGGCGGCGGCTTCAAAACCATTCTTGCAAAGCCTTGAAATGACAAATTTACCCATAATAATAATAATAATAATAATAATAATAATAATAATAATAATAATAATAATAATAATAATAAAAAATCATATTCTTAAGTTTTTGTTGTATATTAATAATTAAACTTAAAATTTTAATAATAATACTCGTAATAGAATGGAGGCACAGTAGATGATGATGATCGATAAGAGCAAAATGATTATTTTTGAAAAAAAAAGATTCTATAAGAAAAATCTAAAATTATGAACTTTTTTCATAAATAATAATAATAATAATAATAATAATAATAATAATAATAATAATAATAATAATAATAATTCATTCACTTGAATCGATGAGATAACGACTGGGCCAAATAAAATATAATCATATATTATGTTAAAATAATAAATTATAGGTGATAGGTTATGGTAGACACACTGAGAGATGAGGGAGTAACCAATTTTCATCTTTATAATAAAAAATTAAATAACTTTAGAAAAAATAAATATACTTTTAGTATTTTAATTTTTAAACTTTTACATGTAATGACTTCAATAAAAAAATATATATGTTGATATTAGAGTGAAAGCTTCTGAATTCAAACCTTTTCTAGGCCACTATATATATATATATATAATTATACTGACAATGACAAAAGATTTAAGATAATTTGATATGCAACTGAGACTATGATGTTGATTTGGCACAACACCTGATACTCCACCCAAGATCATCTTCACCCTCAAAATTCCCCACCATCAATCCAAAATTCCCCAAAACCACATTCTAGCTAGTGTCATCTATGGAATCTATTTCCTCAAAAACATGTAGTTGATTACAAGAGGCTGTCCAAGTCTCACATTACCATTCTTAATGTCCATAACACCGAAAGAACCATCTCAAGTTGCTCAAGGACTTTATACATCATGACATCTATGGAATTCAGTTCAGGAAGGAGCATTTAACTTAGATTACAAAAAATTTGTGTGTCTCCTGTTGGTTTCAGTGTTCTTGTCAGCATGCAATATGAAGACGTTAGAAGAAGCATCAGATTCTCCTCAGGAGGTGAAGAAGAAGAAGAATATAGCATGAAAATAATGCAAAGTATTTAGCAATGTCATCTGCAAACTGTGACATGCAAATGGACAAGAGACAAGATCTTGGAAAGCTACCTTTCAGCTTATGAGGTGCAACTCTTCTTGCCTCAATACAAGTGCATGAAATGTTGTGGCATAACTTTATTCATGTAAAATATTGGCTTTAATCAAAGAGATCTTATTAGAGTGAAATAGGATGACAGCATGAAGGTGCATGTGTTATATGAGTAAGAATTATCTATCTATCCATGCAAAGATGACAAAATGGACTGTAAAATGCTCCAACTTGCTAAAAATAAAAAAATAAAAAAAAAATCTTGGGTCACTACCAGCTTAAATTGGTGGATCAGTTTCTGTAATATAAATTTAATATTTTTATAAAATAATTACATAGTATGCCATAATATTCCACAACAATAAGTATAAAATGTCTTAATGTTTCAATTATTTGGAGTCAACTATATAAATTTTTTATTATTGTGCTATGTAGAAAACAATATAGTACTGGCAACCTCTTCTCTTTCCCTGATTTTAAACTACAAATATTAATTATCTCATATCTTTTAAATATATGTTTTCTTAAATAATTCTCTTACTTTATACATCCATCTAATTATTCATAGATAATTTTTTTCTATTTTTTGTGTCACTTTTTTATGTCCATCTCAATATTCTGAAAAAAGTGAAAGTAGGAGAATGGAGTAGGATGAAAAAGTAGTGAACACAATCTTTTTTTTTTTCTTCACCCTTATAATTAAAGAGATTTAAATGTCAATTTAGTGTATTTTATTTTATTAGTGAATAGAATCGATCAAAGATCCTACGTATTTTTAGCTCAATTTGAAAGTGTAGCAACACCATCCTGAGAAAAGCATGAATTCCATGGTCTCTTCCCCATCAAGCTCGGTGCTCCTCCCTCACATCTCTCCTGCTTGCGTTGGGGAATGACCAAACCAATAATTTAAGCTCTCCTTTCGACAACATGCATGGAATAACCACTGCACCTCATTCCATATCCCCCCCCCATGTCTTTCCCAAAAGTTTGCTCGCCCATGGCACTGCGGCTGCTTGGATAATTAAGCATCCACAGCACCGGAATCGATGCACCAATCCACCTTCACCTTCATGCCACATGTCTCAATTCCCATGTATATATACTGCCATTCCAACCTAGGAGATGACCATCGTCCACCCCCAGTCGAAGCTTGCAGAGGAGGCATTCTTCTCTGGGAGCAAAGGCGAGAATGATAAGCTGGGGGGGTATCTACAAGGTGGTGGACGCCATGGCGCCGCTGTATGTGGCACTGGGCCTCGGATACGGCTCGGTGAAGTGGTGGCGTGTTATCACGCCGGAGCAGTGCGAGGCGATCAACCGCCTCGTCTCCTGCATCACCCTCCCCCTCTTCACCTTCCAGTTCACGCTCCGCACCGACCCTTTCGCCATGAACTACCGCTTCGTGGCCGCCGACGCCATCTCCAAGGTCACCATCGCGCTGCTCCTCGCCGCCTGGCCCAAGTGCAGCAGCAAGGGCAGCTACTGCTGGTCCGTCACCAGCTTCTCCCTCGCCACCCTCACCAACTCCCTCGTCGTCGGCGTTCCCCTCGTCGGCGCCATGTACGGGCCGTGGGCGCAGGACCTTGTGGTGCAGCTCTCGGTGGTGCAAGCCATCGTGTGGCTCACGCTGCTGCTGTTCGTGTTCGAGCTCCGGAAGGCGGGGTGCGGTCTCTTCTCCGTGGCCACGGCTCCCTCCATCGGTGATGTCTCGATCGAGTCACCGCCGCCGAAAGACGCAGACGTAGACGTCGCTTCGCAGCCTTCCTTCCGGTCGCTGATGAAGACGGTGTGGCTCAAGCTCGCGCTCAACCCCAACTCATACGCGAGCGTCGTGGGCATCACCTGGGCGTTCATCGCGAACAGGTACAGGAAGACAAAGACTCGAACACCCTGCTCGTGCAAATGGCGTTCACGGAGATGACTTGTGATCATTGTTTCAGGTGGCATTTTGAGATGCCGAGCATCATGGAGGGATCGGTGTTGATCATGTCCAAGGCAGGGACGGGGATGGCCATGTTCAGCATGGGTAGGTGAAGAGATCAAGCTTCCTAAGGCCGAGTCTAATGCGCATCTCATGAAGGGGTCGCCATGGTTTTGCAGGACTGTTCATGGCTCTGCAAGAGAAGATACTCGCGTGTGGACCGAGCTTGACGGCATTTGGGATGGCACTAAAGTTCGTCGCAGGGCCGGTGGCGACCGCCATCGGAGCCATTGCCGTCGGACTTCGCGGTGACGTCCTGCATCTGGCAATCATACAGGTAATATACTTAATTCTTATACACGTAAATGTTCTTCTTACCGACCGTAAGAACATTTTGCAGGCTGCACTGCCTCAGTCCATCACCTCCTTCATTTTTGCAAGAGAGTATGGACTGCATGCCGATGTGCTCAGCACTGCGTAAGTTGACATTTACCAACACAGACCATCAATTGAACTCCGTCTTTCCCGATCAACCATGAACACTTTGTCCTGTTGTTGCAGGGTGATCTTTGGGATGCTGGTTTCTTTGCCTGTGCTTGTTGCATACTATGTGGTGCTAGGTTTTCTGAGTTAACCTCAAGATCCTGATCCCTTTTTCCTCTCCAAAACATTCTTCTCTTTCCTTCTTCTGGGTGCGCATGAGTTGGAGAGTTCCTACAATGATGTAGCATATGTTCCTCGCTGCACTAGTGCAATGAGTTTTGGCTAATATGATGGCACTGCAACAAGCTTGCTTGTCTTGGTTTCTATTGACTCCATGATCATCTAAAGACGAGATGCAGAAACAGAAAGCAAGTAAATAAATGACAATAATACAAAAAAACTCTCAAGCTCTTTAATGTAGTCAGCAGGAAGATGACAAAAAAAAAAAAAAATCCTTGGATGTCGGAAATAATTATCTATATGAACTGAACCCAAAGCAGGAGACTTCTACTAACATTAGCTTTGAGTAGGCTCAATATGCACAGCCTTAGACTCTAATCAGAGTGAATGTTTTCCTTGAATTTACATGGTCAAAAGTAAATACATAAAAGAAGAAAATAATAGATAGAAGATTATGGTAGAGGTGAATATGAAATGATAATTTTATGTTCAATCTATTATTTGAGGATTAATCATAAATTTAAATATATGCTTTGGATGCATGATTTGAGGAAAATAAATCTCTTCCTCAAAATGTGTATAAATATACATTACCTCAATGATATAATCCCTCTCACAATAAATTCTTCAATTCTTTATAATATCAAAGCATTCTTGCTTCAAGGGTCCATCTGTCTTGCTACTCCATTGGTCTATTGGCGATCGCTATTTATCTTCCTCACCCTCTCTATTACTGTTTTACAACTCTCGATTTCTGCTTCATGTTTTCGGATTTTGGCGTTGCATCGAAGACGAAGACGTGTAACTCCTCCAAATTGATCTTCTAGCACGATCTACTCTATAGTAGATCTACTCCACTTTGTTGATCTAATTAGCCTCTTCTAGTGATAGACTTACTTCTCTGACGATCCCCTATCATTGTTCAATTATGCTTGGCGAGTATTCCCTCTGCACCTACACTAATGCCTACTAACTAGTACTTTTACTAGCGTCCTCATTATATTCTCATCAACTATCGAACTCACTAGCACCTTAGATTTACGATCGACCTCTCAGCGATAGTCCACTGCCTTTTACCATCCTTTTGACTACACCATTAGCACTTACGATCGAGAGAAGGACTCAAGAGAGGAAGGAAGATATCACTCTATTCTACACATCTCATATCAAATCATCCCTTGTGTACTTCTCATATCTACTCTCATCCAACAGATCAGATCTCCACCATCTGTGTATCCAAACTAGATCATCAGTTGGTTTTGGATTTTCCTTATTGAATCATAGCATCTTCTCAGCATATCTTTCTCCTCTACATCTGCTGCTCTAATTAGTGTTCTTGGGAAATAATAGTCAATCACAACCTATAGGATTTATATCTATCAACACAACAACTATAAACCTCTTCAAGCTCTCCAAAGGCGATTACTATATGTTTTAGCTAGTATAATTCACCAATCTCCTATTTGGATATGATTTATTATATTATGTTGACAACTCTCTTAGTCATCTATAAGAAAAGATTCAAATATAAGGAGAACTTATCACAATGGCAAATCTAATCACAAGTTAGCTACGATAAGATCATATTATTTTAGAAGTTATTTAAGTCTCAGTCGTTGGCTCCATAGCACCCTAATCTTTTTGTATAGTACTATAGCGTGAGAATAGTCCAAGTTACAAATCACCCTCGTAATCACTCTTGCACTTGTATGCTAAATCTTTTATATACTTTGATAACAATAATATAAGATGAAAATACTATTACTGATTATATATAAAATCTAAAAGTTATTATAGATGATTTGACTTCAATAGGTTATCTTTAAGTGAAGAAGAAGTCATTATTTATACTTTCAATAACTTAGGAGATGAATATACTGAACTAATGATAGTAATTCAAGCACGTAATTCATAAATATCATTTGAAAAACTATATGACTAGTTGATTAATCATGAAATATATATGAAGCGAGAAGAGAGGAAGACAATATCAACTATCATAACTCAATTCAATCAAAAATTCAAAAGATCTAAGAATCAAAGCAATAAAAACTTTAATAAAAAAATTAAATAAGATGCCTCCTGGATACAAAACCATCATCCTCCATTACACTATCAACTCTCCAACCATGATGATAACTTTAACCCAAATAATTCAGGAAATAACTTTAATTACAACTATCAATAGTTTTGTCATCCTAACAATACAATCAGCAAAAGGTTATCTGCTAGCTTTGTAACAAAATTGGATACGGCAAAAGTTTATCGATCTCAACCTAAGCCTATTGATACACTAGCTGACTTTAAGCAAATATCATGACTACTCTAACTGCTCATTTAAACAATTAGATTGTTGACTCTATTATTTTTTATTATATCACTTCTAATTTGTAAAATTTATCCTTCTATACTGACTAGCAAGACAATGAAAATATTATCATTGGTAATGGTAACAAAATTCTTATCACTAATACTAGTTTTGCAATACTTAATTCATACATAAATATTTTTGCACTCAATGATGTTTTATATGCACTTTACATTAAAAATATTATTTTATCTTTTAATTTTATAAATAAAATAATACATTTATTGAGTTCTTTTTTGACTCATTTCTTGTAAAGGATTTGAACACAAAGGCATAATTAATTTTAGGTCAAAATAAATGCAATATCTATGAGTGGTCATTAGCTTCATAAATCACTCAGTCAATCACTATTGTTTTTGTTGCTACTCTAATCAATGTGTGACATCGCCACTTTCGTCATCAATTATCCTTCGTTCAACAACTAATTTTTTGTTACTCTTTTTCAACTTTCAAATCAAGTAGAATTGTGATATTTACCTTATAACAAAATTCATAAACTACCTTTTAGAATATCTTCCATATACTATTCCAAACTATTTTTTTTATATTTTAGGTTTATGTTATTTTTTAAGATTACTTCACTAAATATATATAGTTATTTCATCTCAAATATAAATCTGAAGTCGTCACAATCTTTACTCATTTTAGAAAGATGGTCGAAAACTTCTTTCAGTCTACCATTAAATCAATTTACTTTGATGGAAGAAATGAATACTAAGTTTGACAACTTATCTCTCATCATGTTATACAACATCTTAAGATACCATTACACACATCTTAACTAATTAGCTCTACTGAACAAAGGTACTAATACATAGTTGAAACTACTCTCACCTTCCTATACTAAGTCTCCATATTATTAACTTTTTAGTCGATAGTCCTTCAAACTACAGTCTACCTTATTAACTATATGGTCACCACAATCTTATAACATCAATCACAATTTGAAAAGCTATTTCATAAAATCTTAAATCTTCAAAAACTCAAAAGTATTTGATTGTTTATGTTATTTTTGACTATGCCCCTATACTTCACACAAGTTACTACCAAGATCTAAGCCTTATATCTTCACTCGATACTCTTTTAAACATAATATTTTTTAGTGTTATGATTCTCAAACTCCAAAGGTCTTTGTATTATATAATGTTATTTTTGTTGAGTCCACGTTTCTCTTTAAAATCTTGCTCATTCAATAATACGAGCCACTACAAGAATCATCATTCAATAGGTTCATATAAGTACACTTCAAATCTCCTCAAGCGCACCTCTTACCACATAAACCAATAAGTCTTCTCTAGATCTATACTTTCTTATTACTCCAATTCAGTAGTACCTTACCCCATTTATAACCTTTTCATCTATATTTCTACCAACCCACTTTGCAATGCTCGATAAAGTATTGTCTTTGATATCTTTATCCTCTTCTCGATCAAGTGACACCGAATTACATCAACCTGATCAGGTACCTATCACTAAAACTTCACCAATTCTCATACATTTAACAGAACTCAATAATATCATCGAGTTTGGATATCATATGACAACATACTCTAAAAATAATATCTTCAAATAATGTCAAATTCTTGATCTTCATGTTATCACAAGCTCTCCACCTGAGCCTATTGAACCCAAAATCATCGCCCAAGCCTAAAAATTTTCATACTAACGTAAAGCCACATGTGAGGAATATAATGCTCTACTTCATAATGTTATATTGACCCTTGTACCATCTCACATTGTATAAAATATCATCAAGTGTAATTAGATCTTTCAAATTAAATGGAACCCAAATCGATCCATTACTGCATAAAAAGTACATATAGTGGCCAAAGGATTTCACCAACAATTAAGTGTTGATTTCACAAAGACCTTTAATTCAATTGTTAAATCGATAACAATTTAACTTATCTTTAATTTAGCTATTACTTAAGATTGACATACATGCCAATTAGATATTAATAATATTTTCTTACAGGGGATCTTAAATAAAAATATCTTTATACAGCAACCTCTTAGCTTCATCTACGCTCAATATTCAAACTATGCTTACAAACCATGAAAATTTATTTATGGATTTATCAAGATCCAAGAGCTTGATATATTGAACTTGGCTCATTTTTTATATCAGTTAGGCTTTATCAACTCTAAGTCTGACATACTTTTATTCTTACAATAACAAAAGGGATGTACTATATCTACTAGTCTATGGTAACATTATTCTCACAAATAATAATTTTATAAAAATTAAATAATTTCTTAGGTAATTAATTAATTGATTCTTCATCAAGATCTAAAAGCTTTAAGTTATTTTCTAGGAGTGAAAGTAATATTTTTTATTTTTTGGACTTTTGAAATATCAAAAAAAGTATATTCAAGATTAATTATCAAAGACATACATGCCAAAGAAATTGTCATCCCACTCTCTACCATTGAGTCACTCAAATTATATGATGATACTCCTACTATTGATCCCATACAGTACCAACAAGTACTTATTCTTTGTAATGTTTATCTCTCATACGTTTACATATTTTATTTGTATTAAATAAATTATTATAATTCATGGATCAACCTTCCATTATGCATTAATCTGCATTAAAACATGTCACGTATTAAATAAATTATTATAATTCACGGATCAACCTTCCACTATGCATTAATCTGCATTAAAACATGTCATGTAATATCTGAATGAGACTCAATTATAGATTTCTTCATAAACACTGATCACTTAATTTTCATCGATGCTAATTAGAGAGACAACACTGATGATAGAACATCTACGTTAGCATACATTATTTTTCATAGAAGAAATATGATCAGTTAAAGTTCCAAGAAACAAAATACAATCATAGAATCCATCACTAAAGTTGAATATCGAGCCATCACCAACACCATTTATGATGATCAATCATAAATTTGCATGTATAATTTAATTTGAATACATAATTTGAGTACATAATTAAAAAAATCTTCCTAAAAAGTTATATAAAGACACATTATCTAAATAAATGGTTTCATCCATTTCACAATAAAATTTTCACTTCAATAATCAGTATTGCATTATGTCATATCTGGTAACTCTAGAAACAATTTCTACTACAAGATTTTGTTATTTCTTTGTAGGGATTTTAGCAGCTTGTAGTCTCACTTTCCCTCATTGTTGCCATTACATAAAAGAATTAAACAGAAATGATCAATGTATCAAGTGGTTTCTTGTAATCTGAGATAACAATCCTAATACAACAATAAAACACTTATGCCAAAACCTTATACTTACAGGCCCTCTACACCCTGTAAAATATTCAGTTTGATACAATTTACCTGCAACTTTGCTTCCTGAAAACATAAGATTATGAGTTACTGGGTACAGATCTGCTACAAGTGAAAGAAGCTATCCATACTGAACTCAGATTCACTTTTTACAGATCCATATCATGGAAAGTGCTGATACACTGAAGTAGAACTCCCAAACAGAGGGAGAAAGCATGTGGGGAGGCATTTGAAAAAGTAAATTGTAAAAGAGGCCCACTGAATCAATCTGAAATTTACTCTTCCATAGTGTTGCAATCAAGATACAACGGGCACAAGAAACTAGAAAGAAAATGTTTTCGAATACATCAAGGTATTCATGAACATCCACACTAGCACAGAGGAGAATGCATTTCTCAAATATATCCAAATAATATGATAGTCTTTTTTGAGGATATGTACAGGATTAGAGCTTTGAACCTTCCTGTGCAACTAGTTACTTCTTGCACCAGCCAAAGCAACAACTCTGTTAAAGAAATAATTAGATCAGATTAATAAATGTTGGTCCTTTGTTGCAACTGTTGCAAACAAAACCATGAAAAATATTTAGGTCATAAACAGAGGAATGAACAATAAACAGGTACTGCTACTCGATTTTGGATAATAGAATATATATGCCAAGATAAAAGTTTTTGCCTCTACATCTCCAAAAAGCAATTTACGTCAACTAAAGCTGTTCTGAACTAGAAGAAATTGTACACCCATACCCCATTTGCCATAGTCGAAAAGTTTTTTTGTTTGGTAAATTCAATGACATGCAATGATTTCATTTTCATAGTTGCTAAAAAAATGTATTTTGCCAGTACCAGCACCAATGGTGTGGAAGATAACTCATGTGATACAACTAATGGCTGGCTGATCAAACTTTTACTAGAATCTATTTCAACCTGAATAAACAATATGCATTGGCCAAGAGAAGAGTTGAAACCAAACAAGATGTTTCTACTTTCTTGGAATTTAGCTATGGGCACAAAGCTGACACAGAGTATGGGGAAAAAGAAATGCAAGTGACATGCACCTTTTGTGTTATTTCATTTGCGTCAAATACAATATCAAATATCTAGAAACAAGAGAAACTAGTGGCAAGTCTAATTAGACTAAAACTTGGGAAGTTTTTTTTTTATCAAGATTATAGCTCTAATGAAGTTATTATTCAAGCATATACACAAAAGTAAGCGGCTTACCATGGATCTACCACGACCATCTTGGTCATTAACATAGATTGTATCATCAGTTATCATGGTAGCTTTTGTTGATCCAGTCTTTTCCTCTCTCACTTTGTTAAATATATGGGTGTAACCATCGGCTGATGAAGGATTGCTTTCATCCCACTCACCGAACTTAGGCACAGATGACACTTTCTCAGGCTGTTAAAAAGAATATCACTATGTGGTTTCAAGTTTGATTTTAATTGTTAAAGTTGATCATTATAAGGAAGGACTTACTGTTTCATCACCTTGACCACCAGTCCTCATTCTCGATCTACTTGCAACATTGGAAGCATATGCATGGCCACCTTCTGATGAACCCTTGGAAGAAGATACACCAACTTTATTTGCAGCTTTCACTTGATAATGGGCATGACGTGGAGAGCTTTCAATGCTATTCTCAGATCCACCACTTGTTCTGCCAGCCCTCCTATGGTCACCTGAATCTGGTTGATACCCATGCCTATGAAGAGGGGACACCATGGTTGGTTTCGAAGTCACAGCACCATGATGCAAAGGTGACTGTGTTAGTCGACGGCGATCATCCTTTGGATGTAGGTCTTCCAAGTTTGGATGTACTGCTTCAGGGTTTTCATGAGGATCGTCTGAATTTATTGCCTTCCCTTCACTTCTACCCTTGCGAACAACCTCAAAACGTTGTGTATAGGGAACATCACCAACGCTTTCCCAATCGCCAAACTTCGGAACATGGGCATGCTGCTGTAATGAAATAGAACAGAAGCTTGTAATTGTACAAAAACAATCACTTCACCTTCATCCAACCAACGGTGATCACATCAGAAGGTACCGATGACAAACATTAGATAATTAACATAAATTTAAAATTTTCAGGTCCAATTTGTAAGATTCATTTGGCAGCATCATCACTGACAACTAGCATTTATAAGATTGTCAGGCAATACAAACTTTTTGATAAACAAGACATTCACTGTCAATGTCCTACTCGACACAAGTGCAAAGTAAAAGAACTTTGTCCATTGATACATCATATAGGATATAAATGAAAACCGAAGCATACCTCATAATGAGACCACATTAAAAGTTCAGAATATAAGGAAAAGCTAAGTATCATTTATCTACATCAAGTATACTTTAACATTCTTTATGTGACAAAAAGATCCTGTATCTGATCCTTGTTGTGCATCTCAGACAACTCTTGATCGATCAAGACAAAAATGATGTCTACTCACCAACATAAAGCTAGTGCACTAGGAGAATATAACAATCCCCATTCCAAGCAACCAGCCTAAAAGATGTTCTTCAGGAAAACAAAGTCATGGCAAAATAAATTCTAGAACTTTCACACACGCAAGGAAGTGAACATCATATTACATATGAGAATATTTCCAAAAGTTAAACTCACAAAAAATGTAAATCCAATTTTTTCAAGCTCATATTAGTCACAAGTCAAGATTACCAAGAGGACATAACATGTGGAATTTGCATGATATTAGAAAACAAATGTTCAGAAATATTCATGCCCTTGATCAACTTAAACAAAAACTGTTATCAACACAAGTGCCATCAGCATGCCTAAAATTCTGATATCAAACCCTATGACAACTAACGAAATCAAAAACTCAAATCCAAGAAACATGTCTTAAGATTAACAAAGATTCTGTAACCCCAAAAAAAAAAAACAAAAAAACAAAGATCCTGTAACCATTAAAGAAATATCCAATCTTGAATCCACATCACAGTTAGCACATAAAAGAAAAGAATAAGACATGATATTTGGTCCAACCAATTAGTAGCATCCCCTACTTCAAATATCAGATGCAATCATCATGACAGAACCGGAAAAAATGATAAGATAACAGAGACCAAAAACGTCAAATCCTTCAACATTGGCACTCATCAGATCCTTTAGCATACATTATTGTCAAGAGGCTGCAGGAAACCCCCAACTATACTCCAAAAGCCTTCTTGAAAACATCAGAACAGAAACGAAAAAGAAAACATTGAGAAATAAGACATCAAAACCGCACAAAAAAGCACCTTTTTTCTACCATAAATAAAGAATGCATCAAAACGGCGAACTAAAGAACACAGACACCCAAGATCGCAACTTTCTCACTTTCCCACATCCGCAAGACAGAACAAAAAACCATCCGAAAACATCGACAGGAGGAAGCCAAAAGAACTCACCACGGCTTGGCATCCCAAAAACCAACATTATTGTCGGGAAGCTACATGAAACCCCCAACTATACTCCGAGAGCCTTCTTGAAATCAACAGAACATAAAAGAAAAAGGAAACACAGAGAAATAAGACATCAAAACCGCACAAAAAAGAACCTTTTTTCTTCCTTAGACTAAGAATGCATCAAAACGCCGAACTCAACGCACACAGACACCCAAGATCGCAACTTTCTCACTCAGACAAGACCAACAATCATCCGAAAACAACGACAGGAGAAAGTCAAAAGAACTCACGGCCATCTCCGGGGCTTGGGATCCCAAAAGGGGGCCAAAAGTCACTAGAAAGACAAAAGCCGCCTGCTTTCTACTTCGAGCGACGCAGGGCGATGAAGCAGCCTAAAGAGAGCAGCTAAACAATTCCTTTCCGGGACGCGGCCAGAGGAAGCGAGGTCGATCGGCCCCAGATGAGGTCAGGATGAATCAATAATAGGTGCCTTGCAGAGGAAGTGGGGGAAGGAGGGTGGTGGTGATGGCTGATGACCGTAGGAGATGGAATTGACTCCATCCATGGCAGGCAGCCTGACTTGTTTGACCTTTCAAGCGTCGGCCTCCTCCCTTTCTACCATTCAAATAGCAAGGAGCGATCACTTTTTCCCGGTGGCATCAATAAATAAATCTTGTTCAACAGTCGTTCCTGTTTACCACTCTGACGTGTACAAGCTATATATATATATATATATATCTTGTATTTTCATTTTTATCAAATTTTAGTTATAAGTAATTTATAAAATTAAAATAAAAAGGATAATTTCCCTTTATTTTTTATTTTTTTATTCTAGAAGGTACTTTTATTTTTATTTTTTTAGATGATATTTCTATTTCCTATAATCTCATATATGCTCTTCATGCTCCTTTTTTTTTTTTTGAGGAATATCATTTTACATGAACCTAAAGCCTACATTCTTATGATTATCAGATTTATTCAAATATAAAATTCAATCTCAAAAATAAAACATACCATTTTTTTTTTGTTAATACCGAGATATTTCAAAATCAAGAAATCTCTTCAGAATTCTTTATTTTTTTTAGTTTACTCATCTGGGAGATGATATAAAAAAGGGTAAAAGTTAAGATAAAAGAAACCCTGGGGAGTTCATTTCTTAGCATAATTAGTCTAAATGTTCATCGTATGCATGAATATAGACAAACTTAAATATATTAGATATTCTGGCTATATCGAAAATGTAAGAAAAATATTTTTGACAGGCCAAGAGATAACAATAGACTCAGATGCACATTCATTATGGATAAATGGAGATCGTACTGTGAAGTTGTAGCTATCTGAAAAAAAAAAAAAAAAAAGACCATAGCATGTCTCAAAGATAGAAGAAAATAAATGCAATTAAAAACATACATAACTTTTTATTATTATAAGAATTATACAATCACATGTATTTAAATATATCCATCAGTTTTATTATTATTTTTAAAAAAAGATGCATGGTGAAGATGAGATTTAATCTTATTTTTTTTTCAAATGATAAGTGATGAAGATGAGATTCAAATTTTAGATTTCATAATAAATTATCAAAAATTTTACCAACTATACTATCACTTTTATTTAGGCTTAGAGATGAGGTATTACTTCTATTTAAACTACTGTTTGAGAAGCACTTGATCTGTAATGGCAATTAATGACTCAACTACTATGGGAGTTGGCAATGATGCATGAGCCAATCATTTTTTTTTCCCTTTGGCCAGCTAACTATTGCAAGTCACACTCATTATTCCATTCAGAATACCACAGCCACAATATTTTCCTGTAGGACAAGGTAGATGATCCACACCTTCCTTTGGTGTTGACATCAAAGTTTTTATTTTTAGTAAGGTTGAAATGAATTATTTAAATCATTAAGAAGCAATCTTATCATGATATCAGGGCTCATCTTTTTTATCAGAGAAATCTTAACTTTAATTTGAACATTCTTGATCTTGTAAATCCTATTTTGGTCCTAAAAGATTTATTTTACTATGATATCAAAACTCATGGAAAAATTTTAATATGAGATAAATATTATCCTCTTGGTAAATGCAAGTAGGACACAAAAAAAAAAAAAAATCATCAAAGAGAGAAGACATCAAGTGGAAGCATATGGGAGTTCTTCATGGTTGATGAAATAAATGTTCATATCATTTCTTCCTATGACTACATAGACTTGCCCATATCATTCTAACTGTTCCAACAATGATAAATTATAATCATTGTTCATCATTTTGCATTTAATAATAGGAGGGCAAGACAATATTAATCTTTTTTTTGGATGCGAATGAACAGATCAAGTTGATATATCCACTTGTCCAATTGATCATCAGCTCACTTAGCATTTTTTTTTTCTAAAATACTAGAAATGTAGGTATCAATTTATTTTTTTTATACATGTATTGCACACCATTTTATTCATAAAATACCAGACCGAATAATTGTAGTACCTCCCCACACATGACAGAGAAATTAAAAGCTATATATATATATATATATATATATATATATATATATATATATATATATATATATATATATATATATATATATATATACTTTGTAGGTCAATCTCTTTCATTCAAAACTTATTAATATTCTTGTTATTAAATCCCACAACTTTATATATAAACATAATATGAGTAAATCTAAATACCTATGCTCAAGTCAATAATTAGAGTAATACCATCATAGTTAGAGTTATTGGAAAAGAGAGAGGATATTTATATCGACCTTCTTCCTACATTTGAGATCACAAGTGATCAAACACTCACAAGACAAGTACATGTTGTTTTAATGCATCATTAAAGCTAAAGGTGGCATTTCTCACTCCTAAAACACCAAATGAAAGCTGAGCTACGTTAGAGCGTGGACGACGCAATGCATGCATGCAGACATGCAGGCAAGAGCTCTAAGACAGCGTCATCATGCGATGGAACTCGTGGTAGTCGAGCACGCCGTTGCCGTCGAGGTCGTGAGCTCGGATCATGGCGGTGCACTCCTCGTGGGACGGGGCGTCCCCCAGGCGGCTCAGGACCCGCTGCAGGCCGGTGGCGGTGATGCACCCGGCCCCCTTCTCCGCCTCGAACATCTCGAACGCTCGCCGCAGGTCCTCGTCGCCCCCGCCGTCGCCCTTCTCCAGCACGAGCCGCAGGAAGTCGCCGTAGTCCATCAGGCCGTCGCCGTCGGAGTCGAAGTCGCGGATCACCCTGTCGGCCTCCTCGGCGGCCACGTCCTCGCCGGCCCACGCGAAGTAGGACCGGAGCTCCTCCCCCGATATCTTGCCATCGCCGTCGGCGTCGAAGAGGCGGAATGCTTCGCGGAAGTCGTCGGCCGCTCGGCCTTTTGCTGCAGGCGGTGGCGACGATGTCTGTTTGGGCTTGGAGCGAATGAGTCGCTGCAGGCTCAGCTTGAAGCTCTTGTTGGAGAACCATTTGGATGGCTGGGAGAAACTGGGAGCAGTAGCCATCAGCAATAGCCTTCTCTATCTGTGCTACTATTAGACTTAGTGAGTGACTGAGGTGAGTCTGTGCAGGTCACTGATATAAATGTGTGTGTGTGTGTGTGTGAGCGCGTGACAGAGAGAGAGAGAGGAGCAAGGGGGAGGTGCAAAGAAAGTGCATGGAGGGTGACAAGAGAGGGGATGAAGTGGATGGAGGAAGTTGCAAGGGAGCTTCAAACACAGCTTTTTGTGGAGGGGAGAAGTTACCAGGAACTGTGGTGGGCTTGGTGTGTTTACGGAGGCTGAGAATGACAATAGCAAAGTAGAGTTGGGAAGCTGCAACTTCATAGATATCATGCAATATACTACTAGTTTTGTGGAATCCAAACTGCTGCTCTGATAACCAAGAGCAGTCTCTCTCTCTCTCTCTCTCTCTCTCTCTCTCTCTCTCTCTCTCTCTCTCTCTCTCTCTCTCTCTCTCTCTCTCTCTCTCTCTCTCTATATATAAATAATAGAGGTGGTAAAATTTGATATTGAAAATTCACTATTTACCTTTATTTGTAAAAATACAAAGTGCAGTTATGATAAGTACATTGTCATAAGCCTAAACTTATAGTTCCATGTACAACCAAAAGGAAAATAATTTTGTGAAGTCCAGAATGTAATTATGATAAGTAAGACTATACTTATTTTAGTTATATATACACACAACAAAAAGGATCAATAAAGGTGATCAAATCTTCTCATAAGAGAAAACTTAAACCTATATACACAACAAAGATGATAATAACTTTGTGAAATCCAAAGTGTAATTATGATAAATGACAGTATACTTATTCCAGCTATATACACACACACAACAACAAGGATCAACAAAGATGGTCACCTAAAAGTTCATTATTTATCTCTGTCTGTGAAATATAGAATGCAATTATGATAAGTGCATTCTTTTCCTAAGACTAAACTTCTAATGTACCACAAAAATGCTAATAATATTATCAAATCCAAAATGTAGTTACGATAAGTAAACCGTATTTATTCTAGCTATATATATACAACAAAAAAAATAATATAGGTGGCCAAATCTTTCCCTACTGGTTCATTATTTACCTCTACATGTAAATCTAACATGCAATTATGACTAATCTTCTCATAGTTATATGTACAACCAAAAATGAGTATTAGATAGAGATGGATACTGAGTTGCATAAATTTAATGTTTATCTACATAATATGCAAATATATATATATACATATATATATATTACTTTTCTTATAAACTCCTACCAAATGGTACTCTCATAAATGCAAGCTTCCTTATCTCATAAACTTCCTCGCTCAAATGACAAAGCTTGAACCATTCTTGACCTTTGAAAAAACCAAAGTGTCTTGCGTTCATTCATATCTTTTTTGTTGTTCTTCAAATGAGGCCATGACTGGATTGCATTGCCATGGGTTATTCGACCAATGACAATAAATTGTTTGGAAATTTCATAATAGAACAAACACATACCCCAAACTATGGTTATAAAAATCATAAAAGATGTATAGTTATAAAAAGGCAAACAAATCGATCAATCAGATAAAAAAACAATAATCATGTCCTTAATATTCACTAATTAGATCATTTAAGACTAAGAAGATAAAGTACTTTCAACTATTTATTTGTTATTACACATGTTTAATAATTTTGAGAATATTTATATTTTATTTATAACGACAAAAGAGAAGAAAACTTTGTCACTTGAAGAGGTGAACCTCTTCAATATATTATTTAATACTGTTATCCTCATTTACTATATTGTAAAAACCATCTTAATAATATTATACGTATTTTATTCTTTTAAAATTCCTAAATTTAGAATAATTTATTGATCAATTATTTTAATTAATGATTGTAAACTTGATATTGATAAGGGATCTATATTTAAGATGTCAAATTGCTTTTTATTTTCCAAATCATAAAAATAGTTGTGACAAAGACTTGGAATCAAAATGGGAATTGCAATAGAAATATATTAGAAAAAATAAAAGATGAAATAATTGTGAGGCGTTCAAAAGTCTTCCAATGAAAGGGTAAGATTTTATCCAAGTTGTTAAAAACAAAAATAAAATAAAATAAAATAAATGACGATCATAACGGTCAATATCGCGTCGCCCGAACGGCACGCAAAAAGCGACGGTCACCATCGCACCGGACTTAAACCCCTTATCAAATCGGGTTGTGAAGTCGGGTTTGAAGTCCGCGCCTATCGCATCTCTGCGTCGACGTTTACTGGTTCGAAGGATCGGATTAAACCCTGGAAGCCGTGCTCTGCTCGATCGAGGTCGCGTAGCCGAGCGAGGAGGATGTCGGGGCAGGAGGAGGAGAAGAAGCCGGCGGATCAGGCGGCGCACATCAACCTCAAGGTCAAGGGGCAGGTTCGATCTCTTCTTGCTCCTCTTTTTGTCCGGTTGTTTTCATGTGAATTTCTTATGGGGATTGTACGTCATTCCTTGAATCGATCTATAGTTTTAGGTTCAGAATCTTCTTTCGAAATGATATTGTTGATTATACGATTCGAGTTTGAACGAGACAATGTGGGATTTCATGTCAATCATTTTGCTAGATTAGGGTAGTTTAGTAGACTAACGGACAATTTGTGCATGAAAATGATGATTTCGTGCTGTTCATCTTGGGATTCTTCGCTGATATGGATTATCCCCTGCTCTTTCTGATCAAGCAAACGGGTCCTGGATTATTCCTTTTATCGTTCTTTTGTGATGCTTTTCCCAGAACAGTCTTTTGGGCAAAAGGATGCTAGTAAAGAAAGATGACTTTTTTAGGACTTTGGGAGTGTAAAGCTTGAATCTTTTGGAAATTATCTATTGTAAGTTTCTGACTGATGAAAGTTTATTGCTAAGTCCAAACTGGATTCTCTCTCATAGCAAGCTGTTGGTTCTAGGTGGAGACACTGTTGACCTTTCTACAGGGAGAGACACTGTTTTATTTGTTTTTAACTGCTTATAATCAACTTCTACGCTTACCAATCTTTCTGCTTGTATACTTCCAATGTTTCTTTTTGCTGAGTTATTTTACTGCGCTTGCAGCCAAGTTCAAGATCGTTTTGAAGTGCATGAATGATTTTGTGTTTTGTGTTTTTTTTTTTCACTTTTAGATTTTCTATGGAGTATAGTTTTTGCAATTTCCATGTATGTTGTATACCCATTCTATTGCTGCAAACTATCTACATGAGATTGCAATCTGACCAGACTAGGATAAATTATTATTTGCACTTGTGAGACAGCAAAGGGTTATGATCCTTTGCTCATTGTCTAATATTTCAAGGACTGGTATGGAAAGCAACCACTAAAACTGGTATAAAACTGATGCAAGGTAATGACGGGTTTATAGTTCACTAGTACTAGCCTTCTGATGCTTGAATATTTTTTTGCATTTACAATATTTATGTTGAACTGAAATGGCTTGTTGTAACGTGTTATAGTGACAATTGATACTAAGCGTTTCACTCGGTTACCAGTGAGTCTGATGATATTAAATATTAATCATCCAATTGTCAAAGTGCCATTTCTTTGTAAATTTTAAGACAGTTTAGTTGATTAGTGATGATGGAATCTAATAGGAATTTTTCATTTAGTGTATAATACCCAGAAATAGGTGATAGCTGATGGTAAGAAGTATTTATTGACTTGCTATATTAGTCGTTTGATGTAACCAGCAAATGGAATCATCGTGGAATCATGAAGTTGATTTTTATGCATCACCAGATGAATGCTTTATTCTAGAACATATATGCATGAAGATCTGAGTTTTGTTGAAAGATTTATAAAACATAGGATAAGACCAGAGAGTTTTTTTTTCATCATATGGTAAGTGTGAACTGTGAAGTAGCTTTAATTCATTACATCAACGATATGTATCGTTATATAGGGTGTTCTCATCTTAATTGGCTTATTTTACTATGAAACATTATGAATGCCATTGTGCTATAAATAGGGATGGTCCAATCTCAAAGCACAAAGTCTAGATACCGTTGGATGTTCAAGAATAAATTTCTTAGATACATTACTGACAATTGTGATGATTTAATTGTGGTTTATGTTTATAGTTAGATTTGATGGATAGATATGCAAGAAGGGTCTTAGATAGTTGGGACTTACGGCTTTGTTTTTATTTTTGTTGTTGTTGTATACCCTGAATGACAAAGGAGATGAAGTGTTTTTCATTGAGGCATTGGCAGAGATATTCTAACCGACTTGGAACTGAGACATCTAATTTAACATAATATATTCAGCTACGCTGATGGTCTTTGTCTTTTTGTTGATAGATCAACAAAAGAATAATGAGAACAACTATTGTCATAATAGTAAGGTTCCTCCTTTGCAGCATGAGTGAACAGGATACGGGTCATATAAAGAACCATAGAGTTAGGATGCATACATAGGTCCTCCTCAGATTGAGCCTTGTGCACTGCCCCACCCTTTTTTGTCCAACATTTGAACATAATCTAGAGATGGTAAACTTTGGGATGCATTATCAGCGAGGGGTTTGCCAGTTAAGTTTGCTGGGATGAGCCGAGGAAGACTGTAATCATGTTGAGAACCATGCAGGTCTCTAGTCTATTGCTTGCAAATGCTGTTGATTTGGAATTTGACCTTCAACATTATGTAAAATACATTATGCAAGTGAAATGACATTTTATAATCTTGTAATAAGTTCTAAATGAGAAAGGCCTTTAAAATTTTATTCTGATGAACTCGTTGCTACATTTTGATTCCTTTTTTTTTTGCTGAATAGGATGGAAATGAGGTCTTCTTCAGGATTAAGCACAGCACTCAGCTGCGGAAGCTCATGAATGCCTACTGTGATCGCCAGTCGGTGGATATCAATTCCATCGCTTTCCTGTTTGACGGCCGCAGGCTGCGCGGGGAACAAACCCCCGAAGAAGTAACTAAATTATTGCTTTTTTTAAAAAAAAAACACGTTTGGTGCCAGATTGTGTTTAACATATTCTTTTATTGTTCCTTTCAGCTTGAGATGGAAGATGGTGATGAGATTGATGCCATGCTGCACCAAACCGGGGGTAGTTAGTGGAGTTCAGAGCAACCTTTTTGCTAAAAATAAAGACCATGTAAAGTGAAAGAGCAGTGATTTTGAACATAAAACACACTTGTATTTTAATGTGGTGTGGGGTGTGATTTGATATCTGAATAGATTCTTGAAATGCCTAGGTTTGGTATATGGACGATGGCATGCTGCCATCCATGGATATTTCTTCTCCTTTTGTGATTATGAATTCTGTTCTTGTTACAATTGATAAAGATTTTGAATTGGATAATGGCAAACTCCAAATGTCTAAGCCCCTTTTCCAAAGGGTCGATCGATACTAATTTATAATATTTTTTATCTTGTGCAAGTCAGATTATGCTTAATACAAAATATCAATATTCTCATTGTTGTAGAAGATGGGTAAAGATTTTTGTATCATATGGTCTACCATAAGGTTGTAGGTTTGAATCCAAGGCTTGGTAAATGTGTCCAAGTGGAAAGGGATGAGCATGCCATCATTAGTAGTATTAGAAAGAATCAAAGAAAGTAATCAGACAACCAAGATATAAATATATGAAAATAACCAGTTACCTATACCCTTAAAAAATGAAAGATTTCATCATTAATCAAATCGGCACATCCAAGGGAAGATGTGCATGTATAAATCTAATCAGGGAAATTAAAGGCATGAAAAGTTTTGATGACAACATCCTAAGAGAATTTGACCCCTAAGATCTATTACAGCTTACACCTTTTGATTGATTTGGATAACCCATAATAATAAAGCTCTGTTTAATAACAAAAAAAGACTTCTCCTTTAGGTTTAGAAAAAGACCTTTTAAGAGAATGATTTAAGTTGAATATTAATAAATCTTTTTTCATAATTTTTTATTTAAGGAGTTCTGATGTTTTTTTTAAATGATGCTAGATTTTTTTTAATGATATTTGAAAACAATTACAAAATCTCCAGCTTTAATCTGTATCACAAGACAGATAGATGGCTAGAGAGAGAGAGAGAGAGAGAGAGAGGAAACAACATTACAAAGTAAGATGGCCACCATCAAGTTCATTCAAAAAACCACCTCCAAACTCCTCTCAAAACATATTTCATGATTAATTAGGTGACAACAAATTCGAGGTTTTGTATGGTCCATGTTGTAGAGAACATGCACTTGCACAAAAAGATCTCTCCAAATTACAGCAAATATTGCACCTCCACTCAAAACTACAAACTTTTCACAGAACAGATCTATATACAACTTCCATTACTGAACCGATATCTAATAAAGGTTGACCAATAAATAAGTCAAAAGACGAACTAGGAAAAACATACAGAACTGGTGTCGCTCGTTCAACCGCGAGCACCACCAAACCGAATAAATACAAACACACGAGGGCATATAGAAGTCCCGCCATCAAGGCCCGGAAGAGAGACGAGCATCCGATTGATTAATTTAGTGATCGCAGGGTTTAGGGTTTGATCGATAACCCATCTGACGTGGTGTGATATATGCTTTAGCTGGATCGTAGTGAGGCGATCTGTAATTGCAATTCCCAACTGCTCGACACCTTTGATTTTACCTATCTATTAGGATTCGGGTCCTCCAACAGGAAAAGAATCTCTTCGTCGTCAGTGTTGGCAGCCTCTATCGCATACTGTAGGGCAGTTTTACCATCCTCATCACTAGCATGTGGATCGGCTCCCCTGCAAACAGAGTTGCATACGATGGTTAATTAGTACCAAGATTAGAAATTCTCGACCAAACTTAGTGTTACTTGGAAAAAAAGCTCAAATTTATACCATGCAGGGTAGACAGAAAGACATGATAGATCAACTGATAAATGCATCTAAAAGTTCCAAATATCCAATCAAAGTGTTCCTTCCTCCTATGGAAGTGAATTTTTAATTGTATTACTGGTAAAACTTAATAAGCAAGCAGACTTAATTAAGGTGCCACGGAGTAGAATCCATGAGACAAGGGTTCTAAAATATCGCGGCAAGAGAATGACCAATGAGCCATGAGCAGTTAGTATGTCAGTTTGGTTTTACAACCGTGTGAATCTCCTTCCAACTATTTCTTTGATGGTAAGCAAAAAATACCACTGTGCAGCAGCAAGACTTAATTCTCAAGCCAATTTAATGATCATCTTGATCCGTCCGGTATTAATTAGTTCAATATAGCGCATAGCATTTCCTTTTCGGAAACTGCTTAAGCGACCTGGCCTTCGGATTTGGATATTAAGAGAGCCACCATTAAGGGCACAGTAGATTTTTAACAAACATGCTCCGATTAAAAATTCTGGTAATCAGCAAGAAAGGTTAAACTGATCGTTGCCTCAGATCTTAAACATAAAAAATTCAAAGGAATATATACCTGCAATAAATTTATGGTACTTTAGATAAGATGCGACATCATGAACATGTCAAAGTATGGGGATAAGTCAAATCACCTTGTCAGCAGTAGTTTGGCGAATAAATGTCTGCCTCTAAGAATACAATGGTGAAGCGGTGTCCTTCCCCTCAAATCGGTAGAATTTACATTTGCACCATACTGCAAGAGAAGCTCTACCATGCCCATATCTGCAGTTAGGCAAGCAAGATGAAGTAGAGTGAAGCCTTCAAGAAATTCTTCCAATTCATTTCTGTCATCACTGGTGCTCACTGAGCTACGAGAGCCCACGGTGGAAGACATTTGCAAGGAATCACCTAACAAGCAGCTAGAGCTGCGATCAAGCACTGCAGTTGGCTGATCCTGCAGAAGCATAGCTTTTGCAAGAGTTAAACAAGAGTTTACAGATGTCTGTCCATAAATGATATTGACGTCAGCATCTGAAGCCACAATGTGGTGGTACACTGCTTTCTTGTCATTGGCACGGACACTGTCCCACATCTGTTGTGCCACTGAGAGCTGATCTGCTGTTGTCTTATGAACAAAAAACTTCTCCGCATACTGGTAGCAGAAGAACATATATCAGTATTCCGAGGAGCCTTTTCCCAAAGTTCCTCTTCCAGGTTTTTAGCTAGATTTAAAATTTGTAAGTCAAGCCAGGGAGACAAATTTGAAACAAAACAAGTAATGCTAGATAAATAGTAAAAACCTACTGTAACTGCAAATATATTGGTCTTCAACATTTAATTTCTGCAATAGTCAGCTTATGTTAAAACTACATCAGAGGAGAAAAGGGAAAATAAATATTAAAAACATATTGTATAAACATAGAAATAACCCAGCAGTGGTAGTAAATTGTTTGAGCAACAAAGACATTAACTAATTTAAAACTTAAGATGTGTGCAAGATTGGCTTTAATGATAATACCTTGCTACAGCTATTGAAATTACAGAAGAAAGTTGAGCTAATAAAAACATACTTTGACTCAGTTGCAGTAGCCTCTGAATAGCATGTAATTGAAATGCAAAGAAATGTCTTCACAAAAAAATCAAAAGAGTGTTGTTCAAGGAAAACAAGTCTCCTTGAAAATTTCTGGTAATAATTATTTTAGAAAATAATTTTCTGCATTTGATAGAATAGGTCAGTTCTTTCTCACAGAAAGGATCCACTAGAACGAGACTTATTTTATCTAGCAGAACATCAGAACTGACTGGTAGATCAGGAAACCCCAGTTTCCTATTAGATGGAAAACAATAAAGTGAAATTTCATCTTTCAGATGCACCAAACATCAGAAAGGCAATTCCACAAATTTGACTCACACAAACCAACCTTCTCGGATCCTACAGATGTGTGGTTATGTGTTGGATTCCATTAAAAAATCCTAGAATATCGCTTTTTCATTGTTGGCATAGTATGAAAAAAAAAACTAGAAAGACTTAAACTATTTTCCACAATTTTACAAAAGAGCCAACTTTCTGTTTTTAACATTTCTTTTCCAAAAATGAAAAAAAAAAATTCTCCATGCCTCCCTTTCCAATAATTTTTCAACCTACATATTCGGAAGATCTACCTGCAGTATTTCATGCAGGACACCAAGGAGGGGGAAGGTAAAGTAATTTCCCTTTTATTTTAATTTTTACCAAATAAATTATAATTATTTTTAATAGAAGCAACTTTTTAGAAGATAGTACTTTACCACTAATTTCCTTGAATCGGACGGACACTAAGCTAAAATATTTTATCACATAGAACTACTGTGTGCAAAGATATAACGTATACCAAATCAGGACTTCGAATACAAGTAAAATTTAGCTCTTGCTAGAGAAAAGCATGAACTATGTTTATACACTGATAACTATGACAAATATGATAACATGTATCAAACTGTTATTGATACTGAATATCAACATGCTAATTCAGTCACACTTAATCATGACAACTCCTACAGGCTGCAGATATAATGTCGAGTAAATCTTAATGTCATTATCACATCATCCATGAAACTTGGACCGATTTAATGAAGGTTCACTATATTATTAATTATAGTGAACTTTCATCTGCTTTTCCTATTTTATGCTGATACGTTGACATTTTAAGATCGGCAATCACTTCATGGAATCAGAGATGGTGATTATGTTGACACATAGAAAACTCAGGTTTATTAGCATAATGAAAATTCTATCATCTTTCCAAAGTGGAAGATAAGTAAAACCTACATCTCATGCAATGTCTTATAAGCATGTCTCAGAAGCTGAGTTCTCCCTTTCCATGAGACAAGTTTTTTTCTTATCCAGAGGAATAAAAGTGCAATTTTCAGAAGAAAATTTACATTAATCAGCTATTTGCAGATATGAAAACGGTAAAGCATAAAGTCTCCTTCAAATTGATCTATACTAAATAAAATAAGTCAACATGGACTAGTCTTGGTTGAATGGATTGAGGTTGACATATAAATGGTACAATACCTTTGCTTGAATGAACTTTTCCTTCACTGTAATTGGATCAGAATGCTTAGGCTTGCTGACACAGATATGTTCTTGATTCTTGTCATGCATACAGAAACTGCATTACAAGCATATTTGGAAGAAATATTGTCAATTTCAACCAAGAGTTGCTTTTCAGCTAGATTTTTAAGATGTTACCGTTATGTTACCTGGAGACATCCCCCAAATTTTCATTAATTGTTGATGGGAACGATTCCTCCCAGATAGAGTTGGCAAATGTGTTACCCAATGATTGAAATAGATTGATAACTGAAGCCTCCCATACTCTAACATCAAGTGTTAGAGATCTTACCTGTTGAAACAAAATGCAGATATAAATATTCCAAATATACATAAGAACTGAATATAGTGCTGACTACAAACGTTAATAATAATGAATCAACTATCACATCACTTAATTCTTCAGCATAAACTAATTGTCGGTTATAAGAAGATTAAAAATTAACTGCAAGTACATTTTTCTTTTATACCGCTTAAATGGAAGTTTGGAAACCAAAGAAACCATGAGAAATGCAGTATTTTTTTCTTTCAGGGAAAGTAAACCACTGTGATTAAGAAACAATCATATTCATTGCATCAACTAAGTTTTCTAATAAGGTTAACAATTCGTCAGCAAAAAGATTTCAAGATGTAAGTGTAACTTCAGATTGTCAATAACTTCAATGCTTGAGTTTGATGGAGCTTCTTCAACATATGGTGGTCAAAGGTTGAATCTCATCATTTGGCTTCAACATTGCAATTACTCAGGTATTTGGATTTCAAAGGCTTTTCCAATGATGCCGTAGAGCACAGCTTCTTGCTGTTAGCCACGTCAGATTGGTTTCTGCATGGGCTCTTGAACACAAAAAAGGTGCAAGTTTAGACTAGCTAAGTTACCATCACTTTGCAGCATCCATAGGTACAAGCGAATCCAGGCAAATAAAAGGACTTGTCAAAGTCAGGAAAAGAATGTCCACAGTGAGTTTCAGAACAGATATATTGCAGATAAGTCTCCCTCTCTCTTGCTGTTGGGTCAGTGTTTTTGCTTCATTCACTAACTAGCATGGAAACACATAATAAGATAAAAATTACAGATCAGTAACCAGTTCTACTTATTGCCTCAGCTCCTGATTCAAGTGTCAAGCTTGAAAAAGGAATTCAGAGCTAGGAAAAACTTTCACCAAATGGATCTTACTCAAGTTTAACTAATGCAATCTGCTCAAACTCAATTGAGTGGTTCAAGGTAAAAGGTTGTGGAAACTATTTATTAGCCCTAACTGAATCAATCTGAGACCCCTATTTTCATGTCTTATACTGTTTGGGCCAACACTGATTGGCTTGAGATGTATCACCTGTGCCTCAAAACTATGTACTAGACACCTATGTCACAGCTTAGGAACAAATTTTGCCAAGAAGTTCATGAAATTAGATCCTTGTATAATGGGTTGAGGATTATTCATTGTAGCAAGATGCGTTAATTGTCTTAAGATCACAATTTATTGTGGGCAAAGCTTAGAGAGAAATTAAGAGAATAAGAAGAATAATCAAAATCTTGTTGATCACAATAGGAGCTCCCTGACTAAGTAGCTATCGGTCTAGCTCAAAAATGAAAGAGAATTATCCATTTTTCCATAGCTCAATGTTGCAAATCAAGATAACCCAGAGTGATGACATAGCTTATTGATAACATACAAGTTTGTCCAAAACTTAAGTTTAATGCTGGTGCATCTAAATAAAATCACCAAATATTGCATACTTCTGGACTGATTCTGGCTAGGCTAAACTAGAGCCTAGCTTTTCAAATTCAAACAGGTAGGGCTCAACCAACCCATTAGTCCTGTAAAAATAGGCAATGGTTAAAAAAGGTTGGATTTTAAGGTCATGTATCATCAACCAAAAAATATTGGTTCTTTTTCATTGGCATACATCTTCCATCATAACATATTATCCTTGATCCAACTTCTATATTACCATCACCAAGGAGTGTAACACATTTGCCACACCTGAAAATTAATTGTTATAATATTCTCCACCTATGAATCTATACAGGCCATAGGCTTGGTCTATATAAAAGCAATAACAATAGTTGATCATCACACAAGTTCAGAAACATGCCATTCCAGCTACAAATATTAATAAACTAAAACGGATATTATCATCAAACAGTAGTAGAACCTGACAATTGAGTCACCACCACAATTATCACAAATGCGATCAGTCATCTAGCAAACCTCAAAACTGAGAAGGTTCCATAGAAGACTGGACATAATATTACAAGCTGCTATGAACATAGAATCAACCCACCAAAACTAGTTCCAAATTTCTTGGTTGACTCCAGGGCTCTTTCTAGTTTCTATTATGTGCCAGGAGTTGTGTCATTCATCTACATGATCTTCATAAAAACATATCTACCTGAATTAATTTAGGCCAAAAAACCATGGACTGGGATGCTGACTTAAGTACATGATTTCTACATAGAGATATCCTAAGATAACATATCCATTAGCTACTGGAATAAATGAAGCACAGTTCTATAGATCTTCACAAGTTACGGAGTCTATTCCGTTGCAGCCACTGGCAGGCATTCTCTCCAATAGAGTGACATGAATTAAGGAGATATTGTCCTTGAATTAGAGAAAGTTGAGATGACTGTAAATATAGATTGATTTTCACAGGAAGGAACAACTCAAGTTTAGGTGTCAAACTAACCCAGGACTGTTTGAGTTTGAGAAACTACACTAAAAGTATCAACCATTGAGAGGTAGATATGTTTGTTCTAATACAAATGAATCATTCAGGTTGGATTTCATTTGTGAGGTCAGACACTTAAGCCTTTTTCTCTTCTGGCCATGCTCGATGTATCTTTTAGGGCCAATTAAACACAAATAGTGGTATCCTTTGTCCCTCCATTTCCCTATGGTTTTCTACATAATTCATCAAGAGTAATGCCATGGAATAGATCATCTCAAAGTTACAAAAGAACCTGACATATGATAGGATTTCCAGACAAAGAAAACATGATTTTAGTGTTAAATGCTCTTGAATTAGTCGGTTTTCAAGAATATAAATGAAGCAACAATGTAGTAAATATTGACTTGAATTTAGCAAAGGAAAAGCTAATGCACACCCATGACTATACACATTTCTGAGACACCAGATAGGTGTCTGCATCTAGAATAATGAGACAGACAATTTCCATATACAAAAGCATGGTACCAATCATCGGCTTACCTTTGATATATGCACACCAAGATTACGGTGAACACCTGAACACTCAATACAAAGAAGAACTCCAAGGTTCAGGGATGCCCAATCAGGTTCGGGAGTACCACAGTCAGCACATATGTCATTTCCATGTACTTTTTGTAGCACATCAATTGGTTTCTCATGCTTTGAGTTGAATCTACAATGTTGTGAACTTCTGATAGATCGGTCAAAATGCCCACTAACACTGTTCTTTTCCAATGAAGATTCTTCATTTGCTAATTGATCAAGATCAGATGAACTGCCTAATGAGCTACTTTCACTGGCTGCCCGATGGAGGCCTCCACTCCCAGGACTTGTAAGGAGACGCTGAAATTAATTCAACAACAACATTTTAAATTGAACTGACTATCTGGGATCCTAAAATGTTTTCTTACCAACCTGTTCAGGTGACTGAGAGCTCAACAGAGAAGCAATAACACCAGTTATTTTTTCAATCCAATCCATCTGATCCAGGGCACTCTCTGCCTGCATAAAAACAAAATGAATAGTCCATGAAAAAGACTTGGATGTATGATGATGACAAAAACAACCTACATATAACTTCGGAAGCAACAAATATAAGAGTTCATTTCATGCAAGCACAATATATGATACAGTACTAGCTTGCCAGAGGCATGTACAAAGGATGCCTGAAAATATGATATTGGATTACAAGTTCCTTGCTCCTGGAGACACAACATTCAACCCTACCTGCAATGTATAATTCCTTGTTGGCGAAATAATCCTGAAGCAGAAACGCAGATCAGATTGGTCTGCGTCAACTTTTATTGTTGATGTCAGCAAATTTACAGTATGGCGTGCAACAGATTTATCATCATGTACTCCACCATGATAATGAGAAGAGAACCATCGACTCAGCAATCCAGAACCATGTTCCATGGAATTATGACCTCTCTGATTAGAATGCTGACCTCCCTAAAGCATGGAGCACGTTTCAATGGTAAGGTTAAATATGAGCACATCAAACAATTTAAGCACCTAATTAAACCACTTCTTTTAGCGATTACATTCAATTGAAGAAGACTTACTGATGATCTACTCCATTGCTTACGATAATAGTACAGCATGCCTCGACTATCAAGAACAAAGAACCTTCTCTTCCAATCACCTCTCAAGTTTGATGAGCGTTTTGAGAGATAACCTTGTCTAATGGTCTGAACCTGGAGATGGAAACTAGACATGTGAACCTTTAAAATCCATAAATGCTGTACGTTGTTCTATAATAACTAAATAAATTAATTTGTGCAAGGAGAAACTTATTACGTGTGTTACCTTTCCTTTTGCAGCTGACTGCATCACAGCCTCTATCATCTTATGAGAACTTCTTCCAATAGCTTGTATGCCATCTCCATTAGGAGAATCATGTGACTCATTTGCAGACCATCTACTTTCTCGGTCAATCTGTCTTTTGAACTCTTGCATCCTCTCTGTAAGAGCTGCTTGTTCATAGTTAGATCTTTCCCTTGATTGCTGTGCATAAGTAAGAACCTTCAAAACAAAGTTGTGCATTAGATTGTCATCAATAATTCAATTATTAGATATATGACCTTAGATATCAGACTTGACTAAAAATAATAGTTAGAATCAAACTTACATTACTATGCAATATATGAAATATGTCTAACAGATACTGGCACAGATTTATAACAAAGAAGATGGGCAAGATTTGCTTTTAGCATATTTGAAAAGAGGTTGACAGGGTACCTTCGAGGTGAAGTGAAGACTTGATGCATTATTGTTCAAGTCTTTTATAGTATAAAACTATAAATCAGTATTTAACTCATTAGTAGGGACTGTGTTTTAAGAGTTGACACCAAAGAACTAAGGGTAAAATACACAAGGATATACAACACTTAAGCTGACATCTTCAGTTATATCTGTAACTAGAATAAAATTTTACAGCACAAAGGACTATGATATAGATATATAAAAGAAACTGTCGATGAACATGACCTTTAATCATTAGTATCAAATCCCCTTCATCAAGACAACATCTCCTAATCAACAACTTTGTCAGGGAAGATATGAGCAAAATTTAACACTTCTGTCAATTTGAGATCAACTATCCATTGGCTCTAATCAATGGCAAAGCAAGATAGAGCCTAGCCTCAAATTTATAATAATAGTGGAAAGTTAGAGAAATCCAACTTCTTGTTACAGTTTAATTACATGCAACTAAGAGCAAAAAATCAATTGTCCTGGTTTTTAGAAAGCCCTCGAAGAAGAGAGAACTATCACAATGTACTTGATACTTGATAGATGACCTATCCTCCTCAAAGATTCAGCATGAAAATTAACATAGAACTGGTAGTTGCTTTATATTTAGCATGTGCTCTTGCCTGAATGGACATGCTTGTCATTAATGTGTTCATTAAAAGTGGAATCAAAAACAGCATGGTTCTACACCATTATGCTTTGTAAATGCGAAAGGTAAAAAAATAATTGTCTTGTATATGATGACGATGAAAATGAGCAGGGCCCAATGTACAAGATTCCTTCCAATGCAGTGTCTAAAAAGGGTCAATGTATGCAAGCATTCCTTGACTTGAACACTAGTTGCCTAAATCATAAAGGAGCAACCATATCATGACACCAAGGTCACCCTCTATCTGTCAAAGTTGCATATAACAAATAAATTTGGCTCATAATGAGGTGTATCAGTATGTGACAAAATTCTCAAATATTGATCTCTACTAAAATAAATACAGAGATAATCAGAATGTATAGATAAAGATGAACCTGGTGGATGTATGGCTCCATCTGATGTAGCAGCTCATATCCCTGCAAATTTGACCATGAAAATAGTCTAATCATGTACAAGGATGATGAACAACAGAAAAAAAAAACAAACCCTATATATGCATTACTTGTTTAAAATAACGAAGATGGGCATCCATTGTTCCACTAACAGCCTCCAAAAATTCGAACCTCTTTTTTGCCTCGATGTTAGAAAGAGCAGTGACCTGGCAATGATGAAGATCCATGTTGATCACCATATGAACTACATACTAACAAATTCAGATTACAAGGATGAAAAGAAAATTAGAGTACTGAGAATCATTTACGGTTTTACCAGATCAAAACGAGATTGTTCAAATGATGATCTTGCACTATGGAGCTCCTGCATCACAGAATTAAGGTGTTACCTTAGGACTATTCAAAAGTAAAATATCCACAAAAATAGACCATCATGAATTATGAAATCACTTTAATACAAAAGGGTGACAGAATTTACCTCCTCTATGACTGTTGCTATGTCCGCTCTTGTGCCTTTCTTCAGAGACAGATACTTATCACGTGCCTGTGACATGAAGAATGCATACTCAAAATCGAAGTGTTAAACAACTATATTGCTATACATTCATCCTTAATTAAAATATATATACTCCAAATAAAGGATATTGAAATCAAAGTGTTAAAAAACTAAATTTCTATACATTGTCCTAAAATATTATCGGCTAGCTGTGTTGATGCTAGAACTCTTCTTATAAAACTGGAATAGATGGACTCTGCACAAAGAAATTAGGTAACCAAATGACATATTAAATGATTAATACACACCTGGTCATATAAAAGGCTAGCCTTATCAAACCGTTTATGTGTGTCCTGCAAAAAGGTGATACCAATTGAAAATTGACTTTGAGCATGAATTAAACATATGAACTCGTGCAGTCCCACACCAGTGAGTTACCAAAGTGCACAAAAGTGGGAATTACTGAAGTGTAAGGAAGTGCAAACACCACACTGTGCCACAAGGCATGGTGCTAAAAGTTACCATGTGCCTTGGCAGATACCATATAGTGCATGCCGGCATAGTTCAGGATACAGTACCTTAAAGGTTCAATGCAAGTGCAAACTATTTGTTAGCTGAAAGGGAAGCATTAGGAAACAACTTACCTTAACATCATGTAAATCTATGTCTACAAATTGAAGCAATCTGTCATTCAGCATGTGCTCAACCTGGATCAAAGAGACAAAAAGTAAACACTGGAATAATAAAGCTATATATAAATAAGGAATAATACACTATATGTAGGAGAAACACTGGCCAACTTGGTTAAGATAAAAAGTATGCCAATCTGAGATGCATTTACTGAACACTTAGCGTGTGAATAAAGAGGCAGAAGGAAGAAGTTGTACTCCTGTAGTTGATTAACAAAGCTATCTAGGATCAGGCTCTCAGGCAATATTGACAACTATATCCTAGCTAGTATTTACTTCAATAAACCTAAATAAGACCAGTCTTCAGCAAGTAAAGGAAAAAAAGTGTCATAAATCACTGTTCTGAATCATAAAAAGCTTCAACATCTTCTCATAGACATGGTCATCTAGTCTGGAGAAGCTTTACTGACTGTTTTCCTTTCTATCTCAGCAATCCTAAATATTTAATGGAAATCATGGTACATGCTGAATCCAAAGATATTTACTTCATCTTGTCATGTTCTTGTAAATATTGCCAGCAAAACAAATTCATAAACATAATTATAATGTTATATAGTATATCCTATTCACTTGATTGAGAAAGTTTTAAAGAAGAAGATAGTTACAAGTTAAGCAGGCATTTAGGAGCTGATTTAAATATAGGAGTGCAACGTTAATTGGCTATACATGTACAGAAACTGTTTGATTCAGGTAGCGTCTGCATCGATCAAACAGTAAATTATAACCTCCATCCAACACACACATTATATAGTTCAGGCATCGTACCTGCGAACGTAAAACCTCTTTGTAGGTTCCTATTTCTCTCAAAGCAATTGTAAATTTGTTCATAACAGGTCCTGTGAAAGACACTGCTCATTAATAATCAAGTGAAGGATATAGGGCCTGTTTCATAAAATGTATGTTAAAATTTACAAACTACAAAATCACAGGAAAAGCCAGCAGTAACAAGATATTAGCATCACCAAAAAAGCAAAACCATAGTAACTTTGTAAAGGTTTAAAAAACGAGTGCAGGTACTTACGCTGGCTCTTGCTTGTACCAGTACATTACTAGTACACTCAGATTAAACCAAAAGTAAAATATAATATAATAAAATATAAAATATCTGTAAAATAACCTGGGTGTACAAAAGCAAGGATTTCCATTTCGGATACCAGACCCATGCTGGTCTATAGCCAGACCGGTACAGTTCCAGTCAGTGCTGGTGTGCTAACACATTGTATGTCGATGCATATCACGGTACCAAGAAGACAAGATTGATGGGAAGCAAGAAAAGAGGAAAAGAAGAAGTAAAAAAGAGAAGAGAAGGTGGAGGAGGAGAAGAGGAGAGGAGGAGGCAGAGGTGGGAGGAGGAGGAAAAGGTAACGATGGTATGGCAACGAGCTGCAGGAGGCTGATGGCAGGGCATCGAGCAGGCAGGCCTGCAGGCGAGCAGGTGGGCAGCAGTTCAAATTGTAGAGATTCACAACTTGTCCCAGGGACTTTAAAACCCTAAGATGCCCTGCAGCTTATAAAAAGACCTGGTTCACATCCCAATAGGTATGAACTAATCCAGGCAACATTGAGTTCCATGTAATATAAGTTCACAGGTGTGACCCCAAACCAATACATACCAACCTACAAGGTGGACTACCATGTTATATAAATCTGTGAACTAGGTTTGTATTTAATTTCAAGGTTATGCTATAACTGTAACGATGCCTAACTAAAGCCAGAAAGTGAATGGAAGAAATGCTCCTTGCACTTTGCCCAATCAGTAAGAAGACAAAAAAAAATTGAATGGTTAAAAAGTACAATTAAAGCAATACATGCTCACTTTTACTCAGTTAGC
Organism: Musa beccarii; assembly: GCA_024322285.1. NCBI lineage: Eukaryota > Viridiplantae > Streptophyta > Magnoliopsida > Zingiberales > Musaceae > Musa > Musa beccarii. The sequence goes on along the minus strand of CM044395.1, from coordinate 51,050,842 downwards.
ATAACATATCCCATGTACGTAGAAGCATAAATTACTAGTAGCAGCAAGCTCAAAAGATACCCACTCATGCAAAGAGTGCAGATTCCTTTTATTGTTTGTTTCTACAGTGTGGAAACAACTAAAAAGATACTAGTATACACCCATTTAAAAGAAAATGAAAACAATTATCAGTCGGACAGAAAATAGTTATTTGAGAATTAAATAAAACAATGACAAACCTCCAAAAGCAACACTAATGGGGTCATTATGGCCTCCACCAAACATTTCAAGAGAGCTTGCGAAAGCAATGTCCCCATCATATCCTTCTCCAAGTCCTTCTCTGCAAATTAGCAGCCAACCGCATAAAAGAACATAAGGCAGGAAAAAAGCATGACAAGGCTTAAAACCATTATTCTGGATGGCTTCATGCCATATCCATACTGATATGACTGGAAAGTTAAATACAAACTTCTAAGCTCGCTACAATTTTTTTTAAAAAAAGACTACATATATATGAAAGTAGATAATGCTACATACAAAATTACATTAGGAAGTTAAACATCCTAATAGTATATTTACATCAAATACACTAAAAAAATTACACATGAAAGTACAGTATACTATGCTCACTCCATCTCAAAAACAGATTTCAAACAAAACTTAGATCCTTATATAAATATAAATTTCTTTAGAATTCTTAAATAAAAAACTCACAAAATGCTTTACAAGTCTTAAAATGCTGTCAATGTAATGGTTGCATAATATATAAACCTACTTTCTCATATACATTACTGACATGGATAGCAGTCGAGAAAAAAAGTGTGAAGGCAATGAAAATTTGAACGTACGTGTATTTGTGACAGCCTTTATAAAACTTAAGACATCTCTCCCTTAGTAATTCTGCACTTTCTTCAAGTGATTGAATCTGTTTATGACAGAGAAAAAGGCACATATGAAAAGGAAACAATACAAGTTATTTAAATAACAGATTATGGGAAATAAATTACACTGATCAACATATTCCACTATTAGGGATCTGAAAAATAAGGCAAAAGATTGAGCTATAACTAGTGCTATCAAAATAGGATTTCTTCTCTTGATACCTTGAAAAGCTATATGTTCAGATAATGTGCTACCTCGGTATATTAAAAAAATCTAAGACACCTTATTATCTGACAATCATGGTACTTAATTACCACTCATGCAGATAAACAATCTTTTCTTTACATGTACCTAGTTTGTATTCAAATGTAATGCTGCATCTTTGTACAAGGCAACTTTCCATCTTGTTCTGTCTTGAATGACAGTTATTAAAAACACACAAACTCAATGACACACAACAATTAAGATTTCTGACCATATAGCCCATGACTCTTGCTTAGTGAAGAAGAAAGTATACAGATTGGTCAGTGAATATGAAAAAACTGGAGGGTGCAACAGAAATAGAGGAGCTGATTATAGAGCTATGAACATAAGAAGAGCATACTTCGTACCCATGCAATGACTCTGTAGAACCCTAATCATCATAAAATTTCCAGCTTATAGTCTTAACAAGCATAGAATTTCAGAAATTCTATTTCCTTTGCTGATTCCTGTTCCTTAAAAGCATATCCAACTATGATGTTTTTCAGGAACAAAATCATTATGATTAATTAGCTAACTATGACGGTGGCAAAGAAGAAAGAAAAGAAACAAGGAGAAGGGCAGTGACCCTCATAAAATGGCATCATACGCACAATACATCAAAGGCATCCTCTACTTTCCAAGAAAAGACCAGACTCAAGTTTATCTGATGGGAATTAATATATTGCTATATTTCTTTGGAAAGACCATCCATTTTGCTCAATTTGGATAAGAAGTAAAAAGGTATGTCTCCAACTCTTTATAGCACATTTATTTTTACATGTTCTAGTAATTTCTAAAAAATAAGGCAGCTTAACAGGTACAAGAGGGATTAACCAAAAAAGACTGACCTCTTCAGGAAAAAGTGAAGACATAAACAAACAAATGAACGAGAAATGAACTAAGTCAACTGAATCGGTAAATACTAAAGCATCAATTTAATTTTTTGCTCCAAAAAACACGTGCTAACTTCCATCTCTCTGTTTAGTGTTCCTAGCACTGATAGTTGGTTTCGGACTTTCTCAATCGATTATCACGAATATAGCAGAATCACCTATAGAGGGCTACATAAAACAGGAGCAGGTTCAAACTAACAAAGAGAATCAGCTTCTCATAACAGAATGTGATAAAAATTATTGAATATAGCAGAGAACATTCATAATAAATTTGAGAATCAAGAAAAGAATATAAGAAATAAAGCCAATCGAGAACTTCCAATCTTTAGAGAGCATGTCACAACCATAAGATCAGACCTCCATAAACAGCCTTATAACTTGATCTAGGACTTAACACAAGATAAGATAGGAAATGTTATGACCAAAATGGACTTGTCTGATTCTACATTGGCCTCAAATTATCCTCTCAAGATCCCTCTGACACTTTTTGCTCATGTACAAAGGACTGATGATCAAGAATAAGATCAGGAACACTATGCCAGTAAAACCCAGAATCAATTCATTATTAATTTTGTTTAAAGCATTAAAATTTCTGCTAATTGGACACATGAAAAACTTTTGAAATATCCAAATTCCAACTCTATGACATTAGACTGAAACAAGACTTAAGATAAAACTTAATCTAAATCTAGATGCATCAGAGGACATGACACAGGCCCACTACATGATTAACACTTGAAAATACTTCAGTCAATACTAACCTCAAGAATTTTAACATATACGAACAGAATAAAGGCAGAATATGGATATAGAGTATAAAAATTGATGTACTTTTTAATAGATACATTCTATTTTCCCTGATATCAATAATAAACATGATGAACCCCAAACACAACAATACTTCTATGGTGGATGGCACTACAGTCAAATGCTCCAGAAAGGACACAAATGTTATGCGCATCAACATTGATTCCCATAGAACAATTTGCATTTAATTGGCTTATCTCTGGGTCAATAATACATGATAGATCGTAACGCCACTAAAAACACATCTACATGTGACCTAAGTAGCAATCATCTAATCTGACCCGAAATTTACTAGAAGTTGCTAATGTAACACTGGCAACAAGAAGACCAACTGCTAAGTGCACATAAATCCAGCTCAAAATGCCAATGAACTCTGGAATACTACTGAACAAAGAAGAAGCATTTCCTTAAAGAGTGAAACGAACAACTTTTTGTACATCAAACGCCACAAAAATTAAGGCCGGATTAGCCGAAGAGCCCGCACCTGCTTACGAAACATCGGAGAGTCATCGAGCCTGGTGAAAACCATAGCGAAGTTGTGATCGCTCCCTCCTCGCAGCACCAAATCCTCATCAACGCCGACGCTCCTGGTCCAATCGACCCACGATTCTCTCAGAACCTGTGGGACCAAACGCGATCGAGCTCGCACGACAGGAGCGCATTCCTTCCGGTTACAAAAAGACTCTCTTTTCCGGGACCCGATGAGAAAACACAGCTCCGAGCACCGCAAGAAGCCTTCTCCGTCGAATCCGAAGGTCGCAACTCCGCCACCTGATTACCCCCGCCTCCACAAGACCAGTATCTCCGCTTCGAGCTACCGAGATCCTGTAAATTGGAAGAGAATGGTAGGGATCAAGGGGAATGGGGGAGAGGAGACGAGATTAAGAAGCGAAACCAACTCGATCGACGGGATCTGGGGGAGGAGATGAAAACAAGATGCCGAGGGGTTGAGAAGGAAGAGGAAAAAAGGTCAGATTTTTATTTTTTTTGGGGGAAAGAACGGAGAAACGAGGGATTTTTTTTGCGTTGTTGCGAGAAAATAATAATATTATTATTAGTTAGTGAGCGATTTGAAGGTGGATTACGGGATAATTATATGTGGGGTGGAAGCTGCTCACCGACCGGTGAGAGTACCTGCTATTGTGGGTTGGCAGGTGTCAGATGGTCACCCATGGTCAGAATATAAAGATAAAAGAAACAAAATCATTAACACAATAAAGGGTTTTTTTTTTTGAAAAAAAACCCTTTTATTTGAGAAATTTCTAATTAATACTTTTTTTATAAAAAAAATTTATGAAGTATTTTTTTTTTGTCTTTGTTCTTACTCGTAATCCTTTCTACTAAGGTGACGACGAAGATGCGAAGCGAGAACAACAGATGATAGGACAAATGTGGTTGAGGACAGACGTGATCGATAAGATTGAGACATGTAACAAAATCATCTTTTAAAATAAAGAGATGTTTTATGAAAATTTTATGAAAAATGAGATGTAACTATAAATAATCCTACAATAAATAAATATCCTATAATAAATAATTTCATTTATTTCAAAGTAAAAAAAAAAAGCTCCTCCTTTTTACTGTTTTCTTTGTCTTGTTAAATCTGAATCTTAAACCTAATAGATCTAAGATAAATATGATAAAAAAAAGATTAAATATAGGTTAATATAAGCATATGTAGATAAATATGATAAAAAAAAGATTGGAATATGACATGGCATAAGGGGAGGTAGCCTCACATTCCCTATGCAAATTGAATGTAAAATAACATAATAATTAAAATTATTATAATAAATGTTTTTATTTCTAAAAATACTCCTTTTATTGTCACTTGGGAAGATGTTTCAAAATTATAAGTTGAAATCTATCATGATCCAGTTCCATGAAATTTTATTCTATTAACATAATAGATCTAAGAGCACATCATTCAACATATTTAAATCCGTATAGCTCTATATAAATTGCTGATGCTGTCACAAAAACATTTAAATATAACCTAATGATAACAAATCTATCCAAACTATTCCCCAATCCCTATACGAAATCATATTATTGTGGATGTGAGAGAGAGAGAGAGAGGAGTGATGGTGGTGATGTGTGCAGTCAACCACCGACGGTCACTGCACGCCCCCACCGTCATCATGATGGAGTGCTGTTCGCCATCAATTAATGGCGGAGATACCAATTGCGAAGGCGCACACGGCGACCCGCACCTGCCAATCTGAGCGGCGAAGGACATGGCGAAGCCAAAGCAGCAGCGGCGGCAGCTCAAAAGCAGAGATGCTGTTCTCTTGGGGGTCCCGACGCCACCTGCGTCGGTACGAAGCGGACCGACGGGGCACCACGCACACCTCGGCCGTCACCGCTCCTGCCTCACGCCTCGGCGACTGGGTTGGGACCCGCCGCTCGGGTACCTCGTCCGGCCGTGCGGTTTCGCGGTCCGTCCGTCGCCTCCGGCGTCGCGTCGCCGCCGGGAGGAAGGGATCGGTCGTCTCCTGCCTTCTCTTTTTATTTTCTCGCCCTCGGGCTTTTCGCCTTATATTCGATCACGACCGTCCGTTGGTCCCGATCGAACGGACCACAACACATCCCGTTAACAGTCACGATCCGACCCAAATGAAGGATTGAAGGAATAAAAATAAAGGAAATTAAAAATAATTGCAATGTACAATGCTCATGCTTTCTAAGATGAGAATACCGCAACTCTGTGACTCGCTGTTCCATCAGCAACAGTAGGCATGCTTTCTACTCTCTTCCCTCGTTGAAGCCTGATATCTTGGTTAGCTCTCGATAACGAGCTCTTCTCTTTGCGTTCGATTGTTCTCGGAATTGGAGTCGTGTGGCCCCCAAGATGCTGCTTTTTTTGTTGGGTTTTTTTGGTGATTGATCGTGTTCTTCTTGACATTAACACAGAGTTTCACTTTAGGGCCACAGAATAAGAGTTATGTGCCCCTAGATGCTGCTTTGTGGTTTGGCTTTTGGTGGTTGATAGTGTTCTTGGCATTGTCTCCGTCGATAGAATATACTTGATTCATTCGACAAGGTTCATTCTTTCTTTGGAGTACAGAATTAGGGTTATGTGCCTCGAGATACCTTTTTTTTGTTTGGATTTTTGGTGATTGATTGTGTTCTTCTTGTCATTGGCTCCATCGAAAGCGTTTCCTTCATTGTTTCGAAAAAGTTTCACTTTTTGAGGGGCACGGAACAAGGTATGTGCCCACGGATGCCGCTTTTTTGTTGGCTTTTTGGTGATTGATCGTGTTCTTCTTGGCGTTGTCTCCATAGATAGGATTTCTTCATTGTTTCGACAGTTTCGCTTCGAGGGGGGTATAGAATTGGAGTTATGTGCCCGTAGATGCTGCACTTTTGTTTGGTTTTTGGTGATCGATCGTGTTCTTGTTGGCGTTGTCTCTAGCGATAGGATTTTCTTCATTGTTTACACAAAGTTACACTTTTGGGGGGTATAGAATTAGAGTTACATGCCCCCATATGCTGCTTTTTTGTTTGGCTTTTGGTGATCGATCGTGTTCTTCTTGGCATTGTGTCCATCGATACGATGCTCTTTCTTGTTTCGACAAAGTTTCACTTTCTGGATTACACAACTAGAATTATGTGCCCCCGGATGTTGCTTTCTTGTTTGGCCTTTTGGTAATCGTATGATTTCTTCTTGGCGTTGTTCCCATCAAGAGAGTTTACTGCATTGTTTTGACAAGGTTCATGTTTTGGGGAACAATAGAGTTATGTGCCCACAGATGCTACCTTTTTTTGTTAAAGTTTTGGTGATTGATCGTGTTCTTTTGGCATTTTCTCCATTGACGGAATATTCTTCGTTGTTTCGACAAAGTTTCATGTTTTGGGATACAGAATTATGAGTTGTGCGCCCCCAGATCTGGCTTTTATGTTGATTGATTGTGTTTTTCTTGGTATTGTCTCCATTGACAGGACCTTCATGATTGTTTCGACAAAACTTCACAATTTTGGTGATTGATCGCGTTCTTCTTGGAATTATCCCCATCAACAGAATTTTCTTCATTGTTTCAATAAAGTTTCATTTTTTTCCGTGATCACTCGTTGCAGCATCTTTTGATTTTGATTATTCTTAAAGAAGTCATCAGTGCACGGAAAGCAAGAACAAGTTTTGATCGTCTTAGATTTTGTGCTGCATTTGCTTTTGTGTAGCTCGTATCATTAAGTTTTTTGTTTTTTCTTATTTTTTGTGCCTTCTATCTTCATTGTACTTGCTGATGTGTTGATGCTCATCTGCTAAGTAAATTTTAAACTATTTTATTTTTTGGAGAAATATGGTGTAGTTGCATGGAATATTTGGATAAAGTTTAATGGGTGATGAGAAGTTGAAACCCTTATGTATCACTATATACTTTCCATGAGATAAATGTACTTTGTCATTTTATACTGTATCTCATGCATCCATGCCAACCTCGACATTATCTTATCTACAATAACTCTTCCCATGTGTTTTTCCTGAACTACCAACATTCTGAGGCTGCGTTTGGGAACACATTTGCATTTTTAATGTGCAGTTATAGAATACTTTGATTTCTTGGTAAACAATAGATGAAAGATATATTTTAAATGTGCATTGATGTGATCGTTGTTCATTGCATTGTTTCAACCAGACGCTCACCCAAGGCAACCGGTGTACCTAGGTTCAGGCGAGTGACCAGGCGACGCTTCACTGAAGTGCGTCACCTGACCAATCTGAGAGGCGCTTGGGCCTCACCTCACCTCTCCCAAGTGCCTAGGCAAGCACCTAGATGCCTATTTAAACCCATGTGTAGAACTCTTGATGCCTTTCTCTACTTAGTCATCTCACTTTAACTCTGAATTATTTTAACATGTCCATAGTGCGTGTACAAAGGTAATTCTCTTAATTCAATGGAAACTAGTCTTATCAGTTTAAAAGCTCTGAACATGATGTATAAATTATTCACTCTGGTGGCAGTGGAAAAAAATTGCATTTTGTTTTCATACACTTTAGTGTTCAAAATCAATGGAAAAACCTGAGATCTTAATCATGATGACAACCAAAGGAAGAGTATAATTGCCTGTCCATGGGCCTCTTTAGAATGCTGTTGTTATATACACATCTTATACATGTATATTCATTTTATTCATTTTGTAAAATAGTTCTTTTAACCTTTGATCTTTTACAAGAAGCAGGATGGATGACAATGCAGAAAGTGGACATACAAAAGAAGCAATCTTGGAAAAGATCTGCAAGAAGGATTAAATTGGTGCAAGGTCCCTTGTTCTAGAAGCCCTGATGATATCCCCCTGGTTTGAGCATGCCTCGAAAATTCTTACCATCTGTGAAATACTATTCTCTGCTGTGAGCAAGCTTTGGCATTATGGCATTGATTGGTACTTGATCTTACAGCTCAGCCCTTCTGCTGAGCTTGCTGACATAGAAGCTAAGTATTCCATGCTTGTATCGCAATTAAATTCAATCAAGAATGACTTTCGAGTACCGAGGTGGCCCTAAATTTTGTGAAGGAAGCTTTTTATGTGCTCTTGGACCCAGTTAAACGAGCAGCTTTTGATTCTAAACAAAGTGGTTTACGTGGTGTTCCATGTCAATAAAACTCAAGATTAAGGTTGGTTGCTCTGTGGATGTTGGCAATCCAGTGGTGGTGGAAAGAGCTGCTGCAGGATGTAATTTTGAGATGCCTTATTTGAGTGAAATGGCAACTCATGAGGCTTCGGAGTTCGGAGGACACTGCTGAACAGCAGCAGAAGAAGATATGCGCCCATGAAGAAAGCTGTGTTACATCCCAAAAGAATTCCAAAGATGGTATTGGTCTCTACTTGAAACGCCCAGAAGAAAATGCTTCTTCTTCGTCTTCACAGTTCATATCAAGAAAGAGGCCTGAACCTGATTTTTACAACTTTGAGAACAATACGATGGCTGAGGTTTCTTCTAGACTGGTCAGATATGGGGAGCCTACAATCAAGAAAATATGCCACACAGATATGCTCAAATAGATAAGATAATGCCTGACATGTTTCATCTGTATGTTACATGGTTCAAACCTTGCATCCCACAGTCCCAGGATGAAAAGAAATGGTTCGATGTAGGCTTGCCTATTGCTTGTGGTTCACTTGTGCTGGAGTCCAACAAATTCACATTTAGTAATCGTGATATGTTATCTCACCTAATATCAAATGGTATAACAAACCAACAATTTGAAATTTATTCTAGGAAGGGTGAGGTCTGGGTGGTCTACAGAGATTGGGGCATTGGTTGGTGCTCTAGTCCTCTGGTCACAAGGTATTGTGACTTTGAAATGGTGGAAATTATTACTGATTATTTGGAAGATTTAGGTGTCACTGCTGGTTACTTGCCCAAGGTTGCTGGATATAAGAATGTCTGCTGCAGCTACTTAGAGAGAGGGAATGTGTTATCCATTAATATCTCAAGAAAAAAACTCACTCTCACAATGTCCCTGCATTCAGATTTGAGGGTGGGGAAATTGATGGAACTGCGAAAGGTACATTGGAGTTGGACCCTTTGGCTGTTCCAGATAATTTGTTCCAAAATTTTTCTTCTGCTATTGCAACTTGTTCAGATGCACCTTGCTTGATGCCTGAGGTTGTGAACTGCTATGATAATGCCAATTTCACTCGGTTTTCTAGTCCTTCTGTTAGTACAACAGACTCAGGCGGGTCAAGTACTGGAATCCTAAACCATAAGTCCAAGCTGTCAGCTAAGAATTTCAAAGTAGAACAAGTTTGGGCTGTATATGATGGACTGGATGCTATGCCTCGATCATATGTAAAGGTGACTAATGTGGTTTCACCATGTAGAGTATCTTTGATATTCGTAGAATCTCATCCAATGATTGATGAAGAAATTCAGTGGGTGGAAGAAAATTTGCCACTTGCATGTGGGATATTTCGAGCTGGTAATGTGTGTAACTTGGATATGTCCAGGTTCTCTCACCTTGTTAAGTGTGATAGGAGCAAAAAGCAATCATTCTACAGGATTTTTCCAAAGAAAGGTGAGATATGGGCAGTGTATAAAAATTGGAACAACAACTGGAAAGATTTTGATTTTGTTGGGTACCTATGTCAAGTGGTTGAGATCCGATCAGATTTCTCTGAGGAGAGTGGAACCAGCATAAGTAGCTTGGTTGAGGTGGAGGGATGCATGACCTTTTCTGTAAGGAAATTGCATGAGGGTTTTCAATTGACGAAGCAGCTTCAAAGATTAGAAATGCTTGTCTTCTCACATAGAATCCCCGCCTTCACCGTGGTTGGTATCAAAAACCGTGCAATTCCAAAACGGTCTTGGCACCTTGAACTGGATGCACTACCTCCCAGATGGAGCAACTAAAAAGTGCATTGATGGCATTGTTGTCCAGGTGTTGGCTGATCAAACATATTAGCCGTTGTAAGTATTATTAATTATATTTATACTTTTTAATGTGCAGAATATTCATTCATACAATCCTGAATAGTGGAACATGATCTAGTCACTGTATAATATGCTTGGATATCTTTTTTAGCTGGATTGCTTCCTCTGCTTTGTTAGAACTACATATGCTGGTTTATTGTCTTTTCCATCTTAATGCTAGATAAATGGCATATTAACCTTCTTCTTTTCTAGTTAAAAAACCTTTAGCATTTACTGAATTTTATCTTCAGTTTTCTTACTATAGGTTATTAGTTTAACAAGCCTTGGGGCACTGCTGGATAACTTTGTGGAAGGGCCTGCTGTTTCTTCAGTCTCCTTTGTTTGCTATCCAAAGAGTATAAAAGCTGCGGTTTTCCATTCTGCCTTTAGACTTCAGTTTCCAAGTTATGCAGAATGCAAATTCAGATATCTATTTCAAAACCAAGTCAGAAACTTGTCTGTCCTAAGAGCAGATCTGGTTCGACTTTCGGAGTTGTGGACCTTGGTGACCTACAATATAATATCATAATGTTGAAATATTATGCCTTACCTTCATATTGAAATATCTCTCTTCTCTCTTTATATCTTATCAACATCCACTATTTCTATAGCAATCTATGGTTTCATTCTAAACGAGCTTGAAAGGCACATTTGGTTTCTTATGTTTCTGTTGCTTATGATTTGTACAAGGTGTTTCTTTTTTAAGGTTTCCTTATTTGATCTAGAATGTCTTCAGGACACTTACAAAAACTGCCTCCTTTAGAGAGGTGAAATATGCCCAAATATCATTTATATATGCTGCATCAACTGCAATGCAATGCTAGGTAATAACACCAGAGTCTTACTCCCCGTTTGCTTATGCAGTTGGTATTTTCACGTCTGATGATAGATTATCTTCCATATATTCATACTATACCATATCTAGACTGAACCTTTGTTGAGCTTCTGTAAGAACAAAAAAATCCAGATGCAGGTGAGTCTGTTCTGCCGGTAGCTGCAGATTGGAAGAAAAATACTTGACATGGTTCATTTGCAACTTTATGAAATGAAGGCTATGTAGCAACTTTACATTCTTACATGGGAAGTCATTGTGTGGTGTTGCTATTTCTGTGCACCCTTCAACTCCCTTTTCAAGAACATCTACTTGAAGTTTCTGATATGGTGATAATAATCAAAAACTGCGACATGTGCCACATGGAACTGTCTTTAAGATTTTGTACCTCAAGATGCTAAATCTAACTGCAACTGCCCTGTGTATTGGATGGATAACCATTATATACAATTTAAACATTGTTTTGTCTGTGCTTTATTCTGTATGCACATTTCCTTGGGTTGGATAATCTGTAAGTGGATTATTTTTTTTCTTTTGTAGCAAGTAATTTATTTACCAATATTTGATAGTTTGTAAGCATGTGTGCATGCAACTAAGCCCTCTCTACATACTGTAAGTGGATTTACATTTCATATGCTGTGCTCTCTCCCACAGTAACTTCAAATACATTTATATATCCATGCACTCATAATTGCTATCTGTAAGTAGTCTATCAGATGCTGTCTTACTGATTTGATGATGCATGTTTTTGCATCTGTTAATTAACAATTGAGTCTAAATATTATGGGATCCCAAAGGAAAATATAATTTGGTGAAATTTGAACAGCTTCACATTGGCATCAGACCAGACTACTATACTTTTTGATTTTTATACTAATCTCTATATACATATACACATATAGGGTTGGTAATGTGGAAGGTGGGGAGCAATTGCTTTGGTGAGTTGATAGGTGGGGTCTCAAGCATTGCCACCAAGCTTCAAGTGGAATACAAAATAGTCAATGGCTTTCATCTTTCACTTCAATTTCTTTATCAATAATTAATTGAATGATGTTTCCATCAAGCTACCTCGCACTGTTTGATCTGATCAATTGATGGTTGGAAAATTATCATAAATTCTATATTAACAATGACCGGGGTACTTTTGATTTGGTCCCTCCAATACTCAAATCAAGAAAGTTTTCTTTTTTTATGTAAAGCTTAACATGCTTGACTGCTAAAAAAATATTCTTCAAATCAAGAATATATTTTTTTTTATTTTTGTTATCTTTTGGCATATCAGTGGACACATGTCGAGTGTTCATTCGTTGGAGGACCTGGTCCCATCACTTGTGCATTGAGTTTGTCCTTTATAAATTATTGTTTTCAATAAATAACGATCATTTTAGTTGCAGGTGAGAGGAATCCATCAAACCCAGTGATGAAGACGAGTTAAACGTGGGTCGTGCCATGCACTATGATGCAGCACTCGTGGGCACGGCATGCATGCACCGGGCAAAAAGAACGGCGGCTGAGGAAGACGAACCACTTCTGGATTCGTGCTGCCTCCATGATATGATTCAAGTCTCTTGATCGATCAACCTTGTCTTGTCTTCACCCTCTTCACCACAATTACCAGGTCAACTGAGAGAGACTGCTTGTTTCGAGCTTCTGCAAGTTGAATCTGAGCGCAGAGAGGAAGAAAAAGGAGTCCAACGAGGAGGAGCAACGCGTGGGAGAAGCTGAGGAAGATGTGGGGATGAGAGAAGCTCCATGGAGGGGGCAATAACCACACGCTCCTTGGGGTCTGCAGAAAACCTGAGCCTTCCTCAGGTATCAGCTCTTTATTGGATCTTCTTAAGTGATCATTCTATCTTTCCTCTCTTTGTTGTTCCTTCTGTTTGTTTCATGTCAAGTTCATCGTTCGAGTCTTTTGTGTATGATAAAGCAGCAATCATAGACACATCATGTAGCCTATCAGCAAACAGATTACTTCTGTTCTTGTTAGGTCTTCCCAAGTGATCCTGTTCTCTTTCCTCTTTTTGTTCTTCCTTCTTTTTCATGTCAAGTTCATCACTCGAGTCTTTTCCGAATTATAAGCAGCAACTATAGACATGTCATGTAGACCATCAACCTTCTTTTAGGAGAAGGTTTGTTCTGCAGAAAACCTAAGCTTTTCCTAGCTATCATCTCTCCCTCTTGCCGAGGTCGTGCTTCTGTTCTTGTTAGATCATCTCAGGTGATCCTTTTCTCCTTCCTCTCTTTGTTCTTCTGTTCTCTGAATCATAAGAAGCTATTAGAAGTTATGCCTTGTATAAGTCTGATGATTAGACCTAACATGAAGTGATCACAGACATGCTAATACACATGGGAGAAGGTAGGTTTAAATCTTAGGGATTTAGAGATTGATGCTTTTTTTTCCTTTTTTTTTTTATGGCCATGCAGTAATCATAGACACATCATGCAGCCTATCAATACAGATTATTAGAGGCTTTATTGTAGGATGCTACAGATCTGGAGATTGATTTCCTTGCTTCTTAGCCTTGCAAGTGTGCTGTACATGATCATTTTGGTGGAGTCATGTTGTCATCTCTTTTTTCTGGAAAGGTTTTGGACTAAATGGCTTTCTTTCATGACTGCTTTTCCTGAAAGAGACTGTCAGAAAGATGTAGTGTCCAATTTGGAGTCTTAATTTTTCTTTGTTGTTCTTGGTGCCGACTTTAGTCTCCATTCCCATGGTTGACTAGACTTTGTTGACAAAAAAGTTTGAACAACTTTTGTTTCCTTGACTTTCATAAATAGCAAATCTAGATGCTCTTAGACAACTTTTTACTGCCTTTTTTTCCCCCCATAGATTTGACATCTACTATAAGATTAGTTTCGCAGCTTATTTGATGTTTTAGTTTGTGTTAACTTAATCAAATGTTTCTTGGAATTCTGGATTTGTATGTCTGGAGATTGTGCCTTTTTCATTCCACTGAAAACACTGTTAGAATCTTATTTTGAGGGTTTAAAGTAATTAAGATTTATTCTCCAAGATATATATATATATATATATATTTATATTTATACAACACCACTCCCTGGTGTGTCTTTTCTACAAAGATTCTTCAAAATTAAATATCAGAATAGGAGGCAATGCATACATTATGTCAACACAAGCAGCAATGGGGGAAGAGCACATCTTTATCTCTCACCTCATGCTTCTTGCTGCAAGATTAAGATGTACCAGCAGCACAACACAGGTGAGTGATTGAGATTGAAGTAGGATTGATGTGGAAAATCCAACCACCTTGTCTCTCACACATCTTTTTCTATGAAGATGCTCCAAAATTTTATATCAAAATGGAAGATGATGCATGCATTGTCTCAGCACAAGCAGCATTAGAGAGAGAACAAATCTTGATCCTCTCACCTCATGCTTGTTGCTGCAAGGTTCAGATGTCTCAGCCAATTCTCCATCACCAGTCTCTGGTGGCAGGCTTCATGTGACTTGTGTGACTTTTTTAGGATTGCTTTCTTCAAACACTGCTGCTGGCACAGTTTTCTCAGCCTATCTGCCAGCATGATAGATCTGCACTGCTGCTAATTAAGAGGATGTGTCAGATGAGACAGACTCTTACAGCACTCAACTGGATCATATCTTATGTGACCAGAATTAACACCAGAATCCATAAGATTGGAGTCACAGATGACTTGTAATGATAAGAGTTAAAACATGAACAGTGTGAAATTGTAGCTAGCTATGGATTTCAAACCTAATCCTAAGCTCAGAAAATTCAACAGTAAATTGGACCTTACCATGTCTCATTGGAGTTCCAATCCAGATACAACTTAATGTTCATTATCCAATGTCCTTGTACTCTTGTTTTCATTCAGAGAGTGAATTTGTTCTTATCATTTTAAGTATGGCAATAAAATTATTCATTTAATTACAGCAAAAACTGCACATCCATGATTGAGTTTGTTTTAGTCTTAAAAGTGAAAAAAACACAAGTAAGCAATCATATAATCATAATTAACTTATGGTTTTTCTGCAACTTTGTGATTTGTAAGGTGCAAGTGATTGTGATGAGTGCCAACATGGGATGCAGTCACTGCAGGCAGAGGGTCTCAAAGGTGGTCTCCAAGATGAACAGTAAGAGTTATTATCCTGTCAATTTAGAAGATAATAGCCTATCTAAATAGGCATTATTTTCCTAATTTCTTGACCATAATATCACCTAGTTAAGATCTATTATACACTCTATTTATCTTAAATTTAATTATTGAGTTAAATTATATTCAAAATTATTTGGGTTATTTTGTTCATTCTTTCCTCTCTACCCTTTTAAGATAAATTGAGGCACTTTTCATAACATTGAAATAAAAACTGATGCACCACATTTTAAATAAAAACCAGGCTTAGGTCAATATAATTCAATTTAAATCCATGTCAAAATTAAAAATATTCAGAATCTATTGTACAGTCTACCTTAGTTAATTTTAGCCATTGAGTTAAATTATCTTATATTCAAAATTATTTGTGCATCATAACATTCTTCCTTTCATTCCCTTATACAATTCTAATCCCAAATACAAGTAAATATTGATAACATTGAAACAAACAAATTTGCCACTTTTCTAAAAGAGATCAGGATTGGATCAGTTTTGAATTGATAAATATTTATAAATTGGGGGATTTATGCACATACATATTTGCTAAGTTTTAAATAACATGCTTTTAATCTCAAATTTTAATTATAGTATACACAATATATTTTTCTACAAACATTAAGATCCTCCAATAATGTCATCGACTATAGAAAAATCTAGCTTAATCACTTTATATATGTATATATATTTCAAACATGAAATTAACAATTTTGTCATATATTTTTATAGCAGGCTTGGTGGATTACATGGTGGATTTACAAAAGAAAGAGATCACAATGAGGGGTGTTGTGGAGACCAAGGTGCATCAAGGAAGAAACCCTAATCACACAAGCAAGAAGAAGACATTAAGAAGTTTCTTGGGCTTCTTCAGACAGAAATGTTGTTCTTCCTAGTTTCATTGGTTCTGGAGTAACCCTTCCCAACAAATTAGGGTTCATGTTGACACCCATTGTGAGTATTGATATGATTAGCCGAACAAAAAAAAATTATAGACCTTGTAACTACTATAATTTGGTTTGTTATTAAATCAAAATTATAATTTTAAAAAATAAATTTATTAATGGTATGAGGATCATGATATATATATATATATATATATATATATATATATATATATATAGTGAAGGCGAGAAATATAAAAAAGAGAGTGGCTATGGAGACCAGTAGATCTCTCGAGTTGCGGGCGGCGGCAACTGCTAGACTTCGAAGCTATTGAAGCGGTCTTCATGTCGTCGTCCCCATGGCACCACCGAATACCTCCCCTGCTCCGCCGCCACGTCCTCCCCTTCCTCCTCCTCCCCCTTCTCCTGCTCGCCGCCCTCCTCTTCTCTGCTTCCGCCCCCAATCCCTTCGTCTCCTCCTCCGGGTGTGTGCCGGATCTCGCGATTTCCTTCTTCCTTGTCCCATCGTCTCTTATCTCGCTTTCCGACAGGTCTTTCTCGCCGGAGGTGACCGACACCGACATCTGGAGCGCGCGCAGGGTCGTGGATTGGAGGCCGTGCGTTTGGTGGAAGAATGCTTCCTTACCTGGTCTGATCCATCATTAGGGTTAGGTTTTGGTTTGTTATTTCCATCCTGAATCCACCTTAAACTGGATCTCTATGGCAGCGGGTTTCCATTTGGTTTTTTGTTGAAATGCTGCAGCTCTGCCCGCGAAGACCAACGGCTACATCCGGGTGGATTGCTACGGCGGCCTCAATCAGATGAGACGCGATGTTCGTGTCGTCCTCTCTCTCGATTTATTGTCTTGTTGATGCTTGATGACTGAAATGGTGTTGCTTTTTTGGTTGGTTGTAGTTCTGTGATGGCATTGGGATAGCTCGGATCCTGAATGCGACTCTGGTCTTGCCCAAGTTTGAGGTGGCGGCTTACTGGAATGAGTCGAGGTATGGTTGTGGAAGTGCTCAAAGAGTACGCTTGATGTTATGGTGTGTAGTGAAGTAGTGCTAATTGCAAGTTTTCATTTTGATCAGTGGCTTCGCCGATGTGTTCGATGTAGACTACTTTATTCAACAAACGCAAGGTTTCGTGGAGGTTGTGAAAGAGTTGCCAGAGGAAATCACATCGAGAGAACCCTTTAGGGTGGACTGCAGCAAACGCAAAGGTCAATTTGATTATGTTGAAGGAGTGCTCCCTGCTCTGCTGGAACATCGCTATATATCTCTAACGCCAGCCATGAGCCAGAGAAGAGATAGGTATTTTTTTTAAACCTTATGATGCAGGAAACCATATTGTTGTTTGCCGAGTGTCACTTTATAAATCAGACTTGCTTGAGTCTACGCTTCTGCAGGTTGTTTAACAGCTATGTTAATTGGGTAGCATATATTCAGCCTTTAAGATCTGCTTTTTTAATGATGCTTTGTGTACATAATTCTTATTTGAGTGATAGAGTAGCAAGTAGATTGGGCGTTGCTGACCTTTTCTTTTTTCCTTTTTCACAAAAACGTTATACATTTCTTATCAAGCTTGGGAAAAAAATACAATGTTTTGTTTTCTTAGTGTTAATTTGGGTATGATGAAAAAGACAATAAGTTGGTGAGTTGTCACTTGCATTTGTCCACTACGAATCATCTCCATCAATGGTCAGTCAGACCTGGACACAACCATAAACATGAGAACATAGGGAATTGATAATCGATATAGGCCTTTCATGTACTGTGCCATTTCTAGTTGCAGGCTCTTTCATTATAGCCTTTCATCCTGTTACAAATTTAGAATTACTTTCATCGAAAAGGAATACAAGAATTCCACTAGTCTCTATGTGACCCCCATATATTGAACTTTGAATGAGACGAGAAACCAATCTCTCAGGTTCCAAACAACTACTGAGACTCCAAAACTCGTGAGAAGATGTCTTATTGATTCTGATGACCAGGTAGTTTGTCCTACCATGTCTTTTCTTGGATAAAAGGATCCCATAAAATGATTTTGTGCTGGAAATTTAATTTCTATTCCTCCCACTTAAGTTGGCATAACACTAGAACATCATAACATTTAGATGATTTTAAGATCTCTGGAAAAGAAAATGTTCTCTTATGTAGACTCTTCATATCTATTTTGATAGAAATATATGTCTACCTTCTTCTATGTCTTCTCCAGCCTATATTTCATAGATCCATACCAGACATACTGCATTTTGAAGCAGCAGAAAGAAACAAAAAGGGACTAAAACTGTTTGTTGTTTGTGAAAATAAAAAACATGCAGAAGGCTTTTCCATTGGATTCCTTGCAACTAAAAGCATTTTTTTAACAGCTCTATTTGCTTCTCTGCATGACATACCATTAGTGCTTACTTTGTATCTTGCAAACCAAACTATCTGTTGACTGTGACCTGCATGACATTTTGCAACTGTGACACTGCATTTTACTGTGGAAGTACAATCATGACACTGTAATTCACTGTGATAAAAGCTTCATGCCATTACCATTCTCTTTAACAATACAATTATGAGACTCTAATTCATTTTGCTGTTCTCGATACTGTTTGGGTGTTTGTAGCCTGCAGTGGCTACCATGATGCTTGAGGTTCTAAGAGGTAAAAGCAGATCAGATCTGCTGGCCGCTTATTTTATTTTTGTTCCTAATTGGATCTGCAAGTGGTTGTTCCTACAAGAGCATATGAGAGTAATGAGGTGGAAAGAATAACCATTAGAGAAGACAAAAAAAAAAAGAAGTTAATTATACAGATAAGAGGCCTGATACCACTTCTATTTTTGTTTTCTTTGTGAAATTCTCGAAACCATCCACTCTTTCTTTTTGCATTGTCCCACTTCTGAATGGTATAAGGTGATTTCTGTGTTCCAGAGAGGATGTTGTCGGTATCTATTCTAATATAATTGGTGTTAGGCATGCATGCTAGATTAAATTGTGAATTCATTTGCCATTCGAAAGGATTTTTTAAATTCGTACAAACAATTGAAATAATCCCAAAAGTAGAACCATGACCTAGTTTTAAAAGAGAAATATTATATGAAGAATCAAGACACATACTTAACCTTTTGATTGGAAGTCAAATATAGTCACCATGTAAAGCCTGCAACAAACAAGCATAATATCTAGGTAAAAGAAAAAAAAAACTAAGCTTATGTTGAAATGGAAAAATTATCCCTGTAGGAAGCCTTAATAAAACATATTTAAGACTGTTTCATCTTGTTTAGTTTTTGACCAAGAATTGTAGTGCAGGGTGTCAATGTCATACCCTCAAATGGTCACCATGTGCCATGCAAAAAAACTGATACATGCCAGGTTGCTGGTAGCTCATATCCTTCGATGTTATGCCTTTGGGTAAGCTGATGGCCCTTCTCATGGGGTATGTATATAGAGCATTTTAATAGGTCAATATCATGATAAAAGTGCATAAGCAACTCTTTTTTAGGTTGGTTACCTAGTGATGATCCAATACAATAAAATATAGTACAAAAAGCTGTAGATAGAATTTTATTTAACTAGATTTTCATGATGTTGTGGAAAAAGCTATGCATTATTGAAGATTAATAGCCCATGACAAACTTGGTCAAAAATTATAGCCACATCCTATGATTGCTTAATTTGGTTGCAGATATGTGATTCCTTTTATGTCACAAGCTGACTTTTTCAATGAAATCAACTGTAGCTAATGAACATGCAATGTATTTCAAACAGTACTATGAGACTTGTACCGGAACCTTTGTCCTCAAAATCTGCTTCGATCGTATACATCTGGTTCGAGGTGGTTCGGAGTAACAGTGAAACACAGTGTGATTCATGCGACATCCTGTTGAGACACTGGCTAACTTTGTTAAACTATTTCATAATTATTCATAGGAATCAGATCACATGGTCTTATTTTCCATCAGTACTCTATTCTGTTCATTTCCAATTGAGTTGAAAGTTGTGTTTTCTAATTTCCGCTGCATCTTGAGAATTGAACTCCTTTTATGTTTGTCTATAATTCTTGTTTAAAAGGGAGTTATGCACTCAGTAGAAATATGTTAAATCTCACTGATATTGTTTTTAATTAAGGTATCCATCATATGCTAAGGCTGCGCTTTGCCAAGGGTGTTACAACGCGCTGCGCCTTAACAAGGCCTTGGCGGCTAAAGGTTCCGAGCTCTTCAAAGCGATACCAAAACCCTTCCTCGCCTTACACCTCAGATTCGAACCTGACATGGTGGCCTACAGCAAATGTGACTACCCTGGCCTCTCTTCCACATCCTCGGATGCCATCGAAGCAGCGCGTGGGGATAGAAAATCATGGACCGGTGATGCTGCACGCACTTGGAGGAATCGCGGGAAATGCCCTCTGACTCCAAAAGAAACAGCATTTGTCCTCCAATCTCTTAAAATCCCTACAAACACGACGATCTACTTGGCAGCCGGAGATGGTCTCCTCGAGACGGAAGGCTTCACATCGGTGTACACCAATGTCTACACTAAATCTTCCCTCTTAACCGGCAAAGATTTTAATCTGATGCACGGCAACACGAAAGCTGCCCTGGATTACTATGTTTCGATCAACAGCAACGCATACATCGCAACTTATTTTGGAAACATGGACAAGATGGTATCGGCAATGAGAGCAGCGAACGCACATGACAGAACATTGGCTTTGAGCAGGAGGGCATTTGCAAATCTGACGGCACTCGGGCTGGAAGGGGTGGAGTTGGCTGATGCTTTGTGGAGGTCTCACAGAGAAGATTTTGTGATGGGGAGGGGCACTGCTTTGCCAGATTGTTTTTGTGAATCTACTTTGTGATTCTTTCACTCATGTGCTTATGATAATTTGGATCTGTAATTTTAACAAGTTCTTTTTTCTTACTTATATTTAGGACGAGAGAACATTCCAAGGCAAATTGTTTTTGCTTGTCATGGCCAGGAAAGGGTTGTGAAATATCAAAAAATGTTCAACAACACTCGAGAAAACAGCTTAACTGAGGTATTCCTGTCATCAGTAGTGTACAAAGTTGATACATGGGGCAGAAATCTCATCCACGTTCAATTAAAAGATACTCGAATCTTATTTAGCAGCTCAAATAAACCCAATTATCCAATCATGGCTTCTCTCGTGCGATCCATTTTGTCTCTACTAACTTTGATCCAATCACGTTCGTTGACGTTAATCTTCATCATGCCTTTGACACTTCTAGAAAAAGTGAAAAAAGGGTCTACGCTTCGTTGACTCTGTTCGTCTTACTTTTATGGATTACTTTGCAATCACTTCATCTTAGACTTCGATCCACGCAAACACGCGTCCCGACCGATCGAACTGCCTTCGGATTTCCGTGGGCGTGTGGGACCCACCGGAAGAGTCTTCTGAGGCGGGCGGGAGGAGGTGGTGGGGCCCCCCGTGGATGCGTGGGCGGTGGGGGTGGAGCCCGCAAGCGGGGCCAATTAAGATTGCCACGCAAGCAATTGAATCCGAACCTTCTCATGGCCGACTTGGCAACGATGTGCCGAGTGATGTTGACGTGGCCACATAGGATAGCAGCTAATCCGAAACCCGCATGCCATCGAAGACCAGGTCAACAGCATTATTAATCGCCAGCTGGCAATAATACCAAAATACCATATTTAACGCACAAAAAAAAAACATCGCTTCATAAATAATATCTATCATATATGTTTGATTTGATAAGAACAAAAAAAAAAATCTATTCCCTATATTTCTAAAGCATATGATTACATATTTTAATAAAAATAAGATGATGCAATAAGATCTGCTTTCTCAATTATAAGAAAAATAAGATCCAGGAAATAAATAGCTGTCATCAAATTTCCCCATCTTTCTCCCTTTAAAATCCATATATATATATATATATATATATATATATATATATATATATATATATATATATATATATATATATATAGAAGACACATGCAATGCACGTGATCTCGTCGTTAAATACCCACCCTCCCCTCACGCTCATCCCCGCATCATCACCTCCCCTCATCGCCGGTAAACGCTCCTTGAGATGGACGGTCGAACAGGTCTCCGGCAGCCCGAGAAGGCCATGGGGAACCCCTACCCGAAAAGGGGCCAGATTAAGGCCAAGATCTTCAAGCAGATCGCCTCGGCCTTCATCTCCAGCTCCGGCGACGCACGGATGTCGTCCGAGGGGGACGCTGACGCAGGTGGAGACGCCCAAAACTGATCCGCTTAAGGCGGACGAACTCAGCTCCCTCTCTGCCACTCCTTTTCTCTGCTGTTGCTGCTTTTAGGCTGCAACAGTAGAGTTTAGATGGTCAATCGATGGTGTGTTCTTTGTGTCTGCAGTGTTGTGTCGCTTTGTTGGTAAGCTTGGGGTTCTCCAGCTAGGAGACTCTAGCTGTCGCTGCTTTTCGACTGCATCAGCAGTGTTTAGATGGTCAATGGTGTCTGCAGTGTGCCTGAATAAGATTAGGGAGTTGCTAAGTTCGGGGTTCTCCAGCTTTTTCTTGGTGAACACCCTCTACCTTCCTCCTTTTAGCAGCAGTCGTAGGGGAATTGTGGTTGTGTTCACTTGGTTCATCACCAGATTGTTCCACTTTTCGCTTTGGGCTAATAGACTTTTGTAGTAGTAGTACTGAATCGTTTTTGAAAGAAAGGAACAGTTTTGTGATACATCCCTTCCTCTGAAGCAATTCTGGAGAAAGTTCACTTCGTTTTTAACTTGATTTCTGTTGATGTCAAATTTGATCATTCATTCAGTCGGTCTGGCAATCCAACATCCGATGTTAGCCTCCAGGATTGAGATTCCTAATAGGCAAGATAACCTTTTCCGACTTGGATGTTGATTTGGGCTCCTAATCTGAGATCTCGGCTTGAGTGTTTTCTTATAAGACTTGTCTCGAGAGCGAGTCCTACAAAGCCACTCTGATGCTAAAAATAAATCAACATCTTTGGTAGGGATAAAGTATTTAATGTCCAAGAAGATCCAAGAGGGTTCGAGAGCTTATGTCATACTGGAGAGATGCTTATTTGCAGCTGCATGATGTGATTCGAGTGTATTAACACTTTTTTGGTTTTGTGCCAATAAGTTTCCTCGAACTTCCTACCATTAGCTTATGTTTTTGGCCTTGCAGTTCATACTAAGCATTGGTTTTGTTTGATTTACTACATATCGTAAAGCAAGTTGTGAGTTGCTAACTGCTGTTTGTCACTAGAATCCAAACCTTCGTCTTTTCGGTAGCAGTTGTTCTAATATTAGCTTCAGTTTGTTCAGAAAGATCAAAGTGTCAGTTTCTTTTGGGCTTTTCCGATTTCGTAGTGATTTTTCTTGAAAGAAAGAAGCACTTTTGTGACACAACTCATCTCTGAAGCAATTATGCAGAAAGTCCACTTCATCTTTCGCTTAGCTTTGCCTTGGAGGAGTTCATGCTATAGATTGGTTTTGTTTGATTTGTCACATATTGTAAAGCAAGTTGGGTGATCCATCTCGGTTCCCAGTCGCTATTGGTAATTGCAATACAAAACCACTGGCACAAGAGTAGAGAAGTGTTTTTAGAGCTGAGATCAGAGTCTTACTGTGTAGAAGAACATATGTAATATGCTTATTGACACACACAATATATATACATATTTGATTCTTGTCTCCAACTATGTAGAAGGAATCGGTCAAGCATTTAAAATCATACTCTTGCTCTGCTTGTATCATTTTGATCTGTTATTCTGCAGAAACCAAACCAGTCTTGTTCTTTTCACACAAAATTTGCTACCATATGGTCTTTTATAGGAATATATCTTTTTTTCCAACACTAGAACTGCTTCAGGAAGAAATTAAGTTAGAAATGCCTCAGATGTAAACCCTAGTAATTGCTTTGGTAGTCCATTGAAGATTTGGATGCATTCTTTATATCTGTTTTGATTCAACACATTGCGTGGCTACATTTTTATGCAGTGGCATCTTGGCCAATTCAATGGTTCTCTTGCTGATAACAGTACTTACAGGTTCACTGCTTCTTCCACTTGTTTCATTGTGTCATGTACAAAGTATTGACAATATTTTAATAAAAAAATTCAAGATTTATTTACTTATCTCTATCTTTTTTTCTAAATGCTTGACCGATTCCTAGGATTGTGAATCATGTGACATTCCACAATCACTTTCTTGTCGAGAAGCCATAATTCCGAATGCGAGTCGTCCTCATTTTTATAACCTTATCTGAACACATGGAAAAAAAATACGGATTGAGAACTCTTTTCCTTCATCTTCTCTAATCTCCTTCACCTTAATTGTTTTTTCATTTTCATTGTTATCATTGGTGTTGGTGACTCTTCCTTATCTTTGCGATTGTACTTTAATCTTTGGAATTCGCCTTAGGACAATGAATGACACCTCTATGTTCCTTGTAGACTTTGTTCTTAATTTCCTCGCATAGCCTTTCAGTCAGTCTACTGCACAGAAGAATCATTCATTTTTGCAAATTGTGACAACACAAAACACCATTGGCAATTTTTTTTTTTTTTGAATTTTTACTTCAGTAGATATAGATAGCCATGATGGTATTGAGCATCTCAGATTCTGGTAGTCATGACTCAGATTCTTCTTCTTTGATCAGAGCATTCCTATTGTTCTAAGCCTCTAGATTAAACTTTGACCAGCCAATAGCAATCAACTCACCCGGATCATCACAGAATAGTGACTTTTGTCCAAGTTCTACTTCTTGGAATGCGGATGTCTAAATAAACAACCCTTGAGTGTTGGCAGAATCATGGACTGACTCATTATACAACGATCACAAGGAAGGTTTCAGGTGTCCTGAGATGAACTAGAATGAAGAAAAAGATGAAATCTTTAGCAAGATTTAATCCATGGAATGACTCATCGAGCACGATTTACATTGGAAATCATATTAAACTTTGTAATTAGATGATGAGTCAGTATAACAACTTAGTATAACTAGATGTCCTTGTTTTAGTTAAAATCAAACTTTTGATTTCTCTAAGAGAAAAAAAGAAAAAAGAAAAAAGAAAAAGAGAGATCGAGAAAGATAAATTAACGTAGAGCCAAATGACATCGAAAGATCTAAAGTTTGGCGAATTGAGAGATTCTAAGTAATTAGAATGAATAAAATATTTTTATGCACTAGCACCTCTTTATCTTCTTCTCTATTGTGCCTTTCTCCATGATTTGTTTGAGCTTGAAAAAGTTTTCCACAAAACAGAGATTTTCATGGGTTTTCTCCTCTATTAATTAATAGGGTGTAATATAATGCATTGTAGATCAATCAAAATATCAAATTTGATAGGTTGAGAGAGCATCAAGTGATTAGCACAGAAAATTCTTTAGTTATCAGTGTCTCTTTTCTTCTCCTCTGTTATCCTTTTCTTCTTGAAATTTTTTTGCAACAGTTAGCAGCTGGAGCTGGTGAAGCTGAAAACAATAAGATGATTTTATTGCAGGCAAAAAGACCAAGGGAATCTTGCACAACTCATCAGAGATTTGTGCATGGGAAACTTGTTTTCCTCAAGACTCACTGTTGCAGCAGCAGTTGTGGTGGGCTAAGATTGCATGCTTCAGCAGACAGAATAATTGTGTCTGGGTTTGATCTGTAGAGTGTCCAATTGTTGTTCAGTGGAAATTGCTGTGTGGAGATGATGGTTTGCTCTAACATAACAAGCCATGATTTCAAATGCAAAGTACTTACCAATCAGAGCTTGACAAGTAGTTCAGTCAATCAAATCTTTCATTTTAAAATAAATTTATTTCAGAAATATTGATTGGATAAAAAGAATATATATTTTTTTAACCCTTGTATGAGATACTGAACTGAGATTTTGTTGAGTATGATGTATGACATCTAGGAAATTGTTTGGATTTCATGTGAAATTTATGTAACATTATCATGTAGGTGATATTTTGCCTGTCTACATTTGCTGACAACCAGTCTAATTGTGCTGCACTAAAGTTGGTAGAACATGGTTTAGATTCCAAGACTCATTTGTGAATGTGTTTTTGTTTTGTAATGGATGCCAAAAATATTTTCTGAGAGAAGACAACATGAATGTGTAGTCATTTCAAGCAAAGAACAGAACACATTGACCACTGGATAAGGTCTTATTGTGTCCATCAAGTGAACTATTCTTAGAAGATTCCTTCACTGTCTGTGATTAATATTGAAGATTTTTATATTAATTTCTTAGAACATTTTCTTTAAAGATCTTTAATGATCAAGCAAATTTACAAGTAGCTTTTCTAGAGAAGGTGCATGATACTTTACTTTTTGTTTATTACACAACAACATAGTGGAAAATATGCTAGAGAAAATTTATTAGTTTAGGGTTTATTTACATATATATATATATATATCATGTTTATAGAACATAGCATATTTATTGTTATAAATTTTAATGTGAGATATATATTCCTCCAAATACAAAAATACTCAATTTTTTTTTCCTGAGCCACAACATCCACATAAAAAGCTCAGGTTACTCATTTTTAATCATGGTAAATATTAAATTTGCTTAAGTTAAAGAAATGAATAAAAATAAAAATAAAAATAGATCACAAGAATCCATAAATGGGATAAATATAATTTAAATTTTTGACTAACAGTTAACAAACAATAGCTAATGAGTATTAATTAAAATCACATAGTGTATATTTTAAAGGATTTAAAGAATATATATATATATATATATATATATATATATATACATACCTTTTTCCAGAAATCAAAATAACTGGGATTAAAAATGGTGACAGACACAAATGATTTGAATCAACTGCTGCAAAAGAGTCAATAATATAACTATATACTGTGAGCAACAATCTGGTTTAACAGTAAAATATTTGTCATATTCTAATAATGGTGCTTAGAAACACCAACATAAACAGTCTTATCAATGCTGATGTCTCATCTGCTACCAAACCATGCAGCAGTTTACAATAGCAGCTGCATAAATAATGGTCTCATTTTTGGTTTCATCCTCTTGGCAGCAACATTTTTGGTTTATTATGTAACCCAAGAATTTTATTGGATCAGGAAAAAAAAGGATGCATGCACACTGTTGAGAAAGATTTTGGTCCTATTTCAAGTTGATTATAATCCAAAGAATGAACAAGATAAAACAATATAATATTTGCATGACTCAACATTGTTTGCCTATATGGATGGAGGAAAACTAAGGCTGTTTATCATACAAAAATAATAAAATATAAAAAAATTTATAGGAGTTTTAATCTATGTAATTAATATCTAAGTGGTTTAAGGAATCTAAAAAAACACATCAATTCAAGACAGAGAATAATATGGATAATGAGTGATGTTAGGGACCATATATGCCGATTATAATTGTCACCATAATTGGATCCATGTAAGAAATTGTTGTTGTGTGGAGCACATAACATCATATCATACCGGAGTTTCAATACTTCTCCGGAATGATATGGCACGGTATCAAATATCGAACAGTATGTTTCGACATACCGTTCGGTATATATATTTATAATTATAAATATTATATATAAATAAATATTAGTCAATGGACGATGTTGCCAAGAGAAGTAAAAAAAAGTTCTATTAAAAAAAAATACAAAAATCAACGTCGCCCGTGCGAAGTCGCCTTTCTTCTCGGGCGCCACATCCATATTAAAAAAAAATTATATTGATTAGCAGCAGGCGATCCGTGTACCGATATCCTATCGGACCGATACGTATCGTCTGTACCAGACGGTATTATTCAATATCATAGACCATGCATTGGATTGCAAAAAATCATACCATTAAGTGTCGAAAAGAAAACAGTAGCAAGTGTCAAGATTAGATTATAACGATGGTAGATTCTTCCCCTGAATGCAACAAATTGTCCATTGTGTCTTCTTCACACCCTTTGTCTTTTATCTCACACACGCGCATATAAAACTTTTCATTACAATAATTAAATAAAAATTATGAATGTCATAAATATTTTAAAAATAAATGATGTTACACTCTCCCTCCTTAAAAATAATTTAGTCCTCTAAATCATCATATCTCAATCAATGAAAAGATGAGGATAAGTTTTTATTCATTTTCTTTTTTGGCTCTTAAATAGTTTTATAAAACAATGATATTTTTAAATTATCTTAACAAAAGGAAAGATCATATTTCTTAGGATCTTTTCTTTCTTATCAATGATTTGAATTGATTTTATCAAAAACATATCTATCTTAAATAGTTTTATAAAAAAAATATTTCTCAATTATCTTAACTCATATTTCTTTATCTTTTCTTTCTTATCAATGATTTGAATAGATTTTTCCACATAAGATAGATTTTTATCAATCATAAAATACTCATATGAAAGGTATCATACGTATACATTCTGAGTATTAATACATATAAAATATCATAAATATACACAAAGGATTATAGCAAGATAATTCTATAAGCAACAGAATCAACCCTCTCAAACTTTCATTTCTTCCTAAATCTTCATATATATATATATATATATATATATATATATTCTTATGTTGAAATAGTTGAGACTTTTGAGACGCGGGCAAGACCTAAACATTATGCAAGCAAGCGACTCTCTCTCTCTCTCTCTCTCTCTCTCTCTCTCTCTCTCTCTCCCTCTCTTTCTCAAGTAGTGTAGTGGTCATGTTGAGTTGTGTATACGTGCATGCTTTGAGGACCATTTGCATGCAGGTTTCTCTCTTGTGGAACGCGACTCACGCAGCACTTGGAGATGAGAGGCGAAGGGGTCCTCCACCGGAATCTTCTCCTGTTTTTATACAGATGGAGATGATGGTGGTGGTACGTTCATCCACCCTAAAATGGTGGCTTTTGGATTCCTCAGCGATGGATATCAAGTGTACAGTTTGGAGACCCCATGGCTCATCTGATCGAAGAGGGTTTGCACTTAGCACACATCCGTGCATGCAATGATATTATTATTATTATGTAATTTGAGAGGTGCCAAGCTTGCGTTCCTAATCATTTCATGTCTCATATTATTATTATGTCACATAAAAAAAAATGTATACTGTACCATTTAGTGAGAACAATTTATGCTACCATTAAGTTTAAGAAGGCTAGCAAACATAATTTTACTGATAAAGTAACATTCACAATTAGTGAAATAGTAAGATCTGAATATTGATAGAATCATGAAAAGAATCAGAAAAAAAATATATAAATAATCATGCCATGATAAATTGCAGTTAGTTATTAAACATTTTTACCATTATAATACCTCACAGTTCTTATCATGTATGATCAATACTCCACAAGATGATGCACAGTATATTCCAATGTGATCATGAGGCAATAATAATATGATGATGTGGGACACAGAATCTGTGGATTGCATCACTTCCACAGTTCATAAAGGATAATTATAAGGATGCATAGTATGATTTGTACAATGCAAATCGAAACATGGATCACAATAACATAATAACACATTATAAAGTTTATCAGCTCAAGGGAAGAAAAAAAAATATAGTTTACACACAGTTTCCTCTAATCCCCTTTGACTTCTTGGCCTATTTAATCAAATTGAACATTCAATTTAAGGGCTCAACTTCTGATGATTGTGAATTTAGTGGCAATAGCATCCCATTATGGTGTTTTTTTTTACATTTCACAATGTGGAGGTGAATTAGGAAAATTCCATTATCTTGGTCCGAGAAATATTACATTTTGTGCTCAAAGAAGTCCAAAACCAAAGTAGACAATGGACATTAATTGTATGTTCTTGAAAAGCAATTTAGAAAGGAAAAAACTTTGTTCTTCCTATTTTTTAGCTGAATATTATAGCATATGTATCCCTCCAAATATTAAATCCTTCTCGTATGTTGCCACTGCCTATTAACATCCATCCAATAAACTTAGGCTAACCATTTTCTACAATTACTTAAATTTAGTAAAATATCTATGTATCCCAAGCATTATAATAAAATTTCATATATATATATATTATTGAGAGAGAGAGAGAGAGAGTCCATTTTCCACAATTACTTATATAGAGTCCATTTTGGCACATAAAACTTTTTTACTAGCAATTGTATGATTTAATAAAACATAAATTGTGAATTTTCTTTTCGCCAGTCATTTCTTATGCCTCAGTTGGTACTTATTGAAAATGATCTGTTTATTAAGCAAAAAAAAAGAAGAAAAATAGATAAAGTAAAACAAAAAGTGATTGATATGAACACCACAACATAGATTATGCTTAAGCATAGACTCTAGTTGTTAAAAGTCCACAATATATCTAAATAAATAAATAATTAATTAACGATCTTTATCATGATATCAAAGCGATTTATGAGTTTGATCCCATCATTCAAATAATATTTGTGTAATTTTCTTCTATATTGGATTACTTTCTAATCCTTTAGGGCCAATGATTAAACACCAGTTTTTTTTTCTTCTGTCATTTATGCTTATATTTCTGGTGAAAAGTTTTTTCATGTTCTAGAGGGGTATAAATTATAATGCAAATGGTGAGGTCGAATCCTATTTCCATCTCTCTATTTTATCTTATACTTCATCCATATTTATGTAACATCATCCATATCCTTAGTTAAATTTAGAATATCTAAATTCTTATACATAGTAGTTATTTCACTTCTTCTAATTACAATATTTTTGAAATCGATGATCGCCACTTCATAACTCATATTTTACTTGTTATTTGATGCTTTAATTTTCATGTTCTAGATGAGTATAGATTGTAATACCAACTGTGAATTCGAATCACAAATCTATCTCTTTATTTATGTAATATTCTTCTGTGTTGGATTGTTCCAACCGGTGATCACCCGCCTTATAATAATCCTCATCACTAACTATTTTTCTGTGATTTCATTTCTCTTTTTTTTTTCTTCTTAATGTGAAGTTCTTCATGTTCTTGAGCAGTACAGATTACAAATGTAGAGAGAGGACCATGAGGTCAACAATGGCAAGGTGGGTGGTGTTGCTATCAGCAGATGTGTGCAGAGAGAGAGAGAGAGAGAGAGAGAGAGAGAGAGAAGGTAAAACCTAACTAATCCAGTGCATGTGGTGGCATCAGGCCCGGTGGGTCCCAGCCAAGGATGCGTTACTGTTGCGCTACACGCCGCGGTGGGACCCGCCCCCCCTCTCTCTCTCCTCTTCTCCATCACCTTCGCCTTCTCGCCCACCCTCTCTCCCCTCTCTCTCTCTCTCTCTCTCTCTCTCTCTCTCTCTCTCTCTCTCTCTCTCTCCATGAATTGGTTGCAGATGCGACTGCGGTTTCCCCATGCTTTCCCGGCGTGCAAGGCAGAAACGCACCGTTTCTAATCATTCACTCCCTCTCTCTCTCTCCTTTCTCTCTCTCTCTCTCTCTCTTATTTAATGGAGGGAAGAGATCGGAGCTAAGCTTTCTGTAGCCCTGCGGCAGCTTGGCCTATCTATCTGTCATTTCTCCGAGGTTCTCTTTTGCATGCATGGAAATTCCTAATGCTCGCAGCCAGGTAACTGTGGACAGCAACAAGCTCGCATTTGCTTCTCTACCAACTCTGGTATTTACCCCTCGTTTTAGTGTTTTTTTGGATCTTGGCTTTGATGTTAAGATGCTGCGGGAACTTTTCTGTCATGCATGCATGTCCTTCTCAGTTTAGCTGCCGGAATGATCTCACTTTGAGGGTGAAACCTTTGGTGTCTCTGATCTTGATCTATTTGCGGATGAGTTCTACTGGTTTTTTCGTGTACTCTTTCTGATTCCCAGTTCCTTTCTTCCTCTGTAGTTTTTATCTCATCAAAGACATCCTTTTTCGCCATGGATCTTCTCTTCCCCGCTATGAGTTTGATGGGTCGTCTTCTTGTGTGCTTCTCGGTGTAAGCTCTCCCTGAGATGGGATTGGCCATGGCCACTTTAGGCCGCTGCCATTGTTTTCAGAGGTTCCATCTCACTACATCCTTAGTTTTGCAGCCAAACCCACCACATCAACTTTACTTCTTGGATTTACTAGTTTGGATGCTTTGTCATGGAACTTCCCACTTGATGCCGTGATAAAGAAAAAGCTCCATCTTCTCACTGTACGCTTCTTTTCCAAAGGCTGACATCCCACATTGCCAGAATCATTCACAGTTTGGACTTCCTACATGCTAAAATCGCATGAAAAGAAGAAGTTTGATCTTGTAGGGAACGGAATCCGAGTTGCTCTTTAATCATCTAAATGGAAAACAATGGAGATGTGTAGTTTTCTTGGACTCCTGCAGGCTGCCATCATTTGCTTCAACATGACTTCTTCTTGCAGGCAATGGCCAGGCATCATGTGGATGGACTGCTCGTGTGCCCCAAGAACCAACCGCAACAGGAAAGAAGACCGAGGCCTCACCCGGAGCAGGCTCTCAAATGCCCCCGGTGTGCTTCCGCCAACACCAAGTTCTGCTACTACAACAACTACAGCCTCTCCCAGCCAAGGTACTTCTGCAAGGGTTGCAGGAGGTACTGGACTCAGGGAGGCTCTCTCAGGAATGTCCCAGTTGGAGGTGGCTGCAGGAAGAACAAGAGACCCTCCTCTTCCTTCCCTTCAAAGACGACGCAAGACCTAGATCTCACCGCCACCAGCTCCGTCAATCCACTTCCCCCTACCTTCGTTCCTCCGCCGCTCGCCAGCGATCTCACCTTGGCCTTTGCTGGCCTCCACGAGAAGCCACCCACCGAGCATCTGGGACTGCAAAGCCATTGCCAAAGCCTTCTTCTAGAGCACGCCAGCACCGAGTCTCTCCTCGCTACCCTCTCAACAAACAATGGCTTTCTTGACACTCTAAGTTGTGGCTCCGCGGATGCCCTAAACCCAAGTGGTCTAAGCAACCCTTACTACGGTTTTGGTGCCCACGGCAGTGTGGAGGTGAAGGTTGGTGTCAGTGTGGAAGATAGATTCATGTTTCCTGTGGGAGGGCTGGGAGATGCAGCAGCAGGGACTGTAACCGGCCGAGGTTCATGGAAGGACATGGATGAGGGGGAGGCCAAAGTGCTGATGGGTCTTCCATGGCAGGTGGAAGGAGACGGGAACATGGCTGTGGATTCTGGAAGAGACTGGAGCGGGGGTGCTTCTTCTTGGCCTGGACTTACGGGCAGCTCCTTGATTTCGGCAGCAAGAACAGATGTGTCCTCCGCCCCTGGAGATGCCTATGCCTTCCTCTGAAAACCCTATCATATCCTCACTTCTTTCATTGTACTATTCTCTGTTTTTTTTCTTCTGTTCTCTATATATTGTGGGAGTGATGGTTGAATAACTACACAGACTTAATCTATAGATCTGGTTTGTATGAATGGATTGAAACCTAGAATTCTTATTGATTCTTTGTGCCAGCAGAATGATGAGAGTTCAATCTGAGTGAAAGATATGGAGTAGGATATCTCATGTCAAAGAAAAGTTTGGTTTGCATGAGTTGCCTCAGTGCAGGTATCTGCAGATAGCAGTGCACACACACACAACATTTCCTGGTACTTAATCCACACTAGAATGCATGCAGTGCATGCCATGCAATGCAAGCAGAAATCAGCAGCTTGTCTTAATTGTTGTTGGAAGAAAGCAGTTTGTCTACATACTGATGTTTCATGTGCAAGTTCTTCACATCCCTCATGTTCTTGGAGATGCAGCTTGCAAGGCAATGATTGTGAAAGCTAGATCTGCAAAGCTTGTCCTTTGTCTTCTCATCTTCATAAAAATATGTGCTGCTAAGAATCCTTGTGGTGATGATCACTCATTGTAAAGCTGAAGAGATGGATGGAAGACTTCCAAGCTCATCATTAATGGTGTACAATGTAAAAGACATGAGGGTAGTAGGATTCATGCCATTATGTTTGATGGTTTGTGTAAGCTTCAAACTCTTAAATTAGCATTATTACAAGGAGAGGGAAAAAAAAAAGGTATTCATGGCTTCAACCAAACAAGAGATCAAATGTTGCACCATAAATTCAATCTTCTCAATAAGAGTGGATGTAGTGTGGGATCTGATATTTTCAGATCATTAAACATGTTCAGTGTTGTTTGATTTGTCAAAAATCAAAATTCGATTAAGGATACAAGATTAATGTAATTCAAAAAATCTAAACCTCCATAAAAAAAAAAAGATTTTTCAATGTATAAGGTCTTTGAATTATCTCCCTTTAACTATGACTCTCCTTGGACACCTTTGACATTTAATTATAAGAATTTTTCTCTCAATCTGTAGTGTCTTAACTCTCTTTCTCTCTCTTTAACCAAAGCTCTAAAACTCAAAAAATATTTATAGGAACAAACGCTAATTTAGTAAAGAGTTTTAATTTAATCAAAACTATACCAACACTACAGAGTTTTAATTAATAAAAAACACTACCTTTTATCATATGAATATATAAATTATGGGGATAGTAAGGACTCATACATTGAAACCTGAATCGTTTTATGTATTGCTAAATATGACTATTGATGATTACCTAAAAAAAAATATTTTATTGATATCCATAAAAATCTGGATAGAAAACATTTGGATTATAAAATTTTTCATTTTTGCATTATAAATAATAATGATATTGAGAACAATAGTGATATTGAGGACTAGACCGATACACATATCGTTACCGAAATTGATAAAAATACTAAGACTCATAATTTTTTTTTTATTGGATGGGAATGAATCGAAATTATTCTACCATATCAAATCTAGAACCTTGGTTCTTCCTTAGAATTTGTGTTAGCTTTTGATGTATATGAGATTAAACCATGGATCATATCAACCAAATTACTTCTTTCTAATATTGATTATGATAATAATATTAGTCAATCATCCTTAGGAACAACCAAAGTATCTTTAACTCTATCTCTCACCAAAATCTTGAGACTTAATATGTATTTATAAGAATAAATCCTAATTCACTAAGGAATTTCAATTTAATTATGACTATATTAACTAATTTAAATATAATTATGACTCCTAACAATATTTATCAATTCTATTTTTTTTTACCATTCAAATTCTTTATTTCATTCTTATCTTTCAATTCAAGTATTTATTGAATTACTTAAATATTATAATTTTTTAGGAAGACATCCAAACTCATGTATCATTTGATATTCAAAACTAATCAAGTTTATAGTTGTGGAAGTCCATCAAGGTTATAATTATACTAACCCTTTGTATATAATAAATATTATAAGGATGTCCAAGTAATTTCAAATAAGTTCATAACATTTCATATTTTATCAACTTATTGTAATATTTAGTATTATAATTGACATATATTATAGTTGGTGTCAACCAGGATAACTAGTATAATCATCATCTGCAAAATACATAAAACTAGTTTTATGTTGACTAGTGAGTTAATACTACTATTATTTATTGGGTTTGGTATATTCCAATTTCATGATCCAAACTTTCAATTTTTTTGTATCGGTAGATGCATAGATTGTAATTTGGATCATTACTGAGCCGATCCGAAACAGGATCCGATCCGTGCCTACCCGATCCTATGGCACACATCTCGAGGCACAACGTGGTATGGAATCCGGGCCGTTGGATCCACCGACGTTCATGATATGATGTACCGTGTGCCATTTCCACATCGTCACGCAGTCGCTACCTTGTGATACAAATAGATTTACATGGACTCCACAAATGTCCGCCAATTATCTGGCTGGTACAGAAATTGATGTCGGTATTAATCATTATTTACGCCCTAGGTCAAATTTCCGCTATATATACACACAACGCAGCCTCTCGTTCCAGAACCGAGAGATGGCGTCGGCGGCGAACGAAAGCTCTCGCCTTTGAGGTGGAAGTCCTACAGGCGCCGCCTTCTTCGATTACAGAAGTTGTAGTCCTCTTTCCCTTCTACTTATTTCAATCTCTTTCGTTGTTTGATGGTTTAGTTGACTCCATATCGATCGTTTGTTTGAGGTGATCCACTTAGTGTCTGATGATGATTGTCTGGTTGATTTTAGTTGGTAGACCAGAAATTTCCAAGGCAATGCGTTCATCCTATTTAGAGGTAAGGGTTTGGCGTTCTGATTTCTGATCCTGGTGCATTGAGTGCCTTCTCTTGTGACTCTAAAGTAGTTGAAAAGGAAATGATGGTAAAGAAAATGATGTATTGTGTCTCCATGAGGCCACCTTCTACTGTACGAACGCTTATGGACGGTCAAGTGCTGATTGGACTTGTGCATATCAGCACGTAACAAAAGCATAAGCTAAAGAGACTATCTGCCACTCGCAATGCTTCCTTAAAGCAATCATCTTTGAGGAAAATACTGTTAGTGGTATTCAATTCTGGGATGTTAATCATCTCAGGGTTCTCTTTTTGTGTCTTTGACTATATTATATATTATACCGTAACTCTTTTTGATTTTTGGGTTAATCCTGATTTATATCTTGGATTGTGCTATTTGTAACTGTATTATGCTACCATCACCTGCTTCCACAAACAACTCCATTTAGTGGTACTTTCTTTGGACCAACTTGGAGACTAATTATGCTTTATGAGTTTGTGATTCCGTGAAAGTTTCCAGTAGACTTTACCTGACGAGACCAGAAACTTGCAAGACAATGTAGTTGACCTATGAGCGTTAATTGAGTTTGGCTGTTTGATTGTCTGATGTGTTGTCTAGTCTTGAACTCAAAGAATAAGTTAATAAGTAATTGATGGTACAGAAGGATTTTCTTGTATGTGCACGAGGCATCTTCCAACCATTCAAATGCTTATGGACGGTCAAGTGCTGATTTGACTTTGGCACATCAGCACCTAACAATATCATAAGCTAAAGAAACCATCTGCCACTGGCGATCGTTCCTCGTTAGCAATCATTTGAGGAAAATATGCTTGGTGGCATTCATTTTTATACATACTTATGGTTGGAGTTAAGACTGGTTTGTAATTTGGAGATTGTTATATTTATAAATATATGTAAATTTTGTAAGTAACTGCCTCCATAAATATTCGTATGAGTTGTCTTGTGCTGATATTGGGCTTCACATTTCAATGAATGTTTGTGTGGTGAAGTTGAAGTTTCATTTGACTGACACTGCATATAGAGTTTTGTAATCAAGTAGAGGAGATAGCAACATTAAGATACTTAAGCGTGTCAGGAGCCTGGGTATGGATATTTTGGTAATAAGAATCAGAGGATTGAGCAAGAGAGTAAAATTTCAATTCAACAAGGTGTTCTGTGACAGTGAATTTTATGGTTTCTCTGCAAGAGAGGGTTCTTTGCTTAGTGTAAGCTTTTAGTTACCTCTTTGAGTTGTCAAAATTTGTGGCTGAGAAACTTACTATCTTTTACATTTATGCTTCATTATATATAGAGACGTTTTCTTTTGTCTTTTTTGACATTGCAATATCAGTAGCTTGTGTTTTGTTCTCTATACCTTTTTATAGGGTTGGCTATTGCTTGGTTCTCCCTGGATGTGGATGAATTTTGTTATGATAATGGTCTTATTTTCTTGATGACCCTCCTTACCAGCTAAAAGTCAGTCATAAAAATGGCATATGAAGTGTTTATGTCTGTGTTACCAGTTGAGGGCACTTAATGATTCATAAGAGGATCAGGGTAGATTCCAGTATCATCTTGTTTGAGTAGCAAATGATCTCTCTCTGTCTCTAATACAAAATGATTCTTATGCTGTAAAATTAATCTTTATGCAGTTGTTTAATTGTGAGTAGCCTAGAATATCAATCTGCAATATTAATGTCACTGTGAATTTTGCATAGGTCAGCAGCATACAAGGATTAGAGGTTTAGATGTATTATTCTCTAACAGGAATCACTCATGGCGACACTGGTACAGCTTTACATAGATGAAGCTTTATTTATTTATTTATTTATTTTTGTCTTACTTATTCCGACATTTGAAGTCTATGACAGGAAGACTTGTTGTGTGGGAGTTGGTCACAAGCTGAGTGCTCACAGGAGGATCCAGGGGTGGGCTGATAAATCATATGAGCCACCTTGGCAATGAATGGAAGAATCTTTTTGCTAATTAATCTCATGGCGGAGGAATTGTTTTAGAGAAAATACGAGCAAAATGATATCTCCTTTATGCCTATTTCTTCATTGTGAGACTACAACATTATGTAGTGGATTCAAACTGCAGTGGTATTGAGGCAAAGGAGAAAACTTGTCATCCAGAAGTGTGCTTGCGATCAGCTGACCATAATGTAAGAAGATTGCTGATATCGTGCCAAATGATGGTTGCTTGCATTTCATCAAGGAAAATGTAATCTTTGTTTAATTCTCTTCATCAATTTTTTCTCCATGAACCTTATCTAATCCTGAAGTTTATACCTGTTGTGCACAGGAGGAGAAACATCTATATCTTATTTTCTCTGCCACTTCTTAAAGACCAGCATCAAAGAGCAGCAGTAAGCTACATAAGCAGACCTCAAATTTACAAACAGCCTTGCGATGTTGAAAAGATAAATACCATGCTGATGTTAGTACTGTTTTTTACTTACATTTTGCATTTGCTGTATGATTTTGGAGAACAATGTATTCTTTGGCACCTGTTTTGTTGATTTTGACTGCTCTCTCATCCGTGATGTGCTGTTATATTAGTGTTGTATCGTAAAAGAGTTGGTTGTGTATTCTTTTTCAAACAAAGTTTACAATGTTTCTTTTCTTTTCTTCGATTCTGATGTATTATCCTCTGCATGCTTCTATGCATCCAAGAAACTAATTCAATTGGGTCAGGTTGAGATGATCAATCCATAAATGCTTTCAATGTCAATGGTTTCTGTATGGGTGATTTAATTTTTTTTTTTGAGTGTTTCTTGGAAAGCATCCTCCAGTTCGACAATTTCTTTTATCTAATACATCCAATATATTTTTTTAATGGATTTTATAATGTTTTGATATTATGTTGTAGTATTTTTAATAATATCAAAATAAATTGCAATAGATTTTGTAAAAACATTGTGCTCATAGTATTTGTTTTTTGAAAAACAACAGTAATAGGATATAAAAATGTTATATTTTGTTATAATATTTTTTCTGGTATTACTAAAAATACTGTAATGTAGTATTAGGTAAAAAAAAAAAACAAATATCGTAAGGATATTTTAAAAATGAGGGGTAAGTCTCAGGAAATGTCCAAAAATAGAGGTCTTTTTAGGAATTCAGCCTCTTTTTATCCATATTTTAAAATTTAATTTAATCTAAGTAAATCAAAATCAAATCGTTCAAATCCGGTTTAGATACAATTTCAAACCAGCGAGCGGCCCGGGTTCAGTTCGTATTCGGTTTGAACCGCTGCCGGCTACCCATCGTCAACACCAAGTACGTTCGGACTGCCGCGGTGAGAGTCGTAACGCTCACTGGAAACGAACGGCCCCAAACGTGGCAGTCTATCTGTTCGGCCCTCGTTAATGGTGGGCGGTTACCGGATCCAGCACATCATAAGGAGGAGGAGAAAGGAAGCTGAAACGGAAGGGGGAACAGCCCCTCTTCTCTTGCCAACGAGGGCGAGGAGAGAGCGGCGGGGGAAGACAGCCTGTGGTGCCCGTGCGCTCCGCTCGCCAGCCGCGTCCAACCTCCCGAGTTCCGGTCTTTGAAAGGCCTCGTTGTTCACTTTCATCGTCGGCGAGGAGGAGCAGGAAAAGCTCTCTCTTTGGTCTTTGGCCTCCTCCCGCCTCCAACCCGGTGCCCCTCGCACGTCACCTCGGCGTTCTCCCCGTCGTCGTTTCATCAAGTAATGACTTTGGATTCCGAAAAAGCGTCTCCTTTGCCTGCTTCCGACTTGATCGTTCTTGAACTGTTCCTTCTTCTTCTCCGTGCTATCCCAAGTTTGCAGAACTTTTCTGAAACCGAGTAGTTCGGTGATTTCCTCTTCGTTGGTTGGCCTTCCGATGTGATTGGTTTTTCGTGGCTCTGGTTCTTCCGGGTAAAGATGGAACTTGGGTGAAGTTATGTTCTTGAAACGAATAGTCCTCATAGTTCTCCACCCTACACTGTGATTTGACTATTTGTAGCTTCTGTTCTTCTGGGTAAAGATGAAATCTTTGTAAAAGCTCCTTTATCTAACCAAAAATTTCGGGTTTTTCGTGCTATGTCTCTGTTCTTGTTCTTCTAATTCTTTTGCTATCCATGTGATATTTTCGTGTAAAAGCTCCGAACTTTGGTAAAGTTCTGTTCTTGAAACGAAGAGTCCTCGTAGTTCTCCACCTCACAATGTGATTTTGGTTATTTGTAGCCTCTGTTCTTTCGGGTAAAGATGAAATCTTTGTCAAAGGTCCGTTCTTGAATCGAAAACTTCGGCTTTTCGTGTTGTGTCTCTGTTCTTGTTCTTCTAATTGTTTTGCTGTCCATGTGATTTTTTTCTTGTACAGTTCTTGGGACGCAAATCTATGTTCTTCAAACGGATATTTTGATTTTCTTTGTAAAAGCTCCGTTCTTGAAACGGAAATCTCTGTTCTAATAAAGTTCAAGAGCTTTATCACTGAGGTGAAATTGATGTTCTTTACATTTTGGATGTTCTAGCCTCCGTAGGTTGTGGTAGATTTGGGATAGCTTGGGGAGCCAGGACTTGGCCTTGCTTGCTTTTTCCTACCTTCTTATTCCATGAAGGTTCATGTGCAGGAGCGATTTAGCAGGAGGAGAGCATGATGAGAGAAGGGCAGTGGTTTACTGCTGTCAAAAGAGCTTTGATCCCACAGTGCTGTCATAGAGATATTGGGAGTAGTCTTGGCAAATCCAAGCTGTCTGATTCACTCCTTTCAAAAGAATTGGAAGCTAATGCTGCACAGCCACTGTTACTTTCTGCGGTTGAGGATGTCGAGCTGACAGCAAAAGAGGATGAACACAGCAAGCACGCCTACTCGGTGGCTCTTGCCAGCGCTGTAGCTGCAGAGGCTGCAGTTGTTGCTGCTCAGGCTGCTGCAGAGGTCATTCGCCTCACCACCTTAACAACTAGGCTCTCGGGTAAATCGAGACAAGAAATTGCAGCCACTAAGATCCAGGCCGCGTTCCGTGGTTACTTGGTAAGTCTCGTTGCTCTGGAATTTGTTCTTTTGGTGCTTGCTCATCCACAAGGTCTATAATTTGTTCAGTTTTGAAGTCCTACCATGAAAGCAATGCTTAGGCTTTTAGTTGTTGGGGAACCTTCCAACCTTCATGTTCTAATCTTCCTATTTTAGCTTGAGTTCAGCAGTGATTAACCTGTTTTAACCGACAGAATGTCAATGGTACATAGGATTTTAATGGATATGTTTTTAAGTACATATAGCAAGCTAGATGAAGCTAATTTACTTGGAGCTTTTTGATGTGAACATTGGCATATAGGCAAAACCATGAGTCTCTTTGTGTTTACAGACTCTATCATGAAAACTCTACTTGATGTTTTTCGCTCAAGTGATAGATGCTAAGTTTGTTTGGTAATTCTTTTTAAGCACTAAAAAGGATAGTTATTTTGCTAATCTGTTGCAATGATGTAATCTGTTAAGGGAAACATGTAGTTGCAACATGATAAACTAGTTTGGAAGGGAATGAAGTCCAAATTGTTACTGCACCTATCATCATGATGCTCCATTACCATCTTATGCTGGTCCCTGATTGCTGATAATCTAATTGTGTTGCTGCATTTATCTTTTCTTGCAAATTTTGTTAAGGCGAGGAGATCATGGAGAGGGGTCAGAGGACTGCTTAGGTTGAAGAGATTGGTAGACAGAAGTGCTGTCAAGTCTCAAACAACAAACACATTGCAGTGCCTGCAAACGCTGGCACGAGTTCAGACACAGCTACATTCAAGGAGGAACAGCATGACAGACCAAAACCAGGCTCTCCAGGGGCATCTTCAAAGAAAATGTGAGAAGGAACCAGTAGTACAGGTAAGAAAGTATTTTTATGTCACTATCTTCAATATCATTTCACCTTGATGCTTGGAATTAGAGAAATTTGAATTGCTGGCAACAATTGATATTGTTAAAAGGATGAGGTAAAAAGTAGTGGTTTAGATGTAGAGAAGGATGGTTTACAAAATTATGCGCCATTTACACAATGAACCAAAGCAAATGCTGATCAAGTCATTCTTCCTGTACATCGTCTTTGCATCACTGTTTCTATTCTTGATAAAGTCCATTACACTTCTTCACCAGTGTTTTATTCATGCATTTTCACATTGCAGATCTTCTGAAATTCTTTACTCATTTTTCCTCCAAACCAACTTTTTCCATCTTTAGGCTAATGGTTAATTCCCGGTGACAGATTGGAGAGGGATGGAATGATAGTGCTCGATCCAAAGAGCAAGCTGAAACAAAACTATTGAACAAACAGGAAGCTGCTGTAAGAAGAGAAAGGGCACTAGCTTATGCATTTTCTCATCAGGTAGTGGGCTTTTCGTCTCCTCAATGCACGTCTGTTATTCTTGCTATGTCTCATTTCTCGAGTTTTTCCACTGCGCTATCATATATTGGTCATGTTTTCCTAAATTTT
The DNA here is from genome assembly GCA_024322285.1 of Musa beccarii. Classification (NCBI taxonomy): domain Eukaryota; kingdom Viridiplantae; phylum Streptophyta; class Magnoliopsida; order Zingiberales; family Musaceae; genus Musa; species Musa beccarii. The sequence goes on along the minus strand of CM044395.1, from coordinate 51,008,330 downwards.
TGTTCGATTTAATTGTATCTAAATGTTTAAGCTGTTAGATGAGACATGACATTAATTAGTATTCTCCAAACTAGGCGATCTTATTGTTCATTGTTCTTCCTGTTGACTGTTCTTTGTTCTTGGATTCTGTGCTGCTTAGAGATCCAGTGTCCTTGCTATTCCAGTTCTCGAGTTTTTTCACTGCACTAGTATTGTCATGGTAAAACCAGTGGTTTTTTTTTTTTTTTTTGTGAATTTGTCCATCTTGTTATTCGCTGCTCTTCCTACTGGTCTTTTCTTCTTGTTTTATCTACAGCAGATACATCCATCGCCCTTGTTATTCCATTTCTCCAGTGTCTTCACTACACTAATTTCTACTGCAAACATGATTCTATCCATTTTCTCTGGCACAGTGGAAGAGCTCTGCTAGATCCCTGCACACAGAGCCAAGCAACCCACAGTGGGGATGGGGCTGGTTGGCACGGTGGATGGCAGCAAGACCGAACAACAGCGCGATGGAAATCAATTACCATGCCTTCACCGACAGTGCCAACTGCAATGTCATGGCACAGACAAGGAAACACCGTGACACGAGCTTGGACTGCACCCCATCAGTAGCTCAGAAGTCGAGCCAGTCTTCTAGCCAAGAGTCACCGGCAACACCGCGCTCCAAGACACCATCGACTGCAAGCACGAAGAAATCGGTGAGCCCAAGAGGTGGTCGGTGCTCCGCAGACAACGACCCGAGGAGCAAGCCAAGCTTTCAGCCTGAGCAGCGGCGGAGGCGGCACAGCATTGCAGGGCCATTGATGACGGGTGGCGAGAGTATGGTGAGCTCACCGACCACTCCGAGCTACATGGCACTCACAGAATCAGCTCGAGCCAGGTCACGGTTCCATGGCACACAAAGTTATCGACCCGAGACTTCCGAGAAGGGATCCATCTCATTAGTAAAAAAACAGTTATCATTCCCAGTGGCGGTGAAGAACAATGCATTGTCTTCTGCGAGGACCAGGCGGCACTCATGGCCTGTGAAGATAGACATTGCCGCATCGACAGAAGTAGCTACCAAGAAGAGGGTGTAACAAGCAGCTATGGAGGGGTCGGACGGCCTGCTCAAGTTGCGGAGAAGCCTTGGTGGTAGTGTGCTGATGCAGCATAGCTACAAATTGTACTATTTGTATCCAAGTGTGGGATTGGTTTTTGGGCCACAGCTTCTTGATCTCGGTTTCTTGTTCCTCCTTGTGTACCTCAGTGAACAAATGGGGAGTGGTTTTGGCTTTTGGTTAGAGGATGCTTGTACAAATGCTGAGCTGCCCTTAGTGTTCCATCTGAGATGATTGTATCAAAATATGATTTATTAATAATACCAGCAGTGCAGAAGACATTGATGCTAGAGAGTGTGACTTGGTTAATCAAATTAAGTGTACAATGTTACGATAAGCTCGCAGGACATCAAGAAAATAATTTTCTTTTTTGCGCAAAGAATAAGTTGTAAAAATGAGATTTGATTTCAAGATATTTCTATCAAGAGATCAAAGCATTTACTGGTGAAACTAGTTGATATCTTTTGAATGAATACGAGGAAGAACATCAAAAGCAGAAATATTCATTAGATTTTATGAATAGACCAAAGTAAATAACAACATCTAGTGCTCTTTGTACTCTTTTATAAGAGTTGGAAATTGGAACAAAGAAGGGAAAAAAAAAAGACAAAAAAAAAAATGATTAGTGGAGTATTTGTTATGGTAAAGATTTTGATTGACTGATGATTAATTCTATTTATATATATATATAAATTAATTTATGCCTCCATCAAATTATATATATATATATATATAAATAATATGATCGATTTTGGAGGCACCCAAAATTGTGGAATACGAAGTCGGAGTTGACCCAAATCTGATCCATTTCTCCGTGATTCACGCGATCGATCGATCTCTGTCCATCCATCCACCATCCACTTTTCTCACTCCCCAACAGATCCAACTAACTTGCCCTCTGTGTCTGACCGCCGCCTTGCCGCCACCATCTCCGCCGCCTCCCCTCCCCTTCCTTCAAATCCGATCCTTCACGGCACTCTCTCTCTCTCGCTCTCTCGATGGCTTGGGTTCGAACCATCGCTCGCCTCTCCCGCTCCTCCTCCATATGGAAGCCGGCGAATCGATTCACTTCTACGATCTCCGCCGACCCGGGGTTGGCAGGACTCGGCTCCTCCGGATCCGCCTTCCACGCGGGACTCGGGCCCACGAGCCCCGGCCTGGACAAGCCGAGGTTAGTGGTGCTGGGGACCGGTTGGGCGGGATGCAGGCTGATGAAGAGCGTCGATGCCGGCCTCTACGACATCGTCTGCGTCTCCCCACGGAACCACATGGTCTTCACCCCGCTCCTCGCCTCCACCTGCGTCGGCACCCTCGAGTTCCGCTCCGTCGCGGAGCCCGTCGGTCGCATCCAGCCGGCTATCTCCACCGCCCCCGGTTCGTACTTCTTCCTCGCCCGCTGCACCGCCATCGACCCTGATTCGCACACAGTGAGTTCGCTTGTTGATTTTGATGCACAAGTATGATAAACAAGATTAGTACTTTGATTCGTTCGTCATACACTTAACATATACCGAAACAAAATTCAATTTTCATTTCTTCAAGAAGATAATCTTTCGCTACAAATCATACTGCTTGTTTACCTTGTTTTCATTTCTTTTGGAAGCATTTTTGTTGGTTTTTGAATGCGTTGAATCTGCAGAGTGATATGCCTGACATTTGGCCATTGTGAAAGTCATCCGTGCCCACACAACCATGGGTTTAGAAAATGTCGAGAACTATTAGGCTGTTAGTTATAATGTTGGATCTTTGGCTAGTTTATGTCGCAGCAGAAGCTAGGAAAAGAGTGTTGGCAATGGATGGAGAATAAATCAGAGCTTTTAATGTCATATGACATGTTGATTCTTGGTGTTATTTTAGCAGTTTTGGATGTTTTTATCTTCATCAAGAAAAAAACATGTTCTAGCTTCAGAACTTGTTAAATTGTAATGGCATTGCATTTTGACTTTTTTCTTGTCATAATACCAGGTACACTGTGAATCTGTTACTGATCAAGGGGGTGTTAGAGATGCTGTGGAACCATGGAAGTTTACGGTATCATATGACAAGTTGGTTATTGCAGCCGGAGCAGAGGCCTCAACTTTTGGTATAAATGGTGTAAAAGAGCATGCAATCTTTTTGCGTGAAGTTCACCATGCCCAAGAGATTCGAAGAAGGCTACTCCTCAATCTGATGCTATCTGATGTGCCTGGTATTTCATTTGAAAATGAAATTGCTTTTGATTTTCTGCTTGTCATAGGAGCAAAGTTTCCACATATAATTTTTTTTTTTTGTCATGGTTCATTAGTTGTGACCCATAAGTTAGCTTTTCTTTTTTTGATTTGCTTCCAATGAAAGTAATCTTGTTTTTGCTTGTTAAATGCAGTAGCTATACAACATCCCAATATTGTATATAATAGCATATGCCTACCTAGAGATTTAATTAGCTGCATTTAATTTCAATAAGCAAAAGGCAAATATTATATAAAAAGCATAACAAATATGGACCTGATGAGATTTAAATAAATAGTTCAATAATAGTTCTACAACAAGTGGAGATAAGAAAAGGTAGATTCTATGCACTTAGAGAAATAATAAAGTTCATTGGCAGTCTCAATCAGGTAGAAGTATGAATGGTTATATCAGATGACACTTCCAAGTATGCACTTATACACATTTCAAAATGTTAATAAGTAATTACATTTTTCATTCAGAAATTTATGTTTATTTTATAATTAACTTTATTCAGAACTTGCTTATTGCAATATAGATCACCATTAGTTCCAGCAAATTCAAATTATTCAGTTTTGTTAATACTGGTGATGTGAGAACAGTTGTCCTTCTTGGGTTTCCTAGAAAATTTAATTTAGGCTAACACCAAAAGCATAAGCTTTGATTGCTGATCCATTAGTATATAGCAATAACAACAGCAGCACATCGTAATGTCCAAACTGTTGGGTCTTGCTACTTAGATCTTTTCACACTGTTGACCTCTGTGTTTGGCAAAGTTCCTAGTTAAATTATGAACTATCAACATTCTTTCAATTGTTTCTAGTAGCATTTTGTTAGGGGTCTCTCTCTTTCTCTCTCTGTCTCTTTGGACCACTATCCTATACATACTATTGACCTCTGTGTTTGTCAAAGTTCCTAGTTAAATTATGAACTATCAACTTTCTTTCAATTGTTTCTGGTAGCATTTTGTTAGATCTCTCTCTCTCTCTCTCTCTCTCTCTCTATATATATATATATATATATATATATGGACCACTAATCCTAATTGATCTCATCTTGCGTAATTAGTGTATCTATAGGTTTTCTTTCAACATATCCACTAATCCAATACATATGTGTCAGGAAATATCCCTATGAGTTTGTTGTCGTAGATAGTTATTTTATCTATGAGTGTGAGCAGCAATGTCATGGGTATATGATGAATGAATATATATTATATACAGTTTGTTTAAAAGATGTTTATAGGCTTGACATCTCTTTGCATTCCTCATATGTGCTCGATATTTGTCCAAATTCTAAGCTTATGGCGTATGTATCTACCATTGGATACTCTTCTCCACCAGTTTGGCAATTATTCATATTGTATTCTATGTTATAGTGTTGATTTTCCAGTATATGAAAGTTGTCCTAGTTATCTTCCATTATTTTGATTTCCTGCCATTTACATGCAAAAAATATACATAAACAGGTATATCAGAGGATGAAAAAAAGAGACTGTTGCATTGTGTTGTAATTGGTGGTGGTCCTACTGGTGTTGAGTTCAGTGGTGAACTTAGTGATTTCATCATCAAAGATGTCCACGAACGCTACTCACATGTTAAAGATTTTATCCATGTCACCTTAATTGAGGTTTAAGTTCCTTTTCTTTATTCTAATCATATCTCTCCTTTCACAATTTTGAGGTCGAGATGGCAGATTGTTACTTGATGTTGTTACTTTGAGTTTTAATGCGTCCAAAAGCACAAATTTGGTTGGTATCTAACTTCTAATTTTTCTTTCTTTTTTGAGTGATAGGCAAATGAGATATTATCATCATTTGATGTTCGTCTCAGACAATATGCCACAAATCAATTAACTAAGGTGACCGAAGCTTAATTATTTACTTTTTTGGTTCTTATGCTGCTTGTTTAATGGTTGTTTGGCTTATTCATGTGTTTGTAGATCTGATTTCTTATGCAGAACTTTTTAAGTTAAGATATTTTTCATCAAGTTAAAATGATTTCCTTTGATTTGCAAAGAATTTGTCTTCTTCTGGATGGTCTGTGTAACAATTGTTGGCAATTTATTTTCACTTGCGAATTTTAAGTTGGACATTTCTCTCGCAAGATATTATAGAATTATGAACTGATATGTGAAGTGTCTATATAGTTTATGTTTGCACCTTTGAAAAATGTCATGAACCCACAAACTTTTCTTTGCTTAAGATTCTTGTTTTTAATTTTTAACTAGAAAGTAGGTAGTTAACTAAAAACAGTTTTCTTTTATTGTTTTGCCTATTTTGAACTGCCAAAACCAAGTGCATGCTCCTATGGGAATTATGAATCTTAATTTTATAATTAAAATTGTTTGAATTAGGAAGAATTTTTCATTTTTTCTCTTTGCTTAAGAAAAGAAAGATGCGTGGTAGAATTAATCAAGAGTCTCAGTGGTTCATGTTTTGATCTGTGATTACTGCAATGAGTGTGCATGTTGTGGTGGTCAAGTTCATTGTTAACTGAAGCTGTTTGTACAATGATAGTTGAATCATGTTTACAATGTAAATATTAAAATGTAAATATCTATTCTTTTCCTATATACCTTATTTTGCATCTGTGCATACAAATTATAGTTTTAGAATTGGCAAATTGACAATGCCAGCTGAAGTATATTCTCTTATTTGTTAATTAAACACCTGGAACTTCCATGAAAGCAATTAACATGGTGTCTCATTGGCATTTAGTAACATATTCAGATTACAAAAATGGTTAATTCTAGTGGTGTGCCACTTGAATTGGCTAATTTCCTTAGTGAAGACCACATGGCATGTTTATTTCTAGAAAAATTTTCAGTTCTATAAAAAACTTTTATCAAGAAAGTAGAGAACTACAGTATTAATGTTTACTAATTAAAAGAATGAAAAATATTTTCTTAGAAAATTGGTTGCTAGTTTTCTAATTTTGAGTAGGTTTTGGAAAACTCGAAAAATTTAGTCTCGTTTTCAATGTTTCATGTGCTTATTTGATGCCAAGATGCATTAATTTTGATGAATAATGAACCCGGAACACAACATGCTACTGGAATGAGCCATAACACTATGCTATTGTGTCATCTAGGATAGAAATGGCATGCAATGCTTCAGCAATTTTTTTATTTGTCTTGTTAAGCAATGTGAACATTCTTACAGGACTAGACTTTGTTACTAGTGTATTTGGATCAAAGAGGCCAGCGATTAGGAGTGTAACAGGAAATCTCAAGTGGAAGGGGGAGTCTAAAAAGGGTGCACTTAATTAGTATCCAAGGAAGGGAATGGCACCCTGGGAGCAAAGGACACCACCATCCATAGAGGGGATGCATAGTACTGTGAAACTACCACTAGTCGTGATAGTTCTGTTTTCTGCAGTTCTATCTACTGCAGGATTAGCAATGCCTTTCAAATGATTTAGAAAGGATGAAGCATGAATTTTCAATTATAATATGGCCAGTTCAAATTTATTTCCTGATCACTTGACAAATGATGGGCCAATTTATATAGAAGTTTGGCAGTTCTATATCAGCTATACTTTTTCTTTCTTGCTTAATTTATTATTAGAACATTCTTATTGATGCAGCATTTGAGTGTGATAACTGTCTGAAATCTTTATGATGGTGGTCCAGGATGGTTACTCTGCATCCTGGTGTTTCAAGTTGAGAAGACAATTAGATACATTTCTAATACTATATCTTTATGGAATGTTTGATGTCATTTATGAGTCATTCTGCTAATTCCATTTGGCTGATAATTCTTTTGTATTGATATATCTATGTGCATGGCTGTCTCAAAGATGTTGGAATATCATTGTTTCTATTTGTAGTCTTATCTCAATATGATGGTCAATTTTTTTGGCTTTAGTTTAAAATATAATAATCTACTCACCGCTGCAGCTTGTAGCATTAACTGAATTCACGGTGATTTGTTTCTTCTGTGTCAGTTTCATAATCTTGACCATGCTTTATGTGGTTTCCCTCTTAACCTTCTTTATTGCTGATTGAATGATTTAGATTTGGGTTTTTGAAATTGTGAAATAATTAACACTTATTTTATGAGCATGATGATTTCTTAATTTAGTGGATCTGATTTTTTTATGCTAAAATTAACTCAGTCAGGAGTTCGTCTTGTGCGTGGGGTTGTAAAAGATGTTAAACCGGAAAAAGTTATTCTTAATGATGGAACAGAGGTTCCATATGGGCTTCTTGTTTGGTCTACTGGTGTTGGTCCCTCACCATTCGTCAAGTCCTTATATTTTCCGAAGTCACCTGGCGAAAGGTATTTTCTTCATTGAATGTAGATTACCCTAGGGGCAATTCCATCGACATTTACCTTTATAACAGGCAATTTTTTGTCAATGTTATGCTAAGATGCATATATTTATGTATTCAACTCCAAAATGTTGACACAATATTTCTTATTTTCATACAATCAGATGTGTAACCTCCATGGCTCATTAAAATTTAAACATTTTCCAGGATAGGTGTTGATGATTGGTTACGCGTTCCTTCTGTACAGGATGTGTTTGCAATAGGTGACTGTAGTGGTTTTCTTGAAAGTACTGGAAAACCAACATTACCAGCACTGGCACAGGTTAGTGGTATTAGTGTTCTTCCATGATATTTTTTACTTGATGGTATTGAACTGCTTAATCACAATGTTACCTATACCATGCACTGTGACTGGAAACACATTGAATTTTTCATGAAGGGAACTGATAGATTCCAGACTATGTGGACTCTACAAATTCGTGCATGAATAATTAGATTTCTCCTCTCTACTCATATTATAGATCATTAGTCAGAGTTGTTGCTTGGAAAATAATCTATCTGGTCCAATTGTACCTATTTAGTCTACTATTTTTAGACCTAATATAACAGAAGTGTGTTAAAGATGTACAGTTATTTGAAATGTCCTGTGTTAGGAAAGGAAACAAAAATTCTTGATTCATCTATGTATAGTTTGACCATTGAAGTGTCCTTTGTCATTTAATGTTGTTAGATGAAAACTAATTTTTTCTTGGATGGAAAAATTTTATAAAAGCCTAAATTTTCAACCACATGTTTCTGATCCTAGATTATATGACCTTCTTTATCTTGATTCTTTTTGTAATACTCCATTTTCTTTGTTTAGCATTTACCATATCGAAATACTCAACTATGTGTTTAGTTTTCATATAAGGAAACAATTTATTTCAAATAAATATTATATATATAATTCTTTTTCTAGCTAAAATCAATCCTCCTTTGTAAGTTGAGAATTATAAGGTGGTTTACCAAATATACAAGGATCTAGTTGTCTTGTGATTAAATAGATTCATATCATGAAATTAAAATATTGAAATATTGGGAGCATTAAGCCACCAAAAGGATGCGGTTGTTTTCGGAGGGAACTTTTAAGTATAGGCAGTTCAAGTATAGACAGGATTAGGAAAATGGAATAGGAAATTTGGTTTAACAATTGGCTGCCTCCAGGTTAACTGTTGAGAAGGTTTGGTCCAACATCAAGGCATAGGATATTTAATTCCAGAGAATGGCTTCAGATCTGATGGCATATAATGGTTGGTCCTTTTGCCCCCAGCTGTAATATGAACCCATCTTATCATTTGGGAGGCACTTACAAGACTTGGACTTTAGGGAGTTTTGAAGGTTTAACAAGTTCGGCATTGCAAAAAATTTAAACCATGAAGAAAACAAGAAAGTAGAATGAATTTGCTTGAACCAATAATAATCTGTTCGCAGAAAGGAATTAAAGATTGTTCAAAAATTAAAGACTGAAGAAAGATTTGCTATTAAAAGATTTTGACTGACATAAGAAAGAAGCTGGGTATTGATAGGTCTCTTATAGTTGCCCATATATCCTTCATAACCTACATCTATTGGATTCTTAATAGTACCCTTATGGTTGCCTTTTCCATGGTATTTATATTTAACATCAAGATGCTCATGTGAATCTTTCTTTTGGATGTCTAGATCTTTCACCTTCCCATCTCCATGTTTGGAGAAATTTAAGAAACTTGCTATAATTAAAAGGAAAAATAAGTGTATATAATCAGTTCATTTGAACGCTATAACAACACTAGCGGCAGGCCTTAATATCTCAGTTATTCTGGGTCAGGCTACTAGAAACAAATGGCTAACTTCTTCCGTCATGTGCAATTCATGCAATCATGATGTTTTGGCAGATTTTCTTGAAAAGAAATCACAATCTTGATGTTTTAGTGTGTTTTCAAGAAAATAGTCACAATTATTATTTATGGGCATGTAAATAAATTCATGATCAGATATCATTTTCTTCTGGTGTTCGATAATATGACTTCTTAATGTATAAGAGACAGAATCAAGTACTTTACAAGTTTGCATCACACATGATACTAATTTGGTTCACAGAATTTCTGAAATTGAGAATGATATTGTCAATCACTTGTTTGGATTCTTTTGTCGAACCATAAGTAGCAAACTCTCCTTACTCCTAAGCATATTACAGAGAGAGCTAGTCCATCATAGTGATTGGTAAATTGGGCTGCTAGTAATGCATACATACCTGTTCAAACGGATAATTCCCCATCAATTTATTCACTTAAACTTACATGTAAATAACATGATTTACTTGGATTGTTGCATAACAGTTTAACTTCTTAGTATAGGCCTGTTGCTTTCTGCTTTTAAGTTAAAATGCCTTTAATATGATTTCCTATGGTATTGTTTGTCAAATTATTATTTACATACATTATATTTTCGCATTAAGGTAGGGTTTTTGTCCAGAAGATAGTTTCTTCATTTAATAAAATATATAAATTTGAGTGTTATTAACTTTCTGTCATATCTTTATATGTTGTTCTGTATTTGAGCCCTAGATTTGCTGGTTTAGACTGTATATTTAAACAAGTTATGAAGTTTATTTCTTAGTTACTACTACATACTTTACATGTTTTAACTTTAAGACAATTAGTCCAACAATGTATCAAATTAGGTTGCAGAAAGGCAGGGGAAATATCTGTCTAACCTGTTGAACCAAATTGGTAAAGCTGGTGGAGGATACAGAAATGCTGCAGCAAATCTAGAACTTGGTGATCCTTTTGTATATAGGCATCTAGGAAGCATGGCAACAGTTGGAAGATACAAAGCTCTTGTAGATCTCAGGCAAAACAAGGTAGCTTCCCACTTTATCTTTCTGATTGCTGTTATCTTAGTGTTGCGCTTAAACTAAAATAATTGTAAAAACATTCTCAGGACGATAAGGGGCTTTCTCTTACGGGTTTCATTAGCTGGTTCATTTGGCGATCAGCATATTTAACACGTGTGATAAGTTGGAGGAACAGATTCTATGTTGCAGTTAACTGGCTCACTACATTTGTATTTGGTCGTGATATAAGCCGCATCTAAAATGAGAAATCCAGGTACCAAGAACCTCTTCGATGGCTTCTTTTTACCATGTGTTGCACTCAGTCTTCCATCTGACCTACCTCTTCAGCATTTTATCAGATCGATGCTACTAATATTATCAGTATCACAAATATGTTAGTTAGTATGCTTTTTAGAATTTTGAGAGAACAATCCTACGTAATCAGTCTTAATGCTGTTCACCTTCTGATTCAAAGTATCCACATGGTATTAAAATAATATTCTTCCACTTGCATTTGACCTATAATGTAAACATATATTCATCGTAGCTTCATAGCACAGACCCGTATCATAAACCTTTTATCTACTGGTATGACACTCTGAGATCTCAACTACTAGCTCATAGATCCAAATGCTTCAATTTTTTGTTGCTTGCATGAATTACCAAATGCCACGTTCTATTGAGTCACTTCTCTTCAAACCGACAAAGAAGAGACTTCCTAATTCTAATGGTTAAACTGTGGTTCTGTTGTTTCCGCTCTTTACTAATCACTGTCACTTTGATCAAGCGTAAATTAGTTTTTGGAGTTGACAACTTGGCATGACAGCATGTTGCATTCATTATATTTATCCAACAGGCTTGGTTGATGCATTTCTTGAAATGAATAATGATTTCCAATTCTGGTTCCTTTTGCAGGCCACTTGCATCCTTTTTGACAAATCATCTGAGATCAGTTACAAGGAATGTACTTCATACATTTAATGTGGTGCCATGAATCAAATATTGTGTGCTCTGGAGCCAGGAGGGTGATTAAAGCTGGCAAATTATTGCTTCATTTGTGAGTGGTCTACCTGTGTAGGCTCATATAATGGATATGTAACTAGATACTATTTTGATTACATGTCTTCTTGTCTGGGCAAAGTAGATGGATTGTGCTCTATAATTTTGAAGCATCGATTGTGAAGCCTTGATGTTGACTTTAATACAATATACACATAATTGATGTCTTATCAAATGATTCATCCTTATATTTGCACTCCATGTTCTCATAATGAATTATTCATGAGACAGTGGAGATGGATTGCTCTCTTGGAAGCATATTTCATGTCAAGAACAAAGATATTGTTAGCTAACTTGTTAGAGAGTTTGGCATTCTCACAATCATGATTTTTTTTTTTCATATCCCAAAATTTGTGCAGGATTTATAATATAGATGAAGTTGTTAATTTCATCAATTATAGATGACTTCCTGCTTTTTGGAGATTAAATTAAATTATACAAACTTAGGAAACTTATCTCCACCAAATTAAAAAAAAAAGTAATTCCTCAAAATCAGAAAAATAACTTTAAAAAACAATCTCCACAAATCAGAAATATAAGTAAAATTAGTCAACACCATCTAATTATTTTGGATTGAGGAACCAACCGATTCTGTATATATAAATTTAATTTGTGTTTGAGCTCGAAATCGAGATCACGTCATCGTGGCCGTTCATACTAGTCATCAATTCACTGTCCCTGGTGAATCCTTTTGGTCGCTCACCAAGGTGCATATCTGTAATGAGATATTACATATCTTTTCTTATCTTCCCTTAGTCACGTGAATCAATCAATTAGAGATTATATAAATCTTCTTTCATATCTCCTTTGTCCTTGATCCATCGTACATAGTAGTGTTGTGAGGGGTATGAAGAGAGAAAAAGATAAGTCTGGTTCTCATTACAGATTAGCATTGATGTAGCTTTTGAATTCGACGACGGTATGCCCACGGATCAAATAAAAGTTTTTTGAATGACGTAGAGAGGCACACATCGTAAATTTAGAGCTATCATTATTTGATTTCAGATTTTAACATTAAAATTTTTCACATAATAGAAGTGTAATATGGTTTTTATGCGTGTTTGTACCTTTCTCTCACAAAAAAAGTGTTATTTGGTTTTTATTTACGACGCACAAGTGATTCATCTGTATTGTCGATCTACTTTTATATCTAGTCTGTTCTATCGCCTACTAGCGAGCGATGTGAGGTTCTTCGTGTTTGATCGATGGATCACTATCAACAGCTTAATGTCGATAATATTATTATTAAGGACGATAATCTTCGTTGGTCGCTAGCCTAGTCACAAGCAACGACTCAATGCAAGTACTATGAGGTCCGACGACCACATAACATTGCTGCATGTGATGTTTGTAACAATGCTATTGCCCGTGGTGGTTGCAACGACTATGACAACACTTGTCTAGTTCCCAATGGCTAAGCAATAGGACACGCGAGCACAGTCATGCGCCGCAACTACCGTGGAGGTCGACGATCAATGGTAAGGGCCTTTCACCCATGAGGAATTACAATATTGAAATGTAATTAGAACATTGAAATTATTTTTTTATCCATTGTTTTCATGTTTCTAATGATAAAACCGATGTTTCGGTAAATGAAACTAAATGTTTTACTTTTATAACTATAAGGATTTTAATATAAATTTTTAAAATTTATGATCGGAATATTATAAAAATCTAATTATATGCAATTAACCCAAATCTAATATCAGAAACATAACTCTAACACAATTTTAACTCCAAACATCTTGTACGAACATTTAATGATTTAAGATCATTTTATCCATTTTTTTCAACAAAAACAAACAACACCTATCTCAAAGACAACACTTGTGCTTATTTGCTATGAGGAAGACTAGGTGATGGGAGTCTAAGTGACGAGGAAGACGACGGACTGGCCATCGCAATCCTCCCCGCCTCTAAGCATCGGATATGGCGGAGCACGAGCGGCTCGCCATGTCGACCTTGATCGCGCCCTCCTTGGTGGTCACCGTTCGCAGGTAGCAGGAGTTCTCGTCGTTGTACTTGTAGTACGACCTGGTGCTCGCCATTCCCCATTGCGCCTCCTCCTCGTGCACCATGGCCGACCCCTCCGCCTCCTGCCGATCCGATAGCGTGCTCATGCTCGCCGCCGAGAGCTCTTTCACGTACGCCGCCTCATGCAGCTGGTGCGACAGCCGGGTGTTCTCCAACGTCGGCCCGCCCGCCACCCTCACCACCGACGTCTGCACCTGCAGCGGCGCTTCCATCAGCAGCTGCACCTTTCCCACCGTCCGCTGCCCGCTCTTCGTCGTCACCGCCGTCTTCTCCTTGTTTACCACGTCCACCTGCCGCACCGCCCCGCGGTTGTGCACCGAGACCTGGCTCTTGAACCGCACCTTCTGCGTCACGGTGGTGGTCATGTTGCCCTTGGAGGAGCTCACCCATCCCACGAACCGGAGCTGCCCCTCGGCGTCCACCTCCGAGTGCCCGTCCTGATTGTGCCACTGGGCGTTGCGGTTCACCTTCAGGGTGGGCGTGGTGTACTCCACTGTCCCGGCCTGCACGGCGTCGGACCACCGGTCCACCCAGAGGTGGAGGTTCGCCGACAGCAGCCAGTACTTCTGCGCGTCCTTCACCTCGATCGCGACCTCGTGCGGCCGCCCGTCGAGCAGCAGCTCGAGGAATGGAGTCAGGTCGATGTCGTGGGAGGGGATGTCGAAGGTGCCGATGGCCGTCACCGGTGACCAAAAGTAAGGGTTGATCGAGCTGGAGTAAATGACAGCGTACGGCACATGTCCCCCCACGAACCGGCCGTCGACCGTCGCGTACACCTGCCGGAACCCGCCGTTGGCCGTGGAGGCGGCCACGTCCCCGGCATTGTACGTGAAGCGGAGGGGATTCATGTACCAGGACTCGTCGTCGGCGTGGTAGGACACGAAGATCTCCAGCACAGCCCGGTACGTGTTCCTGGGGACGGTGACTGGCGCGGCCACCGCCTGCGGGTTACCGCTGATCTGGGACCAGAAGCCGCTGCCGTAAGACCCATGCTCTCGCGAGATGGGGATGACGAGGTCGGCCGGCTCACGGTAGAGCCCCCAGACGCCGGGGTGACCGGTGTGCGTCGAGCTCGCGGAGAGCTCTCCGCGGTAGAAGTGGAAGGAGACGTTGGCGGCGAGCACAGCGGCGAGATCGACGGCGGAGTTGTCGACGATCATGGAGACGGTGCCGCCGCCGGCGAGCCGGCTGAGGATGGCGGCATAGCGGGTGACGTCCTTCTGCACCCTCCAGAACGAGTCGGCGGCGGTGAGGAGGGGCGGGGTGCTGGTGCGGAGGATCTCCACGCCGTCGAGCCAGACGGCGGCCACGCGGTGCTTCCGGGCGGGGGCGGAGGCCGCCATGGCCACCTCGAGCACGACGCGGGTCCAGGGGGCGGAGCAGCCCGGGGGCTGCGTGTAGTTGATGGACACCACGGGAGGGGAGGCGACGCCGACGGCGAAGGCGTGGTCGAGGACGGCCACGGTGCATTTGGGCGTCCGGGCGGGGAGCGCCGGCGGAAGAGTCGGGTCGAGGAGCTCGACCCCGGCGCTGCTCGCGGGAGCATCGGGCACCACAGAAGGAAGCACAAGTGTGAAGGCTTGGAGGAAGAGGAGGAGGTGATGGAGATGCATGTCTTATGGTGGAGCGGAATCAACGGAGACGTGTATATATATATTTACTAGAGAGAGAGAGAGAGAGAGAGTGATGGAAAGGGAAGGGAAGAAGAAGATGGCGTGCGTGTAAAACGTTGATGGTTGTGTTTGTGGTGGGTTTACTGCAGTACTTTTACGGCACCGGCAAGCGTTTCTTCCTGCAAATTTCTTTCATCTACTGTTTGGGTTGTCTTCTTGTTGACGGAGAGTAATAATACGTCAAATAACCAAAAGCTACTGCGAGAGAGAGAATGGAAATTGTATTTGCAGTCAAAATAATAAGGGCTAAAAAAAATGCAATTGAGAATTTTGATTGGGTGAGCAAAATTATTCAATAAAGCTATTTATAATTCTCGCTCTGACCAAATTATTTCACCAATCAAATCTTCTCTTACATCCTATTAAAAGTTAAGTCACTTGGTAATCATATTATATATATATATATATGTCCTATTAAAATAAAAACATTATCCTAGTAACAATTAAAAATTAGTAACATGGTAAAAACACATAAAAAATTGTGGCTGCTGGGATTCGAGCCCAGGTCTCCACGGCCACAACGTGGAATTCTTACCACTAAACTACAGCCACTTTGTTGAAACCAGTTCGGTTATAATTTTAATTAAAGAAAACATAACTGCAAGCCACACTCTCATTTCTTGCCAAAGGGATTAAAAAAAATCAAATCCATTTAATATAAAAACAATCTAATTAATTAATTTTATCATTAAATATTTATTCTTTAAATACTAACATAATTCATCCTTACAAAGTTTTACAAACTATGCTGATTAGCACATTTAAGATTTATTGGATGAGTCTTTAAACTTTCGGTCCTTGACACATAGATCTCGTATATTATTAATATATCGTTTAAAATTTATTAAGATTGTGAATTGTGAATCATTAATAAATGAGTTTGGTGCATTTTTACTGGACATTTTAGGTATACTTTTTTTTAAAATTAAAAAATGGGTGTAAAATACAATGATTATTTTACAAGAGGATAACGACCACATAATAGCCGAGTCTATGATTACTAGGAAAAGAAAGTTCGAGGCTAAGAAAGTGACAAAGGAAGAAAAATATCGATGTCAAACCTTCATAGAAAGGCTATGAATTAACATATAATGGAATAATTAAATTCCTTCCCCTATCAATGCTTCACATACATACAGTGCTCTTCGGGCAAACATGGGAGAATGAGCTTTTTACGAACACCTCACCTCTTGAGGATGTCGCCTACGAAAAGAAACATGACAAGATACTATTGCTTCCATTAGGACCATGTGCATGATAATGAGGATTGTTATACCCTAAAAGAGTAAATCGATAAGTTAATCTAGAGAGATCATCTCCACAAGTTCTTGTCTAGACCAACTCTTTAAGTAAAGAGGATCCTGATTGATATCGGAAACTCTACAAACATATTTTATTGTAATGCCTTCTAAAAGATCAACATGCAAATAAAAGACCTATGGCCTATGTCCTCCACCCTCACAAGATTCACAAGGGACTCTATCACTCCATTGGAAAAACTATGAATCTCTATATTACTTTGAGATCCAATAGTTGCTCGAAGACAATGAAAAACAAGTTTTTGATAGTTGATATCTCATCTGCTTACAACAATATTATCGAATAGCCAACTCTCAATCGCATACATACCGTCGTATTAACTTACTATATGTTGCTAAAATTTATGAATAGCTTGGGAGCTGGGGAATTAAGAAGTGATCCCAATGACCTAAGGTAGTGCTACTTGACATCAGTCACCCTGCCCAAGAAGGTAGAGCTCTCCATCCAACACGGATCCATGAGAATCGTCACTAGTAAACCCTCGCCCAAAGGTGGGAGAACCCTTAGAGGAGATTTCTTTAGATCCTAAATGACCAAATTGCATTATTAAGATTGGATATGTATTATCTAAAGAAAAGAAAAAAGAGTTAGTCAACTCGATATCGATCTAAAGTATCACGTAATTCATCAAAAGCCTAGAAGATTTACTCTAGAGAGACATGGCCGTAGTAGAAAAAGTTAGTTAATAAACTCTTATATATATTGACTTTATCTGCTTAGTCCATTATTCAAAATGACTCACAAATGTAGTTCTCGTCAAGAAAAGTAATAAAAAATAAATAATATATATTGATTCAATGATTTCAACAAAGTCTATCTTAAGGATATCTTCCTCGTTCCTTGAATCAATCAGTTTGTTGTTTCAACTTTTAGTCACTAATTACTAACTTTCGTTGCATAATTAATATGAGAATCCTTTTATTATTATCAATCATATCTAACTTTACACCACCTTGAGATTATGTGGCATCGAGATAGATAGCTGACATTTCGCGTTGTACAATATAATTATCATCCTTTATTATAATTTTTTTTATCGAATAAGATTTAGAGAGGACTCAAATGATTGGCATTTATATTTTGTATGCCAAGTTGGGTGCAAGTGGATCGCAATGCGTCATGTTTTATGTGAGCATACCATGGCGATCAAACATCATGGGGTAAGCTGACGTGGGACCAGTTGGACCACGCATTGCATGTCATAAAGCAACACATGGATGGGGCCCATGGGCAGATCTATGATCCTGTGATCATAACATGGCATGAATCCCCGATGGGGCCTCCCCTCCCACTGTTGCTGCTGTTAGGTCTCGGATGACAATGAGCACGCAGGTCCGACCACGGCCACTGTTGCTGTTGGCAACAGCTCCGGCGACGTCGTGATCGTAAGAGCGTGGATGGCACGGTCGGCTTGGGTGGGGAGGGGGGGGAGAGGACTTGTCTCGCGGTCCATGTACGGCTGACACCGGACGCGTGAGGCTCGGCCTTGTTGCCTTGCGGTGGCTGCTGCAACCAGATCGACGCCCTGTGCACGAAGGTACACGCAAGGATCGTATCCTTGTCATGGCGCAGTGGAGTTGCACTCGCGACGTTTGCAGTACCAGGCATCCTGTGATGCCCAGGGGAGAAGACGCTGTGCTTAAAAGTATTTCTAATCATAATTCTTTTTTTTAATCTGTTTATTGAAGTTGCAATGTAAAGGGCAAACTATGTGACGCACCACCCGACTTCCATTGAGCAACCATTCTTCTTCCTCTTGCCTCGAAGCTTTGCCCAGCCAGGGGTTCGACGAAACACCAAGCTCTCTTCTTCTGCTCTTCTCACGGTAAGCGAGCGCTCCTGTTTCGCTTCTCCTCTCTCGCTCTTCCCTGTCTTTTTGAGAGAGAGGGAGGGGGGGGAGGCGAAGAGACGTGGAGGGAGTGGAGCGGCGCAAGGGAAGCAAAAGCAGAGGAAGCCGGTGCATGGACGCGGTGGACGCGGGCCCATCGAGGGCCGGAGGAGGCGACGCGGGTGCGCCGGCGGCGCCGAGTAGGTACGAGTCGCAGAAGCGGCGCGACTGGAACACCTTCCTGCAGTACCTGCGGAACCACAAGCCGCCGCTGGTGCTGGCGCGCTGCAGCGGGGCGCATGTCATCGAGTTCCTCCGGTACCTCGACCAGTTCGGGAAGACGAAGGTGCACGTCCCCGGGTGCGCCTTCTATGGCCACCCGAGCCCGCCGGCGCCCTGCGCCTGCCCGCTGCGCCAGGCCTGGGGCTCCCTCGACGCCCTCATCGGCCGCCTCCGCGCCGCCTACGAGGAGTCCGGCGGACCTCCTGAAACCAACCCCTTCGCCGCCCGCGCCGTCCGCATCTTCCTCCGCGACGTCCGCGACAGCCAGGCCAAGGCCCGCGGCATCCCCTACGAGAAGAAGAAGCGGAGGCGTGCGCCCACTGCTCCCGGCCAAGTCCATGGCGGAGGTGAGTCTTCCTCTTCCGCCGCTCTCAGTGGCGACAGTTCTGGTTCGGGCGCCGGTGAGGGATCTGCCGTTCCGCTGTGGGGCTCGTCTATTTCCTGATCTCTCTCCCCTCCCCCGCCTCCCCTCTCTTTCTCCTTGCTTTCTCTTTGTTAGTACTCACTGAGGAACTGAGAGATGGCTCTTCCTTTTTGTTCCCTCAAAACATGTTTGGATTCGATGTGATGACCGGCGACTTCAACTCATCATTCTGGTCACAATGCGCAACAAAAGATCGAGATCGTTGCCATGCTCAGTCTATTCCATCCGTTTGGTAGAACTGAGAGGTGCAATTCCTTGACGATCTGCTTCTGTTCCTCTACCTGGTTTCCAATATCTCTGCAATGTCTCGTTCTCTCCCATCCTCGCCTACTTTCATCACGCTGTGCTCATCAGATCCTTCTCATCTCGTCTTCTTTTCGCTCCATCAATCCATCTTACTGGATCTGTTGTGCAGCAACAGCATATCTGTCTCCTATACGGCTTTAAGCGTTCATGGACCTCAGATTTCCGCTGCAACGAGATCGAACTCCATGGTCCCCTTCTGGTGTCAATCTAGTCCTGACCAACACGTGCGTCTTCGATCTGACTCACCCTCCCTCTCACTCTCTTTAGCTCTTCTCCTTCCTCCTCTTCCTCTTCCCCTCTCCCTCCCTCTCCCTCTCTCTCTCTCTCTCTCTCTCTCTCTCTCTCTCTCTCTCTCTCTCTCTCTCTCTGCACCTCAACTTCTCTCTCCCTTCTCAGGCTCAAGAACCTTTTTCTTACAGTAGCATCTGTGATCATTACCACCTGAGTCATGCCTACTTCCTTGAGCAAGTTACTGCTACATTTTTACTGATATCTATGATCATTGCCGCCTTTTACACCTTCAACTATTCACCCTCATAACTTTGTCTACTGTTCATCATCTACTCCTCTCTCTCTCTCTCTCTCTCTCTCTCTCTCTCTCTCTCTCTCTCTCTCTCTCTCTCTCTCTTCTCTCTCTTGTTAGTGGAACAGAGCTTTGACAATAGCATGTGCTGCAATGGGGCTTGATGGCTTCTAAACCTGAATGAAGTTTTCCTTTCTCTCTCTTTTGCCTTTCATTTGGTTTTCTTATCCTTCGATGATGGAGTGGAGTAAGATATGCCTGCTGTTCCAGTTGAAATGTTCCTAAGCATTCGTGAGCTAATCATGATAACAGGCAACCTTCTCACACTGTAACTTAATCGAGTAAGCCAAGGAAGAACAAGCGGAAATGGTTCTAAAACCACTTCTGATTAGCTACAAACTATTAAACGATGCATGAAATCATCGATTGCTGTGCCTTGCAATGACAGCCATCTAAAACTGTGAATTAAGCCTGCTGTAATGAAGCCTTCTTACAATTAGGGTTTTTCTAGGGTTTACTTGTTGTACCTTGCTATGTGGATTGTGCCGAAGGATGGTTTAGGAAGCCGATGCATAGCACAGCAGATCTCTTGTTGGAATAGAACCAACAGTTGAAGATACCATCAGGAAATGAGCTCAAATAGTCTGCCATATGTGGAAGAACAGATGTAGGCCCAGCTTGTGTGTCTGCTTGCACGCAGTGACATGATAATATTTCTGAAAGATCAATAGATCTCAAAGATGTCTGCTGTTGTCCGATCATGGAGTTTGATTCGATGCCTGCATTTTAGGTCAACATATTGGCTGGCAGATCAACAACAGGCGTGGCTTCTTTGAAACATCTTCTCAAGGTTTAGAATGTTGACATGACCTTACACTCCATCATTGTGTCAATGTCTCCGACTATATATGGAATTTATTGTGATCATAGAGATCAACATTACAATTAACTTGATTGGATTCAGTATTGGAAGCTACATAAAAATAATAATAATAATAAATCATGTGATATAGGGTCATTTTCTTTGTCATTATTAACTTTTCTTACTAAGAAACCTGCCTATGATCATTAGGCATTTGTGTTGTAGAGAAACTAAATACTAATCATGGTTTTAGAGTGTATAGTTACCGAGAAACCGGCTTTTACTAGTGCATTAGGAATATTTAAGTTCAGAGATCATATTTGTTATCATTGAAAAAGATTTCAGCAAACCTAAAGAAAAGCAAGTGTAGAAAACCAAATTCTAAGTATTAATAATGTTAAGTTGATCCATAGTTGATGGTCTTCACCAACACACATGCCCAAAACATGGAGAACAAAAGTATTTAAGCTGTTGATCTTGTGACAGCATAGAAATCACAAGGTAGGAAAATTTTGAACTAAATTGAAGAAAAGAACTGCTAAGATGTAATGTATTCATCAGCTTAATGCTCATCATCCATGGTGCATAGCTACATGTGAAGTTGCTTACATCTCTCACTCCCATGGTTTGACAAAACTATATCTATGTTGATGGAAGGATGCTGCAAGAACTTGAGATGATTAGATCATGATGATTATGAAATATTGTTTCATATCATGCATACTTTCATATTATGTATGTAACATGATGCATCTTACACTGCTAAATTGTGTAACCTATTTAACCTTAAGCAATGCCCTAGAACATATTTTTCTTACAAATAGAACTTCAATAATAATAATCTTGGCAATGTTTCTTTTTGATAATTGATTCCAAATCTATTTTCCAAGCTTAGTTGTCCACTATCTTATTGCTTTTATTGTATCAAATCAAGGATTAACCTTATCTATTTGTCGGTCATGACGGAATCGAAGATGACTCAAGAACTTAATTAGTGCTCTTCATGATCAAGTCAACACCAACATGAATCAAGACAATGAGAAACATTGCATCTTCCAAACAAGGTCAACATTACTTTCTGTCTCAATGGTGATTCAATGAAGATGATTTATTGAAGGTTAAAGGTGTTGCTAACAAATGAAAGACATCATGCTTGGTTCAATAGATTGTTACCAAATGGAAGAGAAAGAAAGGGCCCTTTTAGGAATTAATTAGAAATAGAGTTGGCTCCAAATGAAATATTTATGATAGAGAAAATTACTATTGTATAGTTTTATTCCTTTGTCTTTAGCATGATAAATACCTATTTGAAATATAGGTTAATTCTGTGACAAAATCAACTACAAAAAAATTAATTGGAGACATACTAATTTTTTCTTTACTGGTTGTGTGTTGGGGAAAAAAAAAGTTGTATGTTAGAAAACTAATAAAAAAACTATTCTAAGAGAAAATTGAACATGTTATTTAATTCAAAATGTCTATTCTTGTTATGTTATTGCAAGTTCCTTCCTTATGAATTCAAGAATAAATTATATTCAATGGCATGGTTTTGAAGTAGTATATCTTCCGACCTTAGATCAATAAGAATTTGTTAAATTCTATTCATTTAGCTTAAACTGTTCTTACTATTCTTTTATACAACTTAAAAGTTGAAGTATATGAATTATATCTAATATACATTAAAAAAAATTGATCGAGATAAAGATAACTCCTAAAGTCAAGAATCTAACATATGATTAGCATGCTCGAGCAAATCGATTCAAGCTTGTATGTCCAAGTCTAAATAAAAATTGATTATTACATGAATATTTTTCAAAATTAAACATTGGATGAAATTAAATTCCAAAAACTCACTCAAGCTATTAAGAAAAAGCCCAAAATATAATTATTTGAATCCGTAGCGTTGCTTGTTCATCTGCAGAGCCTGGTCTTCCGAAAGCACTTGATCATCACTGTGGTCTGCAGTGGAAATGCTTTGGGATGGAGCTTTACAGTTATCCTGTCTTCTTGCAGGGGGTAGTAGTACGCACTGTGAACGTTGGAGCAGGCTGCATCAACGGGCAGCCACCGCCAGGGGAGGAGGTGCAGGCGGAGGGGCCGCGGACGTGAAGCCAGGCGGCGATTCCGGAGATTGAGGTCACGCGTACGTGTTGGGGCCCCGATCCCACGCCCTTTTGACTCGGTGTCGACTCGGTCTCCGACAGAGAAATCTGCACCCCGGATTCGACACCTTCAGCGGTGGGGCCGCCGCCTGCACTCGGCCCCCACGGAGGGCAGCTCCGGAGCCCCACCGCTTCCGCCACCACCGCCATGGCCACCTACATGCGTGCCGGAGTGAAGAAACGCCATGCGAAGTAAATGTTGGAGATTTTATCTTAAAAATACAAATCTCACAATTTATTTTATTTTATGTTTTTTTTTTTTTACTTTACTTGTTTCCTTGTTGTGTGTTCGTTATGATTCATTGGGGGGTTGTAGTGCATGAACTCCTCTTGCATTATTTCTGTGATGAAGATGTTATTTCTATAAGTTTTTTTTTTCAACCATAAAAAAATTATCAATATAAAGGTATTAAAGAGATATATGTCGAATTGAGATTAGATGGAAGAAAACTCCTCTAGGGTGGTTCAAATTCAAATTTAATAGGAATAATTCTTGAAAACGAATCGAGCGTAAATTAAGATTTTTTTTTTCTTTTTATGAAGTAGCTTATTGTTTAGAGCCTCCTTTTACTATTAACAATCTCCTTATTATTCATTCACAATCTTTTAAAAAATTAATAAAAATAATATATTATTATTTACAATCTCATTAATTTGGTTTTACCATTTTTTTTCCCCCTTACAACTCTTGCTATCGTACCCTATGCACCTTTTAGTCATCGATACTCCCTATCGTGAGATATGGATCTTACGGGTAATTTGCTCGTTGTCACCTCAACATTGTTCTTCGAGGAGGATGAGGAGAAAGAAAATAGTATTTATGTCCATTTATAGAAGTATAATCATGAAATATTAATATTTTTAAAATATGATTGTGAATAATTAGGAGGAGTTAACAATAATAATCTCAAAGTCATCATTTGACTTAGTTCACTATAGAGTTATAAATAATAATGTAACACAAAGTTTAAGCTAGTATTGCTGTGGATCAAGCTTTAAATACATCATTTGACTTTTCCAATATATTGATTACACACATGAATATATTCCAAGTGCTACCTATGTCCCTTATGGTTGGCTTGGACTTTGGATCTTTTCCCCACCAATTGTTTCTATCAAGAATCACTTGCATGTGTTTGTGATGGTAGATTGATAGAGTTGTGACTGTGGTCAGCAAAACACAGATCATGGGATGCAATTTGCTTCATGCAATTTAATGTTTCTCACCAGGCTGTTCTAAGTTATGATAACCTGCCAGGTTCAAGAAGTGGAGTTGGAATCATCAATGTTGATGTAACTTAAAGCAAAAGTTTGATCTGCTTCTTGTTCAACCAATCCAGATACTGTATATTAAGGCATTTATCGAAGCAAAGTACATCGATGCAGTCTTTTGTTTCTCCCCAGTCTTTATTCACATTACAACAGAGAAGGCCATGGAGAAACAACCCTACTACTGTTCAGGGACAGGACACAAGTTCGAGTAATTACAATGTTCTTCGCAAAGCTCATGCAGCATCTCCTTCATGGAGAAGCATCTGATCGAAATGCCAAACTCCTGAAAGATAATTCAAAGAAACACGAGTGATTCGGATATGCCGATACCGATACAAAGGAATGCGATGCAGATGTCATTAGATAAAGCCTTACCGTGTCCTTTTCCCACTCTTCGCAACTGAGCAACGTATTCGGATATCTTTTTAATTGCTTCAACCTGAAAATTTGAGGTGAACCAATGGAATTATAATGAATACCTTATTTTGATGTATTAAATGATACAAAACTTATATCGAGCAGAAAATAAATAAGTAAATGAACATTGTGCCCTGTAAGATCCATATCTCGCACCGACGAAGACTACCGGATATACTACTGCAGCTTATCTCGACTCCAGAGTTACATAAACCGCATCGATACTATGTCATCCATATATAAACTTGTCATAGACAAACTATCGTAGATCAGCTATCTATGGATGGACGAGATCACTCAATAAGCCAAAAACTACACATGCTTGAATCTTCCGATGACTATAGGTTGAGCACTAAATTCTGATGACTACAGAATGATTCAAAGCAAGAACCAGAATTAAGGAATAGGCTTCACCTGCTCTCCAAGAAACTCGCTCTCGATGAAGTCTGCCATCTGGGCATCGTTTTGTTTTTGAGCTACCTGTTCATCCAATTCAAAAGCTGATGAGGGCCAGAACCTAAAACGAAGTTGTTAGACAATTAATCAATGCTTTCAACACAGGATCACTTACACAGTGTAGATCGAGTAGCTTCTCATTTGTCAGCTTCTCAAGAGACAAAGCCAATTCCATTGCTGAAACAGATACCACAAACCTTTCAGACTCATGGAACATGATTGGAAATATAAATAATAAGACAACTAAGCACAAGTGACTGAAGCTATTAGCTCCTTCAATCCAAAGAACAATAATCAACCTCAAATCCCTTACAATTCCAATAATACATTGTCAAATATTGAAGCATGTGTGGAAATTATCACGGTTATTTTCAGAAATAAAATGTATATTGTTGCACGCATATGCTACCAAAACATAAAGCGAGTCGTTAGATTAGATCATCAAATATGAAAAATCTTTGTCCGCGGTTGCTCGTATTTTCCGGTGAAAAGGATCAGTCTGCTTTTTTGGTAGGTACCTTATCAAACCCTCACAGTTTTGATGTTATCTTGTGCATCCACTTCTCTATGGCAGTTTGACATGTGCAGTACATTTAAGCACATGAAAAAATTTCAAATTAATGCAATTGTCGATATCAATAAGCATGTCAAAGTTTATATAGATTAATTAACAAAAAAAAAAAAGGCTTTAGATCGGTCCACGCTACTTGGTATTTATAGACACATCTTGAACAAGCTAATATTAACAACATACCCACATATTAGTCCTTACCATACAACGCGTCGCCTTTCGTAGGATGATCAAACTCGGTCAAGGGCATAACTATAGGCAGAAGCTTCACTCTTCCTCCCCTTTTGTTCTGATCACAGAAAAATCCAGCCTCAAATATCATAAAACAAAAAAGTAACACTTGGGCCAACTCTATATCTGAATACCACAAAAGAAAAGGAAGAAAAAAGATTTGAGAGGAGGAGAAGTTTGGTTCACACCTGGTACTTCATCAGCTTCTCAGCATGGTCCCTTTCCTCCTGGCTCGATTCCCTGAAGAATCTGAATGAATGGCAACAGAACAGATTTGCTCTTATGCACAAAAAACAGAGATGAATACAAGCACAGACTCAGATTTCCCAAAGACTTACTTGGCGAGACCTTTTAGCGCAACGTTGTCCCGATCAAAGTAGGCAAACAAGGCATGGTATACATATGACACATTGTATTCCACACTGAAATAAAAGCACCGCGGATCAACAAGAAAAATCTTAGAATTGTTGCAGCTAGTACAAAGATCACAAGTTTTCTGAAGAACCAATATATAAGTAAAAACCAAGTCAAGACTTTTTGCATAGAAATAACTGCACAAAAATAGTAAAAGATTGTCAACAAAATAAGAAAAAGCATTAGATATTTTTGCTACAGGATTCCAGAATTCAAATATCTAAATCAATACGTTTAAGAAGGTTCCATCTGTTTTCTCACAAGAGACAAGAAAATACAACATGGATTTAAAAAAAACCTCATCTTAGCACAGTCATAAGAAAATTGTTCATCAAAACCTCAGGAACTGCTATGCAAAGATTATGAATTTAATAATGGATCGAGTCTTTTCTTATAAGCTTTTGGGATCACCAGTCACCCAGTTCGAAATATTTATGCACCATCCTTCTCTCAAATTAGCTTGCGTACACTTGGGTCCTTTTACAGGTGTCAAGGTTTAACCGGCTTGCACCAAAGGGGAAATGCTAAGAGTTCAGTAGAAATTAATCTCTTTACTAACAATACAAAATATTTATAGATACAAAGTAAGAAAACATCCAACAAAGAACAAAATCATATCTTTTTGTTACTAGAATATAAATAACAGAGCCAACCAATATCTTTCCTTTAAGAAAATAAGACAAAACAAATCAGAAGAGAATAATGGTATCTTCAAAAAAAAAATCATTTTGTTTTCCCTCAGAAGGAATAATATATTCAACAAAATCAATTTTTTTGGTACAAGATCTCAGAATACCACAAGAAAACTAATTTTTCTTGACAAGGAAAAAAAAAAAGGAACGAAGAATCCATGGATTGGAGAAACAAGATACTTGATCTGGAGGTTGACGGCGGCCTCGCAGTCGTCGGCATACTTCTGGCGGGCGAGGGACTGGTCGGGGGAGACGGGCACGAGCGACACCTGGTTGCTCTTGAGCTCCTCAAAGGGCTCGAAGATGACGCCGGTGATGGCATGGTCGCCACCGGCAGCGGCGAAGACGGGCCCGGCCCGGGCCCTCCCATTCGGAAGCTTCAAGTAGGAGCGGAGAGAGGGGTTGCCAGGCGACAGCGAGGGATGGGAGGAAGAGGGGGAGAGAAGGGCGAGCCGAGGAGGAGCCTTGAGAAGCATGGCTGGTCGTGAGAAGGCGGAGGAGGAGGAGGAGAGAATGTGTGGCCGAGAGGGGGACGAGGAGGTTGATGGAGGGCTGATGTTGTTATAGGGGAGGGAGGGAGGAAATGGACGGCTGTGATCGAGGAAGGTGGCGCGTGGAGGCCTCATGGCCGACTCGAGTGCGTGGGGGATTTGATGGATGCGATTGAGGAATCTTCACAAAATATCCCTTTCTATTTTATTTTATTTTATTTATTGGTTGGCTCTTTTTTTCTCCCCTGTTTCCGAGAAGGTGACTTAAATTAACTAATTATTGTTATTTTCCTAATTATTAGACTCCAATTAACTGGCTAAATTAGCTATTAAGGGAGAAAAGAATTCCATCGGCAGTTGGGTTATCATTAATTAATTAAAGCAACTTTATTTATCCTTTAATATGCTTTAATTTCAGTGCATGAGAGAGTCCTCAAATGATTGATATCTATCGACCGGTAGGATCAACATTTATTTTTCCTTGGTTTTTAGTGCACAAAAGGTTTGAATCGGCAAAATAAAAAAAAAAGGGTTAAAAGACAAAAAGTTCCACGGAGTCATCGTTAGCCCGTCGTCCACGTCTCTCGTCATTGCTTTCCGCCTTCGTGGTAGCGGTCTATTCCAGGGCATGTGGCCTCCACAAGTTCGAGCGGCCACACCGATCCGATGGAGGGAACGAGACCGATAGGTGTATGATGATATGCCTCAACGACTTTCTGGGGAAGCTCCTGTTGCTGGCGAAGCACTCTGCCGAAGCGGAGTCCTTTTCTAAGGTGTGTTTCGTTTTCTTGCCTTCTCGGTTGACCGGAAAGCATTGACGAGAGCAATATGAGATTTGAGAAAATACAAAGGCCGACCATTATGCAGGTCTAAATGGCTTGCTCATAATGCGACATCGTAGATAAGGATGACAGATAAGGTCGAGTTCCTTCATGTCTAAGTACTCACTAAGCCCAATGGGGCTGTTCTTCTTGGGGGCGGCTTTTACATATCTATCATTTTCAAATTTTGCATACAGCATATATGTAAAATTCATCCATTTCACTCCCATTAACTTCTCTCTAGTAAACTTTGGCCGATTTCTATTTGTCGAGGTTGCTTTTGAGGTCTACATCCTATTAGGTGGGACTTCAGTTGTCAAAGACTTTGGCTTGTCCAGTTGTGACAATTATAATACAATATATAAGATATTATATAAAATATTTCATTGAAATTAAAATTTTAAGAGGCAAATACAAGCTTAGTAATTTGAAATTAAAAGTAGAAGTTTAGCATCATCATACAAAGGATCAAGGAGATTACTATGGTGGCATTTAAGTAGGTCTCTAAGTTTTGTTTCGATATATAGGCCAAAGTGAAACTTAGAGGGGAGAATACCTAAATCAATAAATTTATAATGAATTAAAATCTACGATATACTGATTTTTCTTTTACAAATAAAACTACTGATGTCATGAATACATGGAATATGTCCTCACCACCTATAGTATGATACATCTAGTTCTTCCTAAAGAGTTTATAGGATGGAGTTTGATTGGTACATGAATAAACTCCTCCATCATTTGAGTATTCCTTTTTGAAGTCAAATGGTTTTGATTTCAGCTTCAGGACAAGAACTATCATGCATCTTAAAAATATTCTTTGGTTCTTACTATTGCCAAAAATTTCAAGAACATAGATAGCTATTTTTTAAATAATTTAAGCTTTTGATTAGCTGGAATGCATGTAAGTCAAACTGAGAACCATTAGTCAAAATAGAAAATGAGTTGCTAGTGTTGCAAGTCATCATCAACCTGCTCAAGAGATTGGTATATATAGGCAACTAAGGACATGAATAGATCAATTTTTATCATATATTGACTGTGATCAGTTACCATGGATTCTTCTCCTAGAAGGAATGGTTAAATCTGTGAATAAAAAAAGAAGAAGAATGGTTGACCCTCTTTATAAGAACTTTATCTCCAATTGTGTGCCAATACATTTGTGGGTTTGGAGATAAGAATAGTTGTCTAAGATATCTTTCATCAATTACAGCATCATTGATTTAGTCATTGTACAGAGTGTCTTGGACAAGAAAGATGGGACAACTCTGAAAGGGTCATGCCATATACTGGTGCTAAACTTAGGATCTTGTTGTTGATTTATAAGAACATAAACATCAATATGTGTTTTTAATTGATGGATATTGTTGATCTTATTTTTGAGTGAACTTTGAGATCTGAATCCTGCATAATGTTTGTGTTATTTTCAGACAATAAGCTCTCTAGCCCATATGAAATGCATACAATCTTCAATTTCTCACATTTATATTGTTAATTATGCTACTACACTCTTAATTGCAGTGATAAATACTCTTGTCTTATTCTTTAGAAGAATAAATCATAATTAATGTCAGTTATTAAAATACAAGTACATATTGTTTCTGTCATGTATATTGTGTTGTTATCTGGTATAATATAGTCTTCAAGACCAAAATTCCAATCAATTAGTGCTAAGCTTAGGGTCTTGTTATTGATTAATAAGAACATAAAAATTAAAAGGTGTTTTAATTAATTAATACTCTGAATCTTTTTTTTAAAATGAACTTTGGTGTCTGAATCTTGCACAGCATTTGTGTAATTTTTAGCTACTGAAATTTCTCCTACTACACTGTTAATTATAATGATAAACACTCATATATGTACTTTAGAAGAATAAAACATCATTACCTAATTATTATAAGTTATTAACCATCTTTTTTCTATTAGGTTGGTTGTTTTGTTATTAATAATATTATAGTCTTAAACACCAAAATTTTAATCATTATTATTATTATTATTATTATTTTATATAAAGGGTAAGTATATAAGATGTGAGTCGAGCTCAGCATTTTGCAATAATGATCTATCCAAGTTTTTATGGGTTAAATTAGTCAAAATTTTATTTAATTCAATTATTAATTATATCGATTAGCATCAGACAATTCTATATGAATAAAAAAAGATGCAACTCTAAAATGTTTAGTTGTTAAGCCAATTTCCAAGGAAAAATAGTTAGTTTCAACTATCTGCTTAAATGATTTAAAAAAAAAAACAAAAGTTGTACAAATTTTTTCAGCTGAACAATGTAGATTGTGTTCAAGCTATGCTGATAAAGTTTTTATCTTAAATAAAAGGGGAATTCACACATTTATTCTTTCAATTTTTTTGAAAATAGCATGTTAATTTTTTTTATTGTCCCTCTTATTAGCATTCATAAAAAAATTAAACTCCGGTCAAACAAGGTTGACGATGGTAACATTAGTTAATTTTAGTTAAAAGAGTATTTAAATACCTAACTTAATCTAATATTCTCATAAATATATTAAAAAAATCAAATATATTCATGCCATTTCAAATTTCAATTTATAGATCTCATCAAGCCTTCAAATAAGTTCCAACTTTTATTATCTTTAGGGAGGATGAATTCAAGATTTTAATTCTTGTCAGTTACCGATTTTGGCTAACTCATAATATCTTTTTATTTTTGTCCCTCTAAATATAAATTTGGGAAACATTGAAACAAGCAGTGGATGCTAATAAGATTATGCAGATGCAAATATTTGATGATATATATTGTAAAAACAATTTGATGAGATATATAAGCTACATAATATATAAACATAAACATAAATATAAATATAAATATAAAATATATAGGCTATTTTCCATAGATATTTTATAAAACCAATTTAAGCACTCTTACCATGTGTGAACAGTTGTTCCGTTCATGTTCGTCAAAGTCACGTGGGACCGGACCCGTGGGGTCCAAGACTTCCCCTAATCACAAGGCAGGTAAGACAAAGGGGTACGGCGATTCCGAAGAAAAGAAACTATCGGCCTACTTAAACCCTATATCGATCCGGGAGACTGCGTGCCCTAACAAGTCGCCTCCCGTCTCTCTTTCTCGCGCTCTGCGTTCGATTTCCCCTTCTTCTCTTCCTCGGGGGAGCGACAGCAAAAGACCTAATCGATGTCAGGTTCGTACGGTTCCGGCGGGCTCGATGAGACCGCGCCGCCTCCGCGAGGCGGTGGGTATGGCCGAGGCCGCGGCGGTGGCGGAGGCGGAGGCGGAGGCGGTGGCGGCTTTGGTGGAAATCCCGGGAATCGAGGTTCTCGATCCTTTTTTTCTAAAGTGCCCTTGAAAGTTGTCATTGGTTTTTGGTCTCGTCGATGTAGGTTTTGGCTTTCTGTAGATCTAGGGTTTAGTTTCTGACCTGTCTGCCGTTTTATGTAGGCGGCGGCGGAGGCGGATATGGGGGCGGAGGGTATCAAGGTGGCGATCGTGGTAACCGTGGAGGTGGTGGGGGAAGCCGAGGTGGTGGCCGCGGTGGCGGAGTTGGCCGGGAGGGTGATTGGCGCTGCCCCAACCCCAGGTCCTCTAATTTCCCCTTCGGGGTTTCACTTGTTATATGATTCTAGTACATTTAATTGTCTTTTCCTGTTGATAAAGTTGAGTTTTTTGTGCAGTTGCGGAAACCTGAACTTTGCGAGAAGAGTGGAGTGCAACAAGTGTGGTGCTCCTAGCCCTGGTGGTGGTGCTGGTCGTGGTGGAGGCTCTGGTGACAGTAACAGAGGTGATGGAGGTGGTGGTTATAATCGAGGTGGTGGTGATTATAATGGTGGAGGTGGTGGTGGTCGTGGTGGTTATAATAGCGGTGGACGGGGGCATGCTGGGAACCGCGGTGGTAGGAGCACTGATTATGGGGGAAGAGGTGGATCTTACAATAATGAGAGGGAGGATGGTGGTTATGGTCAAGTTGCACCACCACCTCCAGCTGCATATGGTGGCCCTGTTGGAAATTATCCTCCTGCTCCTAATCCCTATAGTGCAAATAATACTTATGCCGGTGATTCTGTTCCACCTCCTAGTGGCTACGGGGGCCCCAATTCTTACCCTCCTTCATATGGCGCTCCTCCAAATGCATATGGCACTGAAGGTCCTGCAGGTCGTGGTGGTCCACCGTCTAGCTATGGTGCTCCGCCATCTGCATATAGTGGCGGGTATGGTGATCGTTCGAATGCTGGCCGTGATGGTGGTGCTCCACCGCGCCATGGTGGTGGTTCATATGGTGCTGCTCCTGGTGATCCTACTGCCACTATTAAACAGTGTGATGAAAATTGTGGAGAATCCTGTGATAACTCGAGGATTTACATCTCAAACTTGCCTCCTGATGTGACCACAGAAGAGCTGCGTGACCTTTTTGGAGGGATCGGACAGGTTTGTGTTTTTCCCTCTCTTATAGTAGTTAATCTTAGCATGTGACAGGACAATGTTCCTTTTATTGGAGATAAATTATTGTTGTAGTCATATTTGTAGATTTTAAGGATCATAGATATAACATGGAAAGAGGAAAAATGACAAAGGATGAGCAAGTGTCTTTTCTCTGACCTGGTGATATACAGAAAGCATTATTGAAGCATTAATTATTTAACTAAAAGTATTTCAGTGATATTTAGGGATTAATAGCATGCATACTTTGTATTGGTAACAGACATCATATATGCAGATATATCTAATTTTTTAATTAAGTTCTAAACAACCTTTGATGACCTGGGGTTGATCATTCTATCTAGCTGAGACAAGAAGATATATCTTTTTGCTGTTTCCATGGAATGTTTTCTTTTATATTCATATAACTGCTTTTTTGATGATTGAGAACTTATCTCTTCGCTCATCCTATAACTGACTGAATGAGTTGCACATTGAGCAAATTCATGTTCAAGAAGAAATCTTTTTACAGTTAATTGGTGAATTCAATTGCAAGACATTATCAATTGTTTTCATTTTGGTTACATTCTGTGATTCATATATATATATATATATATATATATATATGTTGGCCTCATGTTCCTGTAGTTTGTGGTCCTATTACACCGTGTGGTGATGGTTGCACCATTATCTCTCTTGTTGCTTCTTAGTGCTAACCATGATGCGAATCTCCATTGAATGTCAAACTAAGATGCATAAATAGTATTGTAATTTGGTAAGCATGTGAAAATAGGGGAAGAGAAAGGTAGTCAACTAGCTTAAAATATTTGTTTTTTAAAAATTGTAGTTATACACAAACTCAAATTATTTTTCTATAGAATATGGAAAGATTAAATCCACTTTATCACATTCTAAAGGCTAACTAACCTTGAATTACTTTTGACTTTTGATTGAATTATGTGAGTTTATTGGCGTCTGCAAGCTCATCCATTGTGATTTGAAGTTATGTTTGTTGCTATGTTGCATGCATGTGTCTTGGTTCATGTATCATAGTCCACAAGAGTTATACAATTGAGTCGGTAGAATCAGGTTAATTGGATTAGTAAGATTGACCACAAAGATAACTTAATAATAATAATATATAATTTTTAGCAACAGACCACTGGAAATGTATAAAATAAAAATAAATATGCAAATATATTATATGTTAAAAGATTCTTTAACTTTGTATTTTCATAGGTATTTAAGTTTTCAAAAGAAATATATAAACCCATGAGGAACACTGTATGATAAAATAACTATTTTATGGTAATATAATATAAAACTATAAATCGTATAATACAAATGTATTATTGTAGTGATTAATTATTATGTATATTTTGTATAAATTAGCAAAAGATTATCCACTTGCAGTTTTGAAGATAATGATTAACCCTACTGTGATCCCAATTATTTTCTTGTTATCATGCAAGTTAGTGTAGTCAAAAGTGTTAGGCACCACAGTTCATTAAAATGACAAAATAAAACAAGATTAACATCGAAGATCATTAAATCCCAGTTCATCATCTTCAGTCTTGTCACTATGAAAAGCTGCGACGACATTCCAAAACACTAAAAAGTAGCACTAATTACCACAGTAATAGCAATAACAACTGACATGTTACTACTGATTCACTACATCTGGCAGTTGTTGTTCTCACAAACATGGACAAACAACAAAGACTAACAGCAAAGCAGGCAGCTATTTAAGTTCAAATTGACAAACAGCGATGAAGTGGCAGCAGTGAATGGGGAAGAAGGCAGCAATAAATGGGGAAGAGGGAGGGGAACAGGGAAGAGGCTGGAGGAGGGCTGCTGTGAAAGGGGAAGAAGGCAGCGATGAACGGGGAAGATTGAAGAGGCTGCGGTGAATGGGTAAGAAGGCAGCAGTGAATGGGGAAGGAGGGGAAGAGAGAAGAGGGAAGAGGCTGCGGAGTGTTGTGGTGAACGGGGCAGCGGTAGGAGGGAGGAGGGGGGATGAGAAAGAGAGAGATATACTAGGAGGGAGGCGAAGAAGCCGTTGTCGTCAGAGGATGACATCGCTGTTGGAGGAACACGTCATCATTGCCGTTGGAGGAAGAGGTTGCTGCTGTCGTTTATGCTGGAGGAAGAGGCGACCGCTGTTGTCGTTGTTCGCTGATGGGAGGAACTCCGCTGTTGTTCAGAAATGAAGTGAGAAAGGGTTTCTGTACTAGGGCTCGTGCGTGGATAGGTTTCAGTTGAACTCCGCTAGTATTGACTCAGGGTCTTATTGGTTCAATCGAACCAGATACAATTGTCTGGTTCAACTCAGGCTCGATCTGGCCTGAGTTGAATCAGGTGTCTGCTTGGCTCAATAGGCGGGCACTCAGGCGTCACCTCTCCTGGGTGCCCAAGGATTTCACCGATGCATGTGATGTATGTGGTAATGCTAAGACAAATAGAAAAGGCTATGTTTGAAGAGGCACAGATGGGATTTGAGAGTGACCTTAAAACTTCTTACTCTCTTTCTCTATCTAAGCATCCCTATTTCTTTAAGAGGTTAAGGAATTTTTTTTACTCCTTTTCTTTTCCTATAATTTTTCTTACTGTTATTACATGATGGTGGACTAGGTATGTCCTTTTTATATTTTTAAAGTTTGAGTAGAGGCCGCATTAGTTTTGTTTTATCTAAATATGCATGCCTAATCCTTTCACCTTCTTGATCAAAAACTTATCTTTCAATAACTGGGAGAGTTCATGGAAACACTTATTTTCTCCTTGCTACTGTATTCTTTTGTCATGAGATTTTTGGCATGGGGCATATGGTCACATAATACATGCAAATGTTGGAATAGGAAATTAGTATACTATGAAACTGGGTGTAGATTTTTATCTGCCCCTTCTTCCCTCCTCTATCTGCCCTCTCTACCTTTCTTTATTGTTTGAGGAAGCCTGAATACTTCTCTGTTTTTATTTCTAGGTTGGCAGGATCAAACAAAAGCGGGGTTACAAGGACCAATGGCCATGGAATATTAAGATATATACCGATGAATCTGGAAACAACAAGGGGGATGCTGTTTTGTCATATGAAGATCCAGCTGCTGCACATTCTGCTGGGGGATTCTACAACAGTAAGTCGTAGTTTGCCTTTTAATTATCTTGTCTGTCATTCACCACAAACTTCAATTTTACATATTTATCAAACTTCTGTTCTAGACTATGACATGAGAGGATACAAGATTAATGTTGCAATGGCAGAGAAGACTGCACCTAAAGCTCCACCTGCATATGGTCACGGGTATTAAACCACGTCTTTGTTGTTAGTTATCTGGTGTATGCTGGTTATTTTGCCTTCATATAT
Organism: Musa beccarii; assembly: GCA_024322285.1. NCBI lineage: Eukaryota > Viridiplantae > Streptophyta > Magnoliopsida > Zingiberales > Musaceae > Musa > Musa beccarii. The sequence continues at coordinate 50,972,301 of CM044395.1, read as the reverse complement.
TGCCTCGTCATGTTTCCTCTCGGAAAGCAATTGAAGCATGTGTATATCTGTCTATTCTAGTGAAAAAAAGAAAAGAAAATAAAACAAACGAATATTAGAGGTGGCAAATTGCATGATGCAAAATTTTTCGTTATAGTTGTTAAGCCCATGCTTGTTATCTTCCAACTAGCCATGTTTAACTATTTTTTTGTACTGGCTGAAATTATAAAATTGCTGTTAATTTTTAGTTTATTCATTGCTACCTTTGCTTGTTGATTTCTTCCACAGTTTTGATAGCATCTCTTGAGGTTTAACTTTTTCCTGTATGGCAAGAATTTCATTATCTATGGGAGAGACTAAATTTAGCACAATAAAGATGTTGATTGTATTTAGATAGTGTTCTTGCTTTATTTATTTTACAGTGTAGATTTGGTATGCATCATTTGACATGTGTTCCTTGATGTTTGACCCTCTTGTCATATAAGCTGGAATCTCAGCAGTTTCATTTATAAATTAACTTTTATGACATTGTCTATATAGTGCAATCTCTGTTCTCTTCGTCTTGTATATGTCTTGTTTAACATAAGTGCCTGATAAAGTCGTATCCTTGGTGTGGGTCCACATTGATTGGTTTTTTTATCTTTGAATGGTGCAAGTTGATGCAAGAAGTCTATGTGTTGCTTGGACTTATTTATAGGCATTCATCTCTTTTTACGTATGTTCCTCTCATGAAAGACAATGCAGGACATGATTTTGAGAAATGTCAAGCTGCATACTGTTTTATAGCATTGCTTTGTGTGAGTCTGTTATCTTTTATAATAAATTGATAATTGGTAGTTAACCTTTTCCTGCCTTGTAATTATTAACAAGTTCTCTTAACGGGTGCCTTCTTGTTGTTGACCTCATAACCCTTTTATGGAACAATTTAATCAAGTCTGAAAAAGAAATGAGATATGCTTGATTTTGCTATAGTCATTTTTTATTTTTTTAGATTTTTTTGCTAAGAGTGCAAGCTTTAAGTTATTTTTGAGAACATAATTGTCTTAATTAATTAAACTTGTAAATTGTAAGCCCTATGGGTATGTCGAGATCCATTTGTGTTATTTTCTAGGGAGCAATTGTAGTCTTTTTTCCACTCTGTTCTTTTGTCTCTTTACTCCTTGTTCCATCTAGATATGTATTCTTGTATTGTGTCAGTTGGTGTTAAAGTGAAACCTGATTGCTACAGGAAGCTTTTTTAGTTTGATAGTAGACTGTTATAGATAAAAGCGCTGCTGTGCAAGTAGGACCTATATGTTTTGGAGATCAGCAGGTTAGGAAAAGTTGCAGAGCTGATTTCATGCTTGGCTTGACTTGCAACTTGGGGATTCTAAATGTAAGGTCGAAGATATCATATTGGAGGCCTCTGATTTTGAGAATCCCTCTCATAAGTACTTCCTGAGGGGTTGCCCATCGGCCCCATCCTGGTACCAATTTACAACTTAAGTAGGGAAGTGGCACAAAGTTGCCATAGCCATAGATTCCACCTCTTTCTGAACTTTTTGGTTGAAACTGCTATCGGTTAAGGACCAAACATATTGGCTTGTATTGGCCAAAAATTGGGTTGGGTTGCCTGATTTTGAGATAAATCAGTCAACTCCGGCCTGTCCCAATCAATTTCTGGATGCTTTTTGGCTGCTTTCTAACGGAGACGAAATTTCTCAGGAAATATTGGATAAGCATCTGCCAAGATAGGATTCGCAAATCTGGCTTATTGACTAATCCTGAAATCAATGAGTTTGATGGCATATGAGAACTATCTGGGAGGTAAGAGATTGATAAATGGAGGGGCAAGACTATAAAGGTGATTGGGGTATATGAGAGATGATGAGGTAGATAGGAGAGGAAGAGGAATTGTATGGGGCGAATGAGGAGAGGAATAGGAATTAGTGAACTTGAGGATGGACAAACATGAGAAAAAGGGTACCATCACTGGTCGATTAGGAGACAAGAATTTTGATCCACAAGTTCATACACATGGACATGTGTATGTGTGCATATGTATGTATTAAAATTATGGACATGACATACAGGTCAACAAATTTCTTATAATTTTATGTTTTAAAATACCGTTCTGAAGAGTGAATTTTTAGTTCAGAAAATTTTTTATTCCTGAGGAAATGTTTGAAATTGATCATAGTGATGAATATAGGAATTCAACTTGTTATTACACTAAGAATTAAGTTGTACTATACAAAGCACAAGTTATTTGAACATTATAAATTATATAAATAGTATTTTATAAGGGTTCAAGATCTACAACGATCAATTTTGTCATTTGCTTCATGTTACCCTTGCTAAGTGCTAACATTGCAATATCATATGAATTTTGCTAGCTTATTCTATAGCTGATACTTCAACTCTCGTTTCAACAAAGTATCTCAAAATAAACACTCTAAGCTTTAACTGAGATTGAGATAGCTGATGCGTCAAATCCTTAGATATTTTAGGATGAATAGAATTTGTAGGAGTAGGCCTTGTAAGTGATCAATTGTTTCTCTGTTTGTTATGATGGACTTTTTGTAAATATTGTATGTAGATGTATGGGGCTTGGTTGCATGACCCCAACCGGAGACCAATATGGATCGGACTAGAATGAACTTTTAAACCCAGGTCTTTACCCAGGTAGTGTAAATAGCCAACTTGACTCTGCCCCAGATAGGTATGGGTTCCAATTAGGCCACACCTGATTTGCAATCATAAATACTGTTGGAGTTGTTGATCACTTTTGGATCAGGTGTATGCTAGCCTATCCAAATTGAGTTGGTTTAATTTATCTCACCGGTACTAGTTGTGGTTGTAGCATCAGCCCTTATAGAAAATTTGATCAGGGTTATTGCTTTGCTTCACTTCTAGAATAAAAGATCTCTAGAGATTTCATAGATCAAGCATATCTGTGATCGGAGATGGCAACTCTTGTAAAAAATTTGAGCACTGGCGATGTGATATAGCTTAAACATCTCTAGTAACCACAATATTTAGTTTGGGTGCTAATTTCATCACAAGGTGTGGGTTTTTCTTGCCAAAAGCTGCTACTTGTAGTATGTAAAGATGCTTGCTGATACAAGCTTGTCCTGTATATTCATGACAGCTGTGTTGTCCAAATAAAAATCCGTGGTAAATATTCATTTCATATTCTCTTAAACTTCTTATCTTCCATAAAATAAAAATGACAGTGAAACCTTGAAGTTCATGATTTTGTTATCTTTAGTGTTCAAACATCAAGTCTAATCTGTTTGTGGATACAGATATGAGGCTCATTGGTAAAATGATCTATTAAATCATGCAGTCTTTTTTAAGTCAAATATAGATTTCCATTTTTTTTGCATATGGGATGTCGCCATGGTTTGCTATTAACTACAGAGAAAGAAAATATTTTGGTGGAATTGACACATCTTGTGCATCACAAAGTTCCACTTCATTTGCTGGCAAAACACCAAACGATAGGCAAATATTGCAAAATAAAAAGGGTTAATAAAAAAGCAAAAGTACTTTGCATATTTGTTTGCAAACAAAATCAGAGTTTTCTGTTGAAATTTTATTTTGTATGAGAAGCAGCTAATGGTATATGTGGGAAGGTTCTTTCAGCATAGGTTTTATTATTTTGAAATAATCTGAGGTGAACTCTGAGTATGTCCTTTATATTGTGCATCTTCTTGACCTTGTCAGAAGCTCTTCTATTGCAAATTCTTTGAAATTTATATATCAATGTTGTTGGACTTTCGATAAAATCTTTATGTAATATCTCTACCTACACATCTGAATTATTTGTGGAATAACCGTGTTCTTTTATCCTTGTACGCCAGCAGTGGCGGCAGAGGTGGTTATGGTGGTGGAGATAGGCGCAGAGGCAATTATCATGATGGTGGGGGGTCTGGACCTGATAGGCATAATTACGGTGGCCAGCGATCACGGCCATACTGAAGGCTTGTGTGTGTTGAGGATGTCATCTGAGAGCTATTTCTTGTCATAGTGACATGAGTTGTACTCGAAAATGGAGCCTAAGGTAGGTCATCCCAATCCTCATAACAGGGAACTTTCATCTATTTCAAGAATTGGGTGGGTTTTTAAAGTTGTTGACCCTAAAGTTTATTTCTACCGTGTGAATGTTTTTATAGATGCATGTGGAACTAATCTCCAAACTGCTGCTAGATTTGAAAATTTTCAGGTGAGTGCTGCTTCATTAAAGTGCTACATTTTATTTATGGCTTTTAATAACGTACTGATGCCTTTCTGTGTCGATGTATGGGGGCACACATCACCTCGTCAGCGGTGTGGCCCAAGCTTTTATTTGCATACCAAAGATAGGTCACAGGTTTTGACCACTCTAGGATTTTACATCACCACACAGCACTTAGATCAGACCTCCCCGATCTGGCAATGCTTTTGTTGCATCAGATGACTCTTTTTTTTTTTTTTTTGTTTTGAAACATTCATTTTTCTCATCAGCAACCTAGATTTCAGCCGTTTATTTTCTTTGCACTTCCGTTTCATTTCAGTCTTATTGCCAGCCATGAGCCTGTCGCATCATAAACAATCTTTTGGGGCAAAAGTCTTCCTTGATATGATGTTGATAGTGTTGGGCTACAACCAGGGGATCATCTTAGTTCAGATATAGCATTCTGAGTTTATGTTTTAATGTTCACATGTATACCTCTTTACAACCATGGTTTAGTTTTGGATTGATGTACCCTGACTCGAGCACACCATTCCCTGGCTGACTTTGTCAAGAACTCTAGTATATAAGAAAACTAATATTATGTCTCCACTTTCGTCTGCTTAAGCTTCAATCTTACGTGGGCAGGGTTCCACGTAAGAAGAAGAGCATCTGGAATAAAAAAAAGAACTTGATCTTTTAATGTTTAATATTTAGAACAGTTAAGTACCCCCAGTAAAAGTCCAATTGTTTTGGGTTTTTTGTTTTTTGTTAAAAGAACTTTGTGCATCGACAGTGACATTGTATTTTTGGCAATCTTTGCCAGAAGACGAAATGCTTCTCTTGTTAAAATCATCATGACAATTATGCCTCTTAAGCAGAAGGAAACTTTGGTTTTCTGCTGATGTTTGCCAGTCTTGACTCGAGCACTCGAAAGTTAGAATCCGGTGTTGTAAATTTTTTTTTTTTCTTCTTCTTCTTCTTTTTTTGTCGTTTATGTTGGAGAAAATAACTGTGTTGTATCGAAGGGGCTGATGTTTCCAGTTCAGACTTCCCAAATGCATTTGTTGTTAATGAAAAATCTTAAAAAGTGGTTGGGTTTAGTTCATTAATGGTTAGACCCTCCAAAACCATGTCTCTCGGCTGCATTTATATGCAAGTTGAAAATTAAGTTGAAAGAAAGTCAAACCATTTTCTTGGATTGGGCATTGGTCAAGTTTTGAATTTTTAATTTGTTGGTTAAAAAAATAAAATATAGGGAATGAATCGCATCTCTAAAGCAAGGTGTTTTTTTTTTTTTAGTGTCAGTTTATCCTTATAATCTATTTAATGGGTCGGATCTCTAAATCCTCTGATTTTTTTTTCAATGAATGCAAAATGTTTATCAATCCTAATAATTCTTTTATATATAAATATATATCAATAAATCATCATCAGATAGAAATCAGCACCACAATCTTTGCGAATCATTTAGATAAATTTAATGGGCTAATTACGAATTATGTCATTCACTTTAATATTTTCATACTTAAACTTTAAAAAATTATATTGAAATCTATAAAAGTATAATATTTAGTTTTATTTACATTAATGCTATCGGTTTTCTCAATAAAAATATAAAAATGATGAACACAAAGATAATTTGAATATTCTAATTATGTTTTCGATAGTGGCAAACGATGACACTGTTGGGAGGCTGCAGGTGATTGTTGTGGATAGGGAGGGAGAGCAACGATGAGAAGTGAGATACAGGGAGAGGAGGAAGAGGATGGTGTAGATATTGACGTATTGTATTTGTGCGGTGTCGCTCGGCAACTGCGTCGATGTTGACGCAGATGCAAAGCGGCGAAAGGGTTACTTAGCATTTGTAATGGTGTTGTTGTAGATGCAAGTGCAGAGTGTCGCTTGGCATATGCATCGCTTTGTATTTGTGTCAACGTTGCTTAGCTACTGTGTTGAAGTCAATGCATATGCCTAGCAACCCTTTTGCTATTCTACATATGCGTTGGCACCGATGCATTGCGCCAATGTAGATGCAGAGCATTGGCATCTACGTTCGTCCTCCTTCGCTTCTCCTTTTACCAAGCTTCTTGTTGTCGTTCTTTTTTCTCATTCACAATAGCTACTTGCGACTCTCAGCGATGTCGTTGTCCGCCACCATAAAAAAAATATAATTATGATATTGAAATTATCTTTTTTTGCTTATCGTTTTTGTGTTTCCGTCGGTAAAACCGATAATATTAGGATAAATGGAGCTACATGTTTCACTTTCATAACCGTAGAGATTCAAATATAAATTTTTTAAGTTTAGACATCGTCATGCTAAAAAAAAAAGGTTTAACTACAAGGAAATAGTATATAATCAGCCCTAAATTTAATTCAAGTTGTTTTGAGAATACTGTAGTACCTGGGTTGTATGTATATAGAGATGCAAATATTATATAGAAAAACACTTCATTTGCATTTAAAGAAAAGAAAAGAAGAAAGAAATAACCCAATAATTGTTTCCTGTTTTCTTGTTGTGGTTGGTGTTGTTATTGATACAATTGTCAGACCTCAAAACAATCAAATGAATGATATCTCTATATATTAACTAACCCCTACAACACAGTTGAAGTCTACAGCAGTCTTTGACTTCTTCCTCTGTTTCCCTCTCGGTCTCAGCACAGCAGGGACTTGAAGAATGTCTCATCTCTTTGCTCCTCCTTTGCTTTGATGAACGCGCCATCTGTTTGTCTCTGCTGCTGCTGCTGCTGCTGCATATTCATGTAGGAGCTCATTGAGTTATCGTAGCCGGCGAAGCCGGAGAAGCCGTCGGATCTGCCGGTGAAGACGGAGTCATTGGCCATCTGAAACTGATGGCGCTCCGACGCCGATGGTCTTATGGCCATGTTGAAGTTGTTGCTGCTGCTGCTGCTGTTGTTGTTGTTGATGTCGGAGGTCGGCCTGCTGTGAAGCTGCGCGCCGCTGCCGCGGGCTGCGGGCACGTCGTGGTTGTGCTTCCCCTCGTAGGTGGTGATCACCGCCCTGAGATCGTGCGACGCCCTCTCCACATGCTTCCTCACCGGGCACCCCAAGGTGGTGCACTTGTAGTAGCTCCTGCAATGCCACGGAGACGACAACCTCACGTCAGTCGCCGTCTTCCGACGAACGCGGTGGCATCAGGGACGAAGCTTACCTCGGATTGGGATTCCCCTTCACCACCTTCTGCCCGTACTTCCTCCACCGGTACCCGTCGTCGAGGATGTCGATGTCGCTCATGGTCTGCACCACCACTCTCGGCTCCCTCACCGTCCTGTTCCCTGCACCCGCTCCTCCCTCACCTTCCCCGCACTCCTTCCTGAGAGAACAAGAAGAAGAAGAAGGCATTAGTCTGCTACTCCCTCATCGGCTGTAGCAATCATTTCGTCCTCTACCGAAGCTTACCAGCGCTTAGCATCAGGCTCGTCTTCATCGAGCTCGTCCGCTCCCGGTTTGCTGATCTCAAGATCATCATCGCCGAAGGAGATGGAGGAATTCTCGGGCGTGGCGGCTGATTCGATCAGGGAATGCTCGTTTGCCTCGGAGGCAGCAGAAGCCCGAGCCGCTGAGTTCCTCCTGTTGGACTGCGGCTTCGGGTGGTTGTGCGTGCCCTTGTACACGATCTCCGTGATCTGCCCATCCACCGATCTCTCCACCTTCTTCTTCGTCGGGCAATTGGGGTACGTGCACTTGTAGTAGCTGCGCGGATTCTCGCTGCCCTTCACCTGCTTCTGCCCGTACTTCCTCCAGTTGTAGCCGTCGTCCGACCTCCGCTGCAGAGTCTGCACGGGCTGAGCACAGTGAGCTGAATTGGATTCCAGCGATCTGCTGCCATCAGCTCTCGCTTGCATCCATGGCTGCTGATGATGCTCCTGCATGAGAACATGGAAAGGATCAGTCATCAATGGCCTTCTGAATACCACCGAAAGCAAAACAGGAGGAGGAGGAGGAGGAGATGTACCGATGGGATGGGCGCGGAAGAAGGCAGGAAGGAGGGAGCTTGGGTGGTTCCAGTAATGGCCTGAGTCTGGAAGGAGAAGTCACCGTAGGACTTGTCTTCATCCTTGATGCCCTGAGGGTAAGAAGTGGCGGTTCCTCTCCAGTTGAAAGCTTGCGAGGCGAATGAGCCGGTTGTAGGAGATGGAAAGATCTATCAAAGGCAAAGCAACAGATAAGTTGGCCATCGTTGTTGATTGCTACCGAAAGCTTTGCATGATCAAGGAATTGAAACAGTGATGGAACTCTTTGAATCCAAAGGGAGAAGGCAGGATTCGGAAACACAAACAGAGCACACATACGGTAACATTAGACTTACGGAAGAAGAGAGGAGAACAGGAGAGTCGAGGAGCTCGGTGGGGCTGAGCCCGGCGGGAATGGCGAAGTAGGAGGACGGGGAGATTGGCAGAGGAGAGAGGGGCAGCGAAGGCGGCGGAGTGGACTTGAACTTGGGCAACCCAACGGCGTCGCTGCCGAAGCTGTCCGAGAACCCCCGGAACGAGTAGTCGTCGCCGGGATCGCCTGCAGATAGGAGCTCGGAGAAGGAGGCGGGCGCGAAGGAGAAGGCGTCGGCGCGCTGCCGGGAGCTTGCCGACGTCTCAAAGCTGGCGGTGGAGGAGCCCATGGTGGAGGAGGAAGAACGAGGAGGAGGAGGAGGAGGAGCTCTTCGTGGCCTGTGTGTCGGGTTACGGGGCGGGGAGGGGAGGAGGTGGGCGATGGCTGTTGCAGTGCATGGGGGGATTAAGAAGAGAAAGGGAGATGGGAAGGCTGAGGTAATGTAGGCAGATGGCGAGGCGTCTTCTGAGAAGATGAGTTCCGGGGGGTGGAAAATTTGACCGTTGACTGGTCAAATCTCGTGGGTTTGACTGGGGGCTGAGTCCGACGGACAATGCCCTCTTTTCCCCCTCCGCAAGGAACCCATACCCATCCAACCCATTCCGAACAAGGTGGTAGGCCCCAACTCGTTCAAGCAATCACAAAAAGAGTGTTTTCTTGGGTTTCCAATCGACTGGTGGAGGGGGTATTGCTCTCTTCTTCCTGTGGTTTTGTGGCATGCTTTCGACTATATCGTGGACCTTTCTCTTTGACTTCTTCACGGTGGCTGAAATGACCGAAACACCCTTTCCACACTGACAACTTTCTCTCCTCTTTTTTTTTTTTTTCTTTCTCTCTCTCTCGCCATGTGTAACATTGATCATAAATTTATATGGTTTTTGAGTCTCTCATGTTATTTATTCTATCTATTACCATGAAGTAAAATTAACACACACATCTAATGTTAACAAGATTCAACGTTCCGTTCCAAAATGACAATGTTTTAGTCATATTGCTTCCAACCGAGTTATTTGAGGCCAATATAGTCAATTTTCCTCAGCTCAAATGGTTGAATAGTTCAAGTACGGCATTGAGAGAGAGAGAGAGAGAGAGAGAGAGAGAGAGAGAGAGAGTTCACACAATGCACGGTGGTGGTCGGGGAGTCTTCGTTGTGCTCCTACCGCAGCCAAAAAGTGTCACACACACACTAACATTGATAGGAGCTCTTGACAAGTATTTAACAAAAGGTTAAGATGTGAGTCACGTCCGATGGGTTACGAGCAACAAAAGGGTTTTAGTGTTTGCTACCAAAGGATGTGATTCATGCTTTAGATTTAACAACGAGTAGAGTCTTATTTTTCCTTTCATTATACGATGAAAAGAGTTTAATATAGAAGATGAGTGTTAGTCACACTAACCCGGGTTTACATACTTTAAATCGGACATCCATCCATCGAAAAGCTTAAGTTTCAAGTTTCAAGTATGAGACTATTTCATACTTTAAATCTCCTCATGCTGTTCCTTTTTTTTTTTTTCTCTCAATCTTCATCTTGCACATGAATATTTTCTAATAAATTATTGTGTACCATGTACATCTAACCTACCCAATTCAAGTTAGAACATTAATCTTGTGTCAATGATTCGGCAAGACATTGATGGATGCCATGTACTTTGATAGGACTTGCTCATCACAAGTCACAGGTGACAAAGCAGATATGCTTGAATTGAATTAGCAAAGTTCATGGTAGTGATTGCACATATATATATATATATATATATATATATATATATATATATATATATATATATATATATATATATATTGAATGCAATAAGGTGTGTGATTGAAGCAAATTATGTGAAGTTTGCTGAGTAGAGGACATGAAGTTGGTGATTGATGAAAGATCAATCAGGCAATTGCTGCACAAAAAAAAATGAGGCTTATTTTTTATTTTTTCTTAACCTTCACTCTACTGTAATATGTATTGAATAAATTGTGGTATGTTGTGTTGAACAATAACTTATTTCTACCTTCATAAGAAAAGAATTTAATTCGAAGACTATATATACATGATTAGCATAATACATGGAATATGAATGTGTTGCTATGAGTTAAACCAAATATATGTCTATTAATTCTTTTATTCTTTATTCCTTTATCAATTTAATAATGTGTATACATTTTTATATTTTATTCTTTTTATCTACCATTGCAAAATATCTTTGGGTTCTCTTCTTGTATTTACCATTATAAAGATTCTTCTTGTTAAAAAAATGTTTTGGAGAATAAATCTAACCGATTGTTACCTTTGGTCTAATATCTATCTCCTAATCCTTTTTTTCATCATTTATTATATATTATATGATCAAAATTATTAATATTTTTAGAGACATAATGAATTATAAAGGTCTATGTAATTTATCCCAAACATATTTATGATTTATTATTGTCACTATTATAGATACATAATGAAATATGAATTGAAATATGTTGAGTCTATTATGATCAAATTGTAGCGGTTAAAAACGACGATTTATATGATTTTGTAGATTTCGAAAAATCCGATTCGTACAATAAAAATATTTTGTTCAACGAAAACTGTTTCGAATAAATACGTATTGAAAATATTTTAAACTTGGAAGTTTTTGCAAGTGAATGATGTAGAGGAAGTAAGGTGGTTTGCAGAAAAATAAATAGCAAAAAAGTAAAGACAAACCAATTTATAGTGGTTCGATCATCTTACCTATGTCCACTCTCGATTCTTCTTTCGTCGAGATCATCGGCGTTCACTATTAGTCTTCTTTCAACCGAGCAAAGACTAACTACCCTTATTAGATTTAATTTTGACCCAATTAGACCTAATTCCTACTTCGATCTAGACAATTATTATAAAACTTGAATCCATCTGTTGTTCGACATGTCATTGGTCCATCGGCGCTTCGTTCGATTCTTCAACGCATCGTCCTCTCTTGCGGCCTATTGCCCAACCGGCATTTATTCTTCACAACTCCGATCTCCTTGATGCAACTCCGATCTTCTTGGCTCGATGCCCGAATCGTTGGCCCGAAGCCTTCTGCCAATACGTCGATTTATCCTTCACTCGATATCCAATCTTCTGACATGTTTTCTTCCAGCGCAACTTCGATTCTTCATGTTTCAATTTTCTAATCCTGATCGAAAATAGTCCTACGTCACTCAAAACGTAGTTAGATCACAAACTACGATCAATTGGTTTCATCATCAAAATTCGAGTTTCAACATAGCCTTAGACTTGATATGATAAATTTGTGATATATATATTTTTTCCAATAGTGTGATGGATCATTTCTCTAAGTGGATTATAGTATTTAATATAATAAACCTATATTATAGTAATTTTAAAATATTAATCTGGCACCAATGTGTATGACTAACCACATCCTACAATTTTTGATATCTAAGATATAGGTGATGCACCTAACTCATTTAACCTATATTGATGATTCAAAATCTCATCTTATAAATTTTTTTATATATATGTTAGCTAGCTTAGTTGGTAAAAGTCCTGTTTATTCATCCTCAGATAGCACCTTCAGGTTTACCATTTGCTTGTTAAAAGTAAAAAAAAATAGAAATATAATTACACTCTAATGTGATGCGGAACCCATTTAGTTTATTTTTTATTTAAAATATATCGATTAAAAATATCAAAAAAAATATTATTTTTAAAATCATGCTAAAAGTACTTTTCTAGGAGAATCCAGTAATAGATTTCCTTCGTCGTCTCTCTCAAATTTGTGGAGGATAAAGAATAATACAGTCACACAACAATGAAATCTCTTGCAGCATCAACTCCTCGTCGGCATCTCGGAAGATGCTGCTTCGTCTTCTTCTTGAGTCGATGATGATGACAAAGTAGGCGGCGAACGAACGGTGTCGCCGTCATCGTCTTCACCGACCACATCCTGCAACTGTATCAATGGTGGAATTGGTGGAGTCATTTCCTCGCCGGGGACTGCTGCACCTTCACATCCCCCCTCCGAGTTCTGTGTCTCACCTTCACATTGGTGTTTGCTGAAAAGACTGTCGTCTTCTACCTCGTAGAAGCTCCCGGTGCGCACCTCCTGCGCCAGCGAGCACGGCCAGCACAACATCCACTTCACGTAGTCGGTAAGCGAGGCCGACCCCAGGCAGAACCGATCTCCGGGGAGCTTAAACCTTCTCCTCATCTGAATCCTCCAGTACCCCCCGTAGAGCAGCCCGAACGCACAGAGCACCACTCCGGCGATGCCCACGACGTCTCCGATCACGTAGTCGTGGATGTTGAGCGACGCGATGTTGAAGATCCAGAACGGAGCAGCACACAGCAGCAGGAAGGTGACGGTGTGCACGTACATGTTGCCGAAGCGGAGCCTCTCCATGTTCCACCCGAAGACGCAGCAGGTGCAGAAGAAGGAGAGGTAGCAGGCGGCCATGTCGTCCCAGACGTCGAACAGTCCTCCGACCCACTTTGGCTCGCTCACCGCACTTCTCTGGTCGTTCATCTTCGGGCCATGCTTCCTGCACTGTGATTCTTCGTCGGACATGGAGATGGAGTTGGATTCGCTTCCGAGAGGACTGTAGACCGTGTACAGAGCGGCGAAGACCGGCGCCGCGAGCCCGAGACCGAAGAAGAAGTCCTCGAGCGACTCCGGCCGCTGTCTCCGGGCGTAGGCCCAGTAGAGGCCACAGAGGATGTACTGCGCGAAGCAGGTGGCGTGGAGGAGGAGGAGGACGACCGCCATGTGAGCCCATTCGTGAGGACGGTAACCTCCGTCCTTGCAATACACCTTCCTGAGCTCGGTGACGTCCTCCGAGCTCCATCGACACAGCATGACAAGCTGGTGAAACAGAGTGGGGTGTTGGTATACGCTCATGAGGGTGAAGAGCGCGTTGAGGACCTGGTTGTTGATCTCGATCCAGTGGTTCCTCAGGGACTTGGTGGGGAAGGCGTCGTTGAGCAGTCCGAGGAGGAGGAGGCCGAGCATGGTTGCAGAGACCCCAACGCAGATGAGCCAGATAAGAAGCGCGATGTTCATGGGGTTCCTGATCCAATCTCTGCAAGTGGCGAAGAGACAAGGCCAGTCGATCTTGCGGAAGAACCGGACATGGAAGCGCCGCCGGATTCCAGCCGGAGAAGGGACGGAGAGCGACGTCTCCTCCCTTTGGTCCAGTGTTCGACGGAGAATTCCGAGTGGGGAAGACAACCTGAGCTGCTTCAACCAGTGATCCGTGGATGGACTGCTGCTCTTCCTCGGATCCAACAGCGTTTCCTGGAGTGGTGGGATTCCGATACGGTATTCCCCGAGCTGAGGAGCAGCTTGAGCCGTGCAAGATTCACGTTCATCACCACCACTGGTGTTGGTGGAAGAAGCCATTGGTGCAGACTAAGATGTCGATCTTCGATCCAACAGTGTTTTCAGCTTCTGATGCCCGGTGACGGATCCACAAAACGTTCTGCTGGAAGACGAAGCTCGTGAGATACAAGAAAAGAAAGACGAGAGAGTCATCCATTCCATTCCATTGATCAAAGCTTCCATGAACAGTCTCATAAAACACCAAAGTTTATGGCGGAAAAATAAGCCAAAGATCTCAATTTCCATGTTTCCGATGCAAAATGAAAAGATCAAGGACTTTTTACCCTTGGAATGAGAACAGATTAGAAGCTTAACTCTGCCCCCTCCTCGTCTTCCTCCCTGCCGAAGGCGGCGAAGAGCTGAAGCTTATGCCAAGGGAAAGGAAGCAGGAGGCAAGAAAAGTCAAAGAACCTTCCTCCTCTCGTCATCAGAACACACAGAGAAAAAAAAAAGTCAGAAAGAGCACAGAGAAGAAGTCAAGTCAACAGTTGTAGAGTTACCAAATTGGCCTCCCATGAAGTGTAGAGCTGAGAGGAGGAACAAGTGGTGGAGCAGTCATTTCGTAATCGCTGCGTCGAGAAGGACTTCTAACCATCCGAAGAAACATCGTAATCATGATAAATAATAATAATAATTGCCATTCTTGACTTGGAAACAGTCTTTTTTTTTTTTTTTTTTGGGGTCCTCGGCTGGCTTCATCTGTAGAGCGTATGTTGGAGGCAGTGGAACTTGTTCAACACGGCCGGCGGACCCACCAACAAAGTGGGAGGAGATGCGCACTTCAAAGTCAACTTTGACCGGAAAGGAATGTATCGTAGTTGAGCTGACCATTGACCGGATTGCAAGGATTTGAATACATATCCACAAGTAACGAGTGAAAGTGTTCGATGTAATACATATGCTTTTTGATTTTTTTTAAAATATATTTTAAGTCTCATTTTTATTGAGTTTTATGCTCATTTCTAGTTTGTAAGTGTAGTTTACGTGCAAGGTAAAACTATTTAAAAAATAAAGCTTTCGGCTCATAAAAAGTTTTATAAACGAAGAATAACTTGTCGCTACATCAAACCTTTGTAATCTCGAACGATGCATGCTTGATTTGTCATATGATTATGCAATCGTGTTGTATAAGCATTTGTTCGTAGGGATTTTGTATACGACGGAGTATTTTTAATCATTTGTAGTATGATTAAAGTTTATTTTTATATTTTACATTATCTATAAAGTGTTTTTTTGAAATATCTCCATGTAGGATCATAAGTTATACTTTGGTAGAGCAACGATTATAGTTTTTTTTTTCTAGGTTCTTAGGAGACTATGTGAAGTTACAAAGAGATTAATCTTTTATAAATCGACACGAAAGGAAATGGCATGATTTAAATAGAATTAGTTAAATTTGTGACATAACAAAACCTCATCGAGTCATCTTTTATATTAATATTCGTAAGAAATGAATTAATCATTTCAGATTTTAGTTCAAATTCATCAAAGTGGAACTATTAAATGTTCTCTAGCCATGGAATAAATAGCACCAAACAAATTAAGCTCACCAAGAGCCCAACTCTTAGAACCCAAGGTTTTGCTTGTGATGAGCCCATTCCACACAAGCACAAGATTGATCCCTTGTGATTTATGCACCATCACTGGTTATTTCTTGGGAAATCATCAATGAAATTTATCCAGTGGATGTGTGATGATCCAACCATCACAAGCTTTTAGTTTAGAAGAATTTATCGATCCGTAAGACATCGGCTTGACAGTCGTAATCCATATCTATTTCAAACTAAAAAAAAAATATAATCTCATTTGATAAATTTTCGGCATACCAAAATCATTTATCCAAGATCGAGAGTCCAAAATTTCATTTAGTTAGTCTAATTAGGAAAGGTCTTAATTATCAATTAATTTTTATAACTTATCTTTAAAGAAAAAAAATTTATTTGATTTCATCTCTCTTCTTTTCTTGGCAACACTTGAGTTGGGTGATATATTGAGTCTCACCAGTGACTATAAAAACTTACCTTATTAGTATCCAGCATGATATTAGAGCTAAGGTTGATAATTAAAAGTTAGCGACGGGAGAAAAATAAAGGAAAATTAATTACAGTCAGGAGGAAAGAAAAGAAAAAAAAAATTGTTACTTGTAATCAAGTGACCATGTATGAGATAAAGATTAAAAAAAATAAAAATTTATATATATATCAGATAGAAATTAAAAAAAAAGATTAAAGAATAGTGTCACAATGATAAATATTCAGAGAGTTAGAAGACATATCGGTTTCGGCACATAATTTGACTTAATGTCTTCAGTTGTTGATGTATAATTCTTGTAAATTTTAGAAATGAAATCTCAAGAGCTACATACACCCTAATAAAGTCAAGTTAGATGCAGGTCTTCACAAGATTTCACAGTGACATGGCTTTCACATAGATGTTCTAAAACATGCTCACTGACAAAAAAGAAAAAAGAAAAAAAAGATGCTTTGCTTTTCTTTGCTTTCATGTGCAGTGATTGCTTTTGCATTTGTTTGCTGGAAGACATGGAGAATTAGTGGCTCACTAAAACTCGTCTATATATTGACCATTAACTCCTCCCTCTACTATACCACAGCAGTTTCAGAAATGAAGGTCACAAAGGTAGCTGAACTTGATGTTACAAGGCAATTGTGTCTTCCTCTTCACAAAATGGGAGCAAATAGCTCTTCAAACTTTCACCCCCAGTAATTGGAGGAGAGGTGAATTCTTCTGCATCAACTGTGCTGCAGCTTTTTAGCTGTCCATGATTCTTCAAAGAACTTGCAAAATCTTATAAAAGATACTGAAAAGATACTAATCAGCTTACACTAAGATGCTTTTCTTCCTCTCCCATAAAGAAAGAAAGGAAGAGAAACCTCATAAGATGCATGCATGCATGCATGATGGAGGAGCAGATTCAGTATCTATCTATCTATCTATCTGTGCAACTTAAGTCTTTGATTATGCTGTTGTCAATTTTGCTTCCTCTTACTAAAAATTTATCAAAAAAGTTTGATTATATCTGGCTAAAGACCAATCTAGTTTATTTTGGATGCCAAATTGTTCTCCTTTCCCTGTGTTCCATTAGTTGCAAGCATAAATGAGGACCAACAGGTAGATGAATAGTATAATTCTCCCATTAAATCTGTGTTTGGAGCTTGAGGAGTGTGATTGTGCTGAGGAAAAGACAGACTTTGAGCTTCTTTTCTTCCACTTATCTTTGTCCTCACTCCTCGAATGAAGTCTTCACGAGAGTCAACCTGAGTGGAGCATTGGTACTGGGGAATGTGCAAAGGGTTGAGCACTTTAAGAAAACAGAGTTCTTCCTAGGATAAACTCATTGACCTTGTTTTCCATATCTGTTTTCAGCACTATGAGTTCCACCTACCAACCAATCTCCCAACTTATGATCAGTCTCGGTCGCGAGAATCTTTCTTGTGATGTTGAGGTTCAATGTCAGATGAAGAATCAATCATATGGGAGTCGAGTCATACCCAAATCAAATTGTTCTGCAAAGCTTCCCTCTTTTTTTTTTTTTTTAATCTCTCCTACTGATGCAAATTCATGAGGCAACCAATAGAAAATAGTACAAAAGGCCCAGAGGTAATCAAAGATTCAACAAGAAGTTAGTAATTTTTTATAGATTTTACTTTGAAAAAACTTGATGGAATAAATAGTTTCGCCGCTGCGGTGCGATGAGAAGGATGAAGAAATGTTTTATTCAGAAAATTTTTTTTGACAAAAATAGTGAAGAGATAGAAAAGCAAACATGAGAAGATAAGGATAAAGACCAGAGAAAAAAAGGCTGAGATAGATAAAATATATTTTTCTACAAACGACACAAAATAGACAAATATACAGAGAGAGATCATTGGACTGACTATTACAATTTGTGGAAGAATTGAAAGAGTACATCATATTGCTGTAGCAAGACAGAGGAAGTGCAGGACCACAAGTGTTCCTCCTCTTGCCTTTGGCCAAATGGTGACCATCACGAACATGGCTGTGTGGCCTCCATGGCCTCTTTGGAATCTCCTTTGAGCTCTCTTTCTCGTGTCCAGTGCTGGAGTGACTTTTCACCATCGATGGCTCGTTTTCTTCTGAAAGCAACATCCATGGCTTGTTGACACCACCGACCGACCACTGTGACCACCAACCTTTCCCATGTTCATGCTCGCTTGGTTCTCTTTCGGCTTCAGGGCAGCACAGTCTTCACACTTCTCCACCTGAGAAAAATGTATAGCTGACAGCACCGTCTTCAACATGTTGGTGAAGCATGCACTCAGCCGTCACACAGTGAGCGTTGCCGATCCACAAGCATCTCTACAGTCCACCGATTAAGCTTGCACCATCACCATGTCCTTTGTCGCTACCAATCCTCATCTATTGAACACACGCAAGAGCATCGGATCCAAACACGACAGCGCTGAATCCTCACAAAAACATAAATAATATGTATGTTAGTTCTGAATAGTTTAAATTAAGATTTGTCGAATATAAAGTTTCAACAAGAGCGAGGAAAAAAAAGAGAGCGAGGAATTCGAACCAAGTTCAACAAAAGAGCGAATACAAAAAGAGAAACTAGATGTTGGATATATGCAAGTGAGATAGGTACTAAATTAAATTGCAGTTTGATTTTATTCGTAAATCAAATCCCATATATGAATAATTTCATTATCTCTAAATTATTAAGGACTGAAATAGTAAAAGAGTAAAAATTAATCTCCTACCGCTAACAATTGAAATGGTTGGATGGCATATATTTGTTTTAGTCTATCACTGTATAACAATCGATGTCATGATCAGTTTATTCAACCTACTAATTGAAATCTAAATTAGAACAGGCGTTTTAAAAGGATCCTCACCTCATAGGCTGTCAATGTTCATTATTCAGTCACAAGAAGAGGATTAATAGAACACCAATCTTTTTTGGTTTTCCTTTCTAAGGAAGAAGACAGAAACCAATTATTTGACACACTAACTTTGCAAAAGTGTGCTGACTTGGATCCTGTAGTTCTAGTTTTGGGTATCAACTTTCGCAAGGCCAACACTAGAGAAAAAGATCAACCCCTCCCCCCAAAAAAAAGCAAAAAAGAAGAGACAGAAAACACAGTATAAATTGAGGGGATGCCATCCCCATCTCTTGCACAAGCAATGCTTGCATGTTCTTTGGAGCAGTGGAAGGTGGGCTGTGCAGGGTGGAGAAGCAGGGCACGTGCATTGCTATCTAACAGCTGAGAGATAGTTCCTCATGTGCTCATCTTCTCCACCATGCCCAACCCTCCTGTTATACATATATCTAGCTAGAGCAGGCAGCAGCCATGGCTTCCGCATCGGTAAGCTTTCGTCAGGCTTCTCAGGTCTGCAACTCTATCCCTTCTTGACACACTCACTAATGCAGCCTTACCATAACATAACAACAAGAAGAAGCTTGAGACTCTTTTTCTATTGATTATTCTCTGATCGAGATGTAGACTTCATACTCGGGAGGTATCAGATGCAGAAGGCAGATAAAGTTGTGAAGTCTCCATGTTTCTTTTCTCCATCTTCTTGGCTTTGAAGTAGTTTCTTGCTCTTTTTCTGCATATGATATGCAAGCATCAATGACATGAGGCAATGGCTCATTCTTTTAGCAATAAAAAGAAAATAACATGGCATGCTTGTAGAATCCAAATTGTAAGGTGACAAATATATATATTTTGCAGTAAATGCTTCTAAATAACAATAAATTAGGAGGAAAAGAAAGAAGTAACTAAATTCTTTTTACTGTTTCGGTGCCAAACAAATGCACTATATGAATCGATAATTGAAAAAAATCCTTTCACTTATGGACTATGAATCAATAAATCAAAGAATTTCTCAAATTTGAAATGTTATCTTATTCTACGAGTAAAAAAATAAATTATAAGTTTGCTCTAATCAAACACCTATACATTAAATATAGTTAAATTGTCTATCCAATATCCTCTAGCATCACTTTTCATGTGGTTAAATTACTTTGTATAACTTCAAAAAAGATAAATATGCATACATGATTCGGTAGTTATTTTCATATATGCTCCTCTTAAATTCATACAAGCTTCCATATATGACATTATAATTAATCTCATGGCTGCAATAATGATATTTGATATTAATACACCCCTTCCAAAAAATATTAATAGTTTCTTTAATATTCAATGATATTTAAGATTAATTGTAGTTAACTTGTGAGTTTATTGGACCATTGCTAGTGGCAGATTTAAATATATGGGTGGATATATATAATATGCAATATTGAACTTTGGAGGGACAAACATGATATTTCTAAACTTTGAAAGGATAGATATATTAAAAACTCAAATAAAAGAATATAATACTATTACCTTTTTTTTCTGGTTCTTTGTCGTGCTTAAATAGGAGAAGAAGATCACTGCTTCAACTTGACCTAAACTGTTCGATGAAATGACAGACAAACAATCTTGTTTCTGACATGGATAGTGCCGAACTTTTTTGCTCGGTGGCCACCCTCCAAGGAATCTCATCATGTGCGGGGAGATGACTTCAGGATGAAGTGAACAGAAATGGGAACGGCATAAAGCCCTGACAACTTTTCTGCAGTTTGGCACCGAAGCAGATGAATCCACAGAGAGAATCAGATGTCTTGGTTGGTCTGTCAGGGAATCCAACATGAAGACACAGGTGGATAGATCCGTGGCCAGAAGCATCAACTTGGTGTTTAGATTCCTGTTGCTCCACATGCAGTTCGATGATAAATGCTGGTGAACTTACTTACAGGTCTGATGAGTTCATCACATTACAGCAAACGGCCTTCTGAGGATTCATTTCTGGAGGGGAGTACTGGATGTTTTGTGCTGGTCCACCAAATTGGTGGGTGGTCGGTCCGTTTTAGTTGATGGAGCACAACGCTTGTGGGAGCATGCATCGAGTTGCTTTTTCTTTGTTCATGGCTCATATGGGAGATCCACCTAAAAGAAGGGGACCGAGAGTTGGCATATTGTATTACCTGCAAAATATCGAGAGTGAGCCTCTGTTCATCGAAAGGTTTTGTCTTTGCGACTTGGATGATAATGATCCTCACCATGAAGATAACCTTTTTGTTTCTTGCGGTAACAGTGCATACATTGAACCTCCCAGACTCCTTACATGCTCAGTTGACCTGAAGAATCCATGGAAGAACAAACAAGCAACAAAACTCAATCAGATGAAGAGTCATGTCAGTTCAACAATATATTTTCTTTCCCCCCTTTTTTTTTTCTTGAAGGCATGATACGAAAAATAGGTTCTAATGATAATATGAAAGCCAAACGCAAATTAACAGTGTTCTCTGAGAAATTGAAGATGACTTTTTTTTTTTCTTGCAGCAACAGTGCATACATTGTTCTCTGAGAAATTGAACAAGAAACACATACCTCGAATGAGATGAATTCATATGAGTAAATATGGTTTTAACAATAATTGATCTAACAGTTGATCGAATAAGGTTATTTTGCATGCATCATCAATCATTTCTTTAATTCTATCACCTGTTTGCATAGTATATCATGAAACAAAATGCAAAATTTCGTTTTCCTCTCACAGGTTAGGAGTTGCAGCCGCCATGTTTTCAAAAGATGGACTTGGCAAAAGTCGAGACATATTGGAGTGGCAAAAGATAACCCTCTCTCATGGCATTCTTATCCTCAAAAAATTAGTCATTTCTCCAAACTAAACTAGTTGCCAAATACAACTGAATCATGCCTTTCTGCATCATTATTCTTAAGCCCTAAAGGTAACAAAAACTGACTCTTCTGTCAAGTCTGTGATCTACATATTAAAATGTATAATGATCATCAGTAAAGATCAAGAGAAATATAATATCATGTATACTGCAGAACACCCAATTATTTTGAATGTGTTGAAGAAGAAAGTAGTTTTTCCTTTTTATGTGGACAGAAATGATTGCCAAGCAGACCAGCTGGATATATCCTGAGATAAATCATAAAATTGCTGTGTTCTCAATGTCAACAGTAATGCCAAGACACTGAAGCTAAATCACAATGATAGACATCATTTTTATTCATCATAATTGTTCAATGCCCAAGGCCATGCAACATAACGTAACCGACTGATTACCAGCTATTTTGATTATAAACATGTTATCGTCACGTCTGTTGGCAGGCTTGTGGCAGCAGGTGATAGAGACTATCAAAGAACCGCTCATCAAGCCATGGTAATTTTCTGAAGACTCAAATAACATCTAGCTCAGCTTCAGAAATTGTTTAACTTGAGATGTGTATGCCTCGCATGTCGTGATGAAACTAAAAGAATAATAACATGTTAGATTCTTCACACAAGCAACAGTGTCTAGACTGCAATGATCAGTAATCCATCTGAAACTACTGAACTGCACAATCAAATTTTGAACGATGGCCAGCAAGACTAGGTGGTTTGAATTCGCATAAAGAGTTATCCGCATGATGTTTCTCAAAAATTCTCCTCGAAGGCAAACAGGGGTTCCTGAAAGCTCAGTTTGAGCCCAACCAGTAAAGCTTGACATGAACTACCATCAGGCGTTATCGAGGCCGATCATCTCTTTGCATTTTAGTTGCTGCCCAAAGGGAGCTCTTTCCGACAAAACCTTCATGTCAAAGCATTAGAAGTCGAGGACACTAGAGTAAACCCCTTGCTTATCATTTCCATTAATAGCTGCTGTGCTTCTTCCTTCTCACCTTTGCTTATGAAACCATTAATCAGGATTTCATAAGTATGTGAATTCCATTGAAGGCCCTTATCAATAGCCTCATTCATAAGCTCCTTTGCTTTAGCCATGCCACCCGCTTTTGCATATCCAGCCAACAATGTGTTGAAGGTCTCTATGTCAGGTTTGCAACCCGCTCTTTCCATGCAGGTAATCATTTGACGAGATAGTTCAAGATTGTCTTGCTTACATAGGCCATTTATATAGGTATTGTAGGTGGCAGAATTGGGAAAGAGACCTATTAAAAGCATTTCATCAAACAATTCATCAGCCTTCTGGAAATCATTTGCCAAGATGAATCCATCTAGAACACTGTTATAGCTTGTGATGTCAGGTATTTTCCCCTCCAATCTCATCAGAGTTATAAAAGAATAAGCATCATTTGCTTTGCCTTCTCTGATTAGGACGTCGATGACACTATTATACTCTAATGCATTCGGCAGAAAACCAGCATTTCGCATTTCCTCCAAGAATTCTACTACCTGATCAGAACCTGCTTGTTTACAAAGTGAACAAAGAACTAGCGAGTACAATTTAGTATCAGGGGTGCATTCATGAAGCGACATCATTCTCAGAATCTCAATCGCAGAATTCAATTTCCCGTTCCTGCAAAGAGCTTTTATCAGAATCCGAAAGGTAGATGCCTCAAGTCGAATGTTCATCTCTGGAGTCTTCAACAACACATCTCCGACCAGAACAAGGCCCTCCTTGCTCTTACAAAGAACAGAGAGCAATGCATTTAAAGAGATCACGGAGGGGGTGCATCGAAAATTTGGGATTCTGCGGAAGATGTCAACAGCATCATGGAGACGGTTTTCCCTGCCAAAGCTCCGGATGACACTGACAAAGATTCTCTCTGGAACATCAAATCTCTCGGCCTTCTCAAGGTGATCGAGGACTGGAGGAAGATGGGAGAGCATATGCCTCCGGAAAAGATATCTAATGATGAACGAGTACGCAGATGGGGTCGGCTCCGCATTGTAGCTGCGAAAGCAATCGATCAGAATGGATAGGTAATTGGCTCCATCGTTTGGTTCTTCAGCAACTTTCTTCTTGAAGGTCTGCATCACTTGAAGCACACCAAAGCTTCGCTGCCATTTGCCTTTGTGTGGGGATGCAGCCCACCCCCAAGGTCTCATGCCAATATTTCTTACGCTAGACCTATGCACTGCCCTCTTCCAAAGGGCTACACTGATGCTTCTCGGTTACACTGATCATGAACTCTCTCTCCCTGAAATAACAGCTCTCTAAAAGATTTGAAGACAATATTGGTGACATCTGCTCCACAATCAGTCCAAGATGGGGTAAGATCTGATCAAAATCTCATCTTGATATCACAAGAATACATCCCTAGCAGAAAGAAATAGCTGCTCGGAATGAAACCCTAAATCCACACATTCGAACAACTAGAAGAGAAGGGAAAGAGAAGTCTGAAACTTATCAGGCATCGTACCAAGAATAACTGGTGCCGGTGGCGGTGGCGGTGGCGGTGACGGCCCTTCGGTGGCGGCGCGAGGATCGATCTATCGTGGAGGGTAGCAGACGACGATGAGGCGCTGCCATTTCAAGGGGAAAGAAAGGGCAAAATGGGAAGTACAAATACACGCGCTTCTAATATTATGCGGAGAAGAATTAGTTATGCGACATGTAAACATAAAGCCCATCTTGGGCTGTCGGAAACCCTCTTCTTCCCCCTCCGTCCCCGAAGCCCACCAGGTCCATCGTCCTCCTTAGCTGGGAGCTCTCGCAGGATCTCCGCCGGCAATCCCGGAAGGTGTACATCCGTTTCCCTCCCCGTCTCTCTCCTCCCGCGCTTTATATCTCTACTTGCTGTGTTACTGATCACTTGTTTGCAGCCTGATTGCTGAGAAAAAGGGGTCGACTGCTCACGTACTCAATAAGATTCATTCTCACGGATGAATTGACTTGCTTGGAATTTTGCAGTTGAAAGAAATGAAGCAGGACCCAGAAGGAACTCCAACGACTCGAGCTCGGAAGGTGTTCTTTGTTTTACGGATCAATTTTTAGTGAATTTTTGGGAATATTTTGATCGATGTTGTTTGTTGCTATAGTTGAAGTTTACGCCAAAAATACCTGCTCGGAAGGCACCAAAGCCTTCCATAGCTAATGCGTAAGTGTATTCTGTATGTGTTGTAATGCTTTATGCAATGGCTTCATCAATCTGTTCTTTGGAACTCATGTCAAGTATACGTGTAGGGAGCCATCTGGGGCCAACGATGATGTTGTCAGCAAGGAGCTGCTTTTGAAGATTCAGAAAGCAACGGTACATTTCGCTTTGATCTGTCTTTAAATTTGGGAATTTTTTTTTTTTTTTGTTGTTGTTGTTGGCTTGATTGACTTTTCCTTCTGTTAAGCAGAGTGGTGTGGCTTCAGGAACGAGATTCCCAAGGAGTGATAGGAATGGTATGAACTATTTGCTTGAACTTAGTTGATTCGTAAGATGCATTTTCCTGTTTCCTGAAAAGAACATAAAGATTAGTCTGTTTTACTTCGTCTTCTATTATCTGTTGCCATTTGTCTAATCATGCGACTATTGAGTTCTATTACCTGCTTAAGTAGGCATAAAGTTTTGAACTTATACAGTCTCAATCATACAAGTTGACATCAATATTTGAAAAAAAATGGTACTATTTTATAGATTCCATATAAGTTTTGATGGAATAATCTGGTACGGTCTTTGATATGGATGAGGAACCATGTTCAATTAATAACATTTTAAAGCCATCATTGGTTGTAAATTTCAACTAGTTAGTATTCTATTTGCAATGTCCCCTTTTTATGCTGAATAAACTATTGTTTTCTTGATTAAACTCCCCTAGTTACCTTGTCCAAGTCATCAACTTTCTTATCACATTTAGCCATAAATTGATTGTTGTTTAGATGTTGTTTTTTTCGAACCCAATGGTCTTAATCTATTCAACTATTGTCCTTCTGAGTCTAATCTACTTCCATGTTTGCTTTTTTACTGGTTATTTTAATTTGTCAAAGTCCAGACTGGCTGATCTTCACATTTTGCAGTAACATTCACCCTGACTTCATTCCAAATGCTTCCGACTTCTAACCTGATTGCTAGTGGTAACAATGTCAGCCACATATCCCCAAGACTCAACTTCAGTATCTTCTATAATCTTTTTAAATGTCTAGGCATGCATGTTTTTCTTTTAATAAGTTATTTAAACAGAACTTGATTTTTTTAACCATTTCCCAGTTGTACGTGAAAATTTTCAAGCAGCACATCTCAACTACAATAGTTTACACCAACTCCAAGTTCTTTTGTTTCGATGCATTGGACTCCATATCCTTAGAATTTTTTTCTTTGATGCATCCATTGACCTTGATAGACTAAGCTTTAATAAACATATAATAAAAATGCTTTAAAGCTGTAGCTCTGATTTGATGATTGTTTTCTTTGGAATCGAATCATCGGAATTGAAATGGGTACATTTACAAAGAACAAAATCAAGGAAATGTATTATGTAATGTTGCTCGGAAAGTGACTAAATTTAGAGTTAAGAGCAAGAGTGAGGAAATTCTTTTAACAGTGGTGCTAACCATGGATTTGTATGATCAAATTAATTCGGGATTTTTAAATGGAAGTGTATCCTATGTTTATAACAAAAAAAAAAGGGCATTTATGATTGTGACAATGTATTTGTTGAAGCTGACTGACAAGGTTTGCTCCTATTTTTGCACTTGCACTTGTGTAGGTAGTTCAATCTGTGCTGCCACTCTTGTTAATGATCTAAACTTAATGTTTATAAGGGTTACTATATAAATTGACGTAGGTACTACTAGCTAGGGGGCCATACTTAATAATCCTCCAAACATACGTAAAATTATTGCATATGCTTCATTTCATTTTCAATATCCTAGTTTATCAGAAGTCTCAAGCATAAGCTTGCAAATGTTTGTTTGGGACATCGAGTTGAAACTTATGCTACTAATAGATTTTATTATTGGACACAATTTGGACTTCACTGTAATATTTACTAGGTAGGTTTCTGTGAAAGGCTGTCAATGTTTTGTATGGAACATGACCTTTCTTTATTTGTCTTTATGTTGAGAAGAAATGTGCAGCTTTCTGTTACTGCTTTTGGCACTGTTGATGTGAGTCCAATTTCCAAGGCTGTTGCTATAAAAAATTAAGTCTGATACTATGTAGACACTATAGGGACTGGGATAAGTATAGAGAAAAGTTTGACGTTGCATGTAGTCAATTAGAGAGATCTCTTTTCGTTCGGTTTTGGACCATCTATTTGAAGGAAAAGTTGATTAAAATTCTTTATCCTCTCGCTTTATTAGAAGAAAATCCATTGAAATTGTTTATATGAGTTTTCTCTGTTGCTGGACCTTTCTGGACTTGCCTCTGTTGCTAAAAGAAAAGAACTGCAGTTCCTTGTAGAAAGCTTATGTAGTTATTTGTCCTGAGGTCTTTAACTTAGTTGACATTTGAGTTCAGCTTATCATCTGTACATTATGATTGCAGTTGCTCCAACGGAAGTTGCATTTGGACATGGAGATTCCACATTAGCAAGATCATTCCCAAGAGTCGGGGATAAAGGAAACCAGACTCAAGGTATCATTTTTAACCAGCATCTACTTTCTCCATGATCAGCTATGAGCTGCAGTTCTAAGTATTCCATCTTGTCCTGCAGATATTGTTGATGAACCGAGCCCGAAATTAGATAAGGAATACGTTGAACCCTGGGTGAGTAATGAAATATACAACTTTCATCTAGACTATAAGCTCTACTCCATCTAAGAGTTCCTTTCACATTGGGTTCACAGGATTGTGTCCATTCATATTATCCAATGACCCTTCCTTTGAGAAGGCCCAACTCAGGAAACCCAGGTATACTTTGATACTGTTTTCTTAAGGCAACATGAATGCTTGTCATCACTTGTAAGCAGCATCGGCTTTGTTGTAGAAATTCTCGATGAAAAGGAATTTGGGGAAGCCTCAGCAAGTGCTGCACTAGATGAGACTCAGATTAATCCGGCAGAGGAGCTTGGATTGATGGTTTGTACTTTTTGTTTTTTTTTTCAGTAGCATAAGATCACCTTTATCATTTACTTTAATATCTAATTTCTTTGCTAATGATGGCAGGAAAAGATGGAAGAAGCACAGATGCTATTTCTTCAGTTCCCCACAATCCTTCCATTGGTTAATAGATCTGCTTCATCCGTGGGTTCCTCGAGTACCGTCAGTAAGAAAGAGCATGGAGCTATGAAGGGCTGCAAGTTGGAGGATCTTTCTGCAGGATATATGGGGAAAATGATGGTGTACAAGAGTGGGAAAGTGAAGATGAAGCTGGGAGACGTACTCTTTGATGTCAGTGCGCAAACTCAATGTTCTTCCATGCCTTTGATCGGCTAATATTAGCCGTCTCTCTAATAAGATGAACTTTTCGTTTATGCAGATTTCTCCTGGAGTGAAGTGCGAGTTTGTGCAAGATATTGCGGCAATTAACACCAAAGAGAAGCACTGCTGCATTCTTGGGAAGCTCAACAAGCGCGCCGTCCTAACTCCAGATATGGATTCTCTTTTGGCTTCTATAGATAATTCATGTTAGCTTTAAAACTACTCTTACCGTAGATAATAATCTTGAAACAAGATGATGCTTAGATGAATCATGGCAAGTTGGTGTGTAGTTTCTATTAGCTCTAAAGCTACTATTCCTGTAGATAAGCAAGAATCTTGAATCAAGATGATGCTCAGGTGAATCATGGCAAGTAGTGTAGTTTGTATCAGCTTTAAAGCTACTCTTACCATCCATAAGATCCTTGAAACAAGACAATGCTCAGTTGGAGTATGGCAATAGTAACTACCTGATCTAATTGAATGCTATTCGGAATCATTCTCTGGTGCTGCACAAAATCATTTGGCAATTGTGGTGATAGATTTCATCATCTTTTTTTGTACCAATTAACTCAACCACAAGTGTTTCACTGTTTGCATGCCATTTTCAGCATCTGTGAATGGTTTGGATGCCTATTTCTCCTCATGGATATGTAAATCCTCAAAATAGGAATGATGCAATGCTGCAATCCTACAAGTAGCCAAAATACTTGATTGCATATTTGAAAGAGAAATCAATCAACTGACAGAACATTCATAGTCAGTTTAATAAACTCAATAATCTTTCTACATAATTGTCATCTCCTGCTTGAAGAATATGTTGTGTGTGTCCTTATTATGCAATTACTTCTTGCAAGCATTTCTAATTGCAAACAGTATTTGTGATTAAATTCACACAAAAAACATAGAATAATCTTGTATTTGTTAAAGGCATTCAATCATGTTTATTGCTAGATTGGCAACCATGGAAGCCAATATCTCCTCCTACATTAAGAGGATTAAACCTAGTTATAGAAATATTCTTCCATGGAGACTTCTTTCAAGATTCAGCATTATATGCATATATAAATAATATGTATGACTTTATCAAGAAATATGATGTCATCTTATGGCTTTATTCTAACTGAGAACTCTTGAAGACAAACTAAACAATCCATTCAAAAAGTGAAGCTGTAAAGATGAGATTTGTAAGATTATTAGTGATCAAGTCAGCTGATGTATTTAAAATTTATTAAATAAGATTTCATTCCTTCAAACTTGCTAAAATGGATTCAATTCAATATTTTGTGTGTAAAAAACTTTTAATCATCACCAAACTAATGTTTTAGATGATCCACACAACTCTCCATCACATCATTACCAGACTAAACTAAATATTTTAGATGAACAACACAACTCTCCATCACATCAAAGGTAGAAGATTTCTTGCTTTGTTAGCCAAGTGCACATCATCCACAATTAAATAAGAAGAAGATTCATCGAACCATCACGTCATCATCAGGCTCGAGTTCAAGTTCTTAAAGATCAAGCCCCGAATTATATCTATTAGATCAAACGTATGATACTAATTACTTAGGTATTCAAATACCTACTTTGATGCTTTGTTGCATAAATATGAATTCGAATCCGAATCAATTGGGCAATGTCTACATCTAACACATAAATGCTATCAATTATTCTAAACCATCTTATAAATACAAGATGGTTTAGTTTTCTACATATGCCACTGTGGAGTGAATTGATTTCAAATAAGGGACACCCCAACTACATGTCCAAGAAAACATTAGGCCAGTGATTATGTTTTAATTACAGAAATTAAGGATTTCAAATGAGCTTTTTATGTGGCATCATCTTCTATTAGAATGTGACACTCAAAGTTTAGGCCTACTTAAGGAGTAAAGTGAGTTCATTTATAGGGGTTTATGAACAGTCAAGAGAATTAATAATGAAAGCAAACATAAGATTTATATGATTTGATATTTCTATCTTACTTACGTCTACGAAAAAGAAATAGATTCTTCGTCACGTCGTGCTATCAAACTATAAATTCCTTTAAGCAAACCATAACTTAATATATAAATCATCTTATACATTTTTCTATGGATTTTTAGAAATTTCTCACACTCTTTAGATCTACGATGGAACAATCCTTGAATACTTCAAATTTTTTTTCGTCTTCTCCTACCTACTAACCCTAAAAATAGATGGGGCAGTATAGAGTAATCAAATCCCGGCCTTCATCATTTCTTTTTATACTTCAATTTATTAACCTCCAAAGATACTAATTATATAAATTTAAAGGTACTTGTCAACCCCAATGTATCGAAGTCGATATAAGTATCTTTTGTTGAATCATGATAAATGATATTAGAACCGACAGTGCACGTAATGAGAACTTAGGTTAAAAATAAATACATATAAATGGAGCTAGAGAGACGTCATGATGTATAATCACTCGGGTTTTTTTTATGGATGATAAAGATACCAAAACTTTTTCTTGTGTTTTTTTTCCTGAGAAGAAAGCAGTCAATTACTTGAAAAGCCTAAGACAAGCAGTTTCAGAACTAACATAGCCTTAAAAACAGAAAGAAAAAAAAATAAAATCTGATGGAAAAATATTGTTTCGAACAAGTATTGATCTTGTTGGATCGGACAAAGTTTGTCACGAGGCAAGATTGAAACACACCAAATTTTGATTAAACATGTTGAGTTACGATAGGGGATATCCCGGGATCATTCACGACAATAGACACGTCAGAATAAAGACGCCCCACATGTATCGTCACGTCCGACCCTTCATCTTGGGTCGGATGAGACGGCACCCACACGTTGCTACGTCGCTCGAACCCAAACAGGACGACCGTTCCCGAAATACCGGGACGACGATGCATGGAGCAAGCCGCCCCCGAAATCCCGGGATGGCGACGCATGGAGTAGGCCGCCCCCGAGATCCCGGAGCGGCGTCGTGCGGCGCCGACCTGAACTGTGTCGCCCCGTACGACTTCGTCGGCATCCAGACCGAGGTACGCCTCCGGACGCGCCTATATAACCCCCACCTGGCTTTAAGGCGAGGGGAGAGAAACATTCACTGACTTTAGCATCGGAAGGGTCACGTCGGAAAAAACCCGACCCAGGCCTACTTACAGGAGCCAAACCCGAGGCGCGTCGGGAACCACCTCAGCAGAAAGCGACAACCGGATACTCCTGGATTTCGAAGACCGAACAAGGTCAGCCCGACACGTTATCCGGTAGCCGCATCCGTTCCGTAACAAGTTAGTAATTCAGATATATTTAATCGATGGATAATTAGTGACTCATCACACATCCAAACACAGCTTTGGATGAATAAGACTCGATCTTTATCTGCAATCGACATGCAACCGGGAGCTGGAGATGGTGTCGTGTTGGCCAATTCTTGATCATGCCCCGCCCTCTCCCCAGTTCACAGATGTGATGTGCTCGTTGCAGCGACGTACAAAACTTTTGAAATCTTGAATCCTTCTGTCACGTCAAGATTCGTGCTGCGTGGTGTCCTCAGCATCGTTTTACTGCGGCAGCGTGCACACAACGCACGCTACAGCAGCTCGACCTTCATACTGGCTAACATGAAACCACATCTCATGCATTGAAGCCACTCCCAATCTCCTCCATTCACTCCCACCATCACCTTCTTTCTCCCATAAATACCCATCACCTCCTCCCTGAATCAGATCACTCCACCACCATGTCTTCTTCGTCGTCTTCTTCTTCTTCTTCTTCTTCTTCTTCTTCGCTGCAGTGGCTGACCTTGATTGTGACCATATGGCTCCAAACGATCAACGGCGCAAACAGCGACTTCCCGGTCTACTCCTCCGAGCTGAAGGAGCTCAAGAGGGTCTCCCAAGTGGGCATCAACTTTCTCGCTTTTGCCTCCGACGCCGGGAAGCTCTTCGGCTGGGTCTCCGGCGTCGCCGCGATCTATCTCCCCCTGTGGCTGATCGCCGTCGTCGGGGCAGCTCTGGGGCTGGTCGGCTACGGCCTGCAGTTCCTCTTCCTCGAGCACCCGCACTTCTCCTACGCCCACGTCTTCCTGCTCACCGCCCTGGCCGGGAATGGCATTTGCTGGATCAACACCGCCTGCTACCTCATCTGCATCAGAAACTTCTCCTCCCACAGCCGCATCGCCGTCGGCCTCTCCACCAGCTACGTCGGCTTGAGCGCCAAGGTCTACACCGTTCTCGCCACCGCGGTGTTCAACGGCAAGTCTCGACACACCGCTAAGCAGTACCTCCTCCTCAACGCGGTCGTCCCGGTTCTGGTCGCCGCCGTCGTCGCGCCATTCAACCGGGTGGTTCTGAGCCAGAATGCCATCCGATCAAGCCTCGGTTTCGTGGTCATGTTCGTCATCACGTTCACGACCGGGATTTCCGCTGTGGTCGGCAGCATCAGCTCGACCTCCCATGGTGTCCTCACGAGAGAGTACGCGTTGAGCCTGGGGGTGCTACTGGCGTCGCCATTGGTGGTGCCAGCAACCATGAAGCTGAGGGAAGTCATGGATGCGGTGTGGTGGAACAAGAAGGAGAACAGAGTTCACGTGCTTGCAGCCGACGACGTCGAAGCTGGCGAGGGAGGCAGAGAGGTAGTGGTCGAGGAGCTTCAGGTCGTGAAGGAAGGGATGGTCGAAGGTGGAGAAGAGGAGTCAGAGCAAGTGGGAGGTCTTCTAATCCTAAGGAAGGTGGACTTCTGGTTGTACTTCTTCAGCTACTTGTTCAGCGCGACGCTGGGACTCGTCTTCCTCAACAACCTCGGTCAGATTGCACAGTCTCGTGGACTTCGACCAGAGGAGACTCCCACCTTGGTCTCCGTGTCGTCTTCCTTCGGCTTCTTCGGTCGCCTCCTGCCGTTCCTCTTTGACTACTACTCCTCCAAGTAAGCCTTTCGTCAGAACCACCATCGAATCTCGGCAAACTTAGCACTAATTCTTCTTCTTCTTCGTTTCGATGTGCACAGGAGGAACTGCACGATATCAAGGCCAGCATCCATGGCGGCACTGATGGTCCCAATGTCAGCAGCCTTCTTCATGCTGGTCAACCCAAGCAGACTGTGCCTGTACATGAGCACCGCAGTGATCGGAGCATTCACAGGGGCGATCACGTCCATCGCCGTCTCCGCCACCGCCGAGCTGTTCGGCACCAAGCACTTCAGCGTCAACCACAACATCGTCGTCACCAACATTCCCGCGGGTTCCTTCGTCTTCGGCTACCTCGCGGCCATTCTTTACCAGAGAGGAGCGACGGGAGGCAGCCATAGCTGCACAGGCACCGCATGCTACGAGACCACCTTCGTCCTATGGGGCGCCACTTGCTCCATCGCTTCTATTCTCTGCACCGCCCTGTGCATAAGAAGGCGCAGGTTTTGCTGAACACACGGCATGGCACCGGCAGCAACAGCTAATTCTTCTCCAGGCCATTTTCTTGTGGCCACAGCTCGAGTCCATGCAGACCTACAGAGTGACCGTGAAACTTGCTCTTGGTTTTAACGTGGAGCAGAACTCCAGAGTTAGTGTGTTCCTTTTAGTTGCAGTGTTGGTGTGTGTTAGAACACTAAACATACTAAATAAAACGAAGTTGGATTCGATCGAGTAAAGTGTTCTTCACGGATCTCACCTTCTGCATATGAACCGCAAGCTTTCTCGATCGGAAACGGCTGTCCTTTTGGATCTGGTTGATCCATAATGGCAATTCAATAGCCGATATTTCTAGGTCGATGCATTTACTTCTCCGCTTCGCTTGCTGCTGCTCTACCAGCTCTGGTGCGAAGGCCAGTATTCATACTCCTTCCCGACTACGTTATCATCAAATGACCTATTGGGATCATCAACCCTACGAGAGTCTCTTATCAATTGCATGTTAGATACGGAAAACTAGGTATACTTTTCGTGTGCAACGACAAGAAGAAACATGGACTCATTATCCATGTAATCTTTGGGACAAGAATCAGTGTCACCTTCTTCTTCTTCTCCGTCTCTATCCTGCTTCGGACAGGAAATCTGGAGAGTTCTGATACGTCATCTTGGCAGGAAGAGCTCCACTTGTTTGAGTGATTAGTTCTACTGCTCCTCAAGAGTGGTGAGGCATGAGATGTAGACCTGACGAGCCACCGTGCCAAAGAACATCGATTCGGGACCATACAAGCCTCGAAGCATGGCCCCAGTCCTCTTCCATCACATCTTCTTGGAGTTCTCAGTTGAAGGAATGACCGGTGTCAGACGAAAGCTTGACGCATTTGATGTGTTCTTGCAATAGCTTGCACAAGCGGACATCCTCTTGAGAGAGAGTTCTCCTTCAGATTTTTGGGAACCAGTCGTTGTTGCCTCTCACTGTAGTCATCAAGTGGAAGATGAAAGGGAAGGATAATTCATTTTTTCCGACATGGAGCTGGAAACGGATACCGATCCAATTTAAACATTTAAGATATTAAATTATGTTCGTAATAATATGTCATCTGAAGTCAATTTTTCCATGATGTTGCATTAAAAAAACTTGAACAGACATCATCTTGTTTTATATTTTGAACATTCTTCGTGAGCGGATGACAAATAACTTAAATCAACACATGAAATACTAATCATCCATATATTTTTGTAAGATGCTTTACCGGCGTATTTAAAAACTTAAATCGATACATGAAATATGCTATTGATTTGTATTCTTGACACTCTCACTCACATATCAAATAACATTCGATTCTTTAAGTAGTAATATGGGATTAATGCTAATTCATCTTTACTTTTGTCTCGTACACATAAATATATAAATTATAATTATTATTATTTTCTAAAAACTAAGTTATGAAAGCATTAAACATGTCAAGGTGATAAGAATGTGTGGCTCTGAGATTTGACACTTGGATTATGTAATGTTATTTATCTCATGTGTCCTTTGAATTCTTAGATGTGTACTTGAAAAAAAGGAGAAAATTGATAAAGATTTGGCATTAAAAATGTTATTTACTTTAAGCTGTCATAGTAGGATAAATATATAATGCTTAAGGGTTCTATATATATACATGCTCGTAAAGTTCGAAAGTAACATATTTGTCATTATAAATTTGAAATATTATACACAATGTTCTGAATATTAATATTCTCCATATATGATTTTGTCATTAAAAACCATCCAAAAAATCCCACTTTTAACCTATAATTTTTTATTTAAAAATTAAAAATATATAGAACATCTAAAAAAAACCTTAATATGTTTAGCATTGTAATAATTTTTAGGGGATACTAACCTAATCTTGATTTCCACCCATGATTACTTAGTGTAATTAATTTATATATCCTACAATAGCATATATATATATACACACACACGCACGCACATGAAATTAGAACTAGGCTTTAAGATTGAGAAAATTAGCATGATTGATGACTTGGTGCCGTCCAATTGGAGAAGATACGTGCAATGGGAATTCCGAGACGAATCAAGATGTCAAGTCGAAGATAATGCTGAGCCAGCCTTAACATTAACTTTCGGACCTCAATTCTTCCCCCCCACCCCATCATTTAATGACAATTTTTCTACCATCATATGGATCGACATTTAATGACCGATTGACATGTTGGATCGTGAGGACGAGCCATTTATGATTACATGAACCGGGCGGTCCGATTCTTTGCCATACATTGAAGTCAGCGTGATCTAATGCTGACCATTGTTCCCTTTGGCCATCGATTAGGCCGGCCCGGTTCGCGTTTCGCGGCCGAAGCGAGCCGGAAAAGGGTGACGTCATCATGACGTGACGATGATCTGTACATTGCCAATGGCCCGGACCGGTTCGCGATAACGTCGACATGACGTCATGATGAGAGCACGCTCGAGCCATGGCCGTTCGCTGTCACCGAATTCCTGGTTTAAAGACCGGTTGGTACCCCCGCGGTCTCGATCCAAACGGGCCCCCCGCGACGACAAGCGGGTCCCGCTGCGTCAACATCGAGTGTGCCACTCCGACCCAGAGCGTCACAAACGTCGGCCGCACGAAACAGAGCAAGCGGGGCGGCGCAGACCTTGCACTCGAAGGAGGCGTGCCACAACGGGCCACGGCTTTGGGAGCTTGAAGGTCGGCGACGGGGCGTCGGATGCGAGCCACTCCTTCTCTTCCAGAGCCATCGCCACTCGGTAAGCGTGCGACGATCGTCAAAAAAGATGTGATTTGTATTTATCTTGCGGGGAGAACGACGCGCACGGAAGGTGCTCGACGAAACGTCTCACTCGTCTTGTGCAATGGGGAACACCGCGCATGTGCTCGGGATTGGGCTTCTTGTCTCGTAGGAGGACAAGGTTTCCTCACTCCCCAAGCAATTAATGGCTTTCCTACGCTTCAGTGGGTGGGTGGCTCCTAATGAAAGCCTTGCTTTCATTCTGTGAGACCTCCTTCGCCTTCTCAAGAGCACACACACAAACAAGGGGGCTGCATCCCCGGCACGACCACCGTATCACCTTTGATGATGTTAGATGGTGCTACGCTGACGATCGTGAACGAAATAGTGATTATGGTGAACATGATGAAACATGCCTTGAGATTAGCATAATTGATTGCAACGTAAGGTAGTGTTAATTAATTGATAAGATATCTTTTATGTCTGTTCTGAATCTTACGTTCGATTAAAATATTCATAAGGAGTGTTATTGCCCAAATCAGTGTTTCAATTTTATTAAATGAATATTTATAAATCAAACACCTTGTGATCATGATTAAAACCTGTAGAATTCTACTTTCATTTGAACGCTCTTAAGATTCCATTTGTATTTTTCAGTGAGTTAAAATTGAGAAAATAGAGTGAGCATGTTCCGAAGCCAAATAAACGATCGAAAATTTTAATTATTGATTATTAAAAATCATAACACCTGTAACCAAACAAGCCCTTTACTCTACACCTCCCCGATCTGTACTTGTAGTTGTTTGCTTTGTTGCCAAAAGTTTAAGTTGTAAGGCTTAGCATCCTCTCTCAAAATACCATGATAAAGAATTTAACTGGGTGACCAGTGATCCAAAAACTTAGGAAAGATTGGTTCATTACTTACTCTGTTGATTTCCTCCGTATGCCTTCAATTAAGTTGCACGGATGATACACTGAAACTGATCACTGACAAGTGAAAGATATGTTTTAAGTGATTGAGCTGTTGTATTCCTTTCACATGGGGGAACATCAGACTGAGCATGCACATGGAGATGTCCTACATGCAAACACTACTCACCTTCAACAATGCATTCAAGGCAACCCACAAGTAAGGAAAGCGATCTAGATCCACAATAATTCCATCAAACAACTGGGCAACTGTGTGTATATTTTGTCCAACAAAAGGCAACACATTTTGTTTGCCTCTTCTTTTTTTGATGGAACAGACAACAGCTAGATTACAGAATGATCACCCACCATATCCTGGAACCAAATCAACAACATCATCCAGTACAAGACAGACAATATCCTGTGGCAACTGGTGCAAAAACGATCAAACCGCCTTGCATGGACGGCAAGCAAGGAGAAGAAATTTTGATTTATGATTCTGATTTCCAATAAATATGAATTCTAAAAAAAAAATTCAAGATGTTTGCTTCTTGATAAACCTTGTTATTCTCCATTATTTCTTCATGGATTACTTACTTCTATGCATCCATAAGAAGTGGGGAACCTTTTGCATTTCTGTTATTACAAATTCCATAATCTATTACAGAAATTGGAGAAATGGTAGATATCCTTAATTAGCAAATGCATTCATAATTATTATAAGACCCAATTATATTTTTTTTGTAGAGATATAATGTCCCAAAGTCAAAAACAATATGGTGATCAATGTTTCCTACATCCAATCAATTGAAACTATGTTCAAACTGTCAATTATTTTTTGGGTGAGGTTAGGCAAATTGTTCAACTTTGATTCAAATCCAGGTCTGTGATTTGTACGATCAAACCCAAGCCATAAACAAAGAGAAGCTTGAATCTGAGACTATAATGTTAATTCAATTGAAGTCACTTTCCTTTTGGGTTCAAGTGTTCAAATACTTGGAGGCCTATTTGATTTGGGAGATGATTTCTAGGGATATGAGAAAATGTCTATAGGACAAATATCATGTCAAGGATGTTATCCTTTTTTTTGTGTAATTTGACCATCACAATATCCACCATTAATTGCATAAACTTTCTTCCTAGGAGTACTTGAGAAATCCTCTCTTTAACCATAAATTTTCTTTTTATACATGATTACTGATAATATTGATCTTTTGTATGATTGACTTGAACATCAAAGGAAGAACCACTAGAAATATTCCTGACATCCTCCCTGTATCTTTCATGACTTATCCTTTAATGCTTCAACCTTATTTTGTGAAATTATTGTAAACTTCGAAAAGACCATGTTGATGCTTACTCATTTGCGATGGGCTATCGCAATCAGGAGAAGAGACGCAGTCGACTCGCAATATATTATAAATGCCTTGTCAACTAGATTAACTGATTTTTTGTAGTGTGACTCATAGCAAAGCACATCAGAAGGTGACACAGAAATTTCCATCTCAAGACCTACATTGATAGGGCAACAAAAATAGTAACCGTTCAACATTGATGCCTTGTTGGTCTTCGTTGAAGGTATTGAGGCTTGCTTTCTGCTTCAGCTTTATGAATAGAGTTGGGGTCACGACTATTCCAATCTGATCATTGAAACATGCCTTTATCTCATAGGAAGTATTTGAACTCCACTAGAAATGTTAATCTTATCCCATGACAGATATTACTCCAACTCAATCCAAACCTGCTTCAGACCCATGGATACATAGGTTAGAATATGGATCTATGTAGTTATGTTATGTTCATGGTTTAACATTATTCTCCTTCTTTATTCATTTCCTGCATTTGATTATCCTATGGATACGTAGGTTAGAATATGGATCTATTTGGTTATGCTATGTTCATGGTTTAACATTATTCTCCTTCTTTATTCATTTCCTGTATCTGATTATCCTATGCTCACACCTTAGAAACAAGAATAGAGAGGACGTCTCCTTTTTGTTGTAGAAGTTTTTTCTACCTCCCGACCCTTATTTCAAATGTTCGGGAGTTATGACTTGTTGCCTTCTATAACATGTTATACAAGTTCATACGTAGGATCATGTCAATGAGGATAACATCTCTGATAGACAAAGTGGTTGGGGAGGCTCTATTTGCATTCATCTAGAAAGATAACATTTAGTGTTCATTTGGCGTATGAACTCATAAAAGTTGCTGAGCTTCCCATGTGAGGATCACTTGTTCTATCTCTTACAATGGAAGTTTCTTTGGACATTTTGCTATAAATTAAACCTGGTTTTCCACTGTGATCTGTATTGCCGAGTATAGTTTTCCTTGCCATGGAGAACTTGGAGAGGAAGAAAAGAATTAAAAAGATGGTGTCACTGCATGGTGTTGGCAACCTTTTCTTGGCATGAATCCTTGTTGCCAAATTAAATGTCCTTGAAAGGATTTATGAGGAAGTGCAAATTCCACGAGTACCTGTTTATTTTCACTGGTTCCTTCCCATTGCTCTAACTCAAAATTTGGGATCAAAGACTCGGGAAGGTCAGAAGCATTAGTACTACCATCGAGTATTTTATGTTGACAAGCAATTTTAGATTTCTTAACTAAAAATAGGTTGCTTGGAGGATAAGTTACATGAGAAAAAGAAATTCAAGTTTGGAAAGAAAAAAATCTTAGAAAGTAAGTGTTTGTTGCTCTATAAATACTCTATATATCTTAAAATTTTGATGTGGCAGGGGTGTGAAAAATAAAATACCTCTTATGACTCTTCTCTTATAGATGTAGAGAGAGAAAATGGAAATTTGTTCATGGTTTATGCATGAAGAGATGTACAAGGAACTGCAGGCTTAGGTTGGGAATAAAAAAAAAAGGATTTGTTATCACATATAGAAGAATTTAATTTTTTTTCACTAATATAGATAAAAGGTGTCTAATCATGTAAATCTTTTAACTTATATTGTATTCCTTGTTCTTTTGATAGATATCAGTCTTCTTCCCGACATTGAGGAGGGTAAATTTGGGTGGAAGCAAACTGAAACCAGAAATCCAAAGCTTGGGAATTCCAAAAGCAGGAGGAGAAAGTATGGTTGTGGCAGAATCCTGATGAACCAGAAGAGCTTTGTGCAGCTCTACAATGGAAGATTCACTGACTTCCTTATGACCACTTTTCTAGAGTCTCCGAGTTCACAGATGACCAACTTCTATTAGCATTAATGAGATAAAGAACCTTTAAATTATATCTAACTTGATGAGTGGAAACCAATAGGATGAAATGATTAGATCTTGTGTCAGATGAAGTGTTCCCTTCAGGTTGGATTCTATAAGAAAGTATATCATGAATGAGAAATGCATTTGAGCCTAAAAAGATAGCTCTTTTATTTTCGAAGGGAGTAAGTGGCTTAAACTAAAACTAGTATGTAGGTCCTCTTAACTCTAATTAGATAGTCCTTGTCCTCTAACTCTATTCATGAGTGATTATTTTCATGCTCTACAAAATACTTATACTAATATTGATAATAATACATATATCAGACCCTTATAAGTATATTATAGTCTTATCTACTTACTTTCGATGTTGGATTAATTAGAATATTACATTTATGCCTTAAAAATGATGATATATTATTTTTTATTATCTTGATTAAAATCATAATCTAACTATTATATATATATATGTATTTGTCGTTATAAAACATAAATGTTTGTAATTAGTTTTCATTGTTAATGGTTTGTTAAAATTTTAATTTATATTAATATCTTATAAGAAGAAACTTAAATACTATTGGTATCTTTAGCTGAAAGAAATTAATGTTAAAGATAAAAAAAGAAGATGATATATGTTGAAGATTTTAATATTTTGGTGGATATATGTGTTATTTTTTAAATTATACATAATATTTATATAGCTTTAAATTATTATAATAATATTTGGATGAATTATTGAAAAAAAAACCCTAAACTTTAGATTTTTTCCAACAAAGCACCCTTAGCTTGAAAATTTTCTACAAAATATTTTTTTGAATGATCATTTTGCTCCTAAGGTTGATGGGTTAGGACATAATGAACTAGTAAATTTTTTTTAATGTTACAAGGAAAAATAATCGTTTTGTATGGACAGAAGATTTTATAAATTTTTTTTAAACTTGTGATGCCATGTCAGAAAAATCAAAAGGT
This sequence comes from Musa beccarii, assembly GCA_024322285.1. NCBI lineage: Eukaryota > Viridiplantae > Streptophyta > Magnoliopsida > Zingiberales > Musaceae > Musa > Musa beccarii. Next base: position 50,931,059 of record CM044395.1, on the reverse strand, counting down.
TAGGAATTCGCCCGTGATATTTTGATTTTATTACATTGGATAAAGTTCAATAAAGTAAATAATTTTATATAGAACAGTCAACGAGGAATCCGAGAACGAGCATCGTCAATCCGACGGCGATCCACGTCTCGTCTTCGTCTTCGTCTTCGTCTTCCTCGCTGTGTGTAAAATACTCGCCTCTCTCGATCTCCTCCGTTCCGAGAGAGGATGGGAATGCGATCGCAAGTGGAGGCGATCGTCTCCTCGATCGTATTCGTGCATCCCCACGAGATCCCCGCTCTGATCCACTCCGCTTCCTGCTTCTTCTTCGTAAAACTTCCCTTCCCTTACGAGTTCCGATCTCAATCGAACCCGTAGTTCCCCTTTTCCTTGGATGAATCGATGAGTTCTTGGTAAATTTGTGCAGATCTTGACCGCGTACTTTGTTATCCTTCCCCTGCGGGACGAGGGGGCGATATCTCTGGGTTTGGATAACCTCCCCGGCCTCTTTGTCGGATCTCTTTTTCTGACTCTTCTCGCCGCTCCCATCTCAACTCTAGTCTTTTCCCTGCCCAATCTCCCCAAAGCAAGGGTATGAGATTCTAAACATTTCTTTTTCTTGTTTTTATTTTCTCGTACTAGTTATAAAGGTGATGTTAATATTGTTTGGCCGAGTTGTAAAGGAGTTTATCAAATCTAAAAGCCTGTTGGTTTTGCTCTGAATAACCTGCAATGAAGATATAATTATAATTTAAATGTGTGCATCCTGTTAATCGATTTCGAACATGTTGTGAGAGGGATTTAAGAAACACGAAACGACCAATCAAGATTTCCACTTGTAGGAGATAGCTTACCATTTAAGATTTTCATGTATCATCTTAAACCTATATTTTGGAGTATCTTATGTTTTAAGAAAGATGACCATTTTTGTAGGACTCTTGTGTTGATAGGGTTTTATTTACTTTATTTCTCTCTTCTTTCTGGATGCTTCTTTCTTTTCCTTGCTGCAACAATTTTTAGGTTTTTCTTACCAAATAGCCTTTACGCTTTGAGAAGAGTGGGAATGAATCTTGAAGCAGATTTAAGTAGGGCATGTTTCTTTTTAAATACTTTAAGGAACGAAGAGGATATGTGAGAAGTTAATTGGAAGTTCAACTTCAATATATGTTACATTAGAGAGGCTTGAGGTTATAGTTGCAATTTCTAGCTCAGAGCCGGTCTGAATTGTTCCCTTTCCTTTACCATAAGTCTCTTATGTTCTTCTTGATTTCTCTCCTAAAAGTTTACAATATTTAAAATGTACTTCATAGCAAATCTAGTATGAACATGTAATTAATGTCGTGGCTTGTTTTGAATTTCTTTTCATGTTGATGTCCAATTTTTTCTCCAGCTTTTAAAAATTCAGCAGCCAAATTTGTGCTTATTTTTTGCTTAATGTCATCTGTTGGATCCATGATCATGCTTCATCTGTTCCTCCTTTGTAAGCAACAGAAGTTCTGTGCACATATGTATCTGTTGATCAATTCTTCTTGGAAATTGTTATTACTTGGATTAGTTTTGAGAAATATTTTGTTCTGAATTAAGATCCAAGATGCCTAGCATCCATTTTTGTATTTTATCCAAGTGCTATAGTTTATTCTCTTTTCCAACATGGCTATATTTCTGGCATCAGTAAATAAAATTGTTAAGGTTATCATTTTTGCTAATATGCTGAACTTTTGGCCCTCTTCTGCAAAGAATTTTTTAAATTCCTACTTCAGAGTATTACTTGTACATCTGATATTACTTGTACACTTCATGTTGTATAAATTGTCCATTTAATTGTGCTTTTGTATATTTTTTTTCTTTAAAGCTGATTCTCATCATGATTGGTACATTTCTTATCCTCATGTGATATCCTCAAATTTCAGGCTTTGGTATGGATACACAGGTTTTTTAGTGTATCCCTTCTTGTATTCTTCATTCTTTGGCATGCCTCTTCTACTGGTAATCTGTCTCCTGCTTCTAAGGTGAGGAGGTCCAAGTGAACAATCATTTTATATATCAAGATGTATGCTCATTTTCTGATTTAGATCTGAGTTGGACTTTATACAGGCCTCAGCATCAAATTCAACCTTATTTGAGGATGTAAAACTCACTCCTAGCCAAGAGGGTCCTGTTCATCCAAGTGGATGGAGTAATCATGGGTGGTTTTATGTTATAGTTCGAATAAGCTTGTTCTTATGGGTATGACCTTTACCTTGGCTAACATCATTACACAGTTTTCTAGTTGTAACATCTATTGACCAAGATGATGGCTACTGAAGGTTGCATTGCTTAATCTTGTGACGATATCATCAACATGGGCAAGGGTGATAGATGTGATGGACACTGAGGTATGTCTGCTTATGGAGTGATTAGGAGAGGTTTCCAAGGTTCAAAACTAATGTCTAATTCTCATAAGCATTCAGTCAGGTTCAAGACTGTTTGGTTTCATCGGTGCTGGTGCTACATTTGGACAGTTGTTTGGGTCATTGTTTGCAGCAAGTATGGCTTGGTTAGGACCATGTATGTAATTTTTGTAACCAAAATCATTGCGCTAATATGGAAAGTAATCACATCCTTATTTATCTTTATTTCATGCAACAACTGATCCCCTCTTAGTTTTACTTTTATTTTCTGCCCTCATGATGGAGCTTGCTGCACAGTCATCTAAAGGAATCAATCGTGATGCACACAGTGATTCTATAAATTTATCAACCATCAGGTATGAGCATCATTTGGTCCCACTGGCTATGACTAACTCATTTTATATTCTAACATGAACTATTAAGCTTCAAGGTTAGCTCTAAGTGGGAGAAGTTTGATGTTGTTATAGTTGACTGTTTTATATTCGCATCACATGTTCTACCATTGACGATGGTGCATGATAATGTAGATTTATTCTGTGAAATTAAATGATGTGTGAAATTAAAGGTCATGAATGTGAAATGTCCCCTATTTGTAGATTAGATGTCATGCCCTGTCCAAATAACGTGTTTGTAATGTGAAATTAAAGGTTTAAGGTTGTGAACGTTTATGTGAGAGCTTCTAATAATGTGTTTGTACCTCTATTTGTAGATTTATTCTGCCGCCACTAACTAAAAAAATGTGAAATGTCCTTGTGGCTGCACAAATTAGATGTCATGCCCTGTCCTTAGGTTTTTTTTTCTAGTTTTGTGTTACATGTCAAGTAAAAAAGCATATCAAATAGTGTTCCCCTAACTTCTTGTATTTTAATGTACAGAAACTACAAATTTATGTTTCCTAATCAATTTGGCAAGCTATGCAAATTTAATTGTTATGTGAGAATCCTGTAAAGCGAAATTGTTTTGAAATAAAATGAAATCATGTACTATAAAATAGTGGAGATGAGAACCAAGAAGCATGTTGTGGTGAAGATTATGTGAATTATACATAAAAGATTAGGGTGGTGACATGCTAAGAAGCATTTTGCTGTAATATGCATAACTATAGTGTCTATATTACCAATAACCATGTTGAATGGCAGAATATAATAATGGAGTCTCTTTTTAAATTTTTTTAAAGAATAAGGAAACTCAAAAGTAGCGGCGAAAGATATGCAAATTCTGATGATTTTATCTTTTGAAGTTTCCATATCATTCCCACTACATCCTACCAAAGATTGGTTATCTTAAGAATATTTGGTCCTTATTTTGGAAAAGATGAAGGGGAGTTCTATTTGATTATTGTACTAAGAAATGATATGTAGAACAGTCCTAGACACGTAACAGTCCTTGATGGACGTCTGTTCTAAATATTTACGGAATTATGAATTTAGTACACAAGCTTACATTTGGACTTTCTAGTTAAAAGCTAAGATATCTTCATAGGCCACTTTGTCCTACTCAGATCTCTGGAGAAAGCTTATTTTTCATACTGCAAGATGGCTTCTGGAGCTTCATTTTCTTTGAGGATGAACATACCTAGCAGAGAGTAGAGGCTTCAACCAAATCTCTAGGTACATGTTTGTCCTTGAAAGGGAGGTGGTCCATATGAATGATTTTTTGGTCCAAAAAAGCATCTTTTAACTTAAAACTAATCAACAAATTTACATAGTTGTGATATTACAGATAAACATAGGAATAACCATTCCAGGTATAAAACTAATGTGAAGCCTATACTTGAAAGAGTGCATCTTGTCCTTTATCTGGTATAAAACGAATTTACATGGTAGCCTGCATTTCATTGTCTAGATCAACAATGTTGTCCTTTATCTTTTATAATTTTGTAATGATGTTATATCTGTAATTCATCAACTATTTCACTATATGCCTTCTTTTCTTTCACATTTAGAGAAAATGTTCGAGATCAGCATACTATTTCAGCTGAAGAGACTTCAGCTTTAGTGAAGACTTCTCCTAAATCAGTTACACGCGTGGTGAAAACTCAGCCTTGTATGATGCTAGAAGGACTTTGGCTTATAATGTCGTCAACTTACCTACTTTATGTCTCTCTGTTTCTTTGGCTGAGTGCTGTTGTATCTTCCTTCTTCTATTTTCAGGTCAGCTAGACTTTTTTTGTTATATTTAGACTTTCTTGGCTATACAAATTGATTACTTATAGAATTCTTCTTGATATCCTGTATGGAAGAAGTTGGGTTACATTGAATACTGTATTTATCCCTTCATTATCTCAATAGGTTGCTAAAGAACATGAATTTTCCTTTGAAATTCCAAGTCGGTAATCTTGCTGCTATTTTGATGGTATAAAAAACCTAGATGGGCATAAAGAGACTTTCACCATCTTGATATTGTTGAATTAAACCTAGCTTGCTTGTCACAGATATGGTGTAATATGAGAAAGGCATTTTAATAATCAATTTTCTTTTGGGAAATGGGAGAAAAGACTGATAAGATAGATAGTATATAAAGTGCAGCAAAGAAGTACTCAGAAGCATAGTGATAAATTAAAAAAAATATATCAATTGTTTTGATTTTCTTTCCCCATTAGCTAGCCTGCTGAGCCATTTGAACTTAGAAGTTAATCATTAATGGAGAAGATGTTGCATTCAGCAGGAGAAGGTAGTGTGTGTATTTAGCAGGAGAACCATAAACAGGCATGGATATCTTCTCTAAACTAGATCGACAATATGAAAGCAATGAACTACATTAAGTAGGATTAATTAGAAAATAAACAGTTGGTATTGGGTGCCAAGTCTTATTGGAAGCCATGCCTGAATCTTATTGGACTATTGTGTTCCAAGTCCAATCAATATTGAAAGCTATACCTGAATCTTATTGGACTGTTGTGATCTGACCATGGACCAGTAAGAGTCCAATTCATATTGGCATACCGACACACGGTATGCCGGTATGTGCCGTTGGTACCATGAAGGAGGAAGGAGGAAGGAGGAAGGAGGAGGATAAGAGGATGATAAGAAAAAGAGGCGGCAAAGGAGGAGGAGGAGGAGAAGAGGAGCTATGGGAGGAGGTGCAGGAGAAGTACTACAAGAGGAGGTGGAGGGGGAGAAGAAGAGGAGGAGATGGAGGAGGGAGAGAAGAAGTACTAGTGGCTGCCGATGATAGGCAGGCTAGTGGGGGTGGGCAGCAGCGGCATGCCCCACACCACCCTAAGAGGCTCATGGGTTGCAATGAGGGATTTTTATGGTACATTATGCCTAATACAGTGGTCAAAAATGTATTGAGGGAGGGAGGGATCAGTTTCTTAACCCTGGTTTATGGTACATTATACCTCAATACACTAGTCAAAAAGGTAAATTTTGTTTAATTACTGTTGGTACATTAGTGCAATAATTTTCCCATTATCTTCTCTCTCACTAGCTTGATCACATCCCTAATTGGCCCCATGAGTCTTACAACTCCCTATATAAACTATAAAGAAGACGAAGCAAATAAAATTGTAGAACAGAGTGAATGGAAGTATAGGTTTTAGTCATATCTAACCAACTATTGCACATGTCTGTCAAAACTGAAGACATAATACCACAAGGAGGAGCATATAGTTGCTGTTAACAAGTTCTCAGCATAGATGTGTTTCTTCAGATAACATTACAAGTGCCTATTTCTCTATATTTTCTTAACTTTGCCTGTGATTCTCTTAACCTGAAAATTTTAAGTAAATTAATTTGCCACAGTATCAACTTATTATGTCTGATTATTCAACATATTATCACGTGGTGTAAATAGTTTTACTCTTTCTTATGTTGTTGATGACAGAAAGTGACAATTATTGCAATGACAGCTGTGAGCCCTATTGCTAGAAGAAGATTGTTTGCACTAATTAACAGTTTCATTGCTGTTTTTATTCTTGCCGGACAACTTACTCTGACGGTAACTATTGTCTTTACCATCTTCTTTTTGCAGCTCTCTTGATTATCTTAAATTAAAATTGTTGATATGTATAACCAAAATAATTTGAAGTGCCAATTTCATAATGTATGATAAAATGTCATTGCATTTGATGAAATTCAAATGCAATGACTGCTGTGAGCCGTATTGCTAGAAGAAGATTGTTTGCACTAATTAACAGCTTCATTGCTGTTTTTATTCTTGCCAGACAACTTACCTTGATGGTAACTATTGCCTTTACCATGTTCTTGTTGCAGCTCTTTTGATTCTCTTAAACTAAAATCGTTGATTTGTGTAACTAACATAATTTGAAATGCCAACTTCATAATGTATGATAAAATTCAAATATTTAATCATTCAATAATGGTAAACTTGCATTTTTTTTTTTTTTTTTGATATACCTGGTTTAGAACTTTAGATAAACTCTAAATTCCCCATGCTGAATACATGGGCAGATGTACTTTAACCATCACTTTTTCTTGAATATTTTATAAATACTATTATTGAGGGTGCTTTTATTTTTATTGATTTTGGTTTTGCACATCCTTCTCTACTAAACATATTACTGTCATCTCTATTAAGGCTATGTTGGTCTATGTTTAAATCTCTTAATTCCTATTAGCACAATCTCAAAGTGGTGAATAGTAACAGTGTGACAAGTTTGATGTTTGAAGTGTTCATTCTACACATGATGACAGGATTTAACAGGGACCCTCTTTCTTTTATCCTTGTTTCTATTCTTGGAGGTGTGTGCACCACTTGAAAAGTCAGATTAGTTATTTGGTCTTCGTATTGACCTTTTCAAAGAGCTGTTCACAAAGCATTGCAACCAATTTTACAGTTCATCTGAAACTTTTGGAACCAAAAGCCTTACCAGTTGTCTGCAAGTGCAAATAGTTTATTGAATAAGGGATCCAATGTCATCTTTTTGATCAAATTTTGCTTTCTGTTCCAAATCTTGCAGGGTCGCATTCTTACAGTTGCTGGTATTACTATCGCTATTTGCTCGGCGCCATTTGTTGCAACTTCAAACATGGTTGTTCTTGCTGTGTGGCCTACATGGATTACAGTTGCTATCACTGAGACTATTCGAAAGGTATAGTATGCACAAAAAGATTATTTCATTAGACTTGAGAAATCTGGAGATCTACTTTTTTTTACCCTCATCATTAAGTTCAACAGAAGACATTAGACATTAGACATTGCATTGTGCGCCTTTTGCATTCATTGGGAATCAACAGTCATTAGAAACTGACTTTCCATTTTCTAGTACCTTGGCATCACTGTACTGCAAAATATATTAAATAATTTTATAATTTATATTTTTTAATACATTCTTCTAGGAAAATGTTTGCTCCAATAGCTTTTTTTATGAAGCTGTTGAGTGATTGCTGGTCTTAACTCATAAGCATTGTGGAGTCCAGAAGATTAAACCAACAGAATAATAATGTGGCTTAATTCAGTTATGGGTTCACCTGTGTGAACTTTCTAAATTTGTCTTGTTCTGGTGAAATAAGTGTCAGCTATATGTTCTCCACAGTTGAAAGTACTAAATTCAGATAAAATTATACTATATCTTTCTACTGAATCTGTTCAACCTAAGCATAATTAAATTCAATTTTCTGATTCTTATGTAATATGCCAGCCACTGTTAAATTGGGTTAGCTGACTACACAGAGGACCATATTCAACATAGTGTGAACAACCTTCAAACTCTCATTCCTGCCCTTATTTCTTGCGTCCTACTTTTACTTTTTGCTACTTTGATGTTCACATTGGTAACCATTTGTCCTTTTTCTTGCACGAGTTATGACTATCCTGAATAACAATAAGCTGTCCCTATAACCAGGGAATGTTGTTTTCCGTACCCGGACCCGATTGGTTGTTGGTTGGACTGGTATGTACTGAACAAGACTGGTGTACCAACACATGGTATACCAGTATGAATCAGTGTTTCTAATAGGAAGAAGGAGAAGAAGAAGGGGCGGTGGAGGAAGAGGAGGAAGCAGGAAGGAAGAAGAGGATGGAGGAGGAAGAGGAAGGAAGAGAAAGAAGAGGAGACGAGGATGAGGTAACGTTTTCGTCAGCAGCGCACAGCAAGCAGCCAGCATTTGGTGATGGGTGGTTGCATGTGGCAGAACAGGATGTGCATTCGGGGCGAAGAGGGCTCGTGAACATTAGTCCTGAAGTTTGATTTTTTTTTTTAAGGTTCATTTTGGACCACCTGAGATAGGGTAGTCCATGTAACTAGTTCACACCTGGAGTGATGTTAACTATCTATTTTGTACTAGTCCGGGGGGAAATGTCAAACCATGCCTATAACTATTAGTTTTCTTAATGACTAAGTGACTTACATTCGGGCAAAAGATAGTGAATGTTACACAACTTACCATCATTCGTTACATTTTCTTTAAGATTGTAAGACGGTCTTATAAGTTTGCATAGGGGTTACATCTAGTGCTGGAGGGGCCCAAGCCGCTCAAGGATGATGATATAGGATAAGTTAAGAATGCATTCTATGTACTTTTATTATTTTATATTAAAAGAATGGAATCAGATTAACTTAAAAATTATTAAGAATTTTCTTTTCTTTTGCAAATTATGTTATGCAATTTTTAATTTGTGTGAAGGTGATGCATATGGCTTGCTGTTCATCATTAGTAACTTTAGGATTGATGTTCAATTTCTGAGAGTTGTATTTGTTGCTATTTGTGTGGTTATTACTTATTACATCATTTGCTTTATTACTGTTTCTTGTACAGGTTACTACTTATGTGGTTACAAGACCTGGAAGGGAACTCCTATTCACTGTCGTATCACAGGACGAGAAGTATAAAGCCAAGGTGACTACTCTATGTTGTCTTTTTCCTTTTAGATAAGAAGGAAGGTTAGAATACTTCTTAATCATGTTATATAGTTTATATAACATCACTATATTGCAATCATTATATAGTTCCTTATATGGAACAGTTTAGTTTAAGTCTATATGCAAAAGAGTGTGGAGGAACTCGGTCACTGGAGCAGTCGGAGGATGCTAAGAGATGTGGTTCTGAAGTGGTCACAGACTAGGAATAAGCAACCTCTGAATTATATATTTTTGCATTTCTGAGGTGCATGCTATTTGGGGAAAAAAAATGTAGTTCTTCACAGAATCAACTTATCATCAGAATCCTTGGCTGGCAAAAATATATAATAGGAAGAACAAAGTGAAGATTCTTTGGTCTATGTTCTGATAGATTGATCAAGCAGATTATAGTAAGAACAAAGGAGAGAATGAAGAAAGAATTAGGCATGACCATACTTGTATAATCTGATCACTATAGGTTCAGTTGTTTACTGAATTTTATAGGTAGTAATGCGCATTTTATATTATTGACCTAAAAAAGTTACTCTAGTGGATTCCTATGGAGTTATAACTTTGTTGTGTGTTCCAAATTTTCTTTTGTGTTTTCTGATGATTTTGACATCCTTGGTGATTCTGCAGATTTTCATAGATGTTATTGTTCAAAGACTTGGTGATGCAACTGCAGCTGGAGTTTATAAATTGCTCTTTGGCAGCCTTAACAACAGAACATCCATGGTTTCTCTCTACGCTTTACCGGTATGTGTTATAAACTTGTGATTAAATCTAACTTTCTCCGACATGTGCTGTAGCATTTGCATGTTACAACGATGATATTTGCTTCTCTGACATTGTTCTTCTAGTAAATTCTTTTTCTTGGTGCTACTCTACAGTCTTCTGGTATCTCATTCACTTATTTGTATAATAATATCTCAGACTTGGTTTTTGTCTATTTGAGTTAAATTATACATGGTGTTTATGATGTATGACTATGCCAGCTAGATCTTTGCAGTGACTGCCTTAGAGTTCTTAAAGATGATATTTCATTAATGGAAGGCTTTGTACACTGTTAAACTAGTTTATACCGATGTTGATGATGATGTTCTCAACTGTATCAAATTCCCATCTGTCAGCTATCAAATGTATGATTAGAGAGCTAGCCAGGATCTGTAACATGATTGCGCTAGCGTATGGTTTAGTTTAAAGATTGCTTGAAATCTGCTTTGCCTTGCAATATTTAAGAATAACAATTGAAGTACACAGGAAAAAAAAGTGAAGACAGCAGTGATCAACTTTGAATTAGATCATGGGCCATATTATGCTCATTGAATCCGACGAAAGCAAGAAGATTCTATCTAACGATGCTCCTTGTTCCATGTGATTTCAGCTATGTTTCCTGTGGCTGGCCACAGCATTTCACTTGGGAAGGCGTCAAACTGAGCTGGCTAAACTGCAAGCCGCTTCTACATCTTAATCGACATGATGGAGATAAACAGGTACTTGAATGCTAGCGTGTAATGTAGACTACTTCACAAAAAGGTAAAAGATGCCATATACCAGTTAAATTTAGGCAGAAAAGCACCATGTAAGTGATATGTAATATAGCAAAGCTCTTTTTGTTATTCAATAATATGGAGCGCGATGATTGCTTGGTCGTTCGGCCGGCCTGCCTTCCAAAATATTCATCTAGATCATTCCGGTAAAGGTTTTACCATTAAAGGATTCACATTGCATGAGAAGATGTAGAGGCTCTCCTCTCACATGCCCACTTTAGCAAAGACCGGCAGCTAAGTCTGAGCTACAGAAAGAAATGGTGGGACTGGGGCTACCGAAGCCCAGGTTAGTGAAACAAAGAATTCGGCTTTTTTTTTTGTTGACCTTCGAACATGAGACTTAATTCAAGGATAACTAGGCTTGCTTGACCATGCTCATTTGATCGTCATGCTGCTTTCTGTAAGCTATGTCATATTTACTAAAGTCATCATCTCTTTTGTTGGAAGAATTTGAAGGTTTATAATAACAAAAGCTGTTGTGTCTTGATAGATGTAGGAAAAGTACCTATTTTGTTTAGACTACTTTGGTCTATGGCAATGGGATCAAAAACTCTTTGAGCCCAGCCAATTCAAAATTGAATATTGGGTTAGGCAATGGGCAGGGAGTCGTGGGAACAGCAGCCTATGAAGGGTCATCTCTTCCCCCTTTTTGCTTTGTTCCTTAAAATTGTAGTTTTGTGCTAAGGTTGCCTTCTCCCTAATAATCTTTGATGCATAGATGTAGTCATTTATTTAGCTTCATGTAATATATCCCCTCATTGTTTTGCTCACAGTTGGCAATTGGCATTGTTACCTGCTAACCTAATCGCCCAACTATCCCTCGTGGAAAAAAGTAGATGACTCGAGTAAACTCGAGTCCACGGGGGAGTCGGCAAATGAAACTAAGAAATGGATAAATGATTGGACGCGGCGGGTTTTGACTCCAGGATAAGAATTGAACTATTAACATCTTAATGACACTATGATGCGAGGTGGGAGACGGCGACGGGAGAGTGTGAGTTAAGTGCAATAGTATTTTTTTTAAAATCGATTTTAAATTTTGATTAAAAAAATTAATATATTTTGGAAACTTGATTGATTAGGTTAAAGTTACGAGTAAAGAAAATAAAATTAACAGATTAAAAAAAAGTAAGTAAAGAGAGAGATATCAATTTACAGTGATTCGATCTTTCTAACATAATTTATAGTGATAAAACTTATAAATGGGGTGTTTAATGTAATGTTTAGGCATGTCTGTGTCTTTTTGATTTGTTTATGTTTGCCAAATATGTAAACGGGTTGATCGAAGGCTAAACAGTCCAATTTGAGCGAGTTTGGTAGTCGTTGTAGGCTTGTACATAATGATGGTGTCATGTGGACACTTGTAACAAATTTTGATATGTAGTGGATCAATTTTATACCTTTGTTGTGCAACCGTTCTGAGCTTGGGATGTCAATGGTTAGAAATTGCATTGACTATAAAGTGTTTACTGAAAGGGTTGCTTGTGGATCCCGTGTGAAGCGCTTTCTCTGTCTCGTCTTCTCTTTTGCAGGTCCTGAGGGATCGTAGGAGGTTTCAGAGAAGCTAACCATTGCGGACGGACACGCACTAGTGTCGCACGACTTAGGCAAAGCTAGCTAAGTTTGTGATATTTGGTATCAGAGCGGGACAAACATACATAAAAACACTTAGCATGCAAAACGTGGGGGACCTAGCAGGGCTACGTGAGGGCAGCCAGCATGCGCGATCATTTAGGAAAACGAACATTGTATTGTAGGAAAAGGAGTCGCTCAGAGGAGCAAGCATCCAAGAATAGCATTCAGAGGAATTGCCAAATTGCATAGCGCACAAAGATTGTGATGGTTGAGTTCAAGCAATGGCTCGATGTTGGCAACCAAACTTAACGGTGCTCAAGGCAAGCGGGGCGCTTGGTAAAGGATGAGATCGTCCAAGGTGGAGTGGGTTGTTCAACGATCGAAAGAGCTATGCAAAGTTCACAGAGGTGAGGAGAGTTGCAAACTCAAGGAATTCGATACTCATGTAAGGGCTTGTATGCAGACGAAGGACTGTCCGTGGCCATCCCAAAGCAGCTAAAGGTTGGCGCCATGAAGCATTGAAACTTTCTCTTCGACATAAGCATGATACATTCGTAAGAGACTAAAGTGTGTAGTAGGTTCAGCATGTTGCTGGACCTAGAGGGGTGCAGTGAGAGCTGTATTGACGAAGAGTCGCAATCTAGTAGGTGCGTTTGCGGAGATAGAACGGTGCACAGTTTGTTCAGCAAGTTGTAGTAGTCCAAGGGGATGGTGGTCTCCAAAACTTCCAGAGGGAAGGATGCGAAGAGAGAAATTGCTCCAACGAGATAGATATTTAGGAAGGATAAGTCTCAGTTCTCCAAAGGGAGAATCATGTGCAACAGACCGCACATGTCGAGGAGTATCTCAAGACAAAGCTCAACGGACCAAGCAAGCGACAAGGAGTCGTCGCATGATCTCACAAGAGACAATATGTTGGTAAACACCTAGTGAAATCAAGTGGGGGAGCAACCCAAGACAATACAAAATGAAGGCACACATGGAGCCGATAGGGAGATCGGACTCAACAGACGGTTGACTTATGAAATGGTGGGCACGAGGGTCACCATTAACGCAATGTAAATCGAGAAGTAGAGCAACTTGGGGGTAACTTAGTGATGTACCCAAGCCGCATGAAGGGAGTTAGCATAGAAGATGAAACATGAAGCGGAGGCTTGAAACTTTCCTTAGACAAAGGTCAAAAACATAGACTCTTGCAGAGACAAGAGCAAGATCATGTCGTTTCATGGGTTTCTTATTCTGATAAAGCAGACTCATCTTGCATGGTGCCAAAAATGAAAGGAACTTCGAGGCACATGCATCTTATCTCGGTGAAGCATTTGACGAAGAAACTAAGGTGACACAACTTGCATAGGCGAAGTTGGTATTAGAAGACCTTAGCACGAGGCAAGAGGACGCAGAGGCGGGTACTCTTGAAGAATATATCACAGTATTGTATTCGAGTTGCCATGAGAAAAGCAGTATACAACGGATATTGTGCTAGTAAGGGTAGAGGCCCAGGATCCAAACAATGGTGCACCAAGTTCAACAAAGTCAAGGGACTTCAAAGGAGCTGCTAGGCGATGAACTATCCTAATTATGCTTCGTCCGGGTGTGACCCGAGAGCGGGTGGACGAAGGTCGATTGCTCAAGGAGTGAACAAAATCGAAGGTGTAAAAGGCCCTGTGATGTATTGGTGGAGGCCACACATGAAAAGATCGCAGTTCGAATTCATACCACAAGAATCAGAATGCAAGGAGATATCACCAAGAGGCGACATAGTGCAATGGATCGTGGTAGAATAGTTCGAGATAATGCAACACACACGAGACTTGTCTCGTGAGGGATAAGGTCATACGGAAGCATGATTGGAAGCGTGATTAAGAGCTCCACTTCGATGAGTAACACGACGGCAAAAAGGGCTATGGATTCAAGGAGGGAATGTCATGGTACTGTAGAGGCGAGTCTTCCGTGCGTGCATCGAATGTTACATTGAATGAAAGCCTTGTGCATCAGCTTATGCGGGCTGTGCATCATCGAGGGAGAAGTTCAGATGCAAATACCAGTGAGTCACATGGGGAGGATTGGATCATGCAAAGGTATGATCGGAGCGACTGAAGAGTTGGACCGCTTCAGAGTTCACATTCACTTAAGGGAGCCCAATAAATCAGAGGACAAAGCCAATTAAGCAAACATTGCGACCAATGAAGCAAAGGAGAACAGAAGTGATGCAAGCCCTGCAACATAATAGCAAAGGCCATATATAGGAGTTGTAGTCTGTCTTCCCATCGACCAAGAGGAACTGCTCAAAGAACACGTAGGTGCTGAAGCAAGTGGTCGAAAAAAGGCGAGGAAGCAATAACGAATCCAAAGAGACTCAACTACCCAAAATCAAGCATCGATTAGAATAAAGATGAACTCAGAGGAGTGCCACAATGCGAATCTACCGATCGCGAAGAAGGGACACTGATGCAAGATAACGGATAGTAGGGTCATAAGTATGATAACGCCATAGCACCGTAGAGGCGAGACTTCCATGGAGTCATCGATCCCTTGCTTTCATGGAAGGAGAGCGCTTGATCGTGATATAGACCATGAAGAAGAATGCAATGACAAACTTCATGTACCATGATAAGACTGAAGGGTAAAGACCAAGAAACTTCATAAAATCGATATAAATAGACTTCTCATCAATATAGTCGTAAGTAAAAAACTTTGGGTCAATGCAAGAGTGCATAACCAAAAAATAAAACAAGCAATACGCGGTACTGTACCTTTACTACTCATAAGAGTAAACGATAAAAATGATGGAAAAGACGATACAATCCCAAAAGCAACCAAATCAATCAAAAGACTTACTCTAAATTGGAGTAATAACTTCTTGCATTTCATAAATTCAATAACATTGAGAAGGTGAATCACAGTAACTGACTCAACGCAAGAATTACAAACACTTCAAGTGCTTCGGAAGTGTGAGCTAAGAGCAAACGAAGTTTAATAACAACATATATATATATATATATATATATATATATATATATATATATATATATATATATATATATACACATGTATATATACATACACATGTATATATACATACACATGTATATATACATACACATGTATATATACATACACATACACATACACATACTCGTACCAATCTCCTTGCCATATATCTCAGATGAATCCAGCATGCTTAAAAAGTCAACAATGAACTCATTGCAGGCTGTAGCTGCCAACCTTTTGTTTTCTTCTCAAACTACCATTCTCTCAAGCCTGCCATGTATCTCAGATGAATGCAGCATGGTTTCAAAGTCAACAATGAACTCATTGTAGGCTATAGCTGCCAACCTTTTGTTTTCTTCTCAAACTACCATTCTCTCAAGCCTGCTCCCTTGCTTCTCTAAAAGTGCTTCCCATAGCAACTCCTCGGTGAGTAGATCTCACAAGAGAGAGAGAGAGAGAGAGAGAGAGAGAGAGAGAGATGTGTCCTTTGAGAGTGCTGTTGATCTTTCTATCAGCCACCTTGGCTGGTTTCTTTGTGATCAGAAACCTCAAGACCCGGCCAGTGCTCAATGAAGAACAGCAGGAAGAAGACTCCTCTCCAGCACAGCTTCCCCTTTCCACCAAGGCAAAGCTCTCTCTCTCTCTCTCTCTCTCTCTCTCTCTGTGATGGTAATGGTGTTGGTTTCTGGGATGAATCAGGTTCGATCAGCAATCGGAACTGGGTTTTGGACCTGTGTTGATATGGCAAGTGGGAGGTACTTGTGGAGGATTGTGATGGCTCCCGCTGCTGTAGAGAAGATTTACTAAAAGCTCTGTGGGAAGAGGTTCTTGTTGCCTCTTCTTTCTTTGCTCTCTGTGCAAACAAAAAGAAAAAAAACATTGTCTACAAAAAGAGGCAATGTTACAAATTGTAGATCAACTGAAGGAAATCTAAAAATTATTGAGCATTTGGTACTTGTTCAATTGCAAATTGTAGATCAACTGAAGGAAATCTAAAAGTTATCAAGCTTTTAATACTTTGTCTAAATGCATCAAAGAAGCAATTTTGCCACTTGTAAATGAACTAAAGGAAATCAGAAACCTATTGGGTTTTTAATACTTGTCTATATGCATATTTTGTCACTCTGATTATTATTAACAGATTAGATAATTAATTTTTAGATAGTGATTAGCTTTTTTTTTTTGCTTGCTATCTAAAGATTCCTCCCATTCAGGATGTTTTTTCATTTTATTAGAGGCAAAGGCCACATATAAAAAAACAAAAACAAGAAAAGGCTTGCACTAATTATAAGATACTAACTGCACCAATTAACTCAGTCAACAATGCATGAACTCAACAATTCTGAATGGACTCAGAAAGAATATTTCTGATGGTCTTGTCTTTCTTTTTTTTCTCTTTGTAATTTTGTTCTTCCATGCACATTGGAAAACTGCGAGGAATGGCATATGGACAAAAGAGAAATGAAGTCTTTAAGAAAAACCTTTTTATAGCATCCATTATTCATCTTTCAAAAAATGATCTGAGAGGAACAGAAACTACATGAAATTATTATACCGAGACAATGGATTAAGCACACATTATTGCAGTTTCAATGTAAGGTATTTGAAGAATTTTGACTTGTTTTTCGGAAAAAAAGTTTGGTCTGGACCTGGAAAATGAGAGTATCATGAGCATGATGGCAGGTCCATCTCAGTGCAACAATCTATGTGCAAAGTTGGCATCATGTCCATTGCTGTCTGCTTTCCATCGACAAGAAGCACCAAGACAGCTACACTTTCTTCCGAGTATGGTGAACTGCATTGTTAACTGCAAAAATTGTTTAGTAGAAAGAAATCTTGAAGAGTCAGCAAGAAAGGTCATCTTTACAACATTTTGGCATTTCCCAACTGCTTTCCTAAATTGTACCTGCAAGTATTTCGTGTTGTGTGGAAATCCAGAAACTCCAAATTAGTGATTCCCTCTTTGTCTGCACCAAAATCAAATTAGAACATACAATGTATATTGGTCATTGATGACACAGCAATATGTTTCACTTAATCGCCTATGGACTTTTTTTAAATCATTTTACAGTTGAAGGCCTGACTCCTATAAATCAAGCAACTTTAGCCACATGGAGAATTTGGCAGCCAATAAAATTCGATATAATAACCTTGTCGGTGACTTCGCAGTTCCACAGCTACAGCAAGACGAACTGAGGGACTGCAATTTGGAAACAAGGGAAAGGCAAGTCTACTTGATGCAACCTATGAATGATGTGTGCTGAACTAAATACCACAATGTAAACATTCCAAATTTGAAGAGTATCTTTTGTACTCTTTGAACTGGGCAAAGTTGGCTATTAATCAATGCAACAAAAGCTGAGATTATTACCACAAGGGTTGCAGCTTTAAAGGGTACAAACATAGAATAAAGATCATAATCAATGCAAGAGAGCAGCATTGTGTAAAATGATCAAACCTTATTTAGTTTAAGAAAATCACAAAATGCACATGTTACAACCAAAAGAGAAATTAGTTCAATAATAAAACCATATTTGCATTATGGCAAACTTCATTAGTCACAACATTTTATAGTGCAGATTTAGTACACAAGCATGAACTATTTGGCTAAATTATCATTCAAACCGATGGTTCCTGCAACCCCTCTGCTGAGTTTGCAGGCATTGGATACATTATTAAAGCTTCTAATGACTCTATCACGGTTGATGGCTGCAAAATGATTAAAGCTTCTTCTCCCGTCCAGGTCGACTGCTTAGCAATTTGGAAAAGGCTATCCATAGCCACTCTTGAAGGATTCCACAATCTACATGTCAAAACTGACTCTCAGAGACAGCTATCCTGTATTCAAAAGCCAGACTCCACCCCTGGGCATTCATGAATGTGACCTCTAACATATCGTCTCTAACTGACTCCTTAAATATATCTTCTTGAACCTTGTTAACTTGTTCTGAGAATTGGGATGCCCATCTTTTAGCTAACACTGCTCGGTGTTGGATCATTTCCCAATCCTGGAGAAATGAACTTCATACTAATTTTTGTACTGATCTTACACAGTTTTTGGTCATCTCCAATGACAAATGCATGAATTTTAGTTTTCTTATAAAAAAAAAACAGAATTTAACTATACAACCAAGATTGCCTTAAATGACATTCAAAAGAAAATTGCAAAAAATTTCTACAAACCCAAGCTTATATCACTGGAACAAATCTGTCACGCATTAGTGTAACATGTGCAAGTTCAGATAGTTAGGAATATAGTGACTTATATGTCCTGTCTATTCCAGAGAGGTAGAGATATCAGAAGATTACAATTTCATCCTGAGGCATAGAGACCCGAAAAGATTTTCAAGTTTGGTGTATACTGATTTTTGGTAGGGTACTTACTATCGAAAAAGAATAGCAAAGAAGAATATCTTCAATTTGCATCACTTTGATGGCTAAATATAGCTCCAGTCAGAAATTTTTTACACTGCATTCAAATATAATTGGATATTCCCAGCCACATATGACCTGTTTGGTTGACTGTAGCAAAAACTGGAACGCACATTAAAGCAGAGAGGATTTTCAGCAAAGTAGAGAAAGTCAAAGGAATTATAGAGACAATTGCAGAGAAGCAACAATCCTAAAAGATCACACAAAGGTGGAAGTGCTTAAAGAGTAATTTTATGTGTCAATTTCACCATGCATTAATCAGAAAACTCACTTAGTATCTCCTCCCAACAAAATGATTTTCTGGATCATGCAGCAACAAATAAATATTGCATGATCCAGAAACAATATAGACATGTCATGAAAGCAACAACAAATATCTTCAAAAGCTTTGCCGCATCTATGGAAAAGAAAGGGAATATAAAATTTTAAAATAAGAATGCAGCAATCTAGGTAAAAAGTTTCATCAACTGAAGTCGATGTGATGGTTGAGGCACCTAGTTCTGTCACCATGGAGTTTTGGTTTTTTTTGTCAAATTTATTTATGTTACAAATAATGGTTTTTATAGTTCACAATGGAAGAAAAGCTTTAGGATATAGGTATCTCATTCATTTCAGTGATGGTTTCCATTTTCTTTCCGGGTTAAATCACCATAAGCAATATGTAATATCAAAAACAAAAAGAGGTAAATATCATATTACTTGGAGATGCACCTACAACATGAAAGAATAACTAGTGATGTTTAGTGTGAACATCATCATTACAGAAAAGCTTAAATCCAAAACATTTGAAACAGACTGAACATCATTGCAGAAAAGTTTAATATAAAAATTTCAAAGGGATGACAATGTTACAAAAAAATGAAATTGGAGGGAGCAAGATGTATCTGAAGATATGACACACAGGCTTGGTATACAGTTCAAGGTGAGTGCTTAGAAGCATCATTTAGCAGGAAAAATAACATTACAATATCACTTCAGAAATTGATCAGCTAGTAACTGTTAGATCTAGAATTCATCATATGATGCAAAACACACAACACAATTCAAAGCATGAGAAAGTCCAAATTCTACAACAGTTATAGTGGATTGTAAGTTAACTGATCTATTAGATGGAAAGGCATGAAAGAACTTAGTTATTTGGTTGCTTTTAATCAAAAGATGATTTCCATTCATTTAATCAACCACAAATGACACGATCAATGAGCTATACATAGCTTTTCCAAAGCTAAAAAGACATGATACATGAAAAAGACTTCCTCGAGGATAAAATATCATAAAATTTCAGTATAATAAAATGAATAACAAGTACCTTAAACAGCAATCAGGTTTCATGTAAAGATTAAACACCTTTTTTGCACCAAGATCCAAGCAGATGATGATTCATCTAGCATCTGGCAAGTTCATTTTGAAAACTTGCCTCTTCAGCTCCTTTGCATCTTCCGGCAACAGTATATACTCTGGAAGAGGTTGGACCAACATAACCAATGCAATACAAGAGAAAATAAGAAAAGAGTTATGGACCACAAGACAGATAATATATTGCTAATTATGAATTACTACAGGCAATGATGCATCAAAGACAAATCATAGATAAAATGACTGGCATAAAAATTTGCAAGAGAAAGCAAGCAAGTATACAACAACAACAACAACATGGTAAGTCTCAACAGAGCAAGCAAGTATATTTGGAAAAAAAAAAGTCAAATTTATAATGATTTATAATCATTTTACACTACAACAGAAGGAAACAACCAAATGTTGGCTCTTCCTCTCTCAATTTAGCATTTAATATATGTTAACGATTAAACTGTTCAAACAACCCAACCACTAAGGATAGATATATAGTTTATTTTCTGGGCTTCATACCAAAATCTTCATGAGGGAAATATAGACATAAAACTTCACAAGATGTGTGCTTTTCCCTGGAGTGGCTTTTGCTTTCCAATGTATCTCCCAAAGGAATCTAGAAATTTTGGTCTAGAGAAACTAAAATACAAAAATGATATTCACATGCAACCAAGTAGTGAATAGAAATCTGACAGAAACAGAAACCAATCATGTAAAAATTAATGACAAAAATGATTCAGATTTGCAGATTAAAAATAACAATAAGTTGCAATCATATGAAACAAGATATGCATAGAGATATTATCCAGTATACAAGACAACCATGTAGGTGGCTGATGATAACGTGATGATAGCTTGTCCTACATATCTATGTCATCACATATGCATGACAGAATTGTGGTCATGAATTCAGATTTCTTTTCACATTTTTGCTACAAATTATTTCTGTTATTGATTTATTTTAATACTATACATCATGGTCTATAATATTTTTATTTTAACTTAACATGTCTTTACGTATTTCTTATAGCTGAACACCTATGATCACAAATATAATTTGCAAAGTGTTTAATTTATTTACTAATTTTGATTTTTTTTTCCTGGAGAGGCCTTTTATCTTCCTACTAGAAAGATTTGCAAATATAAGTTAAATGGATATTTAAAACAAATTGAATAGATAACTTCAAAAGCAAAGCTTGCAGCTAAAGTTTCGTCACTAGTTGACAATACCTACAAGAAGATCATGCACCAGTGTTGATGACCACAAATACCAATCAGTGCCCCAGGTTGTCCTATTCACAGGAATATGCAGTATATTGACATCTCAACAGCTAAAACAAATGACATGGCACTGATCACATAGGAAGGTGAATCCTATACCTTCTTGTGTAATAACATCAACTCTAGATCCTTTATCAAAGACTACTGTCCAGAGACGATGCACCATAGGTGGTAAAACAATCCAAAATCACAGTGTTTTAGAAGATTTTATGATGATAGCAATTCTTATTTGAATGCTGAGGCAACTTTGCTCTTGGAATTCATCACAGGAAGTCTACTCCCACAAAGAAGACCAGATAAAATACTCTTATCACCATCATCACTCTTTTTCTCCAAGCTGCTCAAATTGCTTATAAGAGACCAATGAGTTTCAAAATTGGGAGAGTGTCCAGCCACTTGCATTTCCTGCAAAAGCTCTGATGCCTTGTCTAGATTGTTATTGAGATGGTAACAATCAAGAACGTGACTATACATGCTGTAAGTTGGAGGAGGGCCATATTGGAGCATAGTTCTCAAAATTCTTCGAGCATCATCAGTCCTCCAGTTCGCACACAGACCATTAACAAGAGCATTACAAACTTCTACACTTGGCTGAAGGTTCTGGTGCAGCATTTCAGCATGGAAATCAAGTGCTTCATCAAATGCCTTGCAAACACAGAGCCCATGAATGACTGAGCTATAACTCATCTCGCTTGGAAGGTGACCCTTTTTTAACATTACATTCAGCAGATCAACTGCATTCTGTATTCCAGAATGCATACACAAATTTTGAATCAAATTATTGTAGTCAATGTTTGCAGGAATTAGCCCCTTTTTGGCTACTCTATCCAGAAAGAGTTCAGCCTCAGAAAGACCACCACATCTGAGAAGGGCCATGGCGAGTTCATTTTGGATAACTGAACCATGCTTCCATTTATTATGTTCCATCAACTTACTCAGTTCTAATGCCTTCTCAAGCTTTCCATCATTGCAAAATTGACATATTACTATTCTCAGGCTCCGATTGCTTGGTCTCCAACCCTTGAAAACAATTGTATCAAGTGCTTCAACTGATTTAATGACTTCTCCACACTTGTGAAAGCCGTGCACAAGAAAATCATAAGTGTTTTTATCAGGAAGGATGCGCATGTGTTGCATATCTTTTAATAGAGTTTCAACAATAGAACTGTTACCCGTTTGAAAGAGACAAAATATTAAAATGTTATACAAACTCAGTTCCACCAATTTATCTTTTTGCTGGATCAGATCTTTAAGTCTCAAGGCATGAGATATCAGTCCCTTCAAGAGCATTTGACGCACAAGGCTACGATATCCTGAAATAGAAAGGTTACCATGTACTCTTATTAAAATACCTAGTAATTCAAATGCTTTCTGAATATTATTTTTTTGACAGCACATTTGCAACAATGCATTTAAAGCATTATCATCTGGCAGAATCCTACTCAGCAACATTTCTTGCAATTGAGATAAACCATCATTAAACTTTCTTGTCCTGCTTAACTCACTCAGAAAAATGTTATAAATAAGAATACCACGGTCAGGTTTCCTGGCCAGTACAGATTCCTTAAGAGCAATGGCTTCTTCAAACCTGTTGAACCGAAGCAACAAAGGGATGATGTGCTGGCATATGTTTATAGGCAAGGTCACGTTCTTGTTGTGCAATATATCCAATATTCCAAGTGATTCGACCAATTGCTGCTCCTTCAAGAAGCCCATACTGATATATACAAAGGGTGCATGATCCATGAGTAAATTTCTCTCAAGAAGCTCCTCCACCAGAATACACCCAACAATTGTATAGCCTGTCATGCATAACTCCTTCAGAACACTAGTACATAAGGAAGAAACCAATGCAGGGCAGTTCTCCAATATCCTATCAAACAGCTCCAGAACTTCTTTGATTAATCCCCACCTACACAGAGAACTAAAAAGAGGTCTAAGGTCCTTAGAGCTTGGTAACCACATGCTACTGTATGCCTGATTGCAGCATTCTCGCAGTCCATCAACGTCCCTTTCTTTGCTTAAGCCAACAATGAGTTCCATAAATGATTGACTCTCCACCAGAAGCTTTCTCTTGAACAACCTCTCCAAAATCATCATTGCAGGAGCTACCATTCCGTTCTTGCTTAAATTTTTTAAAAGTAAATTAAGAGTTTCACCATCAAGCAGTTCAAGTGACTCTGGGATATCATCTAAAAGACAGATGGCTTCTTTTAAATGGTGTGGGGTGGCACAAACGTGTCTGAACAATTTAGAGTACGTAGATAATGAAAGGTTCTGGCCCCACTGGGTTAATTCATCCTTTGTTTTTAATGCAATTTGTATGTTAACCTTATCATTTCCTCTCATTAACTGAGAATCAAAATCTGGAACTATAGCACTATCAAGAATTCCTGCCAAGGATGTTTCATACTCCTCTACGTCAGTATCTAAGTATAGCCCATTGCCGAGACAGTCAAAGAACTCAGATCTAGGAATTCCAACATTGTTATCACGCTTTATTTTCACCTTCAAGTGATCAAGTCCTAAAAAAATTAAGGCCTTAGAGAGTGAATCCTCCAGGGAAGTCAAAGAAGTCAAGCACCGATTCCTCATGTCAATTAGAACCCGTTTAACTTCATCAAATTTTCTATATTTACAATACCCAGCCAATAAAATTTTGAATGTTGTTTGATCTGGCATTATACCCTTCTCTAGCATGTCCTCAAATACATCATTTGCATGTCTATGCAAGCCCTCCATAAAACCTGCACTGATAAGAGCATTATAGATGTACACAGTAGGTACTATTCCCCTGGATAAACATTCTGAAAGATAAATATATCCATCCCTCAACTTTCTGGCCCTACAACTATGACAAATGAGGATGCTAAAGGTTATAGCATCTGACTTGAAGCCCAAAACTTCCATTCTTTGCATGAAAGACCATGATTCTTGGATACCCAAATCTATGCACAATGAAGAAATTATTTTGCTACAAATATGAACTTCAGGAGCATGCCCCCATTCTTCTAGAAAGTTGAACATATCTTCGAAATCCTTCTTTTTGCATAATCCTTCAGCAATTGCAGAAAGAGCAAAATGGCTTGCTTCGATACCAGAACACCTTAGTTGCCTAAGTAAGGTTATCGCCTCGAGGATCCTCTCATTCTTTGTCAGTCCTACAATAACTATTTTCAGGATGCAATCTTGGGAATATGAGGCTAATCCAACCTTGATCATATCCATATATACTTTTGTAACCAATTCAACTTTCTTTTTTTTGGCCAAAAGACTCAAAAGAGACTGATAACAGGATGCAGATGGGACTGTACCCCTTTCTCTGGCTTTATCAAATAATACCATTGCCTTCTCTGATTTGCAATCTTCGGCGTAACCTTGTATTATGCCACTAAACAATGGAGCAGAATTAGAAAAAATTTCTCTTGACTCTACACCCAGAAGTAAGGATTCAGCATCTTCATACATCTGTGCCCGGATGAGAACTGAAATCATGACCTCATAAGACCTTGGGAGATGATCAAAATCTGCACTTTGTTTCTTGGCCCACCTAAACAATTTCAACAAGAATTCCACCTTTCTTAAACTACAATCACCATTTCCGATGCCCAGCAAAATTTCGAGGAAATCTTCAGGTCTCAACACTGAAACTCGCCAGAAACGACGGGTGGTCTCCGGGGACATATCTGCATACACTCTGAGGATGTCTTGCAAAGACGACTCCTCCACAGAGGTGTCGGCTTTCTTCTCGCAGAGATAAAAACATCTGGAGAGAACCGATTTCCCGATGCCAACGAGAGATTTTGATCCTGAATCTGAAAGCACCTTGTCCCTCTGATACCTATGTCCCATATCCGAAGTTGAAACCAAACTCCATGTCGAATCAGAACAAGTAGAGAAGGGGCCGGAGAGCCTAACCCGCTGACAGAGAAGAGGAGGAGATGGGCGTTCCAGCAAGCCGCAGAAGAGAGCGTACCGGAGCTTCCTCCACATTCAGGAAGGTCCGTTCCCAAAAATTCCGAAACTGTAGGAGGAATGCCTCTTTCTGATCTCAGAGGAACCTCCCGCGTAGAAGACTACATATACTGGTGGAGTCGTCCCCGTTTCCAATCAAAGAGGTACAAGGGCACGATCTTCGCAGCTAGATGGGTGGCTCCAGGAACACCTTCGCCGGTGCCTACAAGCACCGGAACTGCAGCTTCCTCGAGCAACGAGACATCGCCGTGATAGGGTTCGGTCGCGGACAATAAATAAATATATAGACGAATATTTGAAACAGAGTATTTGTATATGTCATGATATAGAGTATAAGAGTATACGTTTATATTCTGATGGATGATATGAGAGTATATGTATATGTTATAATATGTGACATATGATTATACATATATATTATAATAGTGTATAACGTAGAAGTACATATATATGTTATAATATATAATATAAAAATCCATAAATGTGTTATGATTCTTACACGTATACATAAACATTTTGGGTTATTTCATTATACAATTTTACCTTTTCATTGTATGTATGATATGTTGTAAGATTATCCTTATTAAAAATTTAATAAGATGATATATTTATTAGTAAATATTTTATACATATGATTTTGATATATATATATATATATATATATATATATATATATATATATAACTTGACGTATACTCATCTAAATAAAACTATAAAAGCTTATGCTTATTTAG